>JAOWCC010000019.1:23212619-24428644 GCA_030867875.1 Actinernus sp. WN-2022
CATCGGTAACCGTGCGAAGAAAATTTTTGCTCCCATCAAGGTGAAACTTCGAAAAATAGCCAACAAAGCCCTGCCCCCCTCCGTGAGGAAAAGGATTTTGCTCTCCTCCTCGACAGCGGTGCAGAAAGCCAAGCTTAAAAAGGCCGTGGGTCAGCGAGGAGGTTTCATTTTCACGACCGCCGCCCTCATTGCTGCCGCCGTTCTTGCTGGCAAAGCCGTGGCCGCTGGCGCTATCAGTGGAGGCGTGGCTTACGGAACCAAGAAAGCTCTGGAGCAAGCCGGAGGTTATATTAACCCAAACTACTCTAACCCCTACCCTTCCCCGGGAGAGTACGCACAAGAACTGAGTCAGGCTCATATCTGGTCCTGAATGGTCCAACCAATCCGCAACTGGCCGGCTCCCGAGGGTACAGACCCGGCCCGGTGGCAGTTATTTCTAGCCCGCCTGCGAAAAAGGCAGCGCCAAACCCTGCCGGGAAAAAAAGTCAGCAGGACCGTGCGGGCGGCGAAGAAAATCCAAAGAAAGTATAAGACGCGACCGCCCAAGAAGAAAGCCCAGACAGGGAAAAGGAAGCGTGCCCCACACCACCCTCCAGCAGCCCCAGTGGGAATTTCCGTGACGCGATGGGAAGTGAAGCGACACAAACGAAAAAAGCGATGAAAGAGGCCGAGGGGAAGAACCCTATGCGCATGGTCTTGGTGCCGGAAGAGTCCATGCGGTGGTTGGAACAGCAGCTTCGCGTGGACACGACCAAAGGGGTTAAAGTGCTCAGTCAGTACCAAACGGCCATGGCGCAGGTCCTGGAAAACCCAGAGAAACCGGCAAGCGCCGACCAGTTTCAAGATTTACTCCAAAAATACGTCCGGCGTCGTGAAACCCTTGAACCTAGTCCCTTCACGGCCGTGGCGGCCAAAGTGTTAACCCAGAGCCAAAGGGGTGCTTTGCGAAAAGTTCCCCCCTCCAGTAAACCTTTAGCGTCGGTGCTGGTCAATCTGTTGAAACTGAAAGGAGCCCAGAAAATTACCTGGAATGCGCAAGGGGAAGTGAAACTCTACGGGCAAACCCTGCCGGGCAGTCAAATTTCCGATCTGATTAAAGAAGCGGTGCATCCTTCTTCCACCCGCACATCCCCGGGCTACCGTGATTTCATGCAATTTCTAGCGGAAGAAAAAATTCCTAAAGATCTCGTCCGCCACCCCCGGGATCTCATCTCCAAAAAGAAAGAGTACACGCCCCGGCCTAAACGCACCGCCGCGACTCCAGAAGAACTAGTACCCACCCCTTACAAAGAGCCGCCGCCCCGCCGCCGAGAGGAAACACCGTTCTCCAGGACCCCCTACAAAGCCTTTTCCCGTGGGGGTCCCCGTGGGGGTAGCCGCCGCCTTTCTTTTGGCACAGGCTCCGCCCAAAAACCGCCTTTAAATTGGCGTCCTTTTTAAGCCCCCCTTCATTGTCGCCATGGCACGAACCCTAACGAGACCCGCGGGATTGGGACAAGCGCTCTGGCAACGCCGTGTTGCCCAAGCGAACCGGAAGAGGAAGAAAAGGAGGAAGTCAGGGGGAACGCAAACCGTGCGCAAGATCACGAACCGAAAATCGAAAGACGGCCGTACCGAAACAACGATCCGAACGACGACCACTTCGGGCAAGCGCAAAGGCAAGAGTATCAGTCGGTGGAACGTCAAACACCTGAAGAAAAATACTTAAAGAAAAAAAGACTTTGACAATTCTCACTCATTACTCGTTGCTCTTCAAGCGGTGAACATCATGGGTCTAGATATTACTTTCTATGGAGCTGAAGGCGGCGGTGATGTCATTGTGGGCGAGTGCCACATGTGTTATTCTACATTTGGGAACTGGATGGAAGAATACCTGAGCGAAGGCGAAAGGAAGCAGTATGTGGTGAGCGACTGCGAAGGAACCTATTATGGACTCTATGTGATGTTGGTCTATCATATTTGTATTTGGGAAGGATTCCTGCGCAAGCATCCAAGACTCCAGCCTTACAAGATGGAGTTCCTCTAAATAAAGACAGAGACTTTAGTATCACAGCTCAAAGGAACTGAACCATTTATTACAATAAAAACATTTCTTCTAGAGTCTCTTTGTTTTTCTTTAGTAGCCGTAAGGGTAGCTCTGGTAGCCGTGGAGAACCCTCTTGTCGTAGACCACCTTGAAGGTCTTGGTCTCTGTGCGGGTGTGCAACGTCCGGTCTTGGGTGTTGCGGTGGATGGCGTGCGGCGTCACCACCGTCCGTGTGGGCTCCCCTTGACCTTGCACCATGGCCACCATGGTCTCGAGGTTCACGATCGCCCGATTTCGTACGTTGAGGCGTAGTCCCTTCACTTTGCAGACGGTGCGGCCTTGACTCGTCTCATACCCGTAACTCTTGGGCCCGGTACAGGCAAAACGGACAATGTGTTCGCCTTCTTTCAATTCGTTTGTCATGTCGCCTAGAAATCGGCCGACCGGGGGCGCCTCTTGACCTACTTTCCGCGTGTAGTAAATGCTGTCCGTATCGTGGTAGACGATACGGTCCTTCAAGAGATCGAGGTAAGAATACAATTTCAGGCGTGCATGGGCAGTGGTGTAGGCGGCAAACACAACGTTGGTGTGGGGGTTGGAGTCGATGTGATGAGGGGTGGCGGTGTAGTGGACTTGCACCATGTCTTCGTGCACGAACAGAATGTCTTGCACTTCCTTCTCGTCGCTCATCATGAGCTCGAAGTAGCGGTCCAAGGCGGTGACATACTCCGTCTGCCGAGGGTTCTGCTTCTGGCCGAACTTGCCCCACAAAGTGTTGAGCATCCATTTCGCCAGAGCCCGCATCCCCGCGTTGAACTCGATCTTGTCCCACTCCAGTAAGATCCCCGTGGCCACCCGGTAACTCTCTATAAAAGAGGCTTTCTCGGCGTCGGTGTTACATCCGGGCGGCCACCCGCTCGCCTCTTGTTTAATCTTGAGGAAAGTGTTCACGTAGTCCGTGAACAAACCCCGGGCGCCGGTGGCGGGATCGTACTGTTCCGACTCGGGATAATGCCATACCCGGTACATTTCCAGGATCCGGTAGCCTTGGCGCAGGGCCTCGTGAAGCTCGTGGCTCACCCAAGTGCCTGTCAAAGCCCGGGCCTCGTCGTCGTGTGCGCAGGGAACCTGGTTCTTGTCTTCGGCGCAGGTTCGACAGAGGGTAAACAGCAGTTTCTCCCCCACGTGCGTTGGGAGGACTGGGAAAAATAGGCGGCGTGGCGGCAAGATCTTCAGGTGGATTAACCCCTCGTACGGGAGGGTAGGGTCTAGATCTTTTGTGAGGATGGTTGGATGGCCCAGCGGGAACCGTTGCGTTTTTTGCACCCAGGGGTATAGGGAGCACACATCCAGCGCCTCCATCCATTCTCTCCCCCATTCTCCGTCGGTCGCTTCCCAGTAAGTCTTGATCCCGTTGGTTCGCCCTCCAAAGAACGCTTTCTTGGGATCGAGGGGAAGCTGGGCTTGAGGGATGGGCGCTAGGGCAACGATGGTCGGATCCAAGGTCATGGCCGCGCGGATTTCGCACTCCCTAATCTGGACCACGTTGTACCTCTGTTGTTTCAGGTACAACATTTTGTCCCGCGTCCGGTCGGCCAACGTTCTCATGGTGCAGTGGAGCAGGGGATGCACTCTATCTGGAGGGTTGCAACGGTCACAGCCGTGCCAGAAACAGCCATTTATTTCGTAGGCCGTGTGGGTGGCCGCGTGGTACCCGTCCAGTTTGTAGGGGCCCACGTGCTTCTCTCCCAAATTGCCCGCATGCTGGATCTGAATTCCATCCCGCCGCTCCACGTGGGCCAACCATTGGAGCGCCAACGCCGACTGTGTATCCTTGTGCCGGTAGCCAAGCCGTGGCAAGACCGCAATGGTGTTCGGTCTGAGGAATTTCTTACGGAACACTAAGTTGCATAGGGAGGCGAGGGTTACGGTCTTGGTAAAGGGGTCTATCCCCGCCGCTTTCATCATTATTGCCCGGAACGCCAAACAGGCACGTTGCAAGATGGCCACATCCCGATGGCAATAGAGGGCCAACTCTTTCTGGAAGTCGAAAACCCCGCCGCGGGACCGTTCGGCCGCATGCCAGGCCACCAGTTCTTCTTTGCCTTGCGGACTCAACGAATCCGGTTCGTAGTAATGCAGGTCTGGTAGTGGCCCCACGTACTGCTGATGTTCTGGCTTGTTAAAAAAGATAGGAAAATCCAGCTTGTTGAGGTTTTCGGCCTGGAACCCGAACGTGACGGGAAATTGTTTGAGGGCCAGTGGGATGAAGAGGAGGGAATCTTTGATAACCAACTTGTACTCGGGGATGGTCACCACCATAGCTTTGCCGCCGCGGAAGAGCACTTTCGGTTTTATGGCATTCTTGAAGAGATACTCCAAGATGGGGTACGAGTCGTACCCCATGGCATTGTGGGCCAGGCACACATAGTTTTTGTGATCCCCCGAGAAGAGCCAGTCGCAGAATTGGGGGAGGGCCGTGGGGCCTCGGAACTCTACTTTCCGTGGACCGCATTGAGTGCAGGTGGGTAAATCTGACGTCACACAGAGATCGCACACTTTCGAGACCCCCGCAAAGTTGACCACGTGCTGCGCTTCCAGGGGCATGGCTTCAAAATCAAAGAACAGGTACCGGAACTTGTCCTCAGGCCCCTCGTCTTCCGCGGCGGCTCTCTCTGTCTCCTCTTCTTCCGCCAGGAGGGCCGCGTAGGCATCTTCCTCTTCATCTTCTCCCCCACCACCCCCTCCTTCTGGGGCTAGGCGCTCGACTTGTTGGTCCGCCACTTGCATGTAACACAAATGGTTCGGGGGGACAATAGCTTTGCAACATCGGCAACGGTATTCTCCGCACACGTGGACTCCAGTTCGGCCACGAGCCAGATGGTCCATCGTCACCCCGCACTGACCACAACGTGTGTACCGTTCGCACGAACTCCATATTCTGGTGGTGAGATTCCCCTGCCCCGTCCGGCGGGGACGACGGTGGTTGTCGAAGCAGACCCCACTCTTGAACCACCGCCGGCACTGGTCGCATTTTCTCCAAGAAAAATTCTCCCCAGGGGCGAGGGGAGAGCAGTCTTTGGCCCCACAACAGCAACAGGTCGTGTCACAAGCGTGGCGTCTAGGGTTGCTGTAGGTCTTCTTGCAGAGGGGGCAGAAGTATCTGGCATTCAGGAGACCCCTCATGTTGTTGATGACGTCATAGTGGTTGTTCTCTGTTTGGTAGAGGTACACGCGGTAGCGGGCCTCAGGGAGGTGGCCCGAGTAAATAATACCGTTCATGTGCTCTCGGGAAACCAGATTGACTTCTACCCCTTGCTCTGCCAAATAGGTTTGGAATAGCTTGAGCTCCGGGATCCCACATGATTGAACAGGGACGCCTGCCTGGCCGTGGAGCTCCAAGGCTAGAGTCCGTTGTCGGTGTTTCCCTCGCCTTATTTCTTCGTACTCAGGATGTTTCTGCACCCGGGCCAGGGCCGTGACCAATCCTCTGGCCATACACAATTCATCATAATTGTGTATCCTCACGATGCTTCGTTTTAATTTTTTTAATTTATCCAAGTCGGTCGTACAGCATCGGGCCGGACGCCCTCCTCCCACGCTGGGTATTTTAACGTGAAACACATGGATGTGGAAGCGACCCCCCATAATGAATTCTTCATTGGATTGGGTGATCTCCCCAATTCTGTCCATGATTAGGGCGGGGGTGAGGGTGGACCTCATCAGGTAGGGAAAGGCCAAGGGGTAGTCCAGATGCGGAGCGTCTAGGGTCAGGCGTACTCTGTCTTGCGGCTCTGCATCCCCTAGAGTGGTCTCCAGGACCCTCTCTAGTGCGACCGTGACGTCTTGAAGGGCCTCGGGCAGAGTCGCGCGGGCTCGCGTCCTTATTCGGAGCTCGTAGTCCTTACAGGTCGTCTTAAATTTTCTGCATGCTCTGGACCGTGTTTGTAGGAGTTCAAAGACATCCTCCTCTTCCTCCTCCTCCTCCTCCTCCTCATCCTCCTCATCCTCCTCCACGGCATCGGCGGCGGCTGCGATGTTTTTTTTCCTTTTCCCACCTCCCTGCTGCTCACTCACTCGTTTGCCGTCGGGAAATAGGTCGTAGAGACAATTGTCCGGATCAAACTCGTCCTCGTAGTCCTCCTCGTGGTCCTCCTCGTGGTCCTCGTGGTCCTCATTCTCTGTCTGCGGAGACTTTGGGTAGAATTTTCCCCACGAAAGGTTGAGGGACATTTTTGTCCAATAGTCTGAACGAAATGAACGTTCCAGGTCCGTCAATTCCGGAAGCACGTCGGGAAGGTTCAGCACAGCGACGAGTCTTTCTACTTCCTCCTCGGTAATGTCGTCCTCTAGAGTTTCCATCTCGGGGAATGTAAAGGGTTCTGGATAGTCTACCCCCGGGGGGAAATTCACATCCTCCAGGAAGGCGTACAAATCATCGGCGTTGTAGGGATTTATTTCTTCATACGCGAGCTCGTCCTCTGGGTCTCCCCCCGGGTCTCCCGCTGGGTCTCCTCCCGGGGAGGGATGAGGCGGCGAGGCCTCTTCTTCGAGGGTAGTGATGACTGGGTTGCCTTCTTCATCTAGATAATTCCAAGAATCCATCGTGCCCACACTAACCCAAATCAAAATGCCTCGCTTCCTTATATATTTTTTTCACTGTTCTCTGATTGGTGCCTTTTTCTCGGCCGATGATTGGTTCCTCTAGAAGGAGCACGGTCTGTGAGTGGTGGA
This sequence comes from Actinernus sp. WN-2022, assembly GCA_030867875.1. Taxonomy (NCBI): domain Eukaryota; kingdom Metazoa; phylum Cnidaria; class Anthozoa; order Actiniaria; family Actinernidae; genus Actinernus; species Actinernus sp. WN-2022. Next base: position 23,219,380 of record JAOWCC010000019.1, read on the forward strand.
ATTCGATCCGTTTTTTGTTCGACTTGATCCCCTGGGGTCTAAGAATCCTCTGAAAAACCCCTCCCCCCTACCCTTGTTCTTTAAAATTCTCTCGCTCCACCCCGGGGGAATCCCTTCTTCCTTCCTTCTTTAAGCCGTAATCATTTTACGTTCTCTAAATGGTTTTTCTGATCTCCTAAATCCTAAAACCTAAATCCCCTCGGCAAAGGCGCCCAGCTAGGTAAACAAAAACTAGTCCAACCTGTTTATCCCAGTTTGGGAGCCTCTTGTGAATGAGATTTTGTGAGGCAAAGACGCGCGGCTCCTGATTGGTGGAAAACTAGTCTAACCGGTTTATCCCAGTTTAGATTCTCGTGAATGAAAGTGGCGTGATACAAAGGCGCGCGCTCCGCGATTCCTGATTCAGCGTGTACGAGGTTTTGGCAATAAAAGGAAGCCTTTCCCGGATCGCCGAAGACGAAAAAAATTGCGGAAAAATTAGAAAGCCTGGAGGGCTAATTCCAGCAAAAATTTTAGACCATTTCAGGACTGTTTTGGGGGTGAATTTTGAGAGTCAAAAACCAAAAATCCACTGAAAACGAATTCGAGTCAATTTCGGATTGAATGACCCCGCCAATCATAGTGCTCGCTTCGCTTAGCGAACCAATCGTAGGCCGAGCTTAATGCTCCAATCACAGCACATCCTTTGCCTGCATAAATACATGCCCCAAAACTAACTTCGGCACAGTTGAATCAGCCACTCAACCGGTAAGTTTGCACAAAATTTTCTCTTGGAATTCAACCTGAGGCCTTGTATTTTCTCTTGGAATTCAACCTGAGTCCTTACTAATCTTTTCTTTTTTGTTTTTTCCTTTTTATTTCCTCAGTCAAACAACAAGACAAACACCCCGAACAAGAACAAGGTGAGTTTTACACAAAATTCTCTCTGGAAATTCAACCTAGGGATTTACTAATCTTTTCTTCTTTTGTTTTTTCCTTTTTATTTCTACAGACAAAACAACAACGACGCTATGGCTGTCCAACGGCCTATTCGAGAGATTGAGGTACTATCCTGCTGACTTTCTTTTTGCCTAGGAATACCGCCGCTAATCTTTCTTTTGTTTTTTCTAGAATATCCGAGGCGTACTAATACCGAACCTGGCTCAAGTAAGTTGTTGTTGTTGATGTTCTCCCACCTCCCTAAAACAGTGTTAACGTTCGGTTACTGCTTCACAGAGCCGTTCATTTTATTGGCAAAATTTCCCCATTCAGTAAAAGTTTTGATTAATTTTTATAGGCTTTTCTCGAGGGCCCCACCGGTGGGGGATCTCCGCTCTTGTCAGAGCGCCTCTAGCGAACTAATTTCTCTAAAACATTATTCGTTTTTTTCTTAATTTTCTTTTTAAAAAGTTTTCTTTTCCGAACAGACTTTTCTACCGGTCGCAACGGACTTGACTGCCTGCCACTATCTGCACCATGCCCTTTTTTTGAGGCAGTTTGACTTGCCATTGGAGATAATATCCCGCATTGGGGCATACGTATGCGGGCAGCAGCGGGCTGACAAGAGGAAGATCAAACACAGAAAATTATTTTTTCCCACACTTTTGATGGTTACCTGTTTGAGTGTTTGGGAATTTCATTCCGTCTATTGCTGGGACGCTAGTTACCAGGAGCTCCCCCATAATAAGCGATTTTGGGGGATGGATCCTGTCACGGCTGCTATGTTTATTGAGCCGTTAGCGGAATTTTCCTTCCGCTGGTGCCAAAAGTGCCATTCAAACACAACCGTTTGCCAGCGCCACTGCAACGTGGGCATTATTTACAGACGCTGCCCTCACCACCCCATTTATTCTCAAGTGGATCACGAGGGGTGGGGAAGATTTCAGTGGCGTACACTTTTCTTTCACGTCGAGTGCTAAATGCCAATTATGATTTTTCTAGTGTGTAAACTGTGGACATCATCCAGAGCAACAGCAGCAATTACCGCCTATGCCTTGCTGCGGAGAAACTATATGTCCCTCGTGTTTTGTAGGGTTATTGAAACCTGGGCTCAGACAAGATGGACACCCCGAATGCTTTTACTGTGCAACGAGGATGAGGCACCCGTTCTATGTTAGGACGGGTTCTATTATCATTTTTCGACATGGTATCACCTTTGGGTGCCTAACTTTGCCCTTAAAAAAAATCTTTAGTCGACGTTATGATCTTGTTTTCCCTCCTCGATAAAAGTTTACGCCATTGAAATTTTCCTGAAGTTCCTCCCGTGGCATAAATTAGACCTAAATTTTATTTTTCATTTCTAGTGTTCTAGATGTAACACACTACAGGAAGACATGTTACCACCGCTACCCTGTTGCTGGAGAACGGTGTGTGCCGCATGTTTAATAGCCAGGATATCTAGATTTCTGAGCAAAGATGAAGTACCACGTTGCTATTTTTGCCGGGTAAAATACTACCATAAATTCTACGTAAAAGCGGGAAGCTTAATTCTCTTCCACCACGGGACCGTTTACGGTATTCTCGTTTTACCTATTGATTGTAAATACCGTCAACATTATGGATTAGTTTTTTAAAAAAAAAATATGCCACGGGAAGTTCTTCTCTTTTTTATAAATTTTAAAAACTTATTAGGGCCATTAGCCCACTTTCAAAATTTTTCACTACTAGGGCGATTAGCCCCACTTTTTCTAAATACTTTTTCTACACGGATATTTTCAGTCTTTCGAATGGGCCGGAGGGCATGTATATATGTATATATTTTTTATCTTTCTATAATTTTATCTTTTGGTTGAAAAGACACCTTTAATTATTATTAATTATTTTCAATACATACTTGTATTATTTAATTAATTTGGTGAGCCTGAAATGGGCCACCGCCTTTGTAAATTAATTTTAAAACAAGGCAAACAAAGTTGTTTTTACTCAAACAAAAGTCTCTTTTATTGTCTCCAATTACATAGTGGTTGAATCAAATAAGGCCACAAGGGTTAACACTCCAATTTCCACATAGTCCTGGGGATTGTCTTCGTAAATTAAAGCCTGGCCTAACGCATGCCAAATTCGATTCTTGTACGTGATGGTAGGGTCTTCAATTTCTTCAAAATAATACCGTTTGTAGACCTCGTAAATCTCGGCCTCCTTTAGTTTTTGCAACTGTTCAAACACGGTATACGTAAGGGGAGCAACAATCCCCGAGAGGTGCAAACTCTGCAAAGCCCGGTAGCCCGTAGCCCGTAGAGCCTCTAGGGTAATAAGAGACCGGGCCTTCGCCACGCGCTCGGTAAAGCTTTCCTCGGAAAAAGACCATAAACAGGAATGGTAACGTTCGTCCTGTTGACTCTGTTGACTGTAGTGACACCCCTCGCAGTGACGGCCACGTTCTCGCATGCATTCCCGGATGCACGTCATGACGTAGAGCGTTTTGTGCAAAGCCCACCCGGCTTTTAGGGCGGGCAAATCCCGGTTGTCCGGCATGTCCCCCAAATCTAGGTCTTCTTGGTTCAGTAACAATAGCTCGTGTGGGCTGGTAGCGAGCCTGAGGGGCCCTGCTCGTTGTCGGGATGTCTATAGGGGGTGGGGACGGCGGGGGACCCTCGACCGTTGTACCAGTGGGGGGTCCTGAGGACGTCTCTGCCAGGTTCCATACATTCCCCGCCGGTGGCCCCGCCGGGGGACCCCTCGGGGGACACTGTAGACTCTCCACGGGGGGACCCGTAAGAGGCGTAGCGGCGTTGGGATGCATCCAAGCGGCGGGTGGCTTTTCTTGGGGGGCCTGTGACGTCCATGGCGACGCGTAGTGGGCTTTCTTAGGGGGTGGGGGGCCAATAGGTTGTGCCGGGGGGCCGGCCCACATAAATCCCGCCGGAAACTCACACTTCGGGTTGGGCGACGGTGCCGTACACGTGAAGAACACGCGGTTCGGATTGTTTACACTGTGGCTCACCCCCACTTTCATCCACAGATTGTGGCCACACTTGGGAAATGTATTGTATAAAGTTCCGGCCGGGATGGCCTCTTTCACCAAAGGCAGGTCTTGCTCCGTAAAATAAAAGCTGCACGTCAGCACTGGGGGTTTCACCTTGTAATCCGCTGTTTGTCCACACTTATAAATACACTCTGGCGTCCCCACCAATCCTTTGACGGCTTTAGCGTAACACCCACAAAAGCACGTAGGGGGCATTGTTCACACTGAAATTTACAAAGGGGTTTCACTTTCTTATAGGCACCGGGGTCTTTTCCGGCCAGCCAATCCCCAGCCTGGATTTGTTCTATTCCCACAAAACCCCCTCCACCCCTGGCGGGACCCCCCTAAACCACCGACCAATCCCCGGCCTCGCTTTGGCCTCCTTTCCGACCCCGCCGAACCCCTTCGAACCTGACGGGACCCCCCTAAACGACCGACCAATCAGAAGCCTCGCTTTGGCCGCCTTTCCGACCCCCGCCGAACCCCCTCGAACCTGCCGGGAAACCCCTAAACTGCCGACCAATCAGAAGCCTTGCTTTTGGGAACCCAGTCATGGACACCCCTTGGACAGGAACCCCCTAAACGGCCGACCAATCAGAAGCCTCCATATCATTGACAGGACCTTTGACAGGACCGCGTGCGTAATGGCGTCGTTTTAGGCCACGCCCCCTGTTTGGGCCAATCAGGAGCCAGGGATCGAACCTATAGTGACCCCTTACACTACTCACAGGCAGCCCGAGTAACAAGAGCCCATCTGGGCTTTCACTCGGGTCACAGGAGATTGAAGATGAAATACACTTTCATTTGAAATCCTTTTAGTAATAACCGAAGGGAAGAATTATTAGCTGAATTTAGCAGTCTTTAGGAGTGGCCGGTAGCGCGGTGATATGCATTCTCTGCTCCCCTAGTATATATATTTCTCGTGTATGCAAATTAAAGAAGTTAACCTCTACTTATTCATGTACCGCACGCTTACAATTTAGTCTTCTGTTCTCCAGGTTCAGAGTACTAATAGATGAGTGTCTCAAATATATGTTTATATTTTCCCCATATTATAAGTTGTATCCTGTCCACCTATGATGGAGCTATCATATGATATATTTCTCTACTGTTCATTCTACCCTGCGGCTCTTTATCGCAGCTCGCGTCCATATTGGTATTTATTAACTGAAATGCCTGTTGGTTATATACCCTCCTTCCCAAAACTGATCTGCTCGTTATATTACAGAACTATAAAGGGAACTGTTGGAAGCCTTTAACTTCTCGAACCAAAACCTCGGCCGTGAGAGGATTCTTGTTTAAGTTGAATATTGCTTCGCTCATCATAAATTATTCTGTGCGAGTGTTTATTTCTCCGGGGTATTTTATATGACAGCCAAAAACACGCTCAGAATTATTTTAGTGCATGTTGGCCTACAGATCACGGTGTTTGTGCTGGTATGTATTATGACCGAGAGTAAAATGAAATGTGGCATAAAACCTACGAAACGTACCTCAAACAAGAATACCGTCCGATGGCAAAATCTATCAGCGCCACGAGGTCAACAAATCGACAAAGAAATGCAGATTCAAGACACTGTTCAGTTTCACTTTCACTCTCAGCTTTGCTCTTGAGTTTGAGTTGGGCTTTGTTAAAGACTTCTTATTCAGTTGTATGGTATTGTGCAGTATATTCGAGTATACCAATTGCAATCCACAGAGATTCAAATAACAAAGCCGTGGCGAAAGAGAAGCTTAAACGAGAAATATTTTGTCCTCCTAGAAAAACACAACATCTTGCCCTTTCTATCGAAGAAGCCTTGGTTTCAGCAGAAAGGAAAACGCTAAATTCCAATTCGATATGTGTGGATCTGTCAGTTCTTCAGGTCCGGCGTCGTGTCGTATATAAAATCACAGGCCATCTGGGTAAAAAACGCGGTCCTTCGGCTCCGACAAGACGCCAGTTGCAATATCCTGAGCCTGTTGGAAGGCTTTCGCACGAGTGACGTTAACTAAAACATTAAACTGCTTACATTTGAGAGATGAGACTCCAAATTTGAGAGAGATTTGCTCGCGGATCCACCATTTTGATTTACTGTATTAAATTATGTAAATAAATTAACCTGGCGAGTGGTACGTGACCAGCACAGTGCGATCTGATTGGTGTGAATTTGACCCCAGCAGTTCAGTGCTTACTGTATAGTGTCAGTTAGCAGAACTGCTGGGGTCAAAACTTGCCGAAAAACGCTGAAATTGCAGCTAGACACAGCCCATGGACAAATAAACACATGCTGTAAGTATTTTCGCTTTTTATTCAATATTAGTGACTAAAAAAAATCCAAACAAATGTTAGTAAATAAAGCCACTTACAGAGCTTGGGTTACCTGTGATTTGTAGCTACGAGGTAGATACGCCAACCGTCAAAACTTTGAGGCCTAATAAACTGCTTTAGAAGTCCCCAAATCACCCCAAAACCACTCACAAAACTTCATTAAGTATCAATCTTTTATTATTGAAGATTCACTTCGTAGGAATCGGAAAAGAGAATTCACAAGGAGCAATTATGTAAACTCTTCCGAGATCGTCGTCAGCACAATCTACATTTGCCATTCGCACGTAGGAATTGGGGACAACAGAAGTTTACCTACCATGCACTATTAGACTGGAACTCTTTAGACTCTGAAGTTATACAATCAACTACATTATCAATTTTTAAATCTTACTGGCACATAACTTAATTTCATAATAATCCTTGTTCTATTTCTATTTTATTTCAACCATTTATCTTTTCTGTTTTCCATATATTAGCGAAATATATATTTTTAATACAGGACCTCCCTGAAAATCACAAATTGTGAGTGGAGCTTTCCTGTCAAAATATTATTATTATTATTATTATTATTATCGCTTATGAAACATACCACAGGTAACCCAAAAAGCGGGAAATATATGACGAGTCTGGGCTGCCTGTGATGTCCCACAGGAAAACACTGAAACACCGGAAGAAAATACTTATCACTTTGCACCCCCTAATGATTTCTCTTAGTTGCCACAACCCTAGGATTTCCAACATCCTCAACCAGGATACAAAAATTAAATGCATTATGGCCCAATCGGAACTGTGATGCAGCCCCTCGTAATTTTAATTTATAAAGCATCTTTGAGGGAAGGCTTATTAGGGAGGGGTGTTTAATATTTAATTGGAAGAGCCAGTGTTCAGTGTGGACTGACATAATTTCGTTCACAAGCTGCAAATGGTTAGACCTTCACGTCTTCTTGGATAAGGACGTTAAATCGTAGGCCCATCAGTGGATGAAGAGCCACCTTGTGGAAATGTCACTGATTAATCTGTTATTATTATTATTATTAGTGAGAAAATTGCCCACATCAAATGAGATTAAAACTTTAATAATTGATCATGGTTGCTGATTCTCGTCCAATATTAGACAAGATGGAGGTTGAAGGTCTTTCTTAATTTTTACTAAGTTCTAAAAGGGATCTTTTTTTTTTAGAAGGGCTTCAGGATGGTTAAAGTTGATTCAGGGCCCCTTGCCACTGCAAATGCAGAGTCAGTTTATGTGTGTATCGTATCCGGTGCTAGCCAGTGGTCTGGGACATGATATAAATTGTTTTGCCATTTTGCCTGGAACAGGGTATGTTTTCGTTGTTTCTAGTCTGGAACAGCTAGGGTACCTTTTTTGCCATTTTGTCTCAGTGAAACAGGGTAGGCAAAAATACAATTTCTTGGTCTGGAACAGGGTAAGGGTTTCAACGGCTCAGCAGCACACCCCCATCCTAATTTGTAAGGAGTACTGTACCCCCCAGGAGTGAAACATCCCATGAAAAGCCTAGAAATTGGTTAAGAAATCTCAACCAATTTAATCAACTTTTCATGGGCTTTTCATGTGATGTTTCACTAGAATGCAATGTTCATGGGTGTTTACATTGACGTACTTGCATTTTCATGGGGATTTTCGTAATTATACAGGCATGTAGTGTTTGATTTCTGAGTTTGGTAGTAGGATTTTTATTATGCCCAAAATATTTAATAATTTGCAATTTTGAAATCCTGAGGCTGTTACATTATTTTGTATTATAACTTATGTTCTGCATTATGCCTATCTATCAGTGTTCTATTTACTTCTTTCCTGGAGAAAATACAGCTCTTTGGTTAATATGACCACTAGCTGGTTTACAGTACTTCGCTGTACATATATGTTTCACTGACACATACAGAGCTTAAAGTGGCTATCACCATTTTGCAATTTTGATAGCTTACGAACCTCCGAAAAGTTTTGAGTACTTCTGTGAAGAAAGTTTTGGTTTAAAGTGAATACTTTATGTTCTACGCTTGTTTGAAATCGTGTAAATGTGACCTTTCCTGACCCATGACTGCGTAAGTAAAAGCCTGGGTCGAAACCTGGGTAGACGTCATCTCATTAATGCATTATTCTCCATGGCACCTTTTTATCACAACAACATTGATGCATCAAAAATATACACAGTTTGTGAGTTGCTAGTAAAGAAAAAAGTATTTCTTCAAATGATTGCAAAGCCGAATTAATTATATGACGTCAAGATGACGTCTACCCAGGTTTTGACCCAGGCTTTTACTTACGCGGTCATGGGTCAGGAAAGGTTACATTTAGACGATTTCAAACAAGTGTAGTACATAAAGTATTCACTCTAAACCAAAACTTTCTTCACAGAAGCACTCAAAACTTTTCGGAGGTTCTTAAGCTATAAAAATTGGAAAAGGGTTATAGGCACTTTAACAAGTCTATAAATTTACAAATATTTGTTAATTTTAATTTAACAATTAGACTATGAGCTCAAAGTTTCTATAGGCTGATAGTTGACGAGGAGTGTAGCTCCAAGTCAACTATCGGCCATTATTTATAGAAACCGAGAGTGAATAGTCGAATTGTTTTAGTAGTAAATGGTTTTAGTAGAAACCAACTTAACCTGAAGCAATATTTTTTTCAACATTTTGATGACTTCGCAGCCATTGTTTTGTTTCGTTCTCACTATCTATCACTTCGCTACTCACTATCTATCACTTCGCTACTCACTATCTATCACTTTGCTACTCACTATCTATCACAGAATATACTAGTGAGTAGCTTAGCCAATCAGATTGCAGGATTGGTGATAGTTGCCCATGGAAATTTGATGTTCTTAAAACAGATATAAGCCAATGTGCCAAAATTTTGTGGTGAACTATAATGGCTGATAGTTGGCAAGGGACAAAGCCCTGAGTCAACTACATGACTTGTATGTATCACAGTCAATAGAAACCAATAGCAAGAAATCTAACTGTTTTAGCATAACCAAGGTACTGTTTTAGCATAACCAAGGTACTGTTTTAGCATAACCAAGGTACTGTTTTAGCATAACCAAGGTACTGTTTTAGCATAACCAAGGTACTGTTTTAGCATAACCAAGGTACTGTTTTAGCATAACCAAGGTACTGTTCTTTCAAACTTTGCAGTCGATTTATATAGAGAATAACATGTGAAAAATGTTGGAAAATAAGCAATTATATAATTGATTTTTGTCTGCATGTGCTAGTCCTTCGAAATTGCCATCATCAATCGATATACCAGTGTATGGTACCTGGATAGGCAATCCGATTGCAGAGCCCGATAGCTTGGTTACACTAAAAACTTATAGAAATTTCCAATTACAAATATTTTGATGCAATGGCAAAAACACCATTTGTTAAATTCTATAAAATATTTGCAAAATACCGTAGTTGAGAAAAAGTTTGTCTTTTTTTTGTACAAATTCGCTTCTTTTTGTGTGCACATCATCAAAATATGTCTGGTCTTGTCATTTCCCTTCAGCAGCTTTTTTCTCAGCTGCTTTTTTTTGCTTCTCTCTCATTTTGTCAGCATCCCTATCAATGAAAATAATAAAAGTAAATTAATAATTATTATTATTATGTATTATTATTAATTACCCAGATTTCAAAATGGCACTTTGTTAAAGTATTAAGAGAAACTGGCAATCCCTTTATGTAGGATAACACAATTTTTTACCAAAAATACAATAGAATACAAAACAATACAATTCAATACAACAATAGAATGCAACACAATAGAATACAATAGAATGCAATTTGGTAGCAATTCATGTCGTCCTACATGAAGGGATGGCCGAGAAACTAAAAAGATGCATGGATATATTTAAATTTAACATGGTTCATACAAAATTCAGAACTTTTTCTTCAATGACTTTTCAATGACTTATCAAGGACTTATCAAGGACGATCCACACTGTTCAAGGGCTTGTTTTCTATAGTTCACACATTTATTTATAATTAATGACCTTAACATTCTATGCAATTTAGACCCAACGTAAGACCCTTTCTCTGATGTGTTTGCACAACGAATCATTCACTGCTGCTGCTCTAATGATCTTTCAGAGGCAAACAGGAGGCTGTTTTAATGTCTTCTCAAACATCCAAGGAGATTTTTTAAATGTTCAAGGATAAAACCCAATCTGCCAAAATGCAATGACTTTTCAAGGACCTGCCAGTATTTCAAGGACTTTTCAAGGCCTGTGTGAACCATTTGTAAGGTAAGTTAAAGCAACCTTATTTAACATCTTATTCAGTAACTTGTTACAGTCTGGAGAGACAGATAAACTTATTAAATGGCAACATGGGAGCTAGGATTTTACAACCTAATCCAAGAAGATGTGAAGGTCTAACCATTTGCAGTTAGAGAACAACATTGTCTTACAAAGGTTAATTAAGCACCTTCTACTCAGTTATTTTAAGATCCCAAGTGTTGGTCCGGCTGAGGTTTCCCACACATCAGACCAGCCCTTAACTACTGAGCTTAAACCAAGAGGCAAGGTCACCTTGAACAGATAAATAGGCCCGTTGGTTTGATGACCACTTTAATATTTAACCGCCTCCTGGGTTAGTTCAGTGGTTAAGCTCTGGTCTGTTGTGGGTTCAAACCTTGGCCGGACCAACACTCAGGGTCTGAAAATAACCGTGCTAGTAGACAGTCTTGCCTTTGTGATCGAACTGCAAATGGTTAGATCTTCACGTCTTCTTGGATAAGGATGATAAAGCATAGACTCTCAGAAACCTCCATAGAAGGGGCTTTAAGCCCTACAAGGCTATCCATCCACCTTCAAGTGGTAAACAGAACAAATCAAATTTAGAGTTGAATTCCCCAGGCTTCTTCATTGATCTACAAACATGTGTCATGTAAATATAATTATTTAGCAACACAGAAGATGTAAACAAACATGACAGATTTAACAGTCCACAAGGTCAAAACCAGTTAGGTAAAGCTTCTATAAAAAGTAAATTTCTCAAGTGTCGATTAATCCAGTGTTCATAGTATGAACCTCACTTCTATGTCCAGAGGTTCTCTTGCCTTCTCATCACTACACTCAATCCTCACTATAGTAGAAACTCTGGTAACCAGTGTAATATTTTTCTTGTCATATTTTTCTCATTTCACGGGATGAGTGGAGGGCGGCGCTCTATATTACCGTATTTATTCAACTAGATCCTAGATAGTTTATGAATTCTTTTTATATTCTCTTTTTCCTTACTAGTTTAATATTCAAACTCTCAGTATTAGTGAAAACTATTTTATGGTGTATACATATCTAAGTATGTACACTATATTAGGCAAATGACAAAAAAGGGCAAAGGGGGTGGCCATGGTGAGAGGATGGGGAGAAGGAAAAAAGGGAGAAAAGAAGCCCCTCAGGACACTCTGTTACAAATAGATCTAAGAAACCATAAAGTATATGTATACATGTATTGGTCAAAACATTTTATCATTAAGTAATGCTCCAGATAAGAAGGGAATGGTTGAATAGCAAGGAATGAAAACAGGTGTTAATTTTCTATTCTTCTTTCTTGTAATATCCAATAGAAGACCATTGAAGTAATGCACTTTCATTATTAAGTTTTGAGGTTTTAATTTATTTTTGATCAAACTGCTGGTAACTATGGTTTGATTTTGGAGAAATTTGTTTGTGGGGAATGTTATCAAATTTGCGATTGAACATTCTTTTGTTTTCTCCCTTTCCCATTGGCTGGATGGTGTTTTCTTTACGTTTTCACAGTAAAAATGGTTCACAGCATACAGTTTCTTACAATTTTTGCTTGCAACTTGACTATGGACATCTTAGACAGCACTTAATTAAGGCATATTCTTGCAAAATAATGTGTGGATATATATGCTGATTGCATGTCCGGTTCTAATTATTTTGTTCTTGGGGTACTGTAGCTCTTACGCGAGCCATTACTTAATATTGATTCTACATCAAGTGAATAGTTGAATATTTCTTAATTTGAGTATTGCATCTACTGTACGAGTTATAGAGGTTTCTATTTCCAATATATACTAATGATGTGACGTAAATTTGACATAAATGCAGGAATTTACTGTCATTTTTTCTCTTGTGAAGGAAACAGTTTTCTGATTTTGACAAAAACCAGCTTCAAATATAACATAGATGTTTACAAAAGGTCATTTATCTCTACCTGCATGTTTTTGTATTATAAACGAAGACTGGATTTACATCACCAGCTTGAATATATTACAAATATAAACCTCTATAACTCATGGATGCAACACTCAAATCGAGAAATATTCTACATTTTGCCTCCACTACACAATTCAGACACACACAGTCATCTAGGATACTTGGGGATGTCGGTCAGCCGAGCCCAACGACGTTTATTCATATAATTGCTCATACTTGCTTACAGGCATTCGTTCTTCAACTTTTAGTCTCTATTTACTACTATTATTAATTATTGCGACACTGCCGGATACGAAAACCCAAAACCACTGTGTGGACTAAACGGGAACGTATACTCCCACCAATGCAGTGCCGCCAACTCTGGGAGCTGAGGTCATCTAAATACATTTAGTCCGATATGATAAATACAATCTTATGCCGATTTAAATTAAACTCGGACGATTCTAACCTAGCCAGAATGTTTTCCCTTAATGTTCGTTATGCCTTCGGCTTCTGAATCCAATCAAAAAAAAAATGAAGCAAGGTAGCAAGGCTGACCTAGAATGAATTCAACCTCTTAACAGTCACCTACTTATGGCACACTACATTACCCATAATTCTCAGCACTACTCTCCCCAGGCTTCTGTTCCGTGCCAGCAAAATATTCATTTCTGTGAATTTCGTACCTCAACTAACATAAATTACACTATTCACTTGATGTAGAATCAATATTAATGATAACAATTTTTGACCATATATTTAACAAATAAAGAAGCCTTAGCCATGTTTTATACTATCATAAAACACGATGGGCATTTGAGAACACGAGAGAAATGTTAAAGCACAAGCCGAAGGCGCGTGCTTTCAACATTTCTAGAGTGTTCTCAAATGACCAGAGTGTTTTATGATAGTATAAAACATGGATTTAAGGCTTCTTTATCTGTTTTATAATATAGATTTACGCGTGCGATGAAAGGAAACCGCCAGTTGAAAACTATATAACACGGCTAACCATGTTATATACTCTGATAAAACATGGCTTCTTAGCCAATCAGAGCGCGCGTACTATCGTATCTATATTATAAATAGGATTATATACTTAGGCATCATGAGCAGGGTTGTTGGCAAAGGGTTAAATAGGGGCCAGAAATGTCCCTCCCCCCTTTCCCAAGGAACGGTGCCTCGATCCCTCCCTCCCTTCACTGTTACATCAAGTCTCAATTAATATTAATAAATTATTAATATTAGCCACTCTGGATGCCACTCACTGGGTTACAATATAAACGTACTCACCCCTTGCCTGACCTCACCCGAATATTCCCCCCAATTTTTACATTTTTCCAATTTCTGATTTTTCCTGACCTTACTGCTCTTTCTAAGCCAAAGTTTAGGTGCAAAGTGCCACCAGTGAGAAGCAAAGAAACAAGAAGGCAGGGAGAACCTCTGGGTGTCTCTTGTATGTCTGAGTCAGAATTTGACCCTGGCCCTCTCATTGGCCTAGAGCAAATTAATTTTGAATGAGTGCTGCGATTGGATCACAGCCATAGCAGTTTTCATGGGTGTCCTTGTTTACTCATTCTTTGTCGCAGAACTAGAGTTCACATGAGTTCCCCCAAGTTCCCTCTAGACAACCGAATGAAAGGGCCAGCTAACCTATTCTGTGTTGTGCTGCAGTCCTTGGGAGGGGAAAGTGTAATATATTTTGGCTGTCCAAAAGTGCTGGCTTTTCATAAACCGTTGAGAATTAAGCCTACGTGGACAAAACCAGTTTTAATTAGTCAATTGCCTATAAGTGAGATTCATACAAGGGCCACCCAGAGATTTTCCCTGCCTTCTCATCTGTTTGCTCCTCGCTTGAAGTGGTGCTTTGGCTTAGAGAGGGCAGTAGAACCTCTGGCATCCAGGGTTTGAAAAAGCAACTTTTGTGTGCATATGTTTACCCAAAATGCTAGTGACAATCCTGATACTTCCAAACATAAATGAATAAAAGTTTGACAAGCATAACATATTCCATGTTATAAAAGATAAAATATCCAACTAAGGGGATGACAGATAATTCTAGGTGTGATAGAAGTGAATTGGAGTTTCAGACTGCCCGGGCTGTAAGTAATTGTGGCAACCAACTAGCTCAGTGCAATTTGAAGCACAGCACTTACAAGCAATGTAATTATAGCAACTGTGAATGACCCACCAAACTAAACATATACAACAAATACAATGAGATACTAACCCAGGCCCTGTGAGCTGTGCCACAGGAAGACCGCAAATGTGATGGTGAATTTAACCATGTCTAAACTGCATTAATAGTCTAGTTTAAAACAAACCTTTCTTTTCTGTCAGTTAAATTCTTGCCCTTATTTCCATCGTGGTCACTTGTCTTCTTGCCACCTTCCTTCTTTTGGCTCTTTGCTCTGGCTAACTCCCTTTGGTTACCACCTGTTGTAAACATCATCAAAAAGAAATTACATCCCTTAATTGATAAAATGCAGGAAAAACACAACAAAACAAACTACCAACAAATTGTATATGGGTGAAGAATGTGCACATGCAGCCTTACGAAACCCAGTATGTGAACAGGCTCACTCGGGGGAGAAGAGAAGAGGGGGACTGGGGAAGGGGTCGAAGAGGTGTCAGAGAGCCTGTAGCACAGCTCAAGAAAAAAAAAACCTTCTTCCCCTAATTTTATTTGATATGCTTGAGGTCATGCATCTGTCAATCAGCTGTTGGATTACATGTAGGGTTAGAGATATCGAAATCTGTTTATTTTAGCCATCAACATGTATTTTACCACACTAGCCGGTGCAACAATAATAATAATAATAAATCTTTATATTATAATAATAATAATAGCCCATATTTATATAGCGCCATATACCACAGTCTCATGGCGCTTTACATATTACTGACATATCCCGTCAGTGAATTTTTCGGATTGCTTAAACGCCGCCAATGGCTGCCACACAGTTTACAATGTTGAGTATGTGGTTAGTACAATGGCCAGGCTGCTGTACCGGGTGACAATTCCTTTCTCTTTTTCGAGTAGTACGTCACAACAGGTTCTTTCACGCCCCCTTCAAATACTGATTAGAAGTACATGTAGGAGACAAGGCCAACAGCTTATAAATGTCCCTGCCCAAGGACGCAGCTGGGTTTGAATCCCTGACCTCCCGCACTCTAGACCGTACTCTACCAACTGAGCTAACCAGTGAGGCGGTCAATATAGTCACGGTAGTATACATCAGTGTTTGCTTTTCAGATAGCCGTGAGGAATACACTAAACTAATAACTAATATCACTAATTATATAACTAAGTAAATATACATGTAATATAAAAAATTAAAAAGAGAAGAAAAAGAAGTCATCAGACTAAGTGATACTAGGATTATAATTATTCTATAACTAGTATACCTAATAGGTAGTGAATGCTGCCGCTCAGTTAAGAAAATTTATTAGAAGAAAACCTACAGTAGCTCTTTGGTTACTCCAGGTAACAAAAAGGTAAAGGTATGTTCCTAATCTTAGATCAACACACAAGCACATATGCGGTGGAATGGTTCTAATCAGCTAGCTCCAGTCTACTTTATTTACTTTACATCCAGCTTACATAAAACTAGACATTATTTTTGAGTCAGATCAGAACCACAATA
This sequence comes from Actinernus sp. WN-2022, assembly GCA_030867875.1. NCBI lineage: Eukaryota > Metazoa > Cnidaria > Anthozoa > Actiniaria > Actinernidae > Actinernus > Actinernus sp. WN-2022. The sequence goes on from JAOWCC010000019.1 coordinate 23,235,451, forward strand.
CTGAATAATCCTGACACATTCCCTTATAAATGTTGCAGTTGAAATTGACCATTCAGTTCAATTTGACCATGAGTCAAAACAAACTAGTTCAAATTGACCATTGGTCATATTCAACTAGTTCAATTTGAACTGGTCAAACCAACCTAGGTCAAATTGACCCAGGTCAATTCAACCTACGGTACGTCAAATTGACCCAGGTTTCGCTATCAATGATTCTAAAAAAATTCACTCTCCCCTCCCTTCCTTCCTTCCTTCCATCCCTTCCCTCCTCTCTCTCCCCTCCCATATACTTACACTTTATACCTTTCATTCAGATGTAATACCATGTACTGAACTCGGAGGGATTTGAACTCAGCAGCTCTGCCATGACACACCCAGTTTTCCACTGACTTAAGACACTGCGCCACACAAGCGCTTGTTGATTTGGAAGCAACATTTATTACTCGGGCTGCCTGTGGCAGCACCGAGTCTTAAAATGCAAGCCGTTCTTTTTTTTTTATTCAGTGTAGCAAGCTTTCTGCGTATGCGTTAAAGGTCAAATTCACACCAATCAGATTGCACTGTGCTGGTCACGCGACAATCGCCAGATTAATTTATTTACAGAATTTAATACAGTAAATCAAAATGGTCGACCCGCGAGGGCGAAAGCCTTCCAACAGGCTCAGGATATTTCAACTGCCGCTCTTGTTGACCATAAAAATACATGAACAACCAGGAGCCGTAATACATTCGATCAGCGCTGTCTGGACAGATCCAATGTACATTTAGAAACGTAAGCAAAATACAATATCCAAACACGTTTGGATATCATTCCAACGGGTATCGAATTATAATCAAAGGTTAGATTTCGTCAGGCGCGCTCAGATAAGAAAGTTCAAAGCTCTCAGACTAGGCGAGACAAGGAGATATCCATTTCAATGAGTCATTGTCAGAAATCTATTCCATCGTGGGCAATTATGCAATACAACCTAAATTTGGGTCAGGTCTTGTACAGCTAAGGCATGTTTTACGACAGAATAACCAGAGTCTTTCTACTGGATTGAGAGCTCGAGACATTATACATGTCTGCTAATATGGGGAAAAGTGAAACAAAAAATGAACTTTGACGGTAGAAACCCTCATTGAGCCAAGCGGAATATTTACATGATCCGCTAAGATTTTTACAAATCTTAGTTAAGCAGATGTTTTCAGTGTATGCCAACTGAAATGCTGTGCTCGTTTTCTGGTTACGGCTCAGTGGGGCAACTACACAATTAACAAGAAGCATGAACTGCCAGCAAAGAGAGAGGAAAAAGTACTTGGAAGTGCACAGCGCTAGCTGAAGTTAAGGGCATATATATAATATCTGAGACGTTAAATTACATTACTGTGAAGAGGATCAAAATTCAAGTTTCTGTCTTCTGCCGTGACTCGTGAGAGAAATTGGAAAAGATCTAGCTGTTTCATTCAGACACTGGCAAATTTATTGAAAGCTACGGGCTTACTTTATGAGATTATTATTCATTGTGGAATGAAAGGAAACAGGTTAGCTGAAAGTTAAGTTCGAGGTAGGCTTCGACTTTCATTCTGATTCAGTGCATATGTGCACGAAGGTGGGATGCTGTCAACAACACTACCAAAAGATCCAAAACGAAAGATTCAGTTACGTAAGTACTGTAAGTAAACTCTTTTTGATTTGAATAAATTTCCTCTCAGTTTGTCTGTTAATGTACTTTTTCTTCTAATTATCGCTTTATTTAACATCTCTGTGATTTAGAGTATGCGTACCTCAGAATAAATTATTTGAAAGGTCAACTGAACTCTTGTGTCGATAAGCGCAAATGTTTTTGTGAAACAGTCTGTGAATTTGAGAAGCGGACTTAGAAGAGCTTTCTCATTAGGAATTCCAATTTTTTTCTTGCTATGAAATTTATGTTTCATTTCACATTTATTCATACAGTTTTAGCCGGACATTTCCCCGAGTTTTTGATCTATTTTCAATCAAATTCAAAGTCTGATTATGTCATTGTATTGCATTTATACACTTGAATAGGCCTTTTGCATCAATTGATCACGTGACGATTTTCCCATAGCAACTCCTTGTGTGGAGGGCAAGCCATTCTAACATTCCTTGACAACAGAGAGAGCGTGGGAGACGCGAACGTGAAACCTCAATACTAGAAGCCCGGGGGGGGGACTCCCCATAAAAATAGACGGGGGTGCTCGACGTGAGAAATGAAATTCACCCCTAAAAGATAGCAATATGGGCGTGGCTCACAAAAATGTTACCCCTAAAAGATAGCACTCCAATAACCTCGTCTTTAATATTCGGATGGATCAAACTCTATATCGAAGCCGTAAATACCGATTCAACTTGTGGGGTCTCATGCTCAAGGATCCAGCGCTATTTTTTCTCGGCCACAAAAATGTTGGGTCTCGGAGACCCCTAAAAGATAGCAGACCTTTGGAAGACCCCTAAGAGATAGGACTGCTAACGATTTTAACCCCTAAAAGATAGGTCGAGCACCCCCGTCTATTTTTATGGGGAGTACCCCCCCCGGGACTAGAAGTTCTGCCGGTTCCTTTGTTATTCGTTTTCAGCTCAAATTTATCATAACTATTTAGCTTTAAATCTTAAAGTTCAGTGTTAGAGGATTTTAAGAGCCGTAAGACGATCAGAAATAGCTTTCTGAAGCCAAAACCGAACCGGACTCTGCGAGTTTAATACTCGCAACATGAGACAACAGCTGGCGCCGGTAAGAAGCTGACTTCGGGAATGTACTTTTCTTCCATGTTTTCTTCTTTATGTTCTAGAAACATTATGTGATGACAGGAGAATGATGTATCTGAACGCGTTACAGGCTACAGATATATTACAAACTGATGTACGAATAACAACCTGATATTATAGGTTGTCGAGTAGCTGGGTTTCCTATGTGACAGGTTCTCTTTTTTTTCCAAATCACCAGCAACACTAGAGTCTGTAATCTTGAAATAAAGCCCCTCGTTACTTCGTATTTTGGTGATCCACTGAGACCTTAATCCCATGTCTTTACCGGGGAATTTTTGCGATGAAACGAAAGTCCATCGTTACAGCGTGAATCACCACTGCATATTTGTGGCACACAACAGTGGTAGCGCGTTCCAGTTTATACAACACCAGCGTCTCCTAGCATCTCCTCGGCTATGGTACACATAGGTTTAGATTGCCTCAAATCCTACCACTCAGTCTGAGCATGCGCGAATGATCACGGCTCATTTCAGCGGAAACACGTAACAAACATTTCCAATATGGCGGACAGCTTGCAAGTTGTAGTTGTTACGGCGAGGTGATTGTTGCCTTCTATTGCACTAAATAAAGTCCGATTGTGAAATTACCTGTAATAAACCTAAGGAGGAAGGTAAAACTAATGATTGCTTGGAGGCAAAGTGCACACAAAAAGAGTAATAGCCTTCGTAAAGTAGCTTTAAAGAAAGACTTTCATCGATCACGGAGACGGATCGAAAGACAAATGATGATAGTGTCTGAATTATTGACTGAGAAAAAAAAACACTAACTCAGTTTTCCCAACAACGACACACAAATACAACTCATGAGAAGTTCCTTTACTGTAAACTAAAGTATTGTTTTGCTTATGGAGTTTTTTTCTTTTGTGTTATTGAAGACTTCCTGACCACCATTTTGGCGGGAATTCTTGGCGCGAGCGGAAGAGGGGAAATCTGAGCTGGCGCGCACGCGATTGAAACATTTAAATGCCCTAATGTTTTTGTCCCTCGCTTTTCAGTTTCGGAAATGGATTATCATACGGAAAAAAACTCTGTGAAATTGTGGGAGGCATAACTCCAAAAATAAGACCAACCCGCAATATAACTACACACGGGATGTGACTAAATTTCAGTGTTGTCTTGACCGCTGTTTTCGGCCCCACCCAACAACGAAGAGTGACCTACCCCAAATTCATCCACCGCGGTTTTGCAACACTTGTTACCGCACGATGACATCGTTGGAGGCGAAACTGGAGAAAGGTGAAACTTACTACCACTCTTAAAGTTTCGAACAGTGGCACCCTCATCGAGCTGGGTGCGACGTCTGCAAAACAAAGGCGGACGTCCGGTAAAAAAGCGGCGGGAACAGAGGGCTTTGGCTGTCATTTTATCCCACACCAGTACCAAGTAGTAGCACCACGGCTAGGGTGATCGCGCCAGCGAGTTGCACTTAGGTTTTGAGGAAAAACACACCACCCTCCCTAATGGACAGCATTGAAAATCTTACGTGGCCAAACGATACGAGGAACATTAACGTGGCAAGGCTCAAGTACCCAATTTGTTTAAGACTTCTAGATAAACCAGTGATCACTGCCTGCCAACATGCTTACTGTTGCACCTGTTTGGCTAATTGGGTTGCACAAAAACGAAATCATGGGGGGGGGGGGGGGGGGGGGGGGGGGGGACCAGACTGCACTGTTTTTAAAGAAGTGCTTGACCTTCAGGCTATACGTCCTTCCCCTCTACACTATAGCAGGCTATGCGAGCTGAGTCAACTGCCAAAAGGAAGGGTGTCACGCACAGGTATCTCTTAACCGCCTTCAAGCTCATGTTCAATTTTGTTGCGGTGATGGGGCCAGGGCCACCAAAATCATAGCATGCCCATCGGAACAAGGAGCTTCCAGATACCATCCCGTTGAAAATCCCCTTGCCAGTGAATTTCTCCAGTTGCCCATTGGCCACGCCCCTTCCCACAGCAATGGAAGAAGTGATGACCCATGGAATACGATTGAAAGAGGCCATAGCAAAAACACAAGGCCAACAAAGCATACAATTCAAAACTGGAAGTTAACAGGTATGTGTTTGCGAGAAATAGCAGGTTGTTCTGTCTCTCAATGTTGATCAGAGGCTTTGTGGGGCTACATTACCAAGACAACACTTGAGAATGATAGATTACATACATTTATTGTGAATTTCAGCATACTAAACAAATACATATTTTTAAGGTCTCTGTGACTGCATTTCAGTCTGGGCCTGTGTAGTGGCCTTTTCTACACAAACTATAAAGTATTTTTTAACTCGTTAGCCACCTGTTTGTTTTATTAAGATATATTTAACCCGGATGAATTCAATATATATGTTAAATATCTTGATGTTTTCACACATAATAATAGTTGTTCCTATATTTCTATCTTGTAAAATACATATTTATACATACAATAAAAATTATTATACATGTACTGCAAGTACCTGTGGATAGAAAACCGTGAAAATGTATCAAAAGTTTAGCACTAAATTATGGTTGGTGTCTTGCATGCTATTGATTTGCAAATCAATCTCTATCAATTACATGGTGCTGATGGTGAAATATAGCATATTTTTTTTAATGAGAGTATCTACCTTCCAGATTTGGCTATAAAGTCAAGCAAATTGTATCTTGTTTTTTTAAATTTTCATGTGTAAAGTCAGAATGCTGAGGCCGCCTCCCCCCCACCCACACCCCCCCCCCCCCCCCCCCCCCCCACACACACACTTTTTTGCCAAAAAATAGTTTGCCTAGTTACTTCTCAGTCAATTTAAGACTATAGTTTGGTCATACCGGCTTAATGACCATTATTAGCCAGCCCCCCCTCACACACACTTTTTTAACCCCCCCCCCCCACCCCCCCCCCCCTCCCACTTGAAATTTCGCTCCACCGTCCCTGATGTATAAATGTAATAGATACATAATGAGTGGCTGTGTGTTATCAGATTACAAACTCGGGCAGTAGGCCACTGTTTGTAAATCCAATGACTTAGAAATTCTATTTTTGCGATATAAACTACTGCATGCAGTATTTCAGCCAAAAAAATCAAAGCCAAAGTTTATGTTAACGAGGGCAAATACAGATGACATTCATTACCTTTGTTTTCCTTCATGAAATTATTAATGAGTTTGATAAATAATTATCAAGGTTACATAACAGCCTCCTGCTTCTACATATTTCTAAATAGTCATTTTTTTCATTTTTGGTTACCGGTGTATACAGCCAATCATAGTGTTAAGGATTACAATTCCTCGTGCAAAAGAAATCTTGCCAGCAGTTCTACAATACGACGTTGAAGTAAGGAGCTTAGTGGCCACCGGTTTCAGGTTTCTGGGTCAACCCTTGAATCTTCAGTAGTGCTGCAGAGGGATGAAATCAAGAAGCTAACCAGGAAAGAACAACAAGAACTAATGGATGGCATTAAACAAAACATCTTTGTGTCAGCAGAAGTTGCTGTGGCAATGCATGCAGATGTTGACCTGCCATGGAATAAAATAAGGCTGTTAAACAGGTGTGTATTTGAGTGAAGAAGTTGATCCTAGTAGCTATTTTATAAGATTTTCAAGAATGACAATTACATAGTAATAGGTCCATGTGTATGGATGGAATGGTCCTTTTGCAGAATACAATCAAATGGTTGTACCAGGTGGCTAAAGATTTCCAAATTCATTTATTGAAAAGTTGTTTGGAAATGCTATTTTCCAACTCCAATCAATTATAAGTTCATCTGTTAGTGTCAATCTTTCAAAAACTGTGTTTGTGAAGATGTTTTTCCCTCCAGTAAAGCTTTTCACATGGGATCATGAGCTTAATTAATTTGTTTTGACTGTTCCTGCAAAAGGCCTATTCATACTTCTTATTGGACCCAGCCACATGCACCCCCCCCCCCCCCCCCTCCCACCAAGTGGTCCCAGTTACATTAATTGTACATTAATTTTCCTCTATATTTTTATCATATACATGTATTAAATTATGCCAAAAACACACAAAATATGCACAAGAACCCACTAAATATATACGAGTTGTTTGCTGGCACTGGGAGGTCCATATAAAGAAAAACTGAGTCTGAGGTCATGAAATGTACTGAATGAGGCCACAGGCTGATGTCAGTACTTTTAAGACAGAGGGCACAGTTTTTCTCTATAATTATAGACCGACCCTAAGCCGGTAAATAATGTGTTAATTCTCTCTCTCTATTCTTTTCGACTTGAGACAAATTATTGAAGAAACTCCAATGCATTGAGACCTGCCTGCTCCTGGAACCAATCAGATCACATGAAATTGTAGGTTACAGCCTGCTCACACATGGAAAAAAAAGTATTTTGGGTAGTTATAGTCAAATGGCTTCCCAAAGCATAACAATGTATAAGCAAAAACAATGTAAAAAGGGGGGAAGTTTCCATATAATTTATATACATGTAATAAAAAAACTTATTAGTAGACTAACATCTAATACAGCTGTGTATTTTTACTCTCCATTATATGCATAGCTGACCATTGGTCATAACCTCTAAATTATTTATTAATTTTGTAAACAATTCATTTTAAGATGTCCAATGATTGAAAAATCCAAAGGGGAGGGGGTTCACAATTCTGTGGATTCCAGTGGGAGACCAGGGATTGAAGGTGAATTTCAATGGGGAGGGGAATGACAATCATTGAAAATCCAAGGAGGGGGTATTTTTTTTCCAATTCCAATAGGTTGGCCGTGGTAGAAGTTAGAAAATCCCAAGGGAAGGGAGGATTAGTCAAAATTGAGCTCCCCCATAGGGGGGTTTTGAAAAAAAAATGGAATGGCCCATTCACCAATTCATTTGTCTTATGAGCAAACTTAAAAATCGACAAACTCGAGTACAAAGTGAAAGTAGAAATATTCTCTTTGGATGTTTTTGGTAAACATACTTAGAGCTGCACCCTGCTTTTGGCTTAGTCTCTCACCAACAGGTAAGTTTTTTCTACAGGTTTTTGTGATGGTAAAGATATACCAACGAGACTCGAATGCAACTCGTTCAGGTGGTTAGAGCTTTATCGGTGCATTACACAGTACACAGTGGATTTCATTGACTGCTATACCAACCCATATTATTATTGCTACTTAATTGTATCATGGCAGTGTCCATCTTAAGTTTATTGTGTTTTGACTAATCATAGAGTTTGTACATACACAAGACTTACTTTCTGTGGTACAGCAAACTACACATGTAAACACAACTTTCATTCAATTTTCATTGGTAAACATAAATGCATCTTTACCATCACAAAAACTGTATAAGGAATTGACCTGCCTTTTGGTGAGTGACTCAGGCTAAACTGCAAATACAATGACACTGCAGTGCCACTTAAACGGATCATTAATATTTAAGAAAACTTATAGAACATTTTATTAAACTAAAATTGAACACTTTGGATCAAGTGTAGTTTACGACTCCAATCGAAAATTTATTGTTGAGAATACTCGAAGATCAAACATAATTTTTTGGACGACAAAACTCCACACGATCTTGCCACCCCAGTCAATATTTGGGGATTTCGTCGTTCAAAATATTTGAATTTCGAGTGATTCTCAATAGAAAATTTTCGATTCGATTCGTAAACTACACTTGATCCCAACCCTTCTTACCTTTATACACCTTAGGATGATCGGCATCAGAGCATTCTTTGCTCAACATGTCATGAGGCCAGATGCATACCTCGCCAAGCACACGAGCACGAGGGACGTAATCCAAGCAAAATCCAAACAGTCATCAAACTTCACCAACAAAACTCCATAACTAACGACTTGCTTGGTCTTCATCAACTGGACCTGGGCCATGACTTCCAATGCTCGAAAGTTTTTCAAAAACTAGAATAACCCGATCTCTGGAGCTCCAAAGTTGTTTTTAAAAGAGCCTGTAAACGTTGTCGTGTTTTCAATCACCATGGAAATCCAAAGTTTATCGGATTTTTGGCGCTACTCACTTCATTCATTGCTAAAATTTCCCGTTAAAATCCTTCATCTATTGCAACGGAGTAATCGTGCAAACTTTCAGTGTAACTGTAGGTTTAAGTGAGATGATTTTCTCGATATTTTGACGCCGTGGAAATCAACCAAAATATCCGCCATGTTTCTCCTTTGTCACATGGATCGAATCAGTTCGTCAGCATTTCGCGCATGCGCATACTGAGTGGCGCGCTCCAAACCTACGTGGGTAGAGTATTAAATAGATACATCTCCTGTCATCAGATATTTTTTCTAGAACATAAAAACGATTTAAAGCGTGGAAGAAAAGTACATTCCCGAAGTCAGCTCAGTTCTTACTGTCTGTTGAGGCCGCCATCATGTTGCGAGTATTCGCAGAGTCCGGTTCGGTTTTGGCTTCAGAAAGCTATTTCTGATCGTCTTACGGCTCTTAAAATCCTCTAACACTGAACTTTAAGATTTAAAGCTAAATAGTTATGATAAATTTGAGCTGAAAACGAATAACAAAGGAACCGGCAGAACTTCTAGTATTGAGGTTTCACGTTCACGTCTCCCACGCTCTCTCTGTTGTCAAGGAATGTTAGAATGGCTTGCCCTCCACACAAGGCGTTGCTATGGGAAAATCGTCACGTGATCAATTGATGCAAAAGGCCTATTGCCAGTATTCTGTTGTTCAAATCCTGCGTTATCATAGCCATGTCATAAAAGCGATTAATAGACCAGACGTTTTTATGACGTTCTCACTGGCGAATTAAAGCACAACTTGTTACTAAGAGGATTTCAAATGAAAGTGTATTTCATCTTCAATCTCATGTGGCCCGAGTGAAAGCCCAGATGGGCTCTTGTTATCACAGGCAGCCCAAGCTCTATTTTTGTGTCATTATTGCGAGATTTTGCAGAAATTAATAAAATGTAAGAAAGCTATACTGTATACAGTACTAAAATAAAGGTTACATACCTCTTTAAAGTTGTGTTATTGATTGTCCTGTGTACTCCTGGGGTCATTTTAGCCACTTTAACGAGATTTCCAATTCACCGTCCCAGCTGTTATATAAAATGACAAGGCTGGAGACTTCACCTCACATCCATCGATGGCGATCGCCGAAAATCCCCTCGTATCGCGAATTTCCCCGGAATATTGCCACAAAATCACGCTAACCCTAAAGTCCAATGTTCTTTCCTTCACCTGCATCCTCCATGGCGATCACAGTTACTTTTTAGCCCGATTAATAGTCCCTTTTCCACAACTTTTTTCAATGCTGAGCAGCCTGTGATAGACTCCGTGCCTACCACGTCCACGCGTGCGCAATTTCAAAATAACTGCTGCACTCCCATTGGTTGGTTGGTACGAGCTTTCCCGCAAGATTTGATCCCGCCAGGGTGTACGATAGTCGTGTTTGGCACAACTCATCGAAAACTAACAGGGTGCTAGGCAAATGGATTGAACCACGCGCAGTAGCTCTAACACGTTATACTTACATTTCTTCGTAAACAATGCAAACGAAATGCACACACTGGCGGCTAGTTCCGTAGCGGGAGTTGGCTCAGTTTTCAATGTCGACTTAAAGCAGTTTAAAGGCAAGAGAGTTTTTAAAACAACAAAAAGTTACAACACTTTGCCGGCAAATGATGTTGTGATTTGGATGTCGTGAGCGGGGTTTCCCGGGAGCGTTTTTTTTTTTATTTTGTCCCTGATACGATTGGACGGGGAAAACCTTTAAATGGCTTCTCTGTAATCACTAGCACCCTGTTAGTTTTCGATGAGTTGTGCCAAACACGACTATCGTACACCCTGGCGGGATCAAATCTTGCGGGAAAGCTCGTACCAACCAACCAATGGGAGTGCAGCAGTTATTTTGAAATTGCGCACGCGTGGACGTGGTAGGCACGGAGTCTATCACAGGCTGCTCAGCATTGAAAAAAGTTGTGGAAAAGGGACTATTAATCGGGCTAAAAAGTAACTGTGATCGCCATGGAGGATGCAGGTGAAGGAAAGAACATTGGACTTTAGGGTTAGCGTGATTTTGTGGCAATATTCCGGGGAAATTCGCGATACGAGGGGATTTTCGGCGATCGCCATCGATGGATGTGAGGTGAAGTCTCCAGCCTTGTCATTTTATATAACAGCTGGGACGGTGAATTGGAAATCTCGTTAAAGTGGCTAAAATGACCCCAGGAGTACACAGGACAATCAATAACACAACTTTAAAGAGGTATGTAACCTTTATTTTAGTACTGTATAGCTTTCTTACATTTTATTAATTTCTGCAAAATCTCGCAATAATGACACAAAAATAGAGCTTGGGCTGCCTGTGTTGTTATATAAGTAACTTAAACCAGAACCCAGATCCTCTCGGGTCAACAAGTCAACACTTACATGAAGTGGTAACCCACATGAAATCTGTCATGAAATTGCTTTAGTTTGCTTCAAACTATAAATAATCATGTGAACTAATCCAAATCCTACCCCTATGTTTAAAAAAACCCTAACCGTCAACAATAATAATGTGCTCACTAATTTGTTTGAGTCAAATTAAACTAGTTTGTTTTGACCATGGTCAATTTGAACTAGTTTGTTTTGACCAGGTTAAATTGACCTAGTTTGAATTGACCAGGTCAAATTGAACTAGTTAATTGTTTTGACCCATGGTCAAATTGAACTGAATGGTCAATTTCAACTACAACATAAACAAGACGCTCATTACATATTCAACTAATCTAGAAAAATCTGATTGGCTGGCACTTGACAGCACAACAATAGACAGTGTTTCCTTTCGATTAGGAACTAATTTTTCTTTTCCTTCGTGCACTTTGCTATGCTTGTTTACTCATCCAAAGAGAAATGACATGTTTCCCAAATTTCTGAGGCAAAATATTTGAAAGTGAATTTACCATAGCTGGTTCTAACGTTTGGCCTATAAAAGTTGTCATTGGCTGCATATCTTGTATTGTAAGAATGTATATTAGTTACAGGTACCAGGAATCCAGAAAAAAATTCAGGAGTACTTATAGAATGACTTCTTATTTGATGTATAAGTATAGCTATTTTCATTTTTACTATGTTCTCAATCTTCATAATCCCGAGCAATTTGTAATACGGATTAACTCTTTACCGTCTGAGCCTGTAAATAGGAGACGCATGAGTCCGTTACTAGAAAAATGATTGCATCACGTCGAGACATGCTGGAAAGACTATGTTGCGATATTATGCGAAGGGATGTATGGCTTCAAAGTCAGAGCTATAACAGGGATCGCTCGACTCTTTCACTATGGAGAAAAGCCCATTTGTTTTGGCAATTGTATCGTTTCTTCTATTTTCAAGAATTTCGAGCTGAAAATCGGCTCAAAAAAACCTTTCCATTCGCACTTGAAATCAAGAGCAAACACAAAATAACCACTCAGTCATTACAGTATCTTGTTTAATCTTTCCAACCAGCAGGTTTGTTTTCACAAAACACACCAAGCGATGGTGAACCACGCCGATGTTTGCACTGCATTTCACTCGACCACATTTTCCTGCTCCCACCTCCAATTGCATGCTGGGCAACGGACAAAAATTCCACAAGGGGTCCCCCCCTCTGGGACCCCGGTAGGTTTTTTTATATAAGTCTTTTACCCCTACAGCCAAGAGCGGTGATTTGGACTCAAGCCGTTGCTTTAAAGTGACAAAAACACATCCTAATAGGTTGAGCAGGGGTAAAAGAATGCCAACTGCAGGATTTCATTGAAGAATTTTTTCCCGTGTCTGAAAGCACAAACACAACGGAAAAACCCTGTGAAATCCCCTCACAAGGCCTACTAAAAGCAAACCAAGTAATTTTCAGCCGTCCTCAGACTTAATGATGTCCTCAAGCTCTCTGACAGTGGCATTTTTCTCCAAAATTAGAGCACATTTCATTGGAAACCCTACCAAAGCAGCCATACCTACCATCAACGAGTGAACAGAATTCTCCCAAATGGCATTGTGGGAAAAGTTTGAGCCCACGGCTTAAAAAGTCAGCAGTATTTAACTGCCCCGGGCAAGCCAAACTTTAACTGAGGGGGAGGGTTGAGTTAGCACTCAGGATTTCACCAATTGAGCTCACACACGATCGGACAACAAAGAGTTAAGATCCTCATGCCTACTTGCAAAAAATGCATCTTATTTATTTTTTAAGTTTTGACTACAATTTGGTGATATTAGTTAAAATGTTGTAATCCCCCAGCTCATAATTCCATAATTAAAATAAGGGCAGATAAGGGTATAGTATAAGTTTGTTAGCATATGTAAGTTGAGATATCTTCTTAATTTGTACAGAATACCTAAATTTTTAGCAACTTTATTATTAATGTGTGAAATTTGATTTTGCCATTGACCTCATTGGCATTACCCTTTGTTTGGTGGAAATGGATGGCCAAACGACTTTTTCAACAAAGTTTTGGCTGAGAACTGTGCTGACACGCAAGCAAATTTGGAAATTTGAATTTTGTTTTCAACTTGAATTGAAAAAATGCCTTCTTTAATTGTTGTGATTTTCTGTGATTGTATGAAGCTTGTCTCTAAGCCAAACAATTTAGCTACTAGTCTTTGAGAACAGATGATAATAAGGTTAAAGCCAGCTTTTGTTTGGTGGAAATCGATGGACAAGTACCTTTTTCAAGACAAAGTATTGGCTGAGAACTGTTGTGCTGACTCGCGAGCGAATTTGGAAATCCCCTACCTGAATATTTTGTGTTTGAAATTATATTTCATAACTATGTTTCATGGCATAAGCAAAACGATTAGGCTAAACTCTGACAAAAGACCCTAGGAAGGTTAATGCCAGCTTTTATTTGGTGATAATCAGTGGAGAAATTATTATTTTGAAGGCACTGATAAGTTATCCACAAACAATAAACATGGCAGTGCTTCTTGTTCAAAGAGAGCTGGGGAAGGAATCCCCAAGGTATCTCTTTCTAGCAGGGTAAGTTGTTCCAAAAACGAAGCCCTGAAAACTTATAGCAAATGGCAATGCTTGGTAAAAAATAGAGACCACTTTAAATTTAATTACAAATGCCATGACTCAGGTCTGATAGATCATTGATCACAACTGTTACAGAATTTTAATAGCTTAGGTCCATTAGACTATCTGGATCATGTGTACTGTATGCAATGTCGGCAGACATATCGGTCAACATGTCGACCGACATATCGGTTGACGGTTGGCCGACAGGAGGCTGAGAGTCGACCGCTAATTGGCCGACACTTGACTATTCTGTATGTTGGCCGACGATGCACCGACAGTCGGCCGATTGACCACTGGCACTCTATTGATAGTTTACTGACAGTCGGCCGAGGTATCAGTGACTGTGACATTTTCAGCCAATGTATATGTACTTTAACCGCCTCCCGGTAGCTCAGTGGTTAATCGCCGGTCTGTTGTGCGCGGGAGGTTGCAGGTTCAAACCCCAGCCGGACCAACACTCAGGGTCTTAAAATAACTGAGTAGAAGGTACTGCCTTTGTGAAACAATTTCTTTCACGAGCTGCAAATGGTTAGACCTTCACGTCTTCTTGGATAAGGACGTTAAATTGTAGGCCCATCAGTTGATGAAGAGCCACCTCGTGGAAATGCCATTGATTAATCCATTATTATTACTTCAAAGGTTGTAGAGGCCACAACTATTAATGATTTTTTTACAAAACTAACCTTTGGAAACTTAAGATAGCATAAACTAGCACTGAGCTCTTTATTCCCAGCCATGCGCCTCTGCATAATACTCCGATTGGAGTGCGGAGAGTATATGTTAGAATTAGAACCGAGCCCTACAGTAAAACTTTGATGCTTTATTAATAAATTGTGAAAGTAGCGACCCCAATATTTTCAAATGTTATTTTATGTCAAATACTGGGAGCCGGTGCGGGGTTTAAGTATCAACGAATTCATTGGGATAGCTTCATGTGTATTAGCACAGGCTTCCCAGACTCGACGTATATTTCCCGCTTATTAGTCTGTTGGGTTACCTGTGGTTTATCGATTAGTTTCATAACGATCTCAGAAGAGTTTAAATAATTGCTTCGTGTGAATTCTCTTTTCCGATTCCTACGAAATGAATCTTCAATAATAAAAGATTGATACTTAATGAAGTTGTGTGAGTGTTTGTTTGGCGATTTGGGGCCTTCTAAAGCAGTTTATTAGGATTCGAAATTTTGACCGTTGGCCGAGGCTCTAACAAAATATACAAGGTAGGCAAGTCGACCTCGCCAAAGAACAGACTTACCTCAAAGATCACCCAAAAATCGGCACTTTTCTTCCTCGCTCGCTATTCAGCTTTCGGCACAGGAAGGAATAGTTATCAAGCAACATCTGACCAGAGATTTAGGAAAACCCATCAAATTTATCATCGCCAAACGGCCTCCTCGAGACCCAAAAAGCGCAACCTTCCAATGATCTGTAAGAACCAGAATGACCAAAGCTGTCTAAAATTTTCCCAACCCTACCCAAAACGATGCAAATAGCCTTTTTTCATGGGGGACCCTCAAGCGTGAAATTATACTTCCGCTTGAGGAACGGAAACAAATATATCGGCATTGAATCAGAGAGACCATTACTAGGCCTTTTAACGAAACTGGCGGTTACAGACTAATTTTGAATTTGGAACTCGCGAAAATTTTTCACGTGGAACTGTCATAACACTCGGTGAAGACCCCAGCCCACTGTCTTAATCCTCTGATTGGCGAGTTCCAAATTCAAAATTAGTCTGTAACCGCCAGTTTCGTATAATTTCACGCTTGGGGGTTCCCCCATGAAGAAAGGCGATCTTACAGATCATTGGAAGGTCGCGCTTTTTGGGTCTCGAGGAGGCCGTTTGGCGATGATAAATTGGATGGATTTTCCTAAATCTCTGGTCAGATGTTGCTTGATAACTATTCCCTCCTGTGCCGAAAGCTGAATAGCGAGCGAGGAAGAAAAGTGCCGATTTTTGGGTGATCTTTGAGGTAAGTCTGTGCTTTGGCAAGGTCGACTTGCCTACCTTGTATATTTTGTTGGAGCCTCGGCCAACGGCCAAAATTTCGAATCCTAATAAACTGCTTTAGAAGGCCCCAAATCGCCAAAAAAACACTCACATCGATAAACCACAGGTAACCCAACAGACTAATAAGCGGGAAATATACGTCGAGTCTGGGAAGCCTGTGGTATTAGTTGCGAACTTCAGTTTTTGATCCATTTATATGAATCGTTTGCAGCCAAGCTAAGTGGCATGGCTAACTTCCTCTTGTATAAATGACCTTATTGTTGCTACCCTATTCCAGATTCAAGGCGACATCTTCCCTTCAGATTTATAAAAATCGGTAACCTGTCGACCAGACCGGTGCAAGAGCGATTTATATATGTAATCGATCTTGCTCGAGCGGATGTATAAAAGGCACTAAAAAAACACAAAATCACAATCACAAAAATTTATCAGTGTCATTAACAACAATGTCCTTTACCAGATATATTAAATGTTGCATTTGATGGGAGTCACCAAGAGAGATTTAATTGTATAAATGGACATGTTATACTGCAACAGAAAGGACCATTCCTACTTAAACTGAATTATATTCAACACAGTAAACGTTTCAGATAAGAGATTTCCAAATGAGTCACTGTTTATTTGACTGAAAAAATGTATGTAGATTCAGTTCAATTAAAGCTTAACATCTCACCGATACCCCACTGACGTATAACCAACACCTTACCAATATACCACTGACCCACTATCGGCCGACAGATAAACAGCAGGAGGGGAAAAATTGACCAACATGTCAGCCAACAGTCAACCAACACACAACCGACCGTGAACCGACATATTGGCCAACCATCGACTGACAGTTGCCCATGGGTCAGTCAGATGTATTGGCCAATATGTGGGCCAACCCTTGACCGATACGTTGGCCGACATTGCATACAGTACACATGATCTGACTATCTTGTTGTTATGGTCACAACATTTTTGCTATCAATTTTGTTTTCATTCTGAAGGCCCATGAATGGTAAACTTATTCAAATTTAATTTTCGGCACAACCGATTAGCCATATAAGATGACTGGAAACGACACATGACTGGAACTAGTTCCTTTTACGTGGAGATCCACATCTCCGGTTTCTAAAAATAACTTTAGTGAGATTAAGATATGCCAAGGGCCCGACCAGGAGTTTTTATTTTCTCTTGACTGGACATAGTCACGTTGTGTTATCAATAATTTATCCTATTGAACTAGTGTTTTATCTTAACCAACAACAACAAATCATTCAAACCCACTTAAATCGCATTAACTTTTAAAAAAATACTTTGACATGCATCCCAGGAAGGGAATAAACAGTTCAAATTCAACTCAACCTTAGCTGAACATGAACTGACGAAGCTGTGTAAATATAAAGTTTACTGTAATAAAATGAGATCGACGTGAAAATATTCCAAACACTGCTTCGTTAAAAACATGACTTGCCAGTTGCCTTTACATGGCTTAGAGAAAAAATAAGTTTAAAAGTTTGAATTGATTGTTAACATTCAACGGAGAAACAATGAAGTTCAACACCTATATAAAGTTAATGAAGCTTATGGACATGGTCATGGATGAAACAAGAACTATTCGGAAGATACTGGTTCCGACCATCAAAAGAAATATGTCCGAGGAAATACAATGTTACCACCTTATTTCGACAGAAAACGACGTCATTTCCCCCCGTAATAATAACTGCTACTTACGTGTCATTTTGATGTAGATAAAACCAGATAAAGAGCAAATCTGAAGGCGATAGAGCCTTATTTAATGCACTCCTGTTTATAAACGTATCCTCGTCTCGATATTTGATCAAAGAAGCCTTGTGATGAACAGGTAGCCAGGCCTCTGACGGGTGTCGGCCCTTCGGTCTTCGTTTTTCCGAGGATCTTCGTTTTTCTGTTATCGGAAAAACGAAGACCGAAGACCATTTAGATCACAAAACACATAAACTTAGTAGCGTCTAAAATTTCCAAAATATTGGGGTTATGCACAAAGTGGGCCATTATTTAACCTCTGAGGCCACTAAAAGCTTGTACTACCACTATAAATTTATTCGTACCTTCATTATGCGGGTATCAGCGGCCATCCCGAGGGGGCGGCCCCCGGGCAACCCACGGGCAACCTAGGGGCATAGCAGGGGATTTGTAGCGAAAACATGCCCCACACACGGGGCATTAGAGCGGTTTTGCGTTTTCATCAAAATACCCGAGGACATACCACGTAATCTGCTGTCTCAACGTTCAGAGGTTTTCGCCACAGGACTCGCTCGATCGATCGACGTTGTTCGATTTCTTTGTCCTTGAGGTAAGTCATATCATTATCATTCAAATTAAGAGATTAAATTAAGCCATCCACTGTCGGAAGACAGAACAAAGAAATAAAGGATAATATTTGTATAAAACTATTAAGATTGTTGACACTTCTAAAACGTTTAGCTTCTAATACGTACTTATAATATGTTGCCCAGGTTGCCCCAGGGGTGGGGGTTTTTGTCACAATTTTCTGCCCCACCCGAGGGATTTTAGCACGTATTTGTCATGGCTGCTGTGACAAATGCCCTTGGGTGCCCGGGGGCCGCCCCCTCGGGATGGCCGCTGATACCCGCATTACGGCAATATATTCAGGGCTCCATTTAAAAAAAATATTGTTTATAAATATAAATGTTTTATTGCTTCAGTTTCAACTTTAATTTTTTGTGTAACCAAACGAAACGAAATAGAAAAGTGATAATCAACGAAATAAAAATGAACTCACGGGAAATGAGTCTTTAGGTTATGTTATTGTTTCTGAAGACAGTCAGTTCCAGATGATCAGTCACGGGTCACTTGAGCTCAGTAGTCTGGTTCGATATCACTTTTCGCATCCACCAAGTCTTTGTAGGCTCCCTAGCCTCAAAGAACTACTTTTTTAACTCGAAGACTTCCCGAACCCGGGTATCCCAATTTCCATGCAATAGAATATTCAGTTTAAAGCGCCAAACTCGGACTTCGCGCCATCTTGTTTGCGCGGGACACACCGCTGGTCATTATGCCTGCACATTAATATTCATTCAATAAATATGATCAATAAATGCAGATAAAAGCTGCGAATGGTCTGTCTGTGATATGCTCAGAGGTATTGCGTCGATGGCAAAGCTATTCAGTCCCTCTGCTTTGTAAACTGTGCGCCTGTGCGATGCTTTGAGTTTTATTTCACTTAGTGATAATCGACGGAAAAGACAAGCTGCGAATGGTCTGTCTGTGTATTGCCTGAAACATATTTAAGGATTGTGCTTGGGTTATAGTGTTATCAATTTAAGGGAATTCCAGGAGGTTGGTCCATGGTGCTTAAGGGTGTTTCCTGGTTGTGTTCTAACTTGGTGGATACATGTGAATTTTGTTGGCACTCCGTGTTTCATTGTTTGATATTTATTGATGTCAAATGCATATTCTACATTGGCTATAATTCTTACAGCTCGCTTTTGGAGTATTATAATTTTATTAAGACTAGTGGGGTACGTTTTGGCCCATACAATATTACAGTACTAGGCATACGGCAACACTATAAGAACAATATAAGGTTCGCCTGATAGGGACGGTTAAAAGAGATTTTACTTTGTTGATCACACCAATAGATTTAGCCATTTTGAGGGCAACATGTTCAATGTGGGATTTCCAGTCTATAAACACCAAGGAATTTGATTGAGGAAACCTGGCCAATGTTTTGAGAATCAATACAAATACTTAAGTTAGTAAGGGTATGGATGAGTTTATTTCTTGCACAAAAAAATAATACTATATTTTCTTTAAACCAGTTCGACAGCTTAATAAGTTCATTATTGGTTTTGTTGATAAGTGAAACAACTGAGGTCTTTATCTGAAGAGTATATGCTGGTATCATCAGCAAAGAGAATAAAGTCAAGAAGGTCAGTACAGTTGGTAATGTCATTAAGATAAAGTAAAAATAGAAGGGGACCAAGGATCAAGTTGATGGACGCCACAAGTAACAATCCTTTGTGATGAATAAGTGCATTTCACAATTTGTTTTCTATTAACTAGGTAGTCATCAAACCATGGGAGTTAGGTGCCTCGGATGCCATAATGACTTAGTTTATGTTTAATAATTTTGTGATCAACAGTATCAAAGGCCTTTGGAAAGATCTACAAATATTCCCACAGTGAACTCTTTGTTATCAATAGATGGGGAGAGGTTATCAATAAGTTCAATTAGGGCCATGCATGTAGGTTGAATAGTTTTCCCTAAGTCCATATTGACTGTTGGATAGAATATTTAGTTTCTCCAGATAATTCAGTAACCTAATGTAAACAACGTTCTCTAAACTGTTTGACAATATTGTGAGGATAAATATTGGTCTATAGTTGCCAAAGGACTTATGATCATCAGATTTATAGACTGGTATCACCAAAGCCTCCTTAAGTTTGTCAGACACTCTACCAGTATACAATGATTTATTAAAGATGTTAGTAAGGATAGGGGCTAGAAGTCTAGCAAGTTGTTTAACTATGCGTGGTGGATCTATACACGACTTTCATAATGGCCGCCTCCTAATTTGCATATGTGATTTCCCGTTTCGGTAGTTTATCCACATGTATAGAAAATATGAACATTGCCATGTGAAAGAGCATGTCGACATTAGTGAACTTATGAAAGTTGAGTGCTGTAGCTTATAAAGCAATGAAGTTACAGCCAGTTGAAATTAGAGAGATTTGTATGAGAAAAACGACGGAGGCCTTAATATAGCCTCGCTTTCATATTTTTCTGCATTATAAATGCTCATAGCTCAACAGCAATTTTCCACATTCCTCTAAAACTCAAAACAATTACTAGTTTTAATGTGATCTTTCATGTAGTAGCATTGGTTTTCCCCTACATATTTATCTTCCAAATTATGCAAATTAGGAGGCGGCTGGAGGCGGCCATTATGAAAGTCGTGTATAGAGCTAGTCCAGCCCAGGAGATTCGTTAGGATTAATCTCAGTGAGAAGTCTAGATATCTCATCATCATCTATTTAATTCACAGAAGACAAATGATTGGGGGTAGGAGCCTTTCAAGTATTGAATGAATGTACAGGAAGTACTCGGGAATTTGCTAGCTAATTCGATGCAAAACTAGTTAATTGGGTGCAAAACTAGTTAATTCGCTGCAAAACTAGTTAATTCGTAGCCTGCGTACAGCATCCCCTACTTGAGGGAGAACGGCGATTTCATCGTTTCCGTTTCTCCCCATGTAGGGTCTGCGACTCAGAGCCCAAAACCGTGTCCGTGACGTCACTTCCAAATTTCTGGTAATTAGCTATTTATGCATAAACAAAGTCAAAACCAGATAATAATAATAATAATAATAACACTTTATTTAATGAGGATATGCAGATAAAGTTTACACTTGTTTCCAATCTGGTCCTCCTAACTATTATATGCCAAGATAGAAACATGATATAATTACATTATAAGACATAATAGATAATTATTTAACTACTCAAAAAGGAATATACATTATTGGGAAGATATGAAAAAACATTGAATAAAATATAAACACTATAGCTTTAGAATTATACAATTAAAAACATATATGTAAACGAAAGGTGGTTACATGTATTAAGGGATGGATCTAGAAACATCGTTAGACATCACAGTCAGTAAAACCTATTGCTCTTCAACTCATTAGCATTAGTGAGTCTAGTTTTAAAATATTTCCTACAAAATCTATTAAATTTTGGTAATGTATCAGATTTAGTAGCAGTGACAGGAAAACTATTCCATAGCGACGGTGCTAGAAATGAAAAACAACGCTTTCCGGCATTACTTTTAGGTTTAGGTAGGTATAGCTTATTATTTACAACGGCTCTAGTAGAATAATGATAGGAAGGTCTTGACAATAGCTTAGCGAGACATTCCGGACCAAGATTATTTAAACATTTAAAAGTCTGCGTTAGGATTCGTTGGCGAATAGCTTCATATATTGGAATCATCTTAAGGTCCTTGAATAGACTTAGGGATGGAGTAGAGTAGTCGGCACTAAGAATGATCCTAGCAGCACGTTTTTGGGCTAGTAGCAGTTGGTCTAGGCATTCAGTGGAACAGTTTCCCCATACACTGCAGCAATATTCTAGTGTTGGTTTGGCGATGCTGTTATGGAGTAGGAGTATTTCCTTAGATGGAAGATAGGGTTTGACTCTTCTAAGCATTTCAAGTTTGGAGTTATACTTTTTGGTAACTGCTGCGATGTGGTCATTCCAGGTAAGTGATGCATCGATGTTGACACCAAGGAGCTTTTCACAGGTAGAATGAGCAATAGTGAGTCCATTGAAAGAAACGTCTAGGAGTTCAGAGTTAATAGCAAGTTTCTTTTGGGTGCCAATGAGCATGACTTTGGTCTTGCCAGGGTGGATGGCCATTTTATTCTGAACAGCCCAGATGCTCAAGTTATCAGCTCCACATTGCAGAGATGCGTTGATGAAGCGTATTGATTGATCCGATCTGGTTAACGTAGTGTCATCAACGTACATATATGTGCTACAATCCTTATTTATTAGGGGAATATCGTTAATGAATAAAATGAAGAGTAGAGGGCCTAGGGATGAACCCTGTGGGACTCCGCTACGTACTGGAAGTACATCAGAAGAGAACTGACCAATGGACACTTTTTGTCTTCTTCCTGTAAGGTAAGACGTAAACCAGCAAAGTGCAGAGTCTCTGATTCCATAAATGGAGAGCTTTTCGATTAAAATATCATGGTCAACTAGGTCAAAAGCTTTTCTAAAGTCAACCAGAAGAAGCCCTGTAAGTTCGCCGTTATCCATAGAATTAAGCCACTTGTCCGTAAGATATAATAATAGTGACTCGCACGAGTGACGTGGGCGTGATCCAAACTGGGAGTCGTTAAGAAGACGGTGTTCATGAAGGAAGTCAAGCAGGTGGAGTCCACAATGGCGTTCTAAATGGCGTTCACAATGGCGTTCTAGATGGCGATTGAAATGAGATTTCGAAGGGTAAAGTCCGTCGCAGAGGAAATTTCTCTCAAATTTGGAATCCCATCTCTCAAATGTGAACAGCTTAATGTTTTATGTAACTTTATTCGTGGGAAAGATGTGTTCGTGAGCCTTCCAACAGGCTCAGGAAGGTCACTGATATTTTCAACTGGCGGCCGGTTTTCGAGCTGTTTTAGTCTGAAATTGGGGTTATTCATTTTGCCTTTTAGTCTGGAATATGATATGAATTTGAAAGTTAAGTATGAGACCGCAATATCAATCTTCAATATAAATTGAGTAAGACAACAAACCATCATTGGTTGAAATATGCTTCAAAGCAGCTGTGTTATACGGTGAGGGCCACAGCCGGGCTGGAACAAATTTATTTTCAGTGACTTTCATACTGTGAAACTGATAACCCTAGCACACATGTGGGAATCAAAGTGAAAGTGCAAAAATGACTAACAAACTGTGTACAGGAAAAGGAAAATATTGCACAAATGTTCTTTACATTATTGCCAAAAAAATTACACGTAGGTCTTGATTTACAAATGTTGGGGGAAATTGATTTTACATAGGAGTATAACAGAGATCGAAGTAATGAAGCATTTGTTTAGTTCTGCTATGTTTCTCACCCTCTCTCCCTGCCAAGAATATAGTGGTTCGTACCGAGCTTAACTATAAATTACATTTATTAATCAATATTCAAGTTTTAGACTGCTTTTTTATTTTTTTGCTTTTGGAGTTGACAGTTTTGTTTGTACCGATGGAGCTGAATGAGTGAATCGGTTAAAATCTCTGTTCAGACAATTACAATCCCTGCTCAAATATTCACCTTAAATCCATGACTATGTAAGCGCTTCATTTGATCCTTCATGAGGGCAATAAGCGGAGTAACTTCAATGACAAATGCATTTTTCTTTCCAAAAGCCCGAACCTGGCCGCGAGTTGGTTTGAAGGGGCCGCCAGTTGAAAATATCAGTGACCTTCCTGAGCCTGTTGGAAGGCTCACGAACACATCTTTCCCACGAATAAAGTTACATAAAACATTAAGCTGTTCACATTTGAGAGATGGGATTCCAAATTTGAGAGAAATTTCCTCTGCGACGGACTTTACCCTTCGAAATCTCATTTCAATCGCCATCTGGTTTTGACTTTGTTTATGCAGAAATTTGGAAGTGACGTCACGGACACGGTTTTGGGCTCTGAGTCGCAGACCCAAGGAGGATTGGAAGGCCTTCCCATGAACACTTGCGCTTGAAAAATTGTCTAGAAGAAGAGAAACTTGAAGTTGTCATTTCCAACTAAATTTCTCCTTGAAGTTTTTTAACTCTAGAAACTAGAGACGGATTCAACAAAGTCAGAAATATACTTTCTAACTTTACTACTCGCTAAACATCTTCAATTTTTGAACTTTTCATACAATCTGAGCATATTTATCGGACGCTTTTCTCGAGAGGTTGTTTGGGAGAAATTTCCCGCGAACTCAAGACGTAAATCTTACCCTGAAAGAAATTAACTACAAACCTTTTAATCAACTAACCTTACCTGGAAATTAGCATGAGCAGTGACAAATAAATTAAGTGTCTAATTTGTGCAAAGGGCTCCAAAGGGCTCCAGGTTTAAGAGGTTTACAAAGCCGTTGAAAATGCGTATTGTTTACGGTGTTTCGATACCGTTCACAAAATGTCGCGCTCACTGGATATACAGTACTCACGCCGATCTTTCGTGAAGCATTTCGCGAACAGTACGAGTGGTGTTTATTGTTAATTATACCCCAAAAACAGACGATTCTTTGTTAATCATTTTACTTAAAAACAATTATGATTACTGCTGAAAAGATAAAGGACAGAAATAAGTAAATACTTTGGTTTAGACTATTCAGTCGCGCGCTCATACAAAAGCAGCGCGCCAACCTCTAAAACTGAAAACTTTTCACTCAAATCACAGGTAATTATCTGCATATTTTCCCATTTTTCGTAGGCTTTCATTGTAAAATAATGACCAGAAATACGGGTAAGTCAAAGCTAGCCTAAACATACGTCAAAATCCCAGGAAAAACTTGGGTTTTGAGATGCTTTGTGAAAATTTGTGCTGCTGAGGTCCGATCTCCACGAAATTCAACGCAGAATGAATTGCTCACGTGACCGGGAAAATTGATAATATAGTTGCTACGCAAAGGATTGTGGGAAGGCCTTCCAATCCTCCTTGCGCAGACCCTACATGGGGAGAAACGGAAACGATGAAATCGCCGTTCTCCCTCAAGTAGGGGTTGCTGTACGCAGGCTAGTTAATTCGCTGCAAAACTAGTTAATTCGGTGCAAACACAGTTTATTCGATGCAAAAACTAGTTAATTTTGACAGTTCTCCTTGTCATTTTTGCATCAATATTATTAACCAGTAATCATTAGTGTGCAACGTTCAATTAACGATTAATAGTGCTTGTGATGTTTGAAAATTCCACAAATAACACTCGTCCAGCGGACTCGTGTTATTTTGTTAGAATTTTCAAACATCACTCACACTATTAATCGTTAATTGAACTTGCACACTAATGATTATCAATACAAATCAAACACTTGTGCACCTCCAGCGAACTGGTCTATTTCCAAATACGTATAAAAAATATAACATTATAAGACCTTATAAACTCACACATTAACCGGCGTATATTATAACGAAATTTCATAAAGAAATTACGAAAGAACCCATGTCCTTCATTTCAGCAGTAAGTTATGTTATAAACGAAAATCAAATAAATAATCGGACACATCTGGAAGACCGAAAGAACATCTTTCTGTTTCCTGCATGTTTGCCAACGACTCATTGAATTGAATTTATCAGATAGAACACATGTTCGCCTTATTTATTTATTTGTTTATTTATTTACTTATTTATTTACTTACTTATATATTTACTTACTTATTTACTTATTGGTGTATTTATATGTCGATATATAGGCAACTACTATAAATGGAGAACAAATTATCCGACTATTAATAGGTTAAAATCAAACGATAAACACACCAACAACTCGCAATTAGAGATGTGATAATATAAGATACAAAATAAAGTAAAGTAAAATATGAAACAAACAAAATATAGAGGCCAGGAGAACCAACCGACAGCGTTAGCCAATGACATTGGTTTTCCTTTGAAAAATGAAATAACATTGAATGCCCTACTAAAAGTAGCATTTATAAAGAGGTGCGGTTAAGTGTCTTGCCGCCTGGTGACATTATATTTCAGACATACAGTTTACGATGTCAAATACAGACTAGTGATGGCCGAATATTTAGTTAAATAGTACTGAAAGATCTAAACTTCGCAGTGAAGCCGAGATATTCGATTTACGCAGTTCGTGTGGAGGTGTATTCCAAGTTCGGGAAGCTCTCAGTATAAAATAACTATTTTGGTAACATAGGGTCTTGACATTAAGGTTTTGATATATAAGCTATAAAGTAATATGTTTAAGTGAGTTATCCATCGAACATATATACAGCTAGAGATGTTTAAATAATAATTCACCCGGTTTACAATTTACAAGCTTTGGCAAAACATCTAGAGCTACTATGGTTGATTTACAATATTGCACACGTTCACCTATTCCGCGAGGTTCGCTTACTTGTTCCGCCGTATCGTATGAGCATTTTCATGAACTAGAAAATTTCATTGCCGGAGGAATCAAATTCCCCGCCGGAGCGTTCAGATCCCCCCCCCCCCCAATTTATTTTTGTAGAATAGAGGAAATGATCATATTAAATCCGTATGCAAAGAGCACAAAATCAAGTTTTTTTTGGGCCTGCGTCAAACTGAAGTGTGCCTGCAATTCACCTGCTTTTAAGTTTATGTGCTTTTATATAGCCATGAATAATAAATATTAAATATTATTATTAACATATTTTGGAAATTTAAAAAGCGATTTTCGATACGAATTACTTATAGACACTCCTCAACAATCGCGATATTTGTATTACTCATTGTTACGTTTCAATTCAGTCATTTGATTCAGAATTTTCATACGAGTGATACGGTTGCCACGGACACGGATTCATGAATA
Source organism: Actinernus sp. WN-2022 (assembly GCA_030867875.1). Lineage (NCBI taxonomy): Eukaryota > Metazoa > Cnidaria > Anthozoa > Actiniaria > Actinernidae > Actinernus > Actinernus sp. WN-2022. The sequence continues at coordinate 23,262,217 of JAOWCC010000019.1, forward strand.
GTGATTTCATTTCTCCGTTTCGTGCATCGGTAATTTACTCGTTGGCTAGTTTTGGATGATTTTATTAGCTGTTTTATTAATGCTTAAATGAAACGATCTCTTCGTCAAATTGCTGTACTGCTGCCCAGTATTGTATCACCGTCAAAATCAATTTCTCAGATGTTGCGATTGCGTCTAATACGGCAACTTCTTCCAGTTATAATCGCGTTTGTGCTCGGTGTGGCTCTGACTAGTCTTTTTTGCAACAACACTGCAACACCAGTGGAACAAGTTCTAGCTACCAACGTCGATAAACTTCCAAAACTTGAAAATATTGTACGTTCGGACAGCTCAGCAAGCCCGGAAGTTACGCAAGAGGAGAACGAAGTGCCAGATGATATAAATCAGCCGATTCCTACAGAAAAACCACCAACTCCAATAGCTACAAAAGAACCTTACCCACCCCTGATAGCAAAGAAAGGTTTGATAATTACTCCAAAATATTGTCCAGATGATCTCTTTCTGTTGATTATTGTTGTAACTTCGAGTAGAAACTTTGAGGCTAGAAAATCTATCCGTTCTTCTTGGGGAAAAGCTGATACTTCCAAACAGAATGAAACGGCTTCGGAAAGCGTCCGTGTAATCTACGTCGTTGGATCCGATGAGAAGAGCGATAGCCGCGTAACCAAGGAGGCAAAACGATTCAGGGACATTTTACGAGGGAACTTCGAAGATGTCTACCGACAAAATGAGTTCCATTCTGTTAAGATGCTTTTAGGGTTCAAATGGTCCACATCGTCCTGCAAGGCGAAGTTCATTCTAAAGGCCTCATCCGAGAGCTTCGTTAATGTCCCTGAAATCATGTCTTGGTTGAAGAACAAAAACGATGCGGGCTCCGATGTAGAGGGACTTTATACAGGGTTCTGTCACGGCCATGATATAGCAGGAGTCAATGTAATCAGGAACAAGGACAGTCCATGGTACGTTTCTGAGGAAGAATGGGCCGAGAAGCGTTTGCCGCCCTATGCATCAGGAATGGGAATTGCTCTTTCGTATGATGTGGTAGAGAAGATGGTGGAGCTATCTGTAGAGGTACTAAAGGTCCTAAAGATATATAGAGGATATTACATGGCCACGCGGAGATACGGGTTTTAACTTCGAGTGTTGACAAGATAAAATTCGCATCTCCAAGCGGCCATGTAATGTAATTTTTGATGACATACCATGCAGTTTTCATAAAAAAAAGGCTAGAAATTTGTAAAAGCCAGTCACATTTTCAAAACTGATATCTTCACGTGTGAAGATATCACTTTTTAGATAGAAATATACACAGGTATTTCATCGATAATCATATATTAAATATATTTAAGAGTTGGAGAATAACGTGCGTGTTCTATTAACAAATACAGGCACGCGCTGACTGTACGATGAACAAAAAAAATCACGAATATATTGTTCTACTTTTACCAGTTTAGAGGCGAGCATTGAAAATCCGATTCTCGTCGACCAATGACAAAAGATAAAAGGAAGTTATTTATGCTTGGATTCTAGTTTAGATTAGCTAATTACTGAGATCAATTCAACTCTATACATGATTTTAACGTCTTGTCCAAGGACATGGTGATAAGATAGATGAGGACCGAGACAGTTGTACCGGGTAACAATTCCCTTCTCTTCACGAATAGTACAACTGGTTCTTAATTTAATGTCCTCATTTGTGAATAGAAAGTGCTGGGAAACTAGGCCAACGGTTTTATCATATCGCTTGTTTGAATTCTTCTATAGGTAATTTCTATAGGTATTTTTTTATTATAATAAGGGAATTAGAACTTTTTTCGGGACATGTAAATACAATAAACTATTTGTGGCGTCGAAATATACCCTGGTATTTCGTCCGCGGACATTATCTGATCCGAGAAGAGACTGGCAGTTCCCGAGAGCGAATTAAGCTCAAGGGAAACTATGAGCTTCGAGGATTAGATAATGTCCAAGGACAAATATCAGGGCATATTTCGACGCCACAATGTAGGTTACTGTTGTTATCATCATTCAATTTTTTTCTTTGATGCGCGGTTATACGCTCACAGGGGGTGTATTCGCTGTTATTATTCAGTTCCTAAGTATCCCGAATTCTGATTGGTTGATTCACCTGCAGAAAATTGCGCACAGATAAGCGTTTGCTGCATATATTGTTGTGAGCATGCATGCAGCTGCAAACATTACATCTCAACACTAAAGTGAAGATATCACCACTCATAAGGCCTATTAGTTCAATTTAGTACTTTTTATTTTAATTTCAGGAAATGACGATACATATCGAAGACGTGTATCTCGGGATCTTGGCAAAGAAGTTGTCAGTACATTGCAAGGACGAGTCTTCTCGATTCGATACTTCCTACTCTACAATGCTTACAGAATGTGAGGATCGCAAATTCTGTGTCCTGGGTGGTGTGCCTACTAAGGACATGTACTACTTGATGCAGAATGTCATGAACCTTAAGGACATTTGCTGAGAATTAATAGGTCTTTCTTCAAGACTACAACCTTTAGGAGACAATATCTTCGCGGTTTAGCTATATTAGTATATAAATTGTGTCTTCTTGTTTTACGGCTGAATAAATTGTCCAAAGAGTGGATCCATACGCTATCCATCGGATAAATCCCTATCCAGTTTATAAGTATAAACCTATAGCCCGGCTAACCAACTACTCAGCCGATTTATCCTCTGTATAGGGATTTACCATTATGCATGGATCCACCCTTTGGACAACCGCACCCTAGGTACGAAAACTGTAGATTCATATTTGGTAAGAATAGCGCAGTATGCAACCCCATTAGAGTCTATTATATACTGGTATAGTTAGAGTAGTATAAAGCCTTTATACTATGTCTGGTCGGACAAGACAAACTATGAGACGGACATCTTGGCGAGAAATGGCGCCGCATTTCCGTGGGTCATAGTGTTGCCGAAATTCATACAATGCACGCAGTCTCAATATATTACAAAATACGTCTGATGCCGTCTTTTCGTTCGGTAGTGCACTACATAGTCTAATTCATCTGAGCGAAGACGAACTCAGTAGAAGATGCGTTACACTTTCATTGCCAAAATACGTCTGGTCGGATATCCGTCTCTAGTATAAAAACAGTCAATGTGTATGACATAAATATAATGGAATGACTGGAGTTAAAGGAGTTAAAGGTCTAAGAATTCGGTTAATAATCAGGATAATTTCATAAAGGGTTACGTAAAATCATTTTAACAGGTAGAGGAAGGGACACTTTATTACATTTTGAGAGTTGAAATATGAAGGAAGAGAAACCTTATAATTTGAACCGAAATGATATAAGAATGAACACTTGCTAGACAGTTATCGCACCTGGGATACCCAGGGACAGTGAGTGCGCGACGGACCCTTGCCCACCCACTCCCCCTGGGGAGCTGAGGATGGACTTATCGCAAAGGTGCCACTTCTGTCACTACTTATCAACATTGATTGGTTCAAATAACGGTAAATTAGAATGCTTTGTTTTCATTCTGCAATGTGATTGGATCTCGTTGTCTTAGGTGCATGGCTCCGGTTAGAGTTAAGGTTAATACAAAACCCCAATTTCGCTTCTCTGAAATAATGGGTCAGACCACATGCAAACACGGGTATAAGAGCCAATAATCAGGCTATTTCAGTGTAAACATATCAAGCCACCCAGCTCAATCGAAAACGAATATTGAAAAGCATATCAGGGCATTCACGTTGTATTTCTCTTCTATCTCAGGGTGTTATTTTTGTAGTTTTGTTTTAATTAATAAAGAAACTTGAAGATTCGATTGACAGGGCCCCTTTAAAATCAGTCTGATCTTTCATTGACTAAACTAATATTATACCTGCGTTTTATGGGTCTTTTTAAAATTCCTGTTGAGCTCCAGTGCATTGTGCCTGTCACTTAGCAGTGCAACAGACCAGTTTCCTTTCGCATTCAAGAATTATCGCTCGATGCGATGACTACACGCACATTCACTCAACGTTAGTACACATTAATTCTGATGTAAAATATTCATAAATACCGCGAGAAGTACAACGTTACGTAGAGTTGTGAATAACCATCATGCCGCTGGTATTTATCAAATTTAACGTCAGAATGAGACTAACGTTGAGTAGTGTTATTAGCAAAACCTGTTTGTAAATGCATCCATGGCAACGCCTTTCCCATGGGGACCACAAACTCAAGTTAAACCGAATAAATACCAGCGAGAAGGTGGGCTATTCACAACACTGTGTATCGTTTTAGCACAGGCAGCCCAAGCTAATGATTTTTAAAACACACAGGTAATGTTTCATGACTTTATGGATCATTTTAGTCTGTTTTAGTACAGTTTTATATTTTTTCTAAAAATTCCCATACATTCCTTGTAAAAATCATTAGCTTGTGGTTGTAGTTTGAAGTTCTGCACCTTCCGATCGCTGGTCAGTTTAAGAATGTTTAACTTCAGAATGAGACTAACCCTTCGTACATGCGTCTGTAGTAATTGCATTCAGCGGTAAAACCATTCTCGTTCCCAGTGCCTCCTCAACTTAACTGAAAAATCAGAGGCTCTGGTAAGACACAAATGGAGCAAGATTGTGATTGGCTGTTGAACAACGACTGCGCGAAGTTCAAAAAGTAAAAAACTTCATGCACCCGAACGGTCACCCTGTATCTCGATTTCCATTGGCCGAGAAAACGAGACGGTAAACATTGTTAACGGCAAGAGAGAAGAGAACGCTGCGAAGCGGGGAAAATTTAATAAATTCCCTTCTTCGAAGGTAAAAATCAAAGCTTTCTTCAGGATAAATTAAGTTAGATTTATTGAACTGACTGCTGTGCAGTTCAGTAAAATAACAAAAAGCCAAAACCGAAATCGTATCAATATTTTGAAACAATTTATAAATCTTTACTTCACCAGCACCGATTGAAGGCGGATACAAGAAGAGATGCAAACAATGCCATTAATAAACCCGATCGAGAGCTCGATACGTAGCATTTTCCTGGAATTTCCGTTCTGTTTTTGTTTGTACAAAGACCACACTGCATAATATTGTTTTATTTCTGTGGTTTTTGAATTGCACTGTAACGACCGGAAGTAAGATTTCCTACTGGCATGCGCAGTATCCAATGTCCTAGAATCTAGGACATCCGCTTTGTGTCTTACCAGAGCCTCCGATTTTCCAGTTAGTTGAGGAGTCACTGGGAAACGAGAATGCGGTAAAACAGATGGCGGCTTGTACATTTACCCACAATCCTTTGCGTGTTAACAACTTTAAATCCGTTATAAAATCGCGGTACAGAGGTTTTGAATCTTGAAAACAAGCCAGTACAAGTGCTGTTGCCAATATTCTGTTACTGAAGAGAATAGGAGGTTCTTCGTGTTAGTTTGACTGTGTTAGGTTCGCAAAGGATTGTGGTCAAGCGCGCAGATTGCCGGCCGTTTTAATAGATTCTTCTGCAGAAGAAACTGAAGTAAAGCAAATTAAAACTGAGTTTATTCGAGAGACGCTTTGCTATTTTAGAAGTTCCTTATATTAACGAAACCTGAATGGCTTGGACTGATCATCATTACTCATGCAGTTTATTAAACTATTAATCAAACCAGGAAGCTCTGATCGTGACTTTAAATATTGACTCGAAGGATAGGTAACCAGTCTATTTAAAACTCTATCTACTTTCTTGAGAAAAACTAAGAACAGAATATATACGATTTCATATCAAAATTTTCAAATTTAGGCTTCCTAGATTTCCCACCAGAAAGTTCTGGCGCGAGTGTTTTTTGTTGGAATGGAATGTCTAGGACGGCGACGGCAGTGACGACGGGACGTAGAGAAGTGTTTTATGTCGAGATTTGGTGTTTACTCTTTGCTTTGTTCGACTTTAACTTGTTTCTCGCAACCAGATTTTTGAAAAAAAAATATGATGAGTATAGAGTTCCGTTCACGCCGAACGAACAACGGATTGATAAATATCTTTCTTACGTTCGCGTATACTTTGCAGCGTACAATTTGGGAGTCTACCTAAATGTAGCCTGCTTGCAGGCGGTGGAGGGTGTTTTTTCGCGCAGCAAACGGGTGTTTTTTCGCGGCCGCCATATTGGCCGAGCGTGATTGAGACCTGGGATCGAATGACAAATGGAGGGGGGAGGGGGGTGGGGGAGAACAAGCAGATCCCGTCCACCAGCGGACGGGGTATATGATTGGCTGAAACGGTGTCAATCAAGCTTATCGCGGCAAGTGTTGAAAGCAAGAACTGAAAGGAATATGTGTAGCCTTGCGAAGCGGCGTAACTAAAATAAGTGTTGTGTACTGAGCTTGCAGTTGATAAAATATGGCGAGTAATACGAAAGGCTTTGTCTTTTTTGAAGACTAAGGTTAAGTACCCTGGTTGCAGAGGTTTTCTTGAGACAACAGCCACGGAGAAAGAGCCGCGAAGGCGGCGATCGGCGAACTGCGAGAGGTTTGTTGTCGAGTTCTCTTTTCGCAAGTTCGTAAAACCGTAAATACCAGGCTCTGTATATAGCTTCCTCCTGCTCCGTTTACAAAGTTATCTCCTTCGCCTTAACCCTAGTTCCAGAGGTTTTCTAGAGAGAACACAGCTGCTCGCTCCTTTCTCCGCGGCTGGGTAAAGGTACTTTGAAAACAGAGCAGGAGGAAGCTATACAGAGCCTTTATTTTGTCTTAGAATTTAACAACCTGACCTGTGAATTGTGACCTGTACTTTAAACTTGCCGTTCTGGCTGTGCTTTAGACAGGCTTTGGAAAGAGTATGATATTTACGGTAAACTAGAGATAACTCGACAACGAACCGTGATTTAATTCGCCACTGAAAACTATTGTTGTCGACCAAATTGCAGAGATGCAATCCGGCTATTGACTTCACGGCCGTTGAACTATGAAATAATCGGAAATCCACCTCAAACATTTATGCAACGGTCATCCATTTCTTTCGGCAAACATTCACTAAGATGGACTTCGAGTTGTCAGAGAAAGACGATCACAACATTTTAATACCACGAGTTCTTCAATATCGAGTTCCAGACAAAACATTGTCTGCATCGGAGTTTTCTTTGAAGTTTAGAGATTTTTTCGATCCTGTATTTATCTTTATGCGAGCTTAATTCTTTTAAGAAAGGAAGCAGCCGCTTGTATGGCAACTCTTCTGGGAGTATCTTCTGGTTCGCCAGACTGCGGTGCTGGACGGCTTTTTGAAGCAGCTTGTATTAAATGTCTGTATTTCGGAGGATTTGCAACATGAAACTCTTTGAGAGACTGATGGGGCGAACGCAACAAGCTAAAACCGAACTGTCTACATATATTTCAAAAGTGGTACTGTCGCAGTCCTTTCCATGGAGAACTTTGAACAAAAAATAGCTGGTTTTATTGAAATTTCCGTATCTGAGAACCAATTTCACCAACATTTTGCATTGCATTTGACAGCGAGCGAAGTTTGTTTTGAATATTGCACGCATTTCAATCAAACCAAATCAAAATTGGCAGGCTGTCACACGTCAAATCCTATTGGTCAATTAAGAATGAGTTACAACTAGTTAACGGAAATCGTGTGCGTGGTGGGCGTGTACTCAGAAACCATAGGCTTTCGTGCAGGCGGTCTTTCAGATCTGCTTGTTCTCCCCCACCCCCCTCCCCCCTCCATTTGTCATTCGATCCCAGGTCTCAATCACGCTCGGCCAATATGGCGGCGATGATCCGTTTGCTGCGCGAAAAACACCCTCCACCGCCTGCAAGCAGGCTAACCTAAATGCCGAGCCAGGATCCGAGCCAGGATATCCGAGCCAGGATATCCGAGCCAGAATCCGAGCCGGGATCCGAGCCGGGATCAGGAGCCAGAGATCCAGAGCAAATTTAGCAGAATATTACGAACCATGCGGCAGGAAAGGGTGTGGGTAAGACGAGGACACAGACCGGCGGACGTGCAGACCGGTAGACTTGCGAACCGGCGGACCAACGTTTCCAACTTTTTACATTTTTAGTCGAATAAGCGTGTGATTGTCAAATTTAAAGATTTAGACGTGTAGGTTCTTTTATCTACAAAACACGTACACAGCAAAAAAATCATTGCGTACATTTTATGGATACGATATATTTATTAGATACTGATTTAGTTTGCATGCTGCAGCTGAAAAGCCTTATGCAGTGGATACGACCTTTCATAGATTTTTATGCATAATGGCGGAAACTGCGTGTAGCTTCTAGCGGTTTCTACTGTCAATGTTTATCTTTTTGTCGCGTTCGTTTCTCCTAAACTATTTCTCCAAATGCCACCAATTTTTTTTCTTTCGCATGTTCTGGATCTGTGTTCTGATGTGCGCGAAAATGAGAACATTTGGTTAAGGATTTCATTTCTCAAAATTGGGAATACTAACTGATACTTACGTTGGCAATAGCAAAATGTCAAAGTTTCAAATTTGAGCGTATTTACGCAAAGGTTCTAGCGGTTTCTTATACTGTTCGGTCTATCGGCTCTCGCGCAATGGCTAATCACTTTTAGAGCTTATCCTGTATGAGAATTGTTCACAATACTGTCTTTTGTGAATTGCTGGGGTTATTTCGGTTTCAGGAGTTATATTCTAGAAGATTTCGTTCAGTTTTCAGAGCATGGTTGGAGCTGCCTAATTGTTCAGCCTTGTTTCCGTGCCGTCAGTTTTCGTACTTTTTCTAAAGGAAATCCTTTACCAAATATTCTTATTTTCGCACACAGCGTAACACAGATCCTGAACATACGAACGAAACAATTGGTGGCATTTGGACAAATAGTTTCGGAGAAACCAACGCGACAATAAAAGACATTGACAGCAGAAACCGCTAGAAGCTACACGCAGTTTCCGTCATTACGCATCTGAGTCTTCATGAAGTCACTCAGTGAATTATAGATGTTTACAACTTTATTACTCCTGAAATACAGCCGCCTCCTCAGCCTCCCTTTATTATCCACCAAACGATCCCTTACTCTTATGCCTGCTATTAATTCAGTTTTTTTGAATGAGTAATCTCCTCAAAGCTGCATTTCTTTTGAGCAAACAACTGAAACAAGGGAATAGCCCGACCCGAATAAACACGACTATATTAAAAATGTTGAGTTTCATCCCCCAGAATCACTACAGATCGATAGCTCCTACATATTAGGTACCTTAGTAAAGTGTTTCAGAGGTTTCCCTTTGCGGAAAATTAAATATTTATGTCCTTGTACTCTACATACCGGCTTACTCTTAGAACCAGTGGCACCTCTGGTATCCAGGCGAGAAGCGCCGCCAGCGAAGACGGTCGTCTCGCAAAACAAAACTCCGAGGAATCAAAACTCCTTCGATCGCGGCACATTATATTATATTATTACATTATATCCGTCCCTGAACTTTACTTCCGTACCTGAACACCTCTGGGAACCAGGGCAGTACCATGTATCCTGAAACAAAATCGAACAAAACTTGTGTCGTGACGACGAAGATCGCGACATCACGAGAATTTGTTTTGAGCCGATTGTGTCATGAGTGTGATGTCAGTTTCGTAAAAACGCGCCTGTAAAGGAAAGTCAAGAATGAAACGCTCGTTCCTGGCTCGGATCCTGGTTTTCATGTTCTGTTTTTGCAGACAACGGTTGAAACGGTAGGCGACTGCGTTCATTATTGTATTTTGTATTTTAATAGGCTATTGTTTTATACCGTCGTCCTAGACGTTGCTGTCGTGGCTGCGAAGGAGACTAGGGGCCGCCCTACTATTGTTCCTTCCGCTATACAACCATCATACACCGCACTAGGGCTTACAATACAAAGCATTTAGCTACAAACACCCCCTGAATGAAAATATTCAATTCATACATCAAAATTATGTCAGTCAGAACAGTCAGCAGGAGATCTCCAGTGCGATTCGTTCTACTTTCCAGTAGCATAGCGAGCAAACAGGCAGACGAAGCAAATGCATCATAAAATGTCGAAACTGCTCGAATGTACTCTCAAAATGTAGTATTTAAAATGCCATGTTTGGACTTAACGTCCAAATGACGTTAAGAACATCCACGAGCCCTGGGACATCAAAGGGCAGACGATAAAGATAAACATTTGTATTTTATATTTACCTGTCAATGCTAAAATAAAACCTGATATATGAACAAAACGGGTCGTGATTTTTCAGTGACGAGAAAATATAATTCAGGTTTGTGTTGTGATGGCCCGCGGCATGTGGCAGGATCAAGAAACTTAGCTGTGATTTCCGGTGTTTAAATTGAAACACCTCGGTGAACTTTAGCCCGAGTATTTTCATTTCTTTGCAGAAAATATTTCGTGGGTCTTCGTTTTTCCTTTCCGCTGAAATTAAAAACGAAGACTGCTTGCAGCAAAACCAGGGGAATATCAGAGCTAAAGTTGCTGTGTTATGGTAACCGCGCGAGGGCTGGGGCAAGCGCGATACTAATAGCCCACTTCCGCGCTATGCTTTACTGTGAAAAGAATAAATTTAATTTAGCACGGGGCCTCGCATTGAAACCTTTGTGCGTGACAAGTAAAGCATATCGCGGAAGTAGGCTATTAATCGGGATTTTAAAATCGGTCACCTCGCGCTTGCCCCAGCCCTCGCGCGGCTATCATAATCGCTTCAACTGTACTTCAACAAGGATTACAATATAATATAGTATTACTAGAAGTAATCATAGATTATCAAAGTGCGTTCGACATATTTTTTGTGAAAACACAGGTAGCCACGCATGACCACAGGGAGTCCACTGCAAGATTAGGATGCGTTCTCCTTCGTCGAACGCAACGAATCAATAGAATTGTGATGAGGAGTCTATTAGAAAAGCAGAAATGCTTGAAATAAATAGAACCCTATGAACGGTTGTTCGGCTTATTATAATCGCCGAAACGAAACGAAATAGAAAAGTGATAATCAACAAAATAAAAATGAACTTACGGGAAATGAGTCTTTAGGACATCTGGCCAAATGGTTATGTTATTGTTTCTGAAGACAGAGTTCAGTCACGGGTCACTTGAGCTCAGTAGTCTGGTTCGATATCACTTTTCGCATCTTTGTAGGCTCCCTAGCCTCAAAGAACTCCTTTTTTAACTCGAAGACTTCCCGAACCCGGGTTTATCCCAATTTCCATGCAATAGAATATTCCATGGTGAATATTCAGTTTAAAGCGCCAAACTAGGACTTCGCGCCATCTTGTTTGCGCGGGACACACCGTTAAATTTATTTACGAATAACTACTACAAACCAGATTGAAAAGAAAACGTGTTTCTAAATACTATTATAAAGTAGTATAGCCGGGTCCAAAATGATACCACCTCCCCAGGGGGCGCCCGCCGCGGCCCGCTGAGCCACCCACCCCCCGCGAAAAAAGGGGCTATATGGCGTGACACCAAAAGGCACGAGCCATACCACCTTCCCAGGGGGTGTGTGCAAATATCAAGCACATAAGGCTCCGCGTAGATAAATTATAGCAGAGCGTTCGGGCGTTCGTCCTGCTCTGCAAGCAACTATAGCAGTGTTCTCCGAACAAGGGGCAATTCTATTTGTCCTACGGACAGGGCAACGCCCACGGCAGCGGCAGACGGCCTGAGGGCAGACAAATTCCCGGTAAACACGACAAAATATGTTATTAGAGCTATCTATACAACGAATATACCCGTGAATATGAAGGGGCAAAACAAATGCCAGTGGCTGATGATTAACACTACTCAAAGGTGTGACAAGAGCTGCGTCTACGACTTCTGTAAAATTCACCGGCAAACACAGAGACTGGGCCGAACAACGCCAGCTCCTTGTCGCCATTGTGGTGTAGGAACGCAGTCGCAAACGTACCTGTGTGGGCCCTGCGGCACCCATAGGGTAATACTGAAGCTCGTCTACGCGGAAAAGAGAACTTGTAAGATATTTGGCCTCGTGCTTGAGGAGCTGTCCCGCCGCCCCATTTAGAGACTTGTGAGATATAGGATATACCAACGAAAACGGTTGACTACCTCGGTAAGATACCCACCGTCCGAGATTTACGTGCACAAGCAAAGCAGTATGGGCTTCAAGGGACATCGAGGCTCAACAAAGGCAGTCTCATCCGGGCAATAGCCGAGGCCCGGGCCCCTGAATGGATCCGGAGGGTCCAACGGGCAGCGCAAACAGGGCGGTTCCCAGCCCTTAGAGGGGACGTTGAGAACCCCCACAAGAGAAGGCAGCGCCGCAGAGAGCTCCGGCAGCTGGACGAGGAGGTCCATGCCGCACTCCGGGCCGCTTCCTACGCCAAGCGGGTCGAGAAAGACCCCAAAGAACGGATAGTCGCCCTACGGAGGTTCGGCAATCACACTCAGAAGAGCGCCCGAACACGATTCGGAAGGTTAGCGGGGAAAATTGCCAAAGAGGGGCCCCACATCCTCGACGAGCTTGACGGGGAACGGGAAGGGGAAGAGAAAGGTCGGCGGTTCGTCAAGTGGATCTTCTTCAAGGGGGTTGGAGGCAATCTCACAGACCGCATCATGGAAAAGCTGAAGGGAAAGGTCCAGACCAGCTGCTACCTACGATACTCCTACACGTACCGGATCAGAAACGTGGAAGACGGGGCAGTAATCTTCTTCCATAAGAATCCCACTGGGAGTCCCTGGATCCGCGCACTAGAAAAACCAGAGGAGGAGGTACCCCCTCCAGAAATAGCGCAAAAATGGCTGACGGTTCGAGAGGACCTGAGGTTAAACGTAGACGGCATCGAAAGTCCAGACACGAAATGGAGCTTCGTACGCTTCATAAGCGTAGAGGTCAAAGCCATACTCGGCCACGAGCCTTTGATGGGTACAGGCCCCCTACCCAATTGGCTACGCCAGAAGAAGGGGATGTACGCTCTCGACACCTACAACGACAATATATGCCTATTCCGCTGCCTCGCCGTACACAAAGGGGCGCGCCCAGACAGGTGCACAACCAAGGCAAAGGAACTCGACGCAGCGTTCTATGACCTCAAAACCACGATCCCAGATTTTCCCAAGACCTTCCTCGACGAGCTCCAACGTGTAGAGGCACGCTTCAAGGTGGGAATACGCGTGTACGAGCCTGCCGAAAACGGCGACTGGCATCTGACGCGACAGCCAGCTCGCTACAAGGACACGATGACGATCGGGACTTTCAATCGGCACGCCTTCTTAGTGAAGAACATCGAAAAACTAGCCGCCGCGTATGTGTGTGGCCACTGCAACGCGCGCTTCACCACAGTTTCCCATCTGCGGCGACACGCCGACCGCTGTATCCGAGGAGAAACCAAAATAGTATGCCCCGGCGAGCGAGTCGAAGCTAAGCCTCACAGTCAGCCTATGAGAAGGCCTTCTATCCCAAAGCCGCCGCCGGAAAAAAGGCAACCTGCTGGCTCGAGTATGAGTCCAGGCAGAGAAAGACACACATCCACCACCATAGCTGCGGGCATGGGGGCGAGTGGTGGATAGCCGGGGCCCCTGTGGACGGGTACGATCCAATGACTGGGGCCGTCTACCAATACCACGGTTGTCACTGGCATGGGTGTATAAGCTGCTTCCCAAGCAAGGTGCAACAGGAAACAGTCATTCACACAGTGAAGGGTGTACCCATCACGTACGCTACCCATCACGTACGCCTATCGGAAGACCCTCGAGCGGGAGGCCAAGATTCGCGCAGAAGGTTATCAGCTCATAGTTCGGTGGGAGCATGAGGCGGCAGGGGCTTGGATAAAGGACCCCCTCCTGAAGCCAACAACGAAAACCTACCCCCACGCGATAGTCTACGACTTCGAGTCTTACGGAGACAAGACCAAAGCGCGAAAGCCCACCGCCGATCTCTCCCTGGAAAACGAGCACATCCCCATCTCGGTGTCTCTAGGCGATACGATGGATAGAGAGCCTACACACCTCGCCAATAGAGACCCCAAGGCTTTGATCGCAGAATTCATGCAAAACCCCCAAACTCCAGCTGGCTGCCAGAGCGCAGTTCATGCCTGAGGATGCGCACCTCCTCCCAAAGAAACAGCAGCGGCTCATAGAAGAGTGGTGTTACCAAGTGCCCATCCTGGGGTTCAACTCAGGAAAATACGATCTGAACTTAAATTGATCAAGTAGTACTTCGTTGAGGAGCTGACCGACACTTGCGAGAAGGTCGTCGTCGGGAAGAAGGCGAATCAGACGATGTATCTCTTCACACCCGACTATCGCTTCCTCGACATCATGAACTACCTAGGCCCGGCACCAGCTATGAGAAGTGGACCAAAGCCTACGGTTGCTCGCAAGAGAAGTCCTGGTTCCCCTACGAATGGTTCGACTCCCCAGACAAGCTCGACCATCCCGGCCTTCCCGATTACCCAGAGTGGTACTCCAAGCTCAAGGCGGGCTACTCACCCAAGCTGTCTGAGTAGAGGACTTGCAAACGCCTCTTCCGCGAGAAGAAAATGAAGACCTTCGCCGACTGGCTTCGCCACTACAACAATCTCGATGTAGAACCTTTCGTGGAGGCCCTCGAAAAGATGCGGGGCTTCTACACAGGGCGTGGGGTCGACATATTCAAGGACGCGGTCACGCTACCGGAGGTCTCGCTGCAATACCTTCTACGCGGGACGCTCCACGGTCCCAACCAGCCAGTTCTCTACGCCCCCAGGGAAGAGGCCTACGCCATGCTCAAGGCCAGCGTCACCGGAGGGCCGAGCATCGTATTCACTCGCTACCACGAAGCCGGAGTGACTAAGAAACGCTCGCACCAATACCCCGACGCGCGGCTCTGTAAGCACGACGTCGGTTACGATGCGAATGCGCTCTACCTCTCCATGATGGCGATGGATATGCCTTGTGTACAGGAACAGGTCCACCACTACCACCACCCAAAAGAAGCCGCCGCCACCTTCACGAGGAGAGTCCAGAACGGGTCGTGGTTCGGCTATGCCGAAGTCGACATAGAGGTCCCACGCCACCTCTGGCCGAAGTTCGAAGAGATGACACCCCTCTTCTACAACAAGGAGGTGCCCGAGGCGGCGGTGCCCCCCGAAATGTGGACCTACCCGGAAGAGACCGGACGCAAGCGGACGCCGGGACAGAAAAAGCTGGTAGGGGCTCTGTCAGCCCAGAAGATACTACTGTACATCCCCCTCCTCCAGTGGTAACTCGAGCATGGGCTGGTGGTCACGGCCGTATATCGTACGATCGACTACGAACCTCAGAAGATCTTCGAGTGGTTCGTAGAGCAGGTGACGGAGGCTCGCCGGCTGGGCGACACAGACAAAAAGAAGGCCCTCCTAGCGGAAGTAATGAAGCTACTTGGGAACAGCGCCTAAGGAAAGCTCATAGAGGCCTTGGAGCGGCAGACGAAGACAACCTACACTCGAGACGAGGCGACTGTAGACCGCGCCCTCCGCTCGGCGTGGTTCGACGACCTGGACGAGATCGGAGAGGCCTACGAAATCTCGGCCCGCAAGCCTCAAATCACCATCAAGCGCCCCTTCCAGGTTGGTACTGCAGTCTATCAGTTGGCCAAGCTCCGAATTCTCGAGTTCTACCACGACTTCCTCGATAAGTTCATCGACAGGCGAGACTTCGAACTTATTCAGATGGACACCGACTCGTTGTATTTCGCTTTGTCCACCACCACCCTGGAAGCCGCGGTACGCCCGGCTCTGCGAGCCGAGTTCGAAGCCTGCCGGAAGGAGTGGCTCTCCTGGGACTCGTGGAGCAAGCGCACACCGGGACTATTCAAGCTGGAGTTCGAGGGGCACAGAGCCATTGCGCTTTGCTCAAAGTGCTACTTCGTTGAGGGGGATAAGAAATCAAAGTCCTCGTCAAAAGGGATGTCGCAAAAGCACAACGATCTCACTTGGGCCCGCTACAACGCGGCTCTCGAGGGCAGTCGGGACAAAGCGGAAAATATCGGCTTCCGCATGATCGCAGGCACCATGCGCACGTACTGCAAACAAAAACTAGGGCTCTCGGCTTACTACGACAAGCGGCGGGTCCTCCCAGACGGCATCCACACAGAGCCCATCGAATACAGTCTAGGCCTCTAGCGGCGGAGGACACCCTTCGGCGGGAGCTCTGTGTCAGGGGGTACCACCTGCAGTTCCTCGCTCACGAAACCCCGCTTACGCGCCCTCTCCCCCAAGTAGTATAGGACAGGCTGCCCCTTCGAGACCACAATTCGCGATGCTCCATACGTCTCCAGGCTCCATACAGGGTCAGTTGCGCGCCGCCTTTCCCCGCCCTCCAGCTCCCCTGGGGCATACAGATATCGAACGAGAGCATCGAATGGCAGGCGCTCTTCCGCGAACCCCACAGGCCGCGAATAGGTAGGGGGTTTTACGGCCACATTCGAGGTTTCCACAGCCTTCGAGGGCTCCTTGCCCGTCAGCCGGGTCACCTCGCTATTCATAACCATGAACACAGCAGGAAGCCACTCTACCCATTCCCTCGACCGGGCAGCTGACCTTTGCGCCTCGAGAACCATCTCCTGCGCGTATTGGTGTCCAAACAACCTCTCAGCAAGCGTCCGGTTCGCCCGCTCGACGAAGCCCTGCCCCATGTGGTGGCCCGCTTGTCCGCGCAGGATCTCGGTGCCATGCCGCTCCAAGGTGTCGGAAAGGCGCCCCATGAACTCCCGCACGGGATCGACCTGCAACAGCCGTCCACGTCAACGGGCCCCGCTTGTAGATTCGTTCGAAAGCCGCAGCCACCTCTCCACTATCTTTCGAGGACAAGGGCTCTGCTTCCTTGTATCGGTTCGCCACATCGATCACGGTGAGGGCGTACTTATAAGTGCGCCGACGTACTGTGTCATGCGGTAGAAACAACAGGTCGGCTTGGTGGACCTCGTTGGGCTTCGAGACGGTCCAGTGGGGTCTTGGGACATCGCGCGGGGCCGACAGATATATCTGCCAAAGGGCTTGCTTCCCCAACCAACCCTTAGCGGTCGCCTCCGACACCTTAGCAGCGACTGCAAGCTTGCCCAGTAGCCCTGGGCGCTATAGTAGATTGTCGAGAGACGGCGAGCCTCCATCGTACCACGAAATGTAGTACTGCGTACAAGCAAACAGATAAGCCTCTAACACGCGGCCGACCCATAGTCGCAGAAAAAAAAGTTTTTTTAAAATCTACAGCCACAGGTTTGTCACTTTCGTGACTGCGTAGCCAAGGGCAAGCATCCCGCCGCCGACATAGACCAGCTCACCTGTTTTTGGGTCGCTTGACGGGCGATAGTAGGCGGAGAATTGGGGCTCCTTCAAAGCGATGCGGTGTAACCCCACGTGTGCCGTGTTGTATAGCTCGAGAGCACGGTCCCTATTGCTCGGCAACCCAGTCGGCCAACTTCTCGCGGTTTTCATGGAAGGCCGCCCAATCCGCCTGATATTTCTCGAGGGCTTTATCGTGCCGTTTTTTCTCCTCGAGTGTCGCCTCGGGTCCCTTCCCGGACACCGCACGGGCGAGATAGCTACCGCCCACGAAGGCCCCGCCTATCCTCATTGTAATGGTGGCCATCTACAGATTCATAGGGAGGAGCTTTTTGTCCTCAAGGTATTCCTTAGCTGCTATGCTTCCAGCCAACACTGCAGTCCACTTCACGTAGTTGAGTATGCTGGTCGAGGGGTCGCTCGTCATGGGCTGCTTCACCACCTTCTTCGCAATCCAACCAATACCTGCGGCGAGTCCAGTCAGAATAGTGGCGTCGAGCACGGTTTTCATGAGCTGGCTTTCCGTCATAGCTACGTATACGTATACGAGAAACCAGTCAAGCTTCAATAGGTAGCTGCCTACCTACTCCATAGGTGGCGGCGGGGGCCTTGGCGTTGCGGGAACTTGGCGTTGCGAGAGCGACTGTGCCTCGGCACTGCTGCGGGTGGAAATGCCGGGGCTACAACAGTTCTGTAGTCGAGACGACGGGCGCACCTGATACCACAGCCCCATCAGGGTCGCCCCTACGCCAATCGCGGACAGGACCGTTGTGGTGGACACGCCTTTGAGAAGGCTAGTGCTTGTGTCTTCGGCACTGACCTCCTCCCCTTCGCTAGCCTCTTCACGGGCAAGGGCCTCTCGGGCTCGTTTGTTTGCTGCCGCTAGCGCCTTCCTAGCGGTGACCCGCCTAGAGTCCTTACCCAGCTTCGGTAGTGCCTTTGGCACGCTGGTTGTCGGGGGTCCGCAGTGATTTGATCTATCGATTCGATCCCCGCCATCTCGTACGTCTCGTACTACCGTAGGTATAACCTCGGGCTGCGAACCTTCAATAGCTGTATCAGCTACCACTATGTGGTTAGCTACGTGGAACAAGATCGCTAGCTAGGGCTACAAAGCGACCAGCACGCAGTGACAACAGGCCGGCCACAGCAGATATCTCGTTGCGAACTAAGCGGTCCTCTTGCAGGTCGCGCAGCAGTGTTTGTTGGTCGTCTAGGAGAACTAGCCACCAGACTGCACGCGTTGCTAGCCGCAGTGCTCCATTGACTAGACAACCCGTTGCCTGCTGAGCTACGACCGCCTGATATCTCCTATGTAGTCGCTCTACATCCTTCTCCACCAATCTAGCGACATCACCTAGAGAAAGACTGCCCGTCGCGGCCAGGATGGCGAGGGCCTCGCGGTGGTCAGCCACGGTTACCACTGCGGCGACCTCGGCCTGGGGTGGGAGTGGCTCCTCACCTAAGAGTGCTGCGATTTCGGTCTCCATGTATAGCTACGCTATGTGTCTATAGACATATATGCATGTATGCACTGGGTGCAGGTATCTCCAATATAACTGGAAAGGGATGGCGGAGGCAGAAGCATATGCGAGCGAACCTGTGCGCCCGAAGGTCTGAGGGCAGCGTCTCTTTCACATCCCGTCTCAGACCTCCACCGTAGTCCTCGAAGAGGATCTTGCTGTCACCCTGCGAGGCGGTGTGAAAGGCAACGACTGCCGCCACGTTCTCGCGAAAGGGCTTGCAGATGCTCGTGAGCTGTTGTGTGAGCACCCAGACGGAAAACCCCACGTGGCGCGCCGAGAAGGCCAGGTCGACAAGCTTGTCCGTCCGCCGTTTGACGTCCTTGCTGGCGGCACAGTCGTCGAGGACGATCAGCGTGTTGGTTCCTCCGAAAACACAAGCACATACACACAGCGCGGAGTCGATAGCATCCTGCGTGGGCGAGATAACGTAAAAGTGGGGGTCTCCACGGGCGAAACCTCGATAGGTCTTGTTGTGGGCATACGTGGGGCAGATCAGAACGACATAGTCGAACTTGCCACGGAAGGGGCCCCGGAGGTTGTCAACGAGAAATTTGGTTTTACCACACGCAGTAGGTCCAACGATCAACACGTTTGAGGGTATATGTTCTACCAGGGCGTCCATCGTTAATACGGAACGGACTGGAGCCCCCCGTTCAACACAGTGAGTTGGGCATCAGCCAGGACGTAGACATGGCAATTAATTGTCCCGGAGCCCCCCGAACGGTGCAGACGGATGTTGATATCTTTTCCGCTGCCAATCTGGGCCAGCCCATCGCCGTGGACTGTATTTTCCTTCGCCGTGCGGCAATCAATCAGGACAGCAAAGCGATTCTCGAAGAACTTGGCGGGAGTCATGGCCGTATCGCCCTTGGCGAACCACCCCTTTGCGGCCTCCCAGAGGTCACGTGGCAGCAGCCCCGAGGGAAATAGGGCATTAGGAACACCGTTTACGACAACCTCGACCTTGGTGACTCCTGGGTTCACGAATTGCTCGCTGTCTCGAGTGCCTGCGGTATGTTGAGCTACGAATAGGAGGAGCAATCCTGTGAAGGAGCGGCGTGGGACGTTTACAGTCTCAGACACCAGCGTATTGGTTGCTCGGTCAATCGGAATGGTTTTGTAATGCACGGCGTGGCTGTATAGGAAGGCTGTGCCAGCGATGTACAGCGCGGCGGTGGAGGCCGCGAGCTCGGCGTCTTCGATCACTTCGTACTCGAACTGGAGACCGGAGAGTTTGTACGTACCTATCTTGGTGGGGTCGGATCCTACGATCACGTCTGTTGCGGGGGCCAGGGTAAGTTCAAAGGAGATGCTGTCGGTGAGGCCGTGCGGATATAGGACGCCGTGCCCAGTCAAAATGTCGCAGTCTTGGGGTATCCGATACTTGCTGGCGTATGCGGCCAGTACCGCGTTGTCGGCTGTACTACTGGTGCTGGCGTCGCCGGCGCCCGAGCGAAGCTTAGAGACATTGGCCGACTGGATGCCTTGGGCTATCCGGCTCTCCCGCTCCTTGGTAGGAAGAAACAGGTCTGCATACGTTTCCAAGAGATCGGGCTTCGCGGTGTCCTCCAGCACCTCCGTGCTCATTTTGGCGACCCGACGTGAGACCAGGCAGCGAGCGACGTTGGCCACAACGCGGTTGTTCACGTGCTTCCCTCCCTCGAGGGTGAGATCGGCCAGGAGCCCCAAGCTGGCTGGTACCAGGGTCATATTTTCTCCCAGCTTGGGCACCGTGACATACAGCGTTTCGCCAGGATTGGCACTCGATGGATTGAAAGTCGTGCGATAGAGCACTCGCTTTGCCTTGAGTGCACGGGGCTCTCGCGGGGTGTGATTGGGATTGAGGTTTGCCGTTAGTGACATATTGAAGTCTATGCGGTGAAATGGATGACTTCAATATGGATGTCGATGTGGATCCAGTTGACACGACGAATGATGACTCCAGTAAACCCTCGCGGTGGTGTGGATGAAGATAACATTGTTAACCCCTTCCCAACTGCTCCAGGCGGAGCCGCAGGTGGTGGGTAAATCCCTCTACACCCTCGGGACTGGTTGGAGGCTCACCCCAAAACTCACGACGAAGAGACTTCCTTCATCAAGGGGGTCAGGGGGTTTGCCTTCACCAACTATGTCGCAGAAAGTGGTAGTCATGATGCGGTCGAGACGATTAGGCGCCTATACCCCGACGCGGGGATTCGAGGGACGCTTGAGGTAGCTGTCATGAAGGACGGGAGAATCTCCGTTCACGCCATGGGCAGCAGAGAGAAGGCCGTACCCCTAATCACCGCGGAGGGGAAGAGATACCAGAGGCTGGACAAGGACCTCAAAGCAGCCCTCGGTCCTACACGAGAAGAGGCGGAACAGGAAGTCGAGCAGGCAAGACAGCAGCTTGAGCGGCGGCGTGCGCAAAACGAAGAGATACTGCAGGACCCCGCATCAACCGAGGCAGAGAGAGAAACGGCTAGTGAGGTAATTACCGCTATCCACGAGGAAGAAGCGAGAAGAAGCCCTCCAGGAGAGTATGTCACTCCGCGATAGGGTGAAGGCTATTTTCAAGAAATACGGTTTCACCGTGCTCGGTGTGGCGGCTGTAGCGGGCACCGTTATCGGTGTCATCGTTTCCATGCTACACCTCTACGGGGTGACAAAGGGGGTTGGCAATGGCTGAAGGCGATTGGAAAAAAGCTGGGGCAGCTCCTCCCTGGAATGGTAGGGGCGATCGCCAGTTTCCTCTTTCGCACTGCGGGCGAGGTGGTTGGTTTCCTCGCGAACAATGCCTGGCTGTTGATCGTGGGCGTGGTCGTGTTCCTCGTCGAGCAGTACCGGCGTTAACGGAACTGCCACCATGCGGCTACGGCCGCAGCAATCGACGCCATTGCCAAGTTGGTCTCGTGTCGTGGTCGGGACTACGTCGGGACGACGGTGTTAACGGGACCCTTAGGATGTTGCGCACCTGCACCAGTAGGCGGAGCGGCATGTGGGAGGTGTGTCTTAGGCTGGAGCCCCTGCATGGGGGTCAGCGGTTTTGTGTGTGCTCCATTGACGTGGTTCACCCCATGCTCATGTCGGGCCTAGCCTTTTGGAGGTTGTTGTTGTAGCCCACGACAGCGGTGAAGTCCAGGGCCATGTCGGACGGCATGAGCCAGATTACGGGGGCGATCGTATAGTCGAGGCGCACGTGGGAGTCTCCGATGGTCTTTTGATACCGACGTATGCTCTCGGCGACCCCTGCTGTTGCGATAGCATCCTCAAGCAGCACGAGCAAATTTCGCCGGCCCTCCTTCGCCTGCCCGGAGCTGCCGAGTATTGGGCCTCGGACTTGCGCCTGCGCTCCGTGCACACAATACACGTATGCCTCAACGCTTTGGTTGAGCCTGCCCCGCCCGGTAAACGTCAGCCCTGGGTGGGCATCACCTGCCGTGGCAGGGACGAAACGCTTCCACTGTTCGGCTGCCTCTTCGTTCTCGATGCGTGTCCTTTCGGCGTCGAGCTCAGCATCGGGGTCTCCTCTCATCGAACAAAGTGGGGTTAGTGTTCCAGCGCTTATCTGCCAGCAGCCACGTAGATGTGGTGCCCAGGCCTCCCAGGCGCCCCTTCCGGAACCGGAAGTCGGTGTTTGGGGGGATACCGAACTCCTGGCAAATTCGGCGGTATTTCGCTTTGCTGTGGGGGTTGTGGTAGGACGTCCAGACGGGGGTTCCTGGAAGTGCAGTGCCCATATCTTGAAGTATTTTACGGGCTGTGAAGTAGATGTGAAACCGGAGGAGGGCTATGACACGCTTGGGAAGGTCTTTCAGCATCTCCACTGAGATTCCACACCCCTCCGTTGCCAGGAACATAGCGAAGTTCACCTGCTGAGGCCAGAAGTCGCTGTTAGGCCCCTGGAGCCATTTATGTACATCAGCTGTCTTACCCCCTTTGGGGCCGCCGCCTGCCCCACCGCCGTATAACACAACGAGGTCCGCAAAGATGTCTGGGACGTCCACAGTAAAGTATTCCTGTTCAGTGACGTAGATGTCTAGACTACGGAGCTGGAATGGCGTCCCCCACATGGTGTCAACCCTTCGTGATGTCCACTCGGGTGGGAGGCGCATTTTTCTATCTTTATCCGCAAGCATGAGTGCGCGTGGAAAGGGATGCCGTTGCGAATGCAACTTTGCAGGCATGTGACTGCAGTGCGGCGTCTATGCGCTTTTGTACCTCAGCAGGCTTCTTGTAGTGGGCATCCGGGCCATAGACAGAGTAACCCGTGTCTTCGTTTGCCCGAAATATGATGCTTGTCGAAAAGTCTTCCCCGTCTGTGGTTGTTTCCGGGTAGAACTGGGTCATATCGGCGTGGTGGTACTTCTTCCGGAAGCCCGCTAGGGTCGCTGCATTACTCGCTGCTATCTTTCAGTTCCCCTCGGCGAGGGCCGCAGCCTGATCTTGTTGGGAAAACACCGATGCAGCATCGGCGCCTATCGCGTGGCGAAGCATATCGTCGAACCTATCATCCTGCTTGTTTTTGAGAACGAGTGGCATGGTTGACATATTAAAGCTGATGACCGGGACGTTTAATATGCGATATGGTTGTGCTTAATATCCGCTGTACCTCGTCCGACCATACGGTCTACTTCGATCGACCTCTTCTTGTCCAGAATATTTCGCTTCTCGAGGTCACTCTCGAGAACAGTTGGTGGAATCTGTTTTGCCACTTATGTCCATATCTAGCCTTAAACTTTTTGCCAGTAGAGGTATCAAACAGCAAATGTCTCATAATCATGCCTGGTTACTAAGCTACGGGAAGCTATGTAAAATTCAACCAAAAAGTGACCTGAATGAAAAAATCTGTTAAACAAATACTATGGAAAGTTCGGATATTACACGTTTATAAACAGGTAGACATGAAGTTTCCTTAATTTCCAGAGCTGTCTTCAGGTTGAACATTTGATTAGTTCTGATTAGTTACGTTCGATGGTTTCTCAACCAAGTCCTTGAGGTGTGGCTTATGTACGGGTGCGGCTTATCTATGGGTTTTTACAGTACTCCAAATAATGTTTAAAATGATTATGAAAACATGTTAAGACAATTCTATTTCCAAGTGCAAAAACTTTTTCTCAAAAATACACGTTGTCTTACAGAATTTTAGTTTTCCTTCTCAGATTAAAGATAATGTAAAACTTTGTGATTTTTAGAAGAACTTCACCGAAATTAAAGGAACGTAAAGGGTCTCGTTTGCGAGGCTGTGTTGCCATGGCATCTGATCAATTCATTAAAAAAAATCATATCATTTAACTAGTTTTGATGTGGCAAGCTGGTTCAGTTATACATCTTCCACACTTGGACGCAAAATCCATAAGTTAAGAGTACCGATCTGATCATTACTCATTCGAGCCTCGTTAAAGTGGTCCTAGCACTTATCTTTGATTTAAAGGTCAAACTGGAAAACAAAATGACCAACATAGAAAATGATTATGGTCTGCCATTTAATTTTTATTTATTAAGGATCAAACTTCATCATAACCGAATTCCTTTTCCTGTTTTTGTCAGCTCCACTTATTAAAATCTCTCTCTCAGATTGTAATATTATTATCAAATGCCCGACACCTGAAATACAACTGAAAAATTTGACAAATTTAATGTGTTGACTCAATTCATGTTTACTCATTAGCATAATGTACCTTAAATGACGTCATTTCAAGGAATTGCAAGCATTTAAAAGCAATTGCACCTTTGATTGGCCAAAAAATGTTGAACAATATTTGTAACACTTTACTGCACCTAAATCAATGATTTCTGCCTATGAAGTGAAAAAACTCACCTCGTGTATATTTCATTTTATTAAAATTTGGGTGTTATCATAGTTGTGCGCAAGTAGAAATTCAGTTTGGATTATGCAAATCATTATTTTTCCTGACAATTTCTGATCAGCTAATATGGTAATTACATGCATGACTGCCACATCATTTACAATGCATGCAGTCAACATATCGTTAGCTGCTCAGAAATTGTTGCACATTTCAATATTGGAAAATAATGATTCTTATCAAAATTGCTGAGTATGCAAATGTAAGGGCTCTGACATGTCACAACCCCTTTAACAATGAAAGTCTGAGCTCGTATTTGGTCAAATAAGTAATTACGGTGGATGTTAAGCCCCTTAAATAACCAATCTTTAAAAATGACAAGAGTACAACATCATCATTACTTTATTTCTTATTATCAATGCATAACATTTTCTTTAAAGGTACTGGATGCACCAACTGTAACTGTAAATAATGAAATGTAACTGTAACTGAGACCAATTAACGGGCTAATGTAAACATGTGGGGTCCAAGTTTTTCTGTACATTTTTAACTCCAGGCTGGTATAACTTTCAGTGTGAACACTGTTGTGCTGGGCCTACATACATACATACATATACATACTTTTATTATCCACTCCCCCGTGGGGCTTTTCAGAGATAATTACAATTAAATATATAATTAATTAATTTTATATCTATATAAACTATATGCAATGATTATATACGCATAGTAAAGGACTAATGTATATGGAAAATATTAATTAATAAAATTCTGTAGTAATTTATGTCTTAAAGAACGCCTAAAAATACTAATAGTTCGGCAAAGTTTCAAGGTCGGATCTAGTGAGTTCCAGATACTGACGGTTCTGTAGTAGAAGGTTCGCTGACCACTAGCAGTTTTAAATAGAGGAATATTCAGTTTTTGGGAGCTTCTGGTATTGCGATTACTGATTTCTTTACGCTTAATAAATTGAGAAGAAAGGTAATCAGGGACACAGCCAGTCATGCACTTAAAAGCCATTATGGCACTACGATAATGGAGCTGGATTGAAGCTGGCAGCCAGTGTAGTTCCTTTAAAATTGGTGTTACATGGTCGAACTTCCGTGCACCACTAACGATGCGGCATGCAAAGTTCTGTACAGCCTGCAGTTTATTAATATTAGAGTTAGTGGCATTTGCCCACACATTTGAGCAATAAAATAATTTGCTAAAAACTAAGGCATTAATGACTGTTAGCAACGTTTGTCTGTCGAATGCATGTTTAGCACGATTTATTTGTCCCAGACGAGACATGCACGAAGATACGGTTTTAATTATGTGTTCATCATATGATAGGTGAGGGTCAAGTATAACACCCAGGTCCTTGGCCACTTGGTCCGGTACAAGGTCTTTTCCTAGTAGTTCTAAACTGAAGTCTTGTAGTTTAGTCACCATCTGTCTGCTACCAAACACCATAAGCTTTGTCTTGTCTGGGTTAAGAAGCAGGAAATTGTCGAAACACCAGTTACGTATATTAAGTAGGTCTTGATTCATGTCAGCAATAGTAGTTAGCTTGTTTTGTAGGTGGAAGGAAACGTGGAGCTTTGTATCGTCTACATAGCACTGAGAACTGCATTTCTGTGGTACTGAAGGAAGATCGTTAACGTATATACTGAAGAGAAGCGGACCAAGGATGCTTCCCTGGGGCACACCGCTGACCACAGGAAGGGGGTCAGACACTGCTGAGTGGATCCGTACCACTTGTTGTCTGTCAGAGATGTAACTGAGGAACCACTGGAGGCTAGAGCCAGACACACCGACATCTTGCAATTTCGATATGAGTATCTCGTGATTGATGCTATCGAAGGCCTTGCTCATATCAAGAAACACGACAGCAGTTAATTTCTTTTGATCAATGGCGTTAAGGATCGCGTCAGTTGTTTGGATCACAGATGTCTCGGTCGAATGCCATTTCTTATTTCCGCTTTGGTTCTTTGTTAGCCTTCCCTTTGCGAGTAGATACGACGTGAATTGGTAAGTTGAAAACTGAAATTAGCCTGAACACTAGCACTATTATAATATAATTACTTTCTATATTGCTGAATACATAACAAACGAACTTTTTGCAACATTGAAACTGGTTTAGTATTTTCATCCACTAAAGAACCATATCCATATGCTATTGGGGGAATTTGTTCTAAAACAAGAAATCCAAATACCACTATGTTCATGCATGGATTAGGTTCATTTGTACACTCCAAAAGACCCACCACCTAGTCCATAAGTATCGGCTTCAGGAATACAATACTCTTATTTGTCTGCATATTATAATTTTCTAATTTTAACATGGCTGACATTGCTCCCCCCTCCCCCAAAAAAAACCTTTTGTGCCCAAAAAATGGCATACAAATGAAATTAAAAAGGTATAGATCGATTTCATGTGACGTCATCAAATTGCTAACTTCGAAACTATGAACTCTACCAAGTTGTGCTTTTGATACAGTTTAGAGCTTACCTAAGCACTGCTTCACACCAAATTTCATCGGTTTCTTTCACTTTGTTCCGGAGATATCGATGAAGCGATTTTGAGTCACGCAACACCAGTCACGTATTTTGAGGAGTCAAATTAGTGCAACTTTCAGCCAAAAACCTTCTAAATACAAACCAACATGTCAAATAAGTGAATATCTATGCAAATAGATACATTTTAGGTCAGAATTCTTGGTAATTGTGAACTTTAATGAAACTTGGTAATCTGGCCGCCATCTTGGTGTACCTTGGAGGTACACCAAGATGGCGGCGCCATACATTTTACTGTAAACATGGCGCACATTTGATCGCTTTTATTTTGGGCGAGAAATATCCTAGATTGATAAAACTTGTCAAAAATACATAATTTTTAGTTCTCTTTCAGAAAAACGCACCTTGATTTTATTTGAATCAGCAATAAAGATTTTTAGGATTCACGTGACCTAAGTGAAATCGATCTATAACTGGCATATCAAGATCAATTTCAAGGCAATCCTGTCATTTTTCATTGCACTTAATATAAACAAATAGAATGAAGTGCTCAATTCCTTTACTGTGCAATTAAGAACTGTAACTGGGCTGGGTCACTTAGATAACAAGAAACAAAGCATTCCAATTTGCTCGAGTTTTGGAATGCTTAGCAAGTTGGAATGCTTTGTTTTTGTTATGTGATATTCTTGTTGACTCCTGCAGTTAATAACGGGCTTTGATGAGAATAAGCAAAAGGTCAAATATTTACCAGTGATAAGCTGAGTGAGTTCAGCCAAAAGAAGTTGCAACAACAACCTTGTATTATGTGCCTGCAAGTGTATACATTCAAGAGTACACATAATAATGTTACAGAACTCCCAGTTCAAATGAGATGTCTTCTGTCAAGACGATGTTGAACTCTTTCTTAAACTCGGTGTATGATAAATATGAAGATGATAGGAAAAGAATGTTGGAGCAGGTCGACGTCGAAGGGAACCGCCGAGCACCAACAGTTGTGTTGAAAGCAACCGTAATTGGCTTCTGTGGAGCAGCTGGCGAGCCTGTTATAAATCTAAGAAATCTGTCAAGATGATAGTCATCCATTGTTCCGACATAATTCCTCAAAAACGAAAGTATTAGGCTCTGTTCTGTTGTAAGATCTTCACAGTACGTTAGCTTTGCCAAAACTTTCTCGCAGGATGGCAGGAGGGCCTCGTAAAGCTTCCTTACTTCGTCTACAGGCAAACTTCTCTGCAAAGCTGCAAGGCTGTTACTTGTGATCCCATTTGTCATCCACATCAAGGTTGACATTGGCTTGTACACAAAGTGGGATCTAGCCATTACGATGACATGGTTACGAAGCTGTTCTTTAGTGGTTGCCGGGATACAGGACATGTTGTATTGCTGATATATTCCAAACACTGCATCTTGTTGGTAAGTGGCAAGGTTAGTTGATGTGAGAGCTTTCATCAGCACTTCTCTTTCAAACTGGGTTAAATACAGTAGGAAGGATCTTTCAAGCATGCTCTCATCAACGGCATCCTCCCCATGTAGCAAGAAAAGAAACGATGCCTCACAGAAACGGACTGGAATTTGCTTTGTCAGCAACCAACCATGAAAAAGTATCCGTCCTAGTTTCTCGAACACTGCCTTCTTTTCCAGTTGCTGATAGGGAGGAACAAATGGGATCTTGACAGTATCACCTTCGAAGTAAGTTTCAAAAGCTGCATCCCAAAAAGAAGTAAACAAATCCATTGTCACACCTCCAAAGTCCAAGCCAACCTCTCCCTTAAACTGAACGTTCAGATTGCAGCATGCAATTGATTCATCATCATACAAATGCAGCATATCCTTGAGAACATCATGACGACTGACAATGATACATCGTACATCACGATCAATGGGTTCAGTGGGTTCTTCATGCACTTTTGATGAGAAAGAGGTTCAATAACAAAAAAAAAACTGTCAAGACAACTGAGATATGTTAATCATAAATGTTAAGACACGTACCACAATAAAGCAATAATATTAATACCACCCTCAATAACATCTATATTTGTAAAGAATTACAGTTTGTATAATTGACACAGAAACAGGGGGAATATAAAAACATACCATTTATGATAATAACATGGGAAAAGAAAGAGGTTATCAGTTTCATGGAAAGTTGTGTAATATGGCTGGATATTTTTACAAGTCAGTTTAATTAATGATATTGATGAGTAAAAATTCCTAGCCATATATAACAGTGCTTGACCTTAGCGGTAGTCCACTAGTCCTGGACTAGTAAGAAATGCTTCTGGACTAGTAAAAAAAATAGAGTCACTAGTAACAGGACTAGTAACTATTCTATAATTTGTAATGTTTAATGAAAGATAAAAACAAAAACATGTCCTGTGATTGTTGTTTGAACATGTTTCTTCGCAAACGTTCCGAAAACAATCGCGAAGGCCTTCGCAATCGCGAAGGTCGAGAAGACTGAACAAGGCTGAGGCGAGAACTGGGCACTAGTCAGCCCCAGGAGCTCCCATGAAGGCGGCTATCGCCGCCATCTTTGTTTCGACTTGTTCACTCATGCGTGTATCATGAAAGGCTTATAGATCAGCAAATATTGGCATGCAAGAGTCGGGACTACCAGGAATTTTCTCTGGACTAGTAAATTTTCAGCTCTACTAGTCCCAGGACCAGTGATTAAAAAAGTTAAGGTTGAGCACTGAATATATTATATAACTTTCAATGGAATATTGTTGTTTAATATACAACTAACAGGGGCCAGCTCTGTTAGAAGAAACAAGTGAGCTTCACATTCACATCTGTGGGTTACAACATCTTGAACCAAACTACAATGTACATGTATCTCACTCGCAAGGAAAGGAGGGATCTACCGGTACATTTGTACCAGTTCTTCCATTTCTTCCTGGAGACATGGGAGCATGCTACTTGCAGTATTTGTTTGCATTCCTCAAGTAAAGTCATACTCCTATTTGTTCTTGCACTCACAACTGAAACTCACTGCTATCTTGAAAGCAAAAGATATTAGCCATTTTTGAATCCGAATCATGGTGAGGCGCTTGAGCCGAGAAAATATGTTTTCCCACACTAAAAGCTGATTGGCCTGTGCACTTTCAAAACTTTTTACAGCAATAATCGTTGTACATGTATTGCGACCCACGTTTTCCAAACTTCACTTGAATTTTGGGTTTTTCTGTTCTGCCAATCATCCCAAGTAGAAAATCAGCCCTTCAACATGCTCGTCCAGATTCGCCCGCTCTCTGCTTTTTCGATTTCTTCGAGACCCAAGGATCAAAATGACTTAAGAATATCCTTGAGAGTTATGAGGGATGGCAGATATTGCCCGAGTTTTACACGTAGGCAAGACTTTCGTGAAAAAAGATTAAAAGAACCTTCAAAGTAAACCATACAGTCAGTCAGTTGAATACCAACAGAGGCTGAGAAATATGAGAAGCCTAATCTCGAGTCTCCCCTGAGCGAGTCTCTTGAAAAGAATGTTGTGCTAATTATAAGCTTACTGCTGACCAAAGGATCCTTTGAAAGTTTTGATAGCAAGAAACTGGCTGTTTTTGAGGGAACATTTTACAAGAAAAAGAACTAGTATAAAATTTAGCAGTCAGTCACCACGGTCACACGGTTGTGCTCTACATGTAGCTCTCTGGGAACACTCATTTGCCTCATGAAATAATATGAACAAGAGAGCAGGAAATACATGTATCCCTACTGAAAACCGAGAATATTCAACAGTAAACACAAGACTCGCCGCTTAGGCTTCTCAGATTTCTTGACCTCCATCTGTATTCAATTGACTGATGGACTGGTTTACTTCAAAGATTATTTTAATATTTTTTCATGAAAGTCTTGCCTACATGTAAAACTCAAGCAATATCTGCCATCCTCCAACCTTCTCATAACATATACATTTGTACAGACTCTCCAACTAACTCTCGAGAATATTATTCTCAAGTCATTTTGATTCTCGGGTCTCAAAGAAATCGAAAAAGCAGAAAGTGGGCGAATCTGTGTGAGCGTGTTCAAGGGCTGATTTGCATAAGGCCTGCCCACTTTGGATGATTGGCAGAACAGAAAAACCCAAAATTCAAGTGAAGTTTGGAAAACGTGGGTTGCGATACATGTACAACGATTATTGCTGTAAGTGTTGAATAAACCTGGACAAACTGGTTTGTGACCTGTGTTATGCACCAGTCAGAGGTTTGCCCCAGGGGGGGGGGGGGGGGAATCGGGCATATCCATGGTGTTTGACAAGAACTGCTCTCCCCTGGGTTGGGAATTAGATAATGTTGTGGCTTGAGGGTGTCAGGAAGATTGTTGCCAGCTGCTAAACTACCACTATCAAATAGATATATTCATTGGGTGGGGAATTTGACTTGAAATGAAAATTGACCAAAATTTCAAGGTGACATTTCAAATCCCATTGGCATGCCCGATCCCCCTCCCCTTGCTCAAACCACTAATTCCTTTAAAGGTTGTGTACTAGTTTAATTTATTCAATGAGTGTAAGTAACACCTTTCTTGACATAGATTTGTACCTGAATGAGCATTTGTATTATGTGAGACCTCCAACTCATTTGCCATCATTCTAAAGCGTTTGCCAGGCTGCTGGTCCGGACATAAAAAATACAGATAATTGAAATACATGCATGTATTAAATGAATTGAGGATTTCTCATTAACCTGAACAACAATTATTTATCATGGTCAGTCATTCAAGGATAAAATTATGCTACTATAAAACCATATACATTATGTATGCGTGCCACATATAATCTTGAATATAATATTTTACATGAGGTTTGCATGTTTTGTGGGAGACTGCTGAACGATTTTTAGCACTAATTGTATTATAATAAAAAAAAATATTCGTTCATTAAATAAATGAAGACGTTGGTGTAAGAATGACCTAAGTACATTGTACTATGTTTGACTTACATGTAGTTTTTTTGGGGGGAGTATTGAGAAATTTACAACACACAATACATAATTACTTCTATAACAAAGTGATTTACAGGCATCATTCTTTTGATACTCTATTTGTTAAAGGTTTTATTGTATTTTTTAGAGGGGGATGATAAGAGTTATTGTTCCAGAGCACTGTGCATGTGTGCTCTAACATTTTTATGTTTCAGATGGAAGCTGGAAAATGCTTACCATATTGTTGTACCTCTGAGGCATCTCTTCAACATTTGGGAAGCCAATATTCTGGTCATTCTGTGTAGACTCGTGGTTATGACTGGATAATAAAGGCTCCCTGTACTCCCATGCAGGTCATCAAATGTGCCAGTTTCCAAGTTGTGGTTGGATAGTGGAGCTTCAATGTTGTTTTCTTCACATGGGGAACCAGGTGAAGAATTAGGCTTGATACTGGGGCCCGGATGATGACCATTCTCAGCTGGTAGGCTTTCAGAAATATTTACAGGTCTGAGGAAAAAAATCTATATTAACTGTTTCAATTTGTATTATGATTTGTGAATGAAAATGGTAGATCTCTATAATCTCAGGACCAGTACATGAAAATCAAAATTGCACCTGCTACATTGTACACTTGCATTTTGTCAGATTAACATATCTACATGTACAATGTATACACACTGTCACATCATAAATTCAATTAAATAAACTAGCTGCGAGTTAAACTAAGGAAGAAGCCCATCAATCCAGAATGATGATAATCTTAAGTTAGAGGTTCAGTGCCCAGAGCCAAAGCAGGGACAGTGCTTGTGAGCTTGCATGGTTGCCAGGATGCCTTGACAACCAATCAGCCCAAGGCACTGGGTCACACAAAAAAGGTGGAGGGAGGGAGGGAAAAGCAGATAGCACAATCACAGTGCAAAGCAACTGATAAGCAAATGCACCATTACATATACAGTACAATAAAAAAAATTCCCAGATGAGACACCGACCCAAGGACCCTGACAGCTAGTCTACACTAGATATTTAACCATGCCTAAATTACATTTACATGTAGTCTCGAATAATATGAACACCCCCAACACTATCCCATCTCAGTGCCAGTTAATGAACTCCTACAGTAACTACATGTATGACAGTCAAACCAGCAGTCCTGACATGTACATGACTGTACACACAAAAGTACAATGGTA
The DNA here is from genome assembly GCA_030867875.1 of Actinernus sp. WN-2022. Taxonomy (NCBI): domain Eukaryota; kingdom Metazoa; phylum Cnidaria; class Anthozoa; order Actiniaria; family Actinernidae; genus Actinernus; species Actinernus sp. WN-2022. The sequence continues at coordinate 23,295,309 of JAOWCC010000019.1, forward strand.
GGTATAGAACACAGTGGGAATAAAAAAACAAGTTACTGTATACTAGCTACCATGAAGTAAAATTCAAACACATTTAATTAAAGTAATTAACTTACAAATCATCTTCAACCAGTAAATACTGTGGGGGCTGCTCGGGAACAGTTGCAAACCCAGGGAAAGTGTTTTCGCATTGTAGAAGAGTTGCATCTAGATGACATTCTGGAGATGCTGCTCCAAACCCTTGGAAGCATACAGTTTCATCTGGGAAGGCTGGTGCTCCTCGAGTTTCAGCCATAGACAGCATAACTATGTCAACTGTGTTAATTGGCAAACTTGGCCTGACAGGTCAGGTACAGCACATGTGGAAAGTGTAAAATACTCTGGAATCAGGGATTGAGAACTAACCCAGTCATACACATCTCCTACATGGAGGCTGGGTTGGAACTTGCGAGTTATTACACCTAGGGTTAGGTGTCTAACAGATACTTCCATGTGTGGCTCACTTGGGTCTGGTTCATTTGAAACTCTGGCAGCTCGAGCTTTACGTAAGTTTTCTTGTTTGACTTCCTTCTCTTCATGTCTCGAGCGATCTTCTCTTTTCTCTTTTTCTTTGGCTTGGTCCTTTGCAAGTGAATCAATGTATTCTTTGTTTTGTTGGTCCCTTAATATTTTTCTCTCCACCGAGGAACCAATCAGACTAACACTGGAAGCTGCAGAAGACTTGCTACATATATGTAACCTCATCATCAAAAACAGATACAGAGTACTCATCACTGTCACTATGACAAAGAACTTCACTCGCACTAGAGTCTGACAGCAGAAGACATGCTACAATGTACATGTAGGTGGTAGATAATCAAAAAATGACTTTGAGTAATAGTTGCTGTCACTCATGTCTTCATTGTTGAACTTTAGCTTTGTCAATAAATATAGTCTAACTTTCGATAGCTTGTGATTTAGTATGTATTTTCTTAAAATAAAGTCTTCCCCTCTGATTTCTTCACTCTTTATAAAGTTCCCAAGGTTAAAAGCCATATTGGAAATGTCACCAAACACAGTTTTCTCATTTGTAAAGAATTATAATTAACACCTTCAACGCATTAAGTAATTCACTGGCTGATGCATTCAGTGGTGCACTAATGTCACGTGTCCCTCCACCCTTTGTCATGCGAACAGAAACATATCTGTTCTTATCATTGTCAAAGTGTTGCCAACCAACTTGAATTTTCCTCACAGCATTCAGTGGGGGTTCATTAGAAGAAGCTGGTGATTTTCCTTTGCAGCTTGTTTTCTTCTGTGATACCTTTGACATTGAAGTTTGGCTTAATTCAAGAAGTTTCCTCTTCTTTTCATTCCTGGATTCCATTTCTCCTTTGTTTTCAGGTCTTACAAAGGCTCTCAAACCCAATACATCTCCCATCCTTTGAAGTCCAAGGGCTCGAAAATCGTGGTCTGTTGCCATCTTAACAGCTGTAAAATCCATCTAAAATTAATGGATAAGTTAAAAATTTAGCATTTTACCTCAGTGTAAATACATGTAAATTGCTACATTTTGTACTATTCACGGTTTTCGGGCGAACTTGGGCGAGTAGGCAAACACGTCTCAAATTACAGTGTTTGTATTGGAATACAATGTTGAATATTTTTCTCAGAAAGTAATTTCCTGCCGATTTACACACCCAAAACCCAAGATACAAATGTAACTACCAAAAGATTTAGCTGAGGGAGTTTGGATAATGTAAACTTCCAGAAAACCCTGCAATTTCATTCTCAAACTTCCATACAATTTACTGTAATTGTAAGGCTGACCGAGAGCGACCAAAAGTTGCCAAAGTGAAATTTTAACAGAAAATGTATGAAAACATTGCAACCGTATTGCGCAGATTTTAGTAAGTTTACATATCCAAACCACAGGTAGCCCAAGCTTAGGATATGTATAATATTTACTAGCGTTTGTATGGGATTTCTGGAAGGAATCTATTGTAAATAGATTTTTGATAATTGTATAAGCTTTAATACGTTACCAGTTGAGTCAGGTTACAACTTAAAATTGTTCCTTACTCACAGTTCCTGTCAAACCCCATGGGTATGCCCGATACCTACTACCTTGTATTTACGCGAGCGAAGCGATCGTGTTTGGCTTACGGCCGACGTGAGGACGAAGGACTTTGTGAAAGTCTGTATGGTTCTTGGCTTAATATACGCTTGGGTGGGGAATTTGACTTCAAATGTCAGCCCCAGGGTGAAAACTTTTGAGCTAAAATTGAACCCCCTCCCCCCCGGGGGAAACCATTGACTGGTGCACAAGGTTTCGGAGCAACTATAGAATACCCCGACATTTGGGTCATTAATAATTCATTTTCTCAAATTTTCATACAAACCTTCTAAAAACCTAACCCTGAAATTTAAAAAAACCTAACCATTTTCGACTCCAAATCATTCATAGAACGACCCTACATACACCTGCACTATAAGTATAATGGAGAATTTAGCACAGTTTGGCACAGTTTTCAAGTGATCTTTTGAAGTGGCGGGGTATTCTATTGTCTAGCCTTGCCGGAGCGTTCAATATAAGAACAACTACTAATCATAGAGTAGTGGACGATGGAAGAAATTACCTGCTCGACTTCGCCCTTCCGATAACTGCTGACTTGAACACGCCGCCATCTTTCACATCCATCACCATGCCACGAGGCATTTACAATGAGCCCGCGATACCGCAACGCAACCCGCAACGTAACCCGCAACGTAACCCGCAACGTAACCCGCAACGTCAGCCGCAACGTAAGCCGCAACGTAAGCCGCAACGTAAGCCGCAACGTAAGCCGCAACGTAAGTCGCAATGTAAGTCGCAACTAAGTCGCAACGTAAAGAATGTGATGTAAATTGGTAAGCTGTAGTGCTAAGTCGCAACGTAACCCGCAACATAAGTCGCAACGTAAGTCGCAACGTAAGTCGCCATGTAACCCGCACCGTAAGTCGCAACTCGCACCGTAACCCGCAACGTCAGTCGCAACTCGCACCGTAACCCGCAACGTAAGTCGCAATGCATAAAAAAGTAGAGTGTCATTAGGATGTCCCTTTGGGGCCACCGTAGCTTTTTCATCCAAACTCGCGACCAACAACAGAGCAAATAGTAAGCGCTACGTAACCGACAACTTCTATTTTTCTTCAAAACAGTAGAAGATTATCAACCTCGTCCCCAGGGTCTTCTCGGTCAGATCCAAGATGGCGGCTACTCAGAGAGAAGACCCTGGTAAAGGCTGAATTGTCACATATTCTGATTGGCTCTTCGATTTTGACGCAAGGGTTGTTCCAACAATGCTTTTTATTGGCTAAACGGACTGAGTTCAGAGAGATGAACTTGTATATAGTTTAGATTGCTCAAATTTTATCAATAAAACGATTTTAAATAACCTTAAAACACGTTGTATAGGTAGAGCAATAGATGAAGTGCATTACTGGGTAGTTTTCTGGTAAGATTCATCAGTGGGAAATCCAGGAGAAGCCGTTAAACTTGAACATGTGCTATCGATCGCTTCGCTTCAACGCTAACGGAAAATGAACGGCTTTTTAGGATTCTCTTCTAGCTTAGATACATCCTGGTAGCTTTGTTTTTTTATTTATTTATTAAGCTTCCAACAGTATTAATATAATACAATATAATACATTAATTTAAACAATGAGTATACTGTTGAGGATGGACTAGACAGGTGGATAACACCTATGGATTAAGTCCTCCAGGTAAAATCAATATAAATTGGAACAAAACAAAATAATACTTACTAAATATATAACTATGGTTTTAAAACTATATACACTATAAAATATTATAAATAAAGACAGCAGGATTAATATTGAAATTACAAATGAGAGGCATTGATAAGTCTGCACGAGGTGCAGCGGCACCTGGATACCCAGGTACATGTATTATTAATGTCAAAATTATTGATAAAAAGTTCAAAATAATGAAGAGAAATAATATTTTTAAATGAACTGTACTTATAAGATAATCTGGCCTCAAGTGGTAGAGCATTCCAGAGTGGAATGACACGGTTAAAAAAGGAATAAGCACAGGTCTCAGTGTTGCAAAATTTAGTGCTAAATAATGGACCTTTGGCAGCATTTCTAGTATTTCTAATTGGAATGTACGGTGATAAATACTTAAGAATATCAATGCAAATTAAACCTATTTTACATTTAAATAAGAAAGAAAGGTCGAGTAATTCTCTACGAAAAGATAAAGGTAAAAGGTTACAGGACTTGAGTCTGGATTTGTAGTCAGAATCGGAACAAGTTATGAATTTAGTAGCTCGCCTTTGGACTCTTTCGAGCTTCAACAAATTACGTTTGGTTGCTACTGACCATACAGGAACTCCTGTTTCCAGTCGGCTTCGAACTAGGGAAAGATACAAAAGGCGCTTAGCGGAGCTATTGGTTCTATGACCACAGGTACGTTTGACAAAACCCAGAGAGCGGTTGGCTTTTTTGGAAATTTTATCTATGTGGGCATTCCAAGTAAGGTTTGACGTAACGTCAAAGCCGAGGTCGCAATAGACCTGTGTAGGTGTAATGATTCTGGAACCCATACTGTAGGGGTAGATGCATGGATTAGAAGACCTTGTCACTCTAAGGATTTTACATTTAGATGTATTAAAAGACATGCCCCAGGTCTCACTCCAGTGCAATAGGGAATCAATGTCTTGTTGGAGTGCCAGACAGTCATCAGGAGTGGTGATTTCTCTATAACATTTGGAGTCGTCTGCAAATAGAGCTAGAGTGGAATTAGATGAGAGACAGCTGGGAATGTCATTAATATAAAGAAGAAACAGAAATGGACCTAGAATTGAGCCTTGGGGGACGCCAGAGGCTACTGGTAACCAGTCAGATGAACTACCTTCGATTACAACTCTTTGACGGCGGTCAGTCAAGTAGCTATGAATCCAATTAAGTAGGTTGCCATTTATCCCAAAATTCTTAAGTTTGTGGATAAGGAGAGAGTGAGGGACAGAATCAAAGGCTTTAGAATAATCTAGGTAGAGAACATCAACTTGACCAGCATTATCAAGAATTTTAGAAAAATAATTTAGGACATCTACCATCTGTGTCGTGCAGGATTTCCCTTTAAGGAAGCCATGTTGGAGGTGATACAAAGAATCCTCCAAGAAAGGGAGCATGCGATTTAATAAGCATCTCTCCATCACCTTACTGACACAAGATAGTAGGGAGATAGGACGATAGTTGTCCACCAAGTCCTTGTCATCTTTTTTGTGAACTGGAGTGACATTGGCCTCCTTCCATGCTGATGGCACAACTCCCAAAGAGAGTGATTTATTAAATAGAGAACAAAGGGATGGAGAGAGTTCCAAAGCACATTCCCTAAGAATTCTAGGTGAGAGCCCATCAGGACCAATGGCTTTGTTAACGTCAAGGCTCTCTAAAATCTTTCTAACCTCTGAAGTTGTAAAATGAAAAGAACTCAATTGAGGATTTACAGAAGGTAAGCAATCATACGAACTGGGAGAGAGGTTACTTAAATTGAAAACAGAAAAAAAATACTTATTAAACAGGTTGGCTTTCTCGATAGAGGTTGCTGCGATCTGACCTAATCCCTTAATTACTTTAGGTAAGGAACGTGATTTAGTTTTAGTCTGGAAAATAGACCAGAACCGCTTAGGGTTATTAAAAAGATCAGAGCTAGCATTGTTGATGAATTGATAATATTTAGACTCTACAAGATTCTTTAATTTATTAGTTAACTTACGTAGTTTCACTTTAAGGTATAAGGAACTAGAGCGTTTGGTTCTACGCCAGAGTGTTTCTTTCTTGTTGGAGAGGTGAATTATTTCAGAGTCAATCCAAGGAGGGGAAGTAGAATTTTTGACAGTAACTTTGGGGATGATGGTATCCACACAACGAGTGACAGTCGTCAGCCAATTGATCCAGTTGGTATTGATATCACTATCCAGGAGAGACTTAGCGAGGTTGGTATCAGCCAAACAAGATCTAAGATCATCAAAGTTAGCCTTCTTGAAGTTGTAGACAGTACGGCGCAACTTATGTTTTCTTGATCCCATAAGATTGATTCCAAAGGTTATAGTGTGGTGGTCAGAGTCAAAGGCAAATTCATGGCATTCAGGCACAGTAAAAGATTCAGGGAAATTTGTCAAAACAAGGTCTAATAAATTCCCAAGTCTATGGGTGGCACAACCAACTAACTGGGTTAGGAAGAAATCGTCGAGAATAGCACAGAATCCATTCTCCACCTCATTTGTTGATGAATTAAGTTGCCAGTCAATTGAAGGGAAATTAAAGTCACCAAGTAGGATGTAGCGTTGTATTCCAGAGGTTTCAATGTTTTTCAGAGTTTGTTCCAGGTGAATTAGGAAAGTGTTCGTACAGGAGGGAGGTCTGTAGGCAATAATCACGGCGATTTTAGGGGATCCTGGAACTTGCAGTTCGCAGACCAGAATTTCGCTGTTATCAGGACTAAGATGTGGCGAACAGACACAGGACAAATGATCACGACAAGCAAGGAGAACACCACCACCTCGTCGACCATCACGATCACGTCTGAAGATATTATAGCCAGTAGGTAATATTTCAGAATTATAAACATAGTTGTTGAGCCAGGTTTCTGTTACTGCTACTAAGCTTGGAAGTTTAGAATATACCAAATGTTGAAACTGAGTGTGAGTCAGCTTGTTTGATGTGGAGGAGATAGATTTCAGACTACGGGCGTTGAGAAGCAAACAGTTAAAGTTGGAGAGTTCATTCTTGGTGTCTTGAGATTCTTGGTGTCTTGTGATACCTTTCCACTGTTTCTTTATCCAAGTAAACTCCATTTCGAGCCATTTGGTAGACCTGTTTTCACTGCATCGTTCGCCGTGTGAAAATACCGTTAATCGCTTCTCGCTCACTCCGGATTGGGATACCTATGGTTTGGACACGTCATGAACTATTCCCATATTTGGCTTGGCCGCCATCTTAGATCGCCAAATCACGTGACAAAATACTCCCAAAATCTGGGAGTATTTGATCACGTGATCCAGCCTTTACCAGGGTCTTCTCTCTGAGCAGCCGCCATCTTGGATCTGACCGAGAAGACCCTGGGGACGAGGTTGAGAGAAGACCCTGCAACCTGTACGGTTGGAATTCATTGGGATCACACTTCAACCGCTAACCGTTCTTCAGCGATGATGAATCCAAGATGGCGGTAGCCTGATTATCAGACGGTACGAGGTCGTCCGCTCACTTCCTCCCCCTCCCCGTCTGATGGACTTCATAGACTTTCATGTTCCTGACGTCATAAGTTCAACCAATCAGAGCGAACTTTACACTTTTGGCAAAGTCTGGAATTTAAGGAATGTGCCCGCATATTTTTCTAATGGCGTTGGGGGAAGAAGAACTTGAGCAGTGTGTCGACCGAAGTTGTAAAGTTTTCAGGATTTCGAAGCTATATCCAGAGCAGAAGGAAGCATTGGAATCGTTCATTCGTCGAAACGATGTGTTTGTGAATCTACTGCTTATATAAATCTCATGCATTTATAGATCTGAAACATTCTCCTAGGTTTTTGGCTTTTAGAAGACCAAATCTTTCATGGAATATTATGATTTTTCTGCAGGAGTGAACACACATACTGAGTATGTTATGGAAAAAGTTTCATGGCACTTTGGTGAATATTTTTGTTTTCAGAATTATGAACACACTTCCGTAAGTTCATGTACGGCAATGGCATATAAACATTGCACAAAAAGTCCGGTTAAAACAATCTCTGGTACCAAAAAACTACGATAGGACAACTTCAGGGTCTTGTGTGACTAATCGCCATACATATCAAGCCTCAAAACGTTTTAAAAATAAAAGTAAAAGCGTAAAAGTTCTAAGATCACAGCAATAAACTTTACGGCGTGGAATCGAGTCTGGTATTTCTTGTATGCATTCTCATACACTGTCGTGCAAATACTGAACGAAAACTTCCATTTAAAAAGTTCCTGCTCTCCAAAGAACCACAGCAGTTCAAACAGGATACAATTATGAGAAATCGACAGAAGTTTGAAGCTGTAGAATGTTTTTTCCAGTGCATGAAAGCTGATAGATCCAACTAGTAAAAGCCGCTGCTGCACCACTGTTCTACACTTCACGCTTCAATTCTTATGCGTGTTCGTATTGGCTCATTGTAAAAACAAAGGTTGATGACGTCAGGAACATGAAAGTCTATGAAGTCCATCAGACGGGGAGGGGGAGGAAGTGAGCGGACGACCTCGTACCGTCTGATAATCAGGCTAAGATGGCGGATGCTCCTCAAAATATGCCCACATATTGGGCATATTTTTGGGTCACATGACCAGCCTGTACCAGGGGTACTTTCGACGCCATCTTTGATTAGGCACGTAAAGACCCCTGGGAACGAGGTTGAAGACCCTGGTAAACGATGAACTGTCACGTATTCTGATTGGCTCTTCGATTATGACGCAAGGGTTGTTCTAACAATGCTTTTTATTGGCCAAACGGACTGAGTCCAGAGAGATGAACTTGTATATAGTTTAGAGTGCTCAAATTTTATCAATAAAACGATTTTAAATAACCTTAAAACACGTTGTGTAGATAGAGCAATAGATGAAGTGCATTACTGGGTAGTTTTCTGGTAAGGTTCATCAGTGGGAAAGCCAGGAGAAGCCGTTAAACCTGAACATGTGCGATCGATCGCTTCGCTTCAACGCTAACGGAAAATGAACGGCTTTTTAGGATTCTCTTCTAGCTTAGATACATCCTGGTAGCTTTGTGATACCTTCCACTGGTTCTTTATCCAAGTAAACTCCATTTCGAGCCATTTAGTAGACCCGTTTTCACAGCATTAGATATTAGATATTAGATATTAGATATTAGCACCCTGTGCTACCTTAAATTCGAGTCGAAATAAAGGTTATTGTATTGTATTGTATTGTTCGCCGCGTGGAAATACCGTTAATCGCTTCTCGCTCATTCCGGATTGGGATACCTATGGTTTGGACACGTCATGAACTATTCCCATATTTAGCTTGGCCGCCATCTTAGATTGCCAAATCACGTGACAAAATACTCCCAAAATCTGGGAGTATTTGATCACGTGATCCAGCCTTTACCAGGGTCTTCTCTCTGAGTAGCCGCCATCTTGGATCTTACCGAGAAGACTCTGGGAACGAGGTTGGATGATTACCGTGTAGGAGTTTAATTTTGCGGGAGTTAATTTTTGCGGATTTTGCGGATTTCCTTCGATCCGCAAAAAAAAACTCCCGCAGAAAAAAACTCCCGCAAAATTTTCCGGCGCAAAAATATACTCCCAGAGAAAAAATTGTAAATCTTGTTTTAATGGTTATATCGGGTTAACAGCAACATTTTAACATTGAACATAATAGGAAACGCTAGCCAAAGTTAATAAAATACATTTTTCTTCTCACATAGCCGGCTTCTCACGGAAAACCGTACTTTCCCGCTTCTGTGTCACGTTCAACGTCAGTTGTCGTAAATAAAGACTGACAACATACAGTCAATTATTAAAATTTTAGCGTCATGAACTCAAGCCTAAACCCACCCACCCACCCACTCTTAACGTCACAATGACGTTAAGCGTGGCAAAATCGAAATGTGAACGTTCCCTTAAAGGCGCTGTGTCACGGCTTGGTTGCAGAATACCACCTCCACTCAAAAGATCGCTTGAAAACTGCGGTAAAATCTCCACTTTAGTTCAGGTGTATTTAGACTCGTTCTATGAATGATTTTGGGTCGAAAATGGTTAGATGTTTTATTATTTGAGGGTTCGGTTTTTAGAAGGTTTGCCTTACTGATGAAAAAGTTGAGAAATGCATTATTAATGAACCCATGGAGGGGGTATTCTGCAAATACTCCCAAATATCATTTGTGAATTTTAACCCAGTAGGATGACTTTTGCCGAATGATTTTTGATCGGACTTCTGTTCGGCATCCGAATACGGTGCAAACTGTTCAAAAACATGGCGGCGTCTCAGGTAGGTTTTTAATCAATCATTTTATTTGCCCCATTATTAATCTTTTACATGTGTATATATCTTAAATAAACATATAATAAGGAGCAGGAGCTCTTAATAAACCCTGCTGGGCTTTTCGAGAAGAGCCCCTGAGATAATTAGCTATAGTGATATATAAGAATGAACATGGCTTTAATTATAAGCTATAAATGTTGAACTTGTAAGCTAATATTATAAAAAATATGATTCTATGTATATACAGTAATATATATATATATAAATATATATATCTATATGTAGATTATTCAGTAGAAAGAAGGTATTGTTTTAGTTTTCTTTTAAAAACATTGTATGATTTGGCCTCTTTGGTTGTGTTTGGAATGTTATTCCATACATGGTTTCCTCTATATTTTATTGAATATTTACTATAGTTAGTACGTATATAGGGTACGTGAATTTTTGACGATGATCTTGTATAGTGAGTGTGAATTTCGTTATTAAGCTTGAAATAGTCACTGAATGATTCTGGAAGCATGTTATTAGAGTACTTAAACATGAACAAAGCCGTCATTTGAGTATTGATATTGTCTAAAGACATAATTGACAAGTTTTGGAATAACGGTGCTGTGTGTTCCCTGTATTTTGAGAAGGTAATTATTCTAATAACCATTTTTTGTACCTTTCTAATTGTATCTAGTCTAGATGGATAAGTGTTGGCCCATATAATATTGCCATATAGTAGATATGGAGAAATTAGGGTGTAGTAAAGACTTTTCAAAATTTTAGTAGAAAGGAAATGTCTAGCTCTACATAGAATACCAGTTGTTTTAGAAATTCTATTTGTTATATATGTAATATGGTGTTTCCAAGTTAGGGTTGAGTCTATGTGGATACCTAGAAATTTTGTTGATTCTACCTGCTTGATATCTTTATTGTCAATGTATATTTTTAATGGTTGACTAACCTTTTTGCCTTTTGATTTAAAAAGTAGAAATTGTGTTTTTTTACGTTTAACGAAAGTTTATTTGCTTTAAACCACAAAGAAACTTTGTCTAGTTCCTCGTTTACAGTAAGGTTTAAGGTATTAAGATTCTCGTGTGAATAAAATATATTAGTATCATCTGCAAATAGAGTAAACGATAGAATATTTGAACTTTGATGTAAGTCGTTAACATAAAGCAGAAATAAAAGTGGCCCTAATACTGATCCTTGTGGGACTCCATATTTTATTAAACGGTTATTGGATAATTTGTTATTAAATTTTACTATTTTACTTCTGTTGTTTAGATAGTTTTTGAACCAGTCTAGTGGAATACCTCTTATCCCATAATGTTCTAATTTATCAGCAAGTATCGAATAATAATAATAATAATAATAATAATAATAACACTTTATTTAATGAGGATATGCAGATAAAGTTTACACTTGTTTCCAATCTGGTCCTCCTAACTATTATATGCCAAGATAGAAACATGATATAATTACATTATAAGACATAATAGATAATTATTTAACTACTCAAAAAGGAATATACATTATTGGGAAGATATGAAAAAACATTGAATAAAACATAAACACTATAGCTTTAGAATTATACAATTAAAAACATATATGTAAACGAAAGGTGGTTACATGTATTAAGGGATGGATCTACGGTATCGAATGCTTTCGAAAGATCTAAAAATATCCCTAATGTAACTTCGTTTTTGTCAATAGCTTCTGTTATTTTGGCGATTAGATTAATTATGGCCAATTCGGTTGAGTAATTGTTTCGAAATCCAAATTGTTGGTGATACAATATCTTGTGTTTCTCTATGAAGCTGATTAATCTAGTGTACATTATTTTCTCTAATATTTTCGAGAAGCATGGCAAGACGGCTATGGGTCTATAGTTTGAAAATAGATCATTATCTTCATTTTTGTAGATAGGTGTAATAACTGAGACTTTTAGGTTATCTGGAATGATTCCTGTGGAGAACGATTTGTTAAATATTTGTGTCAGTAAAAAAACTTTCATGATGGGTTCTTTTTAAATATGAAGAGAAGTAGATACTTTGGGTATGTTTTTAGCAAGAGTTGGACCTACGTTAATGAAATATTCATTAAATTTATCAGCTATCTTGAATGGATCTGATATTTCCTCGTTGTTATATCGAAATATTTCTGGCATCTTCGCTTTGTTTTTTTTCTTATTGATTACTTCGTTTATAAGGTTCCATCATTTGTTTAAGGTTTTTTTGTGCTTGTTCAAACTTTTCTTTGTAGTGCCATTTTTTGGAAATTCTTTTGAGGTGATTGATTTTGTTTCTATATTGTTTATATTTTAATTTGTTATCGATTGATGGTTTATGTAACGATTTTTTATAGAGTTTGTGTTTTGTTTTTAATGATTTTAAGATTCCTTTTGTTAACCATGGTTTTTCGAGCTGTTTTTGACTTTTATGTTTTAGTTTTTTCACTGGAATACATTCGTCATATAATTTATAGAGTTTGTTGTAGAATAGGTTGTAAGATTTATTGGGATCTGTCTCACTGTTTGAATCCTCCCAGTCAGTTTTATTTAGTTCGGTGATTAGTTTGTTAATATTGTTTGATGTAGTTTCTCTAACTACGATATTGCATACTTTCTTGCTTATAATGATGTCACCTTTTATCATAAAAACAGGTAGGTGATCTGATATGTCAGAAAAAAGAATTCCATTTATGTTGTCATTATTTAATCTATTTGTTAGTATGTTGTTGATAAGTGTCGCACTTTTCTGCGTTATCCTTGATGGTTTCGTTATTGATGGATAAAAAGAAGATGCAAATAGTTGGTTAATAAAATTACTTGAATACGTATTTGTGTGTATTTTTAGTAAATCTATGTTAAAATCTCCCATTAAGTAACAGGATTTATTCTCTTGGTTAACCTTACTTAAAACCTCTTGAAATGTTTTTTCGAAATCGTTAGTTTGATTGTTTGGTGGACGATAAATTACCCCAATTACTAATGCCTTGTCGCAGTTTGTTTTAAATTCGATAAAAAGTGATTCGAATATGTCCTCTTTGAAGACTGATAAATCCTTTCTTATTTTGAAGTTGATATGTTCAGTAATATATAAACCTACACCACCTCCGCTTTTAAATTTACGGCTACTCGTTATGAAATTGTAGCCAGGGATGTCAAAGGAGTCGGCTTGGTTATCTGTGAGCCACGTTTCTGTTAATCCTATTATTGAAAATTTTATCTTTAGACTATTTAAGTAGTCGCATATTTCATCGTGTTTGTTTTTTATGCTTCTAACGTTTAAATGCAATAAAGAAAGTTCTTGTTCTATATTTTCCATTTGTATGAGATCATTTAGACTTTCCTCGACGTAGCTTTAGAAATTTGTTGTAGCATAAGGTAATTTATGTCAGGGTCAATATCATTATCGCTATGAATGTCCGTGCTAATGTCATTTAGAGAAAATGGATTAAATTTCAGATTATGCAGTTTAGACGTGATAGTGTCTTGTAGGTTGTATTTTAAGTTTACTACATTAAAAAATTCGTTGTCGTCTAACTGATTAAAAGGTAGTATAATAGTAAGGCAATTTGTACAATACCATGAGTTAAACTGACTGGTACTGTCCTTGCAATTGTGAGTTCTTTGTTTGTTTACGCAGCGAAGATGATATGGTTGGTTACATATACGGCAGAATATCGTAGTTTCAGGATTCTTTTCATTATCGATTATATTTCTGCATGTCTTGCAAGTTGATTTTTGAATCACTGGATTAGTGGTAGTGTTTGTAGTTACTCAGTATTCTCATTATGTGTTTCGTGCTAGTCGGGAGATGTCTTCGATGTTGTAGATGGTGACGATTGAGTTATCTAAGGCACGTACGCGAATCTTTCCGTCAATGGACCAAACGCTTTGCAGCTTTCCTTCTCTTCGTAGGCCATTGAGGATTTTCATCTTATCCATATTTTCTCGCGCGTGAGATCTTCATTCATCCAGAATGTGCTGCCCTTTAACTCCTTCTTTCTCCTCATGACATTTTCTTTTGACTTATGTGAGAGGAATTTGATCAAGCTTGCGCGTGCTTTTTTGGGATCTTGTTTCCCTTCTGCTTTGAATTTACCGATTCTATGTGCTATTTCGATATCTTCAGGTGCTACATCTAAATGAAGCTTGTCTTTGAAGACTTGTGTGGCGAGCACTTCAGGACTGACCTCGTCATTTTCCTTGCATCCAAATAGCCTGATACTATTCATTCTCGTGTATTGCTCCAGGTCGTTGTGAGCCTTACTTATCTGGTTGCTCTGACCGAGCTTTGATTTTAGGTCATTCTCTAGAAGTTGGAAGTTTGTGTTCATGTCATCATCCATTCGCTCTTTCTCTTTTCTGATTTCATTGGCAATATGGGTTTTCATGTTTTCGGTTAGGCTTGTTATCATCGTCTTGATCTTAGTTTCGATGCGGTTTTCCAAGGCTGTAACCTTCTGCTCTAACATTTCATGTTTCATCTGGATGTCGGCTTTCAGCTCGGTTACAATGTTAAATACGTCCCTGAGTGTTATTTCCTTGTCGTAATCGATTTCTTGGTCTGTAGGTTTCTTCTTTTTGGTCTTATTTGTCTTGTTCAGGTTGGTTGGGTTGGGGCTTTCGGGATATAGTCTTTTCGTTTGATTTGTTAGGGGGAGCTTACGCAGAGGCGTGCTTACGGCAGCCATATTGTCTAGTGCTAGAGTCATCCTAGTACCCGAGACAAAACTGACCATTTATAATTACATGGAAACAGAACGCGGAATACAACGGTGGTAGGTTGACCTTACTACTAGGAGTTGATTACCCTCCTATCATGTAAACACCAAGAGCGCTCACCCAGCGCGCTCACCCAGCGCCAAATCGGCAGATTAGCAGACAAGCGTTGACAGATTTTACCAAGATCCTCTTTGTAAAGTGTATAGTAAATACATGAAATATAAGACCAGAAAGTTAACCAAATTGATCTTATTCCGGAATAATGTTACTGACAGATGTAAAAATTATGAGAAGCTATCAATAGACCCTTTCAGCTTGCCTGTTTGTTGCCCCATTTCAGACCACATGACTTTTCCCTTGAGTAATGCTTTTTTGTTTTTCTGTATCCCAAGAGGAAATGTACCAATTTCTATAATTGGTGAACAAAGCACTGAATCCTCGATCCTCTGGAGAACTATTACGTGGTCTGAAATGGGGCATAAACTGGCCGACTGCTGAAAGGGTTAAGGTTACTGGATACCTTCAAAAGTGATGTTTACGTACGTGGGCGCTCGGCGAACAAAATATGGGAATCTATATATCAATGGAAAGGTTGATAACTGAAGAATGCCAGTAATAGGTTATTTTATATGGAATTACTCTAGATTTAAAACTACAGTCACTTTAACCCGATGTTGAAGACGTTTCCCGGCGTGTCTAATCGAACTCAATCGAACCAAAATGCAATCGAACTCAATCGACCCTTATCGTTCGATGGAGTTCGATTAATCTTGTAATCGAACGTAATCGAACACCTACCTTTTGGATGAGTTCGATTATATACCGAACTCAATCGAACGATGAATCACTAATCAGTTCGATTAAGTTCGATTGCGTTCCTTCGAATTTGAACTAACCTGCAGGCGCGGATCCAGACAAGAAGCTGACCGATTTCCGATGACATTTTTAGATCTCCCAATTTATATATCGAGTCAATCGTCGGCTTAAAATCTGACCGATTTCCGAAAATCGGTGTAAACGGGTCTGGAAGAGGAGACGGGGTGCCTGCCCGGAGGGGGGCTGGGGAGGTGGTACTTACATGAAAAATGGGTTTGTATGTGAGGCCAAGAGGCTCAAACTCTGACCCTGTTTGACCCAAAATCCGAGCTCCAAAACCCTGATTGCCCCCTTTTTTGGGGGAAAACCCTGATGCCTAAAAAATACTGAACCCCGACCCTGACTCCACCCATATTAAACTCAAATATTGACCCTGATCTGCCCAAATAATGTCAAAACCCTGACCCTACCTGCCCAAACTGAGCTCAAAACCCTGACCCACCCCCGCGGCACATACATAAATAATACGTCACAAACAGGAGTACCCCCCCCCCCCCCCCGATACTCAGGTTAATCTATAGCCGGCTTGTTTGACTTGAAAGATGAACCGTCAGACTTTACGTTTCCATCTAAGCATATTCTCTCGGCTGGCTCCTATCAATTCTTCTTTATGTTCAGATGTGGATCACTCTGCACTCCGTCTGAAAGTGAAAATACGAACCTTTGTCGGGTTTTGCGAGGACTTCTGTTTGGCTCGTAGTCGTATGCGTTGTTGGGCCTTGTTTTGTTTTTCATTTTTCTTTGTTTTCCAAGCTAAGGGCTTTGGAAGACATAAGGCCAACATGCAAACACGTGGGACTGATAGGACGAAACGTGATCCCGAGCCGGCTGACAGCCGGTACTTTGTCCGACGTGTCTAAAATGAATGTAACCGGTAGCGGCTATAGAATAACGGGTAGCGGGTAACGGGTAGGTTAAGTTTATGTGTGGTTGCGGTATAAAGCAGCTCCCCGTTAAGAACGGCTCTGAAGGAGCTACAATCATGGACGTCAAAAATGTTGGGAGAGTTGGACAAAAATTACTATTTATATATGAAAATAAAAATACCTGACGCAAAGTTAAAACGGCTTTAGCTTCCCAAATCCGTGAATAAATTTCCAGATTGAACGTGCTCTTATAACAAATAATAAAAAAAAATGCAAAAAACGTATACGACAATTCTGTCGGTGGTACGTTGGATCTTGCGGAGAGATCTGATCAGCCAAAAATACTAATAAGTAAACAAGTCCAAGGACTTCATATTTATACTTATCATTGTGAAATATTCATTTGTAAAATCTACGTTTGGCCAGCCGAAATATCGTAGAATTCTCAATATATACGTTGTTCGATCAGCTTTTCTGTAGTCCTTGGACTTGTTTTCTTATAACAACATTGAAATTAAGGGGGCCGGAACAGTTTCATGGCGGCACAGTAAGAAAGCTAAAATACGGATTTCGACGTTGATTGTTTTAAAATAACGTTCTTGCATCTCTTGACCTCGTAACTTTGGCTAAAACCTCTGGCAACCAGGGCACAGTTGTCAGGACCTGGGAATCCCAAGTGATTTCAAATTAAATGAATATCAATAATAACGTAAACGAAAATACCCTAGAGTTGAATACATCATCGCGGAAATTTGATGCTTGCAGTGAGAAACCACGGAACCGAGTCTAGCCCTAGTCTTTATATGATTCGTCACGATCACATTTTAACTGTGTCACATGGCATCACGTATCAAATTACGCGCCTCATTGTTACCGACAAACTACACACTGTCTGCAAAGTCGAGCGGCTCGGAGAAAGGCCTTGAAATCTGCGGGGAATGATCGTGTAGTGTAGTCAAAATGAGCACTACCTCAGCCCCAAGCAGATTGCTTCTCCTTCTCTTGGTAGTGTCCTTCCTAGTTGCGACGACAGCTCGTAAGTAAAGCCTGAATATTTAACTGTATATCCATCATGTGCGGCATTTTCATCGAGCATACGCTATTAGCATATTTTACAAATCGGGTCAATGTGCACGCATAACTCTGAAGCTTCGCTGCGAAACGCCAAGATATGTTTAGTACATGATTCCTCTTCAAAAGCTTTTAAGGCGGCAACTCGCGCTGGCTTCGAATGTGCATTCCTAACTGGGGTTGTTGAAATTGTATGCAGTTCAATTCAGAGGTAAATATAACTTTAATCTATATGCAAAAAAAATATGTTGTTGACCCTCTCACAGGCAGCTCAAAATTCAACTTGTTAATTGTAATTTCAGCGAATAAGGATAGCAGTAGAACTTGAAAGTCCTACAGTTTTAAACCAAACAGGGCAACCCCAACAATCTCTGATTCCAAACTGTCTGGTATTAATTACTTCATTCTTAAATTAACATGCCGTCGTATCGCGTAGACCGTAATGAACTTTAGATTTACAAATATCGAGTCGGCAAGTTCGTTACATATAAACTCTCCCTTTATTTCCTCATTATCTAGAGAGGGCACTGCTTCTCAGAATTTCAGCATGAATGGTTCTTTCACCGTACGTGCACAACGGGTATTTTCATCGGACTCCCGTGGTGAATTACCCACATTATTTCCTTCCCTAGCTCATAATTTTAAAAGTAATGGTCCGCGCAAGAGGTAGGCATATGTTATGCATGGAATGTAAAAAGGTGCTAATTGTGGTATAGTTTCAATCTTCCACTTCATTGGCTTAGACATTAAAATCTATCTAAAATTGAAGAAGAAGAACATTTTTTCTTATTTTGTAAACAGATTTGAATTGCATCTAGTGAAAACTCTCATAACTTTCAATATGACGAACTTTCAATATGGGGGACATTTTTGAATTGGACGTTTTCTTGGTTATTGTTTTGCACTCTTCTGATTGGACAAAATGTTTTCACATAAAAGAACTCTACCTTTAAAATGCATTTTTAGTGGATATAATTTCAGAAATTTATGATTTAAGGGTCGATGAGTTGTCAGTATGAAAAACAGAAAATACTAAAGTGGGGAAAGCAAATTGCATCTGAACAATAGAATTGTGCCTACCTCT
The DNA here is from genome assembly GCA_030867875.1 of Actinernus sp. WN-2022. NCBI lineage: Eukaryota > Metazoa > Cnidaria > Anthozoa > Actiniaria > Actinernidae > Actinernus > Actinernus sp. WN-2022. The sequence goes on from JAOWCC010000019.1 coordinate 23,313,904, forward strand.
TGCGCGGACTGTTACTTAATTATATTTATCTGAGCATGGAATTCTCCATTCAGTCTGGACTTGGACGCCGGTAGAGGCATTTGCTTGGGATGAACATTGTAGCTCGCATGCATTATATCTTTATATGATATATGAGCAATATACAGTTATATAACCTGTAGATAATACAAGCAAGTATACTAGCTCTTTGTCCCTGGAGGATTTGTCCAAATGCCGATTCAAACCTCATCTAATCCCCCTGGGTATGGGGCAGAGGAATTCCTACAAATTCCCACCCCTGGGGCAAATAAAAAGGACTCCTGTGATGTACGTCACTAAAGATCAGCTATCTCACTAGATATCTTTGCAGTTATAGCATATGAATGATGGTAATTGTTCTGCCCTCTTTTGGCAACCCTTACATGGGAGGGGCCATGGTACCAAATGAAGCAAAGGGGACGTTGCTTATCTAGACTGCAAGAAGTCCCTCCTTTTCCCTCCATTGATAATAATAATAATAATAATAATAATGTCTTTATTCACCTAATAAATTATATATGAGATGTTACAATATTTAAGAATAAAAATCTGAAAAATTTAATGCACATAGCTCACAATTAAGGACATACTAATTTATATTTAAAAATTAGCCTATTAATAAAGCTATTTTTGAAACGCTCGGTGTTTACTTTCGGCATGAAGCAACTTTTTGACCTGAGACGAATAGACGACTCCTTAAATCTAGGTAGAAGTGTAAAAAGTGATAGTGACAAGTCGTCGAATGGGTATACCGCTGACCTCATATTACAAATCCCCAGGGTCTTGTCCCTGGGTTCAATCTCCGTGAGCAAAAGTGATGTTTTCCCCCACATCCTCGGGCAACAACCATCTGACAAATCTCGACAAATGCCCCTGGGTTCCCGTGGGTGTCCCAGGGGTAGCCCCCAGGGGGAAGCCGCTGATTGATGCATGAAGACTTGTTTATTATCTTCACACGAATTTCACCAGTCAGGAATATAATATAAAACACAAAATCCTAAAGTGCTGTCGTGTTTTGAAATAAATTGTTAGGTTGTTCTTTTGATAGAGTCGCTCCAACATCGGTGTTAACGATTTAGTTTATAAATTAACAAAATGTAGTAGCAATTTTGGGTGGGAGTGTGCTGCCTGCACCCTATTTCAGACCCGAAATATAAGATTTTCCATACAAGTTTCCAGACCTGTACTCTATTTCATAACTAAAAATATTCTTCCAGACTAAAAATGCGAAATGTATGACCCTATTATTTCAGACTAAAACAGCTCGAAAACCATACACTTGGGGGCAACACATACCCGTATAGCTTATATATGGGAGTGCCCCCTCCCCGGGTACTCGGGCCGTATATCTCACATTCGAACAAGAAATGTAGAGGATGCTTTAACGTGTACCAGAAGTTGAAAATTGAATGGCATATAAACATCCATGAAGGAGAAATTTTGCGTCCATGAAGTCATTGACTCAGCGAATCCGAACCTATGTACATTTAGACTCAAAATAGATGTTGAGGGTTTATTTGAACTCGTTTAATCTACCAAACTAAGATCGATTACCCTTAGGCTTGTCATTAATTCAATAATAGTTCTTCTCGTTTTATGACAATGAGTGTTTATAGTACAAACAAAAATGGCATAGAGAGATCTGCAAAGCGGCACCTCATGTCTGTGTGATTATTATTGTTCTTGTCTGATTCTTCGACTTTATTGAGTTACAAAACGTATTTTGTCGGGTATAAAATTCTCTGTTTTTGTACTGATGGTCACATTGCATTATGGTCCGTCCTTACGTATAACCACGATGCACTGCACTGGCAATGCGTCAAAAGAACGGCTCCACTACACAGATTAGTATTGCTGCCTTGCTCGCTCGCGGCAATAATTAAATAATTAAAATGAAAAGTATTGCCAAGGGGTGACGATAGCCAACTTCCGGGAAAGGGGCTAATTAAGGTTACCGTATACCTTTGCGGCATGTTTTCTTTTGAAATTGATGGATTGATCTTTATATTTCGGAAAATTTTTTTTTAACCATGCAAAAGCTTGCGAGATATTAGAAAAAAAACTAATTTGAAGGAAAGTAAGTAAATCGCTTAGGCGTGATAAATCCCTCTGATTCCATTATGTGCTACAGGCACCCCGCTGAATTTTTGCGGGAAACTACATCCGGAGCTTCAGACTCAAAGTGAGCCGTGACTCGTGAGTTCAGTGATTTTATAGAGTTCAATTTACCGGTATATCGATCGTGGATATGTCCAGAAGAGAAAAGAATAATCCTTGGATAAAAGGTTAAAAAAGAAGACAGGCCCCAAGAAGATTCAACAGAATGAGCCCGAGAAGGAGCAAAGTTTCAATACGGAGAAGAAAGTAATGCTCGCGGAAAGCGACAAAGGCTCGTGGTTCGAACAGCCTTCATGTTCGACGACTCCCACTTCGAGTTCTATTAGTACTGCTACAAATCCGACGGAAAGCTGCTCAGCTAGTAGGCTTAAACGTTTGCCAGGTACAAGAAAAGAGACGGAAGATTCAGAGAGTAGCAGCGAGTCCGCATCCGACTTCGATTCTAATGTCTTGGGTGACTCGCAGTTTCCAACCTGGGCCGTGGTCAATCCAGGAGTTCTAAATCGTGAACTTGAGCGAAGTTCAGCCTGTCTATTTTGCGGAACTGAAGGAATCATCGCAGCTAACATAGCAGGTTTAGGATCAACATCAACGTTCGGAGCACGAGGTTGCCTGCCACTCGCTTTTCCCTTCGCTCGTTTGCGGCGTTGCCTTTCGTCGCGATTTAGTTTTCGATATCCGGCCCTCTCCCTTCTTGGTACAACCCGTTGATTTACCTTTTTCTTTTTCTTTTGCGCATTATCTCTAATTTTGGCCATAACACAACGCTCTTTTGAATATTTGTGACACAACACTAGTATGTATGTTTCTTATGCAATTTGAGCCACGTACTAATTTCCCGCGAATTTCTGGACTTGATTCATAAGCTCCGAGGATCCTTACATATAATTGGCTGGTTGGTTTAAGTGTTGACGTTTGTTTTGATGAGGTGTGATGTGTTTCCTAACCTTCAATTCAGAAGCCAAAAACGCCGATAGATTTTTATGCGTATTCACTGTCTTTGGATGAATTGATAGGGTATGAAGACTTGTCAGAGCTGGCCTAGTGTTAGAGGAGCTACATATGAACCAAAGTGTGTGAGCGTTTAGCGATATTTTAATTATTTTTCTTATAAGAGTACTTGCCGTGATGAAACACAGAAACTATTTCGATTGAAATTTTGAAGATGAATTGCATTTGAACAAAGTAAAATATAAAAAAACGCCCACACGCTTTGACAGGCCATCATGTGCTGATTGACATTATGCAGCCGAATCGTCCGTTAGGCGCCAACGCGGAGGGACATAAATTCACTTCTGTGAGACTCGTCTTTTTTGCGTTTGTTGCCTTCTTAGCATTTACTGAAAATGTAATATTTGTGCGGAAAAAAAACATTTCAGCGCATTCTACATTATATAACCTTTCCAGTGATATATAGGTTTCTATACTTTCTATATTAAAAAACGCCCACACACTTTGACACTTTGACAGGGCGATTATCGTTAAAATCAGTAATTTACCGGAATATATTACATTTCCTACAACATCTCCAGGATCTCCCCGAAGATAGTATTGCGAAGCAATGTTTAAAGATATCAAACGATCTCGCGCTCTCAAATAAGCCGAGCTTCATGACCTCAGTTAATAAACTGTTAGAGACATTTCAACCGATACCAAATATACAATCTTCTATTACCTCTCAAGGATTGAAATTAAGTAAAAAACATATACATAACATCACATTGAATATTACAAAAGAATCAAAGTTACATCAGATGAAACTTGTTCAATTAAACACGAAGCTCTATTTTTATTCATCGTTTAAAGTTGATTCTAATAGTTCCGATTGCTATGACATGATAAAAATATGAAGCACAGAAGAATATTAGCCAAATTAAGAACTGGAAATCATAATCTACGTATAGAAGTTGGTAGACATGCACAGCCTAAGTTACCAAGAGAGCTGAGAACCTGCCAGTGCTGTCTATCAACTGATATAGAAGACGAAAACCACTTCATGTTCTTCTGTGATTCATATGATAATTTGAGGTACAAGCTATTTGATGATATTAGCAAATACTGTATTAATTTCCCTGGATTAAAGAACATTGACAAGACCCAGCTGTTTCTGTTCAATAATGTTGACCCGTTTATATGTAAAAGACTGGGTCACTTTATTTATAAAGCCTTTGAACGGCGAGACGTCTTACTTTCACGTCTAGCCGCAGTATGAACTTTAAGTAATGTTTAAAGTCCGACAATGAGGACTGGACGGGGATTTCAAGTCCGCGCAATTTGTTCCAGTCCGAGGCGCAGCCGAGGACTGGAACTAATTGCAAGGACTTGAAATCCCGTCCAGTCCGAAATTGGAGGACTTTGAACGACTTCAACTCCTCATTAATTATTCGGGAGGAATCAAAGACAAATAAAAGTTGCTGGTAGTTTAGTATTTTGCAAGGAAAACTAAAAAATATCGAGAAAATAGGGCTACAAATTCTTTTAATCACTGTTATTATGAAGAGCAAAGTTAATTGAACAATCAGTGCTATTCAATTGCCTTTTGTTCATAATGCAATCAAATATTTTTTAAAGCATAGTCTCTCGGGATATGTTAGCTGCATTACCTGTTACAGTTACTGGTTTCAATTAAGCTAGTTCAGTGTTAATTGAACAAAACTTTATTGAGCAATCATAATAATAATCAGTGCTATTCATGCCATTCGTACATATTGCTTTCAAGTAATGATGTTTTCTAAAGGCATAGTCTCTCGGGATATGCTAAATCAAGCCTGCGTTGCGAGTTACAGTTTTCCGGTTCAGTTCAGTGCAAATCCAGCATGGCGTCAAGAGCAACCGATTCCTCTGACGAGTTTGAGCCTCCACTAAAGCGGTTCAGAAAACCTCTAGCGCCGAAGGAACAAGATTTAAAATTGAAAAATGCTATCCCAAAAGCAACATTATACAAGAATAACTGGGCAGTGAACATCTTTACTGAATGGCGTGATAATAGAGAAAACAAGATGGCCACTTTTGAACCCAAAAGTCAGTCAACATTTGTACCTCACGAGGAAGTTGAAAACTTGGATATTAAGCCATGGGAAAAAATGAGTGTGCCGTCACTTAATTTTTGGATTTCCAAATTTCTCCAAGAGGTGTGCAACAAGAAAGGAGAGAGATACCCGGCAAAAACTCTGTATCAGATTGTTACTTGTTCCAGTAACTAGAAACTTTTCCAGTTACTGCTAGGAGGACTAGACCAGGTATCCAGTGTCCTCAAGGGATTAAAATCAGACCATTGGATTGGCTGAATACCTCGTGAATAATTAATGAGGACTTGAAATATATATACTTGTTATTATCGTTTTTTTTTTTTTTTTTTTTCCTTTCCTTTTTCCCCGTGTATTTTATACTAGTCTATTAGCAATACCATTCATGTAATATGGGAATGCGAATAAAATCATTGACATTGACATTGACAGGCCATCATGTGCTGATTGACATTATGCAGCCGAATCGTCCGTAGGCGCCAACGCGGAGGGACATAAATTCACTTCTGTGAGACTCGTCTTTTTTTGCGTTTGTTGCCTTAGGCTTAGCATTTACTGAAAATGTAATATTTGTGCGGAAAAAAAAATTCAGCGCATTCTACATTATATAACCTTTCCAGTGATATATAGGTTTCTTTACTTTCCTTTAAAATGATGCGCGTGCGATTTTATTTGCGAGAGAGACCCGTGAAGGTGTACGCGGTAACCTTAATTAAAGCTTACTCATTCTACACCGTATTAATTGTCTAGTACAGACGTTACGGAGTGACCCGTCGCCAGTAACGAACCAGAGGAGACGGCTGAAATTCAGGCTATTTCTTTCCTCCTGTGTTCATTATTTCAAATAATGTTCGTGTTGTTATTTGATTGTTTCATATAATGCAACACTGCCTTACGCATTATATGAAATCATGATCATCATTCATTATCTATTATTTCATATAATGCAAGACTGCTTTTTAAATTATATGAAACCATGATCGTCATCCGTTATCTATTATTTCAAATACTGCAACACTGCTTTATAAATTTTATGAAACCATGATCCTAAGCGGCAAATTCGTTATTTCAAACAAGATAATGCTTCAATTTTGCTATAACCATTACTTGATATAAATCCATTATATGATATAAATCCATTATATGTTGGATCAGTGATTGTACGTTGGATCAGTGATTGATCTAATCGGCTGGACACATGAAACTAAGAGTAGCAAAGCCGACACAACGTAGATTTTCGAGGTTTATATAACGATATTTCGGCTGGCCAAACCAGCCTTCTTCAGGTAATATGAAGAAATGTTATTACATTGGCGAACGTGACTAACTAGAAATATGGGATACGAAATATAGGAAATAGATGACACATGATTGACACTATTAATATAGAAATAATAAGATAATGAAGTTATATATATACCAGCTAGTATGAATCGTCATGGATGTTAAGACCATAAGGCACGAGTGTTCTAGCTTGTGTAATAAGAGTAGCTTCTCTGGCCTTACGAATTGGGTCTATTAGAAAACAATCAAAAATGTCATTAGCAGTGTGATTAGGTGTCGAGAGAAAATGTTCAGCAGCTGCCGTTGTAGGTTTACATATGTTTAATTTGACGTGTAACACAAACAAATCTTATCTACATGATTCAATGCAACCGCTGCAATTTACAATACATAGGTGAGACAAAACGACGTTTGAAAGACAGATTTAACGAACATCGACGGACCGTAGACAAGTCTAATAACATATGTAAACCTACAACAGCTGCTGGACATTTTCTCTCGACACCTAATCACACTGCTAATGACACTGATGCAACTAATCCCTAGGCCGTGTTCAGACTAGTAAATCTAGCTAGCTAACCACAGGAGGTAGCGAGCTTCTCTAGTCTGAACAGTTTTTCTGCCCTGGTGATTAGCTAGCTAGTGGTCGGTGGAATACTTTGAAGTTCCAAGCTACCTAGCGAGGTGGCTTGAATAGAATCTAGCGCGCTAAAAGCCCATCGATGACAGATTTTAGTTATTTTAAGGTTTTGAAATGTACACAAATGTCAAGTCAGTATTATCATCCGATCTAACCGACTTTATTCTAGCTCTCGCTCAGACCACGTTCACTACTCGCTCCAAGGTAATTTCTCTTACCACGACAACTACCGGGTGTATTGTACGTCAATCGAGCCATCATGGATAACGAGGATCGCCTAACACCAGTCAGTAGCAGTTTTTCGCACAGTTTTAATATTTTGGTTGAAATTTCAATTGAGCACTTTGGCTGTCAATTATTTGCGATTACGAAACACTTGCGCCAAGGGCAGTTATAGACCAAATGTCTATCTTTTAGAGATAGAAACAAACCAGAAGAGGGGAAAAAAGGAAGGACAACCTACTAAGTTACTAGGCACATATGGTAATGGGTCAACAAACTAAATCTCTAAAGTGCTCATATTACGCATACCAGAATTTGGTCTGAACAGTACTAATTTATTAACTAGCTGCGAGGTAGGAGTTGCTGACAGATATCTCAAGACTCTAGCTAGCTGCACGATAGTAGTCTGAACATCGTAAGGTCAGAGAAGCTACTCTTATTACACAAGCTAGAACACTCGTGCCTTATGGTCTTAACATCCGTGACGATTCATAATAGCTGGTAGGCATGTGGTAAACCGCGGACTGGACTGGACTGGACTGGACTAGTAAAACGCGGACTAGTAAAACGCGGACTAGTAAAACGCGGACTAGTAAAACGCGGACTAGTAAAACGCGGACTAGTAAAACGCGGACTAGTAAAACGCGGACTAGTAAAACGCGGACTAGTAAAACGCGGACTAGTAAAACGCGGACTAGTAAAACGCGGACTAGTAAAACGCGGACTAGTAAAACGCGGACTAGTAAAACGCGGACTAGTAAAACGCGGACTATTACTTTGACTTTAAAGAATCTGAAAGCCTCAAAAGCAACTGGTCTGGATAAAATACCTGCTAAAATTCGCAAGTTGTCAGATATCATTGCACCATCGCTAACTTTTATTTTTAACCTGTCCCTTGCAACAGGTATATATGTTGATGAATGGAAATTCGGCCGTGTATCCCCAATTTTCAAATCTGATGATAGACGAGAATGTGAGAACTATCGTCCTATTTCTGTATTACCCGTAATAAGCAAGGTTTTTGAAAAGGAAGCTTTTCGTCAGGTGTATAGCTAGCTACCTAACTGAAAACTCAATGCTATCTATAAATTCCAATCGGGATGTCGTCCGAAACATTCAACGGTTTCGCCGGGCACTCGTCCAAATGTGTAAGGAGTGGCTAGAAAATATGGATAATGGCAAACTCAATGGGGTTATATTTCTTGATTTCTTGATATCGATTCGATAAATCATAATATTCTATTAAAAAAGATGAACGATAATTTTGGGATCTCTGGCATGGAATTAAAATGGTTTGAATCTTATTTGAGAAATAGGGAACAACAATGCCTTGTCAATGGCCAAATATCATCTCCAAGACAAATAATCTGTGGAGTTCCAAAAGCCTCAATCCTAGGACCAATGTTACTCTTACTGTATATATAAATGATCTCCCAGATTGTTTAAAGTCAACAACTCCATGCCTATATGCAGATGATACCCATATTTTTTCGTCCTCACATGACTCTAGTGATCTTATTGCAAACCTAAATTCTGATCTTATTAATATCCGAAATTAGCTTGCGACAAATAAGCTTCAAATTCATCCATCTAAGTCAAAACTAATGTTTATTGGTTCTTCGCATAACCTTAATAGTAAGGTACGTGATCATCCTGTTTCAATTAATAATCTGCCGGTTCCCCGAACTGATATGCATAAATGCTTAGGAGTTGAGATAGACAAGAGACTTAATTGGGAAAACATATTGAAACAGTGCAGGTATTGGAGCTATTAGACGTATCAAGCCTTTTGTCTCCACTGATACATTACAAACTGTTTATAAAGCTTTAGTTCAGCCCTATTTTGATTACTGTTCTCCCCTTTGGGATAACTGTGGCAAACTATTTTTGGCCAAGCCACACTGAATGCAGATCAACCGTTGCGCTATAAAATAATCAGTCTATATTGCAAATGAGGTTATTAAACTGATATTATTAAATAGATTCATCCTTGCTGAGCGATTAATAAGGGGGCCAAAAGGGAGACATATTTTGAGGTTCATAACTCTGCTGACTCGTACCAAGTCGTTTGTTTGTTTCTCATAATTTATTTTCCTTTCTTGGATTATTAAATAACGACTGGGTAGGAGTCAGTTGTCGCTGTACAAAGCACAAATTAAATGAAAACTCTGAGTTGAATTTTCGAAAAAAATACGTAGCTAGGGAATAATGATTTGACATGGTTTCGCATCATATTTCACGGTAAGATGAATCCTGCGCCGATCGATATGAACGAGAGAACAAACCCTTGCACCCGTCATAATAACTTGATAGGACATTTTTTTGGTTGGAAGGTGTGGCTACGTATGCACATGTGTCCAACACGTGTGCAAACATCGGATTTTGATTATCGAGTACGCACTACAAAGTCTAGACTGTGGAAGTACCCCTTTTCCTTCCGTTCATAGGCGGACATAGCAGGGGTGCCCTTGAATAGCCCTTGATTACAACAAAATTCACAAATATACCGGACACTGAATTGCCAGAAATGCTAAATGGTTTATTTTGCGTCGAAGATACAGAGAAAATAAGAAACTAAAACATTCTAGAGAGCTCGGGAAAAGAATTCACATAATTTTTAGTTCGATTGCCGAATCAATCAAACTCAATTCATTCGATTGCATTCGATTTCCGAATGTTCGATTGACTACGCCTGCGCATGTATGGAAACTATCCAAAATTATTTACCAAACTCCTACACTTTCCCGCATACTTACTGCAATTGATACCACTCAAATGTTACGGAACTTCTACCGTTTAAACTAGTGGCCTGTTACAGACAGAACCATGAGGCTTGTCTCGCAACCGGCAAGATGAACGGATCTTGTCTGCTAGTACTGGCCGTTGTTGACATAAATTGACTTTGCCCTCTAGTATTGTACACGCAACCACTCCTCGGCTGTAAAGCGACCCAGAGATCGTGTCACCACGAGCCAATAAACATAAGCTTTTCTAATAGGATTAAGTCGTTTATAATTGTGTCACTGAGAATGACACAGAGGGTGTACCTGGGCCGGGATGAAATATACTATTGTTGCAAACTGTTGGGATTCAATAGAGTACCGAAGTGATGACGTCATAAATAAAAAAATTTCCCTTTAACAACATTTGACCACAGTTGCAGAAAGAACACGATAAAAGAACATTACATAGCAAAAATGAGGTGAATAAGATGAAAAGCGGCCGAGATATGGGCATTGGAATATATAATATTCTTTAACAAAACAATGTATTTTTGTCCTGGTTCCTAAGTTTATGAACCAGTACAAAAATACAGTGATTTGTTAAAGAAAAGTATATATTCCAATGCCCATATCTCAGCTGCTTTTCATCGTATACACCTCATTTTTGGTATGTAATGTTCTTTTATATTGCTCTTTCTGAATCAGTGGTCCAAACATTCTACATCTAAATTTTGCAAATTTGTGACGTCACACTTCGGTACTCTATTTAAAGATCCATTAGCACTTACCGTGATGCTTTGCGCGAAACAAGTATGTTCGTGGTTCTGGGACCGGCGATGTATACATGTAAATAATCTACTTGCATCGTTGTTGTTACTCCTGATAGTTGCTATTATATATGTACATACGATGAATACTCTTCTTAAGAACTTATTTAGGGCATTCTTTTTAATTGAATCGAAATTTGTTGAAATGAAGGAAATAACCCCGGGGAAATAACATCTGTTAAGGCTCTTATTTGTTAACATCTGTTAAGGCTCTTATTTGTTACTTTTCAAGGCTTTGAGATTTGAACAATTTTATTTTAGGTTGATTATTATCTCGAAAACATTAACCTTGACTATATTCTTGGAGAAAACGTATTGGAACACCCGCTTTTCACTAAAAAGTCACCACAAAATCCTGATCTCACCCCTTCCCCCAGATCCACGTTGTTTTTTGAGTTCAGTGTAGCTCTTTCTAACCTAGACATACTTAGTATAGTGTCTAGACTCGGTCGGAGCAGGACAGACTCTTTCATGTCACAAGAAGAAAGACTGCCAATTTCTCTCTCTGAATTTCTAACGAGACCTGAAACAACCATGGGGACTGATCAAAGTCAGGACCCGGCTAATCCTCAGATCGAATTGGAATTTAGCGTGTTGCTTTTTGCGGAGGGAGAAAACCGGCGGAGAACCCGGAGAAAAACCCTCGGAGCAAGGGACAAACTCAACTCACATATGGCGCCGCGTCCGGGAATCGAACCTGGGTGCGCCACCTCTGCTCCCCATTTGACAAGAACTGACGCCGACTGAGCGCACTGAATGAGGTCAGTCACGTTGAACCTAACCGGAAATCGGTTAAGGCTAAGCCTATAAAGGTATTACAGTCGTTTCTTGTTCCTATTTATATTGTGTTTATCACGGAGAACACACAAGCCTATTACAATAAATGTGGGTTTTGATTCCTATACGAGTCTCCCATGCATACCGGTCATTGTAAGTCACCCTGTGGGGAAATGGACGCGGGGAACTGGGCCACGCATGGCTGCCACGCATGTTGAGTGTGTGGTTAGTGCAATGGCCAGGCTGCTGTACCGGGTGACAATCCCCTTCTCTTTTTCGAGTAGTACAACAGGTTCTTTCACGTCCCCTTCAAATACTGATTAGAAGTAGAAGGAAACAAGGCCAACGGCTTATAAACGTCCCTGCCCAAGGACGCGGCCGGGTTCGAAACCCAGACCTCCCGCACTCTAAACCGTGCTCTACCAACTGAGCTAACCAGTGAGACCGATATTGAGTTTCGAGGGACGAACGGTTAGCGCTCGACTTGTTAGGTGCAACTAATCCACCCTCATCAACCTAACTCTCAGGTGTATCTCAATAAATTACTGGGTTTTATTCACTAAGCCATAAATTACTGGGTTTTATTATTCACTAAGCCATAAATTACTGGGTTTTATTCACTAAGCCATAAATTACTGGGTTTTATTATTCACAAAGCAATAAATTACTGGGTTTTATTATTCACAAAGCCATAAATTACTGGGTTTTATTATTCACTAAGCCATAAATCACTGTGTTTTATTTTTCACAAAGTCATAAATTACTGGGTTTTATTATTCACTAAGCCATAAATTACTGGGTTTTATTATTCACTAAGCCATAAATTACTGGGTTTTATTATTCACTAAGCCATAAATTACCAAGTTTTATTATTCACTAAGCCATAAATTACCAAGTTTTATTATTCACAAAGCCATAAATTACTGGGTTTTATTCACTAAGCCATAAATCACTTAGCCTGCTATGCAGACGTATTTCTTCACTCTCATAAATTCAATAGAAAAAAGTAACGTCTGCTTACTCGAGCGCTTAATTAGTTTCCAATATGCGCACCTCATTGTGTTATGGACCAATCAGATTTTACCTTCCATATCCTGGAAAGTGACGTAATGTTACATTTAAAAGGGATTCAGACAATACATTTGCCATTGACCAATCATAGGAGACTGTTCACTGGCGCGCCAATTCACTAAAATTCTAACAATGGCTTTGATTGGGCGGCGTGCGGAAAAAATAAAACAAATGTGCTGACATCATACTTGCATATTGGAAACTAATTAAGCGCTTGGATAAGCAGACGTTACTTTTTTCTTCGAATTTACGAGAGTGAAAAAATACGTCTGCATAGCAGGCTATAAATCACTGGGTTTTATTATTCACAAAGCAATAAATTACTGGGTTTTATTATTCACAAAGCAATAAATTACTGGGTTTTATTATTCACTAAGCCATAAATTACTGGGTTTTATTCACTAAGCCATAAATTATTGGGTTTTATTATTCAATAAGCCATAAATTACTGGATTTTATTATATAATTCTGCCAAGAACGCACGAAATATGCACAAGACGGCACCAAATAAGGAAATCGCATGAACGCGAGTGCTATACGGGATTTACATAGATTCCTCCACAGGTCTCTATTTTTTGAAGAAATCAGATTATGGGCTCCCTGTGGCAGGTGAAGAAAAGAGAGGGAGATTGGACCTCCCCTCCTCTTCTCTCCCGGAGTCACAGGTAACCCAATTCACGATTTTCTGCGGTTTTTCCGATACTTAGAGATGGTTGCGGAGGAGTTCAACAAGTTCAAGTTTTATTTCACACTATTTTTCTTTTTGAATTACAATAAGGGAAATATGATTAACTAAACGTATATATATAATAGATAAGGTAAATTAAAGTATGAGATGGGAGTGACAGTGCACAGTGGACAAAGTAGCCTGGAGGCTTTCGAGTTATTCACTGTTTTAATTAAATTTAGGCTTATATCTTATAGTATGAAGGAGGCTAGGATTTACAGGCACTGAGTGATATTTTGAAAGTTCTGATAATTGCATGAGCCATCCATAAATCTAGAAACAATAGTAAATTTAATAGATTACATATGTACAGTATATGCAGTTTGCATTCTTTCTTGCACATCCATCTTTTTTTTTGGGGGGGGGGGGTCAATAAAGTTTTGAGCAATTTTATAGGGGGGTCATCTAAGTTTTAATTCTTCATAGGGGGGTCATAAAAGTTTTAACAAGAGAAGCAGATGAAATGCCCCCCCCCCCCCCCCCCAACCATAAATAATGAACACTTCCTTAGTAGCGTTTTGTGTAGCCGTGTTCTTTGAAGGTAATCATTTAAACTTGTGTGTGTACATTGAGTGCAGTTCAGTGCCTATACATCAAGTATAGCACGAGCAGTTCATGCGAGTTTTTGTTTATAATATACTGAGCAAACATTTGCCGAGAGCATGTAACTGTGCACTCAATAACCATTTTACTCATCATTCGTATTTTGGCGAGCCTAAAGGCTTGCCAAAATAAGAATGACTCGTAAAAATACACGGCTGTATTAGATGTTTAGCCGACCAATAACCTCTATGCATTATTCACTAAGCCATAAAATATCGGGTTTTACGTGCAACATAAAAGCTTAGAGATACGGTTTTATCAATCTTCTTCACTGCCTTCACTCGACGTGTATTGTTCACCTTATTCATATATCACGAACGCGAAGTAAACAAGTCTGGTAACAACGGTATCAGAACGAGGCCAGTTATCCCAGAGATCGCAACATTGGAGTCGATCAGAAATCTCGTAGTTTCTGCCGTACTGCACTGTCGTATTGTTTTGTGTCATAAGGAAATTAATTTCATTTTTAACGTTATTTGCCGCCATCGACTATAGATTTTTCTCTTCCTGAGACAAGCTGGGACAACTGGCCTCGCTTGGATTCCTTTATGAATAAGGTCAACGAATAAGGTCAACGAATAAGGTCAACGAATAAGGTCAATGAATAAGGTCAATGAATAAGGTCAATGAATAAGGTCAATGAATAAGGTCAATGAATAAGGTCAATGAATAAGGTCAATGAATAAGGTCAATGAATAAGGTCAATAACAGATTGAAAAACATATCTCGCATCCGAACTGAAGCTCAGATAAGTCCGTCCGCAAGTTGCACGAGGCTGGTGACAGTTGAATGGCCAATCAGGAGACGTGTAAGAATGAACATTAGTAAAAGCCAATTACAATCAACTACATATAATCCGGTACTTCGCTGGGGATCAAGAACAAGAATCCTGTCGCTGTTCCCCAAACGGACTTAACCGGGATTCAGTTCGTATGCGACAAGGCTACTCGGTCATGTAATACCTCTATTAACGCGCGACGTAAAAGTCATGTGAAATATCAAAATAATATTATGCAGCTATGACGTCACACGTTCATGTCCCGCGCAAAAGCCCGCTAATTTATAACGTTATTACGACAGAATTATTTCAGAGGAGAGTGTGTCCTACGGTCACAGTCTATAAAACGAAGAGAGAGTGCGAAGGGATACCTCCCAAATGCAACTCGGATGACGTATGTTCCCCTGGTGAGCGCTGTTGCCCCACCGAGAATGAATGCGCACTGACCTGCCAGAAAACTGTTATAGCGGGTAAGACTGTACATGTAAAAACAATGTTTTCTTTTTCCAGTTTCTTGTGGATTTATTATTAACTCGTGGATATACGAAGCATAGGAATGAGTTATTGTGATGAGGGATTCTGGTATATATTTCATGGTAGTGTTTCGTTGCGTATAGTCTCCCTGCATAATCATTTCCTCTACTATTCTCACTGCATATTTAATTGGCTCGTCGCGAAGGTTTACGTAATTACTTCAAATTCCACCGTGGCCGCGCATGCTTATAGCAGGCAATCATGCCTCGCACCCCGCGAGTATAAATTCGAAAACTCAGCCTTAAACGTGGTCACTTCGACGGCATTCCGCTGGGATATGGAACGTTTGCGTCCCTCCCGCCTCCCCTGATGGTGTTTGACGAACCCAGCACATATCTTTGCTACACGCCTATTGCCTCGGCAGTCGCGGACTCCTCCCATAACTTAACCCTACGCGATGAGGTAATGAGTATGCAGTGAGGATGTGTTACTGTTTTACAGTATTATGCACGGACTATATGGAACGAAACACTACCATGAAGTATATACCAGGATTCCACCATACTGCTAAAGATGGCGGCTTGTACTTTTACCCACAATTCTTCGCGCGCGAAGAAACTTTAAATTCGATATAAAATTGCGGTGGGGAGTTACTATATATTATAAACAAGCCAGTACAAGTGCTGTTGCCAAAATAAGAGAATAAGGGATTTCTACGTGTGTATTTTACTGTGTTAGGTTCGCATGGGATTGTAGCGAAAGTTGCAGCCGCCATCTTTCTCCGTACGGCGGATTGGGCAGTCACCCACCAGCGGTCTGTAACATGTTTAGCATGCCCAGTTGAGCCTGGGAATTATGACATGTGCCAAAAATATAAAAGTTTAGTGTTTAAGGAATTGTTTGGGAAAGGCCGATTCGGATGAGAGAAATCCGAACCGACCACCAGCCAATCAGAGCGCGCGATTTCAATGGTTCCGGACCGGAAAAAATACGAACGTCATCAAAGCAGGTGGGGACGGGTGAGGTGATTTGATGCGCCACTCGAGATTTATTTACTTTCTCAGAGTTTTGATACCACGGTCGACAAACAGTTGAACTCGTTTAGCAGCGCTTGTTCTTATCTCAGATTGAAGAATGAAACAAGTACCGCTAATGATAAATACGGCACTGCATCCTGCGCTACAGTGGAACAAAAATACGGCATGCCCGTAGCCTACCGTAATTCTGTAATTTGATTGGATCAGAAGGACAAAAACAATAGAGAAACCAATTCAATGTCGCGATGTACCGTAGAGTAACCGTGCCGTAGGTCAATGCCGTAAGTCAATGCCGTAAGTCAATGCCGTAATTGGCCCACTCGTACGAAATCAGTTCTAATGATTACATTGGTAGTGAACCTGTGGCCTTACCATTCATTTGACTTCACAGATGGATGTCCTATACCAATCGATCTCGCCCTATTACTTGACTCGTCGGGAAGTATTGGAAGAAGAAATTGGAAGAAGGTACAGAAGTTCGCCAGATCTGTGGTAGATATCTACGACATCTCCGAGAAAGGAACACACCTTGGAATTCTGATGTACAGTACCAAAGCCGTTGTTGAGATTAGTTTTAATAAGTACACTGGTGTGGAGAGGAATGCAGTGAACATGAAAAGGGACATTGATCTTTTTAAACTACAAAGGGGCTTAACTTTCATCGATAAGGCACTACTCAAGGCCGACAAAGATCTCTTTGTTGTAAGATCTGGAATGAGGACAAACGTAAAGAAAGTAAGTTCAGCTGAACATGAATAAATCATATATACAATGTCAGTCCCAGTCTCAGAAGAGAGATTACCAGAAGTCATCAACGAAAATGTCCCAGAATTCATCGTTTTGCCCCCCCCCCCCCCAAGAATGGAAATGACAGACATACAGACAGACGTATTTTGTTATTGGTGTTTTGTACGTGACAAGTACTTCGACATGAGTCCAATAAGTCTTAAATTAGATTATGTACTTCTCTGTTAGTGGGAACAGGCATCACTGCGTTAGAGCTTCAGCTCTGATATTGAAGAAGTTATAAATTAATTTTGCTGTAAGACTAGAAATTCTACAGTCAGGGCCGATTGTGCATAATAGGCTATTTTCAGATCGATGAGCTACATTTATATTAAATTTATTCTTTAGTGAAATTTATTCTGTAGTGAAGCCTTGGGTTTTCATATTTCTTGCACTTCAAGACAAAGTGGGTTTCATCCTCAATCTCCGAGAGGCAGAAATGGCATAATTTTTCCTCGATGCATTTGTATGGTCTTGCATACCTTCCCTTTTTCAATCTCTAGTTTGTGGTTGCTTATTTTTAGCTTTGTTGGTGCTATGCTTCACATTGGATACTTCCTTTAAGTAACTTTCGAATTCATACGATTTCTTGAATATTCTGTATGTTCTTAACTTATTTCGCTGATTTGAATCACCTCGAGTCATTATGGATCTCGCTGTACCAGTTTTGGTACATAATTCATCATTCATCATTTGCCCCCCCCCCCCCCCCCCCCCCCCCCCCCAACCCACCCAACCCACCCAACCCACCCATTTTCAGGACCTCCCTATGCCCCTGGTTTCGGCCTCTGGTGCAATGCCCGAGCTGGGTTCCCACCATTAATATGATTACGAAATGAACAACTTAACATCGCAAGAAAGATCACTAAAATGAGTTGGTTTAGCGAGTTTGAGCAAGATTGATGTCATAGCAATGTAGCGAACTTTAAACAACTTCACTCACTTGTTCTTTGTATTCAGTGGTCTATATCTGAAATTGAGAGACGGTTAGAGTGGTTTGAATGTTCTTATTCCCACCAGTAAGAAAGAAGGGAAGGTAGGTCACTGAAACCGCCAGCGAGTAAGCTACTTGCATGCGACAACATTGTACCGTATAAATGAGGGTCTCAATGGGGTGGTGGCTTTTACGGTTAACGGTTAAAATTTGAGCTTTTTTACGACTAACGGTTAGTTTTTCCCCGTTACGGTCATAGGTCTCATAGACCATGTTAGAATATTTCAGTTTACGGTTAATTGTTTTTACGACTAACGGTTAAAATTATGTAATTTTTACGCCTAACGACTAGTTTTTTTTGCCGATTTATGGCTAACCCCATTGAGACCCTCATAAATCGGCTTTTACGGTCTTCAACAGCCGTTTCAAAAATCCACACGTCCGGGGAGGTACAGAGGTGAATTTGACGCTTGAACAAAATTTCTGTATTCTTTCGCGAGGATTCCCCAAAAAATTATTTGAATTCAAGCTCTGTTCTGATTGGTTAGCTGAGACGATGGTTCAAATTTTGTTCAAGCGTCAAATGGACCTCTGTCCCTCCCCGGATGGTACAATTTTGTCGCATCCAATTCGCTTACTTTCTCTTCCCGGCTTCTTACTGGTGGGAATATTTTAAAAACCGCTCTAACTCTCTCAATTTCAGGAAAAATGGTTTCAAATTTTGTTCGAACATAAAGGGCAATACAAATAACAAGTGAGTGAAGTTTGTAGATCGATTTTATTTCTGTAGTACGAGAAGTCCTGTACATTCGCTATAATTTCTAAGCCACTCATAGTGAGCTTGGGATTCCTTCGATTTTGCCCTACGTCTGTCCTCCTATTGATGTATAGATGACGTCACAACGTGAAGAGAACAAAGAAGTGTGCCTGAAATTCATGTTGTGAAGTATTCTGTGCATCTATAGAGATCGCATTCATAACTGCTATTCCCGTTTCAATAGTTTACTCACATGTACAGAAAACGTTATCATTGCCATGTGAAAGAGCATTTCGATATTAATGATCTTGTGGAATTTCAGTGCTGTAGCTTTATAAAAAAGCAATGAAGTTACATCCATTTGAAATTAGAGAGAACAACGGAAGCCTTTCTAGCCTCACTTTCATGTATTTTCTGCATTTGAAATATGTATAATTAACTCAACAGCAATTCTCCATATTACTCTAAAACTGAACACAATTTCTAGTTTAGATATTATATTTTATGTGGTGGTAGCATTAGTTTCCCTCTACAAATTATGCAAATTAGAAGGCGGCATTATGAATGAGGTCCAGGAAACAGATCCACGATAATGGTTATCGACAAATCAGTCCGCGTTTCACACTAGTTATTGTATGATTAACAAGTAGAACAGGGATTGCTGTGTTCTGTGCTCTGACAAAACACGAAAGGAGCTGTAGAACATGAAACATAGTTCAGGAATCATGAGCGGCAAGTAATGTCTGTAGCTTTTTTCATGTTTTACAGCTTCAGGAGTGTTTTTGTCAGAGTACAAAACACTGCAAACCCTGTTCTACTTGCTTTAATTAATAGATTTTATGCTCGAAATCCACAACCATTATGTCCTCGCAAGGCCGACAGTGCTTCGGTTTAAAGTGCATATAAGCCCTAGCCAGTTATGCTTTCTTAGAAAAGCTTAGACCTTAAACGGTAGGGGAAAAATACGGAAGAATTAAACAAAAATTGTTTTCATTATTCTTTTAGCGGCTAAACTTCGTTTGCGCGCACATCCGGGGACTGGGACGACATCATCAACAGAACTCGTGTCTTCGCGGGTATAAAGCGACGCACCTCGTTGGCATATTTGCAAAATAACTGATAAAGATTATAAACTTTTCGGAGAGCTTTATTCAGCAAGGCTTTTCATGCAATGTGATGACATCACATCATTAGCATATTGGAAATATAAACCTTTATATCTCGTAGACGCAACACCCAAATCAAGAAATATTCTACCGTTGAACTATCCACTTCATGTACAATCGATATCAAAGATAACTGGCTAGGGCTTATATGCACTTTAATATCTAAGGTATTTCAGTTTCGCAAAAGAGTGTACACGTGATAAGTAAAGTTGAATGCAATCTTACACGGCACCATCCACAGGTTGCTCTCGTTCTGACAGACGGCATACAGACGAAGGATAAAGGTCCCTTTACGCCTCTAACAATCGCATCCCAGCCTTTGAAGGATAAATCAGTCAATATCTACTCGCTCGGTGTAGGTGCCGATATCGATGTACTTGAGTTGATTCAGATGGCCACCGGTGACGATTTCGTGTTTAGCGCTAGGAATTTCGACGAGCTGGAAGCCAAAGTAACAGAGATCACAGAGGCGCAGTGTAAAGGTGAGGGATAATGTGGGGCTACATTTTGTCATAGAGCCACGTGTTTTTGGTAGTCCTGATTCGGATCAATCACGGTTTCTGGGAAACCCCCACCCCTCCCCGACACTTCACCCTAACCATTAATGCATATCCAAGGGAGGGGTGGGTGGGTAGTTCCCAGAAACCGGGATGGAGCTTTTCTTTTTGGTGTGATCCCAAAAAGTTTGACTGTATTGTATTTATACGAATCTTACCAACAAGTAATTAGCTACAACATTAATAACATGTTGTCAGGGGAAAATTACATTTTACGTTATTAGTAATAACCACTTTCGATATATGCTTCACTTGTCACGCACAAACAACAAATTAAATTTACCCCCGAGCATAGATGCGGAGCATATATACATCAAAAGTAGGCTGTTATAATCTCTCAAATGTTTTCTCAAGCATGTTAAAGGGGCTGTGACATGGTAATAGAGTTTACATTCGAGTTCCGGGCCGGAAACAGCTATTTATACCGATTTTGATGTGAACTAACGAACCTCTCGGCCATGTGGGATACTTAAAATCAAACCAAATATGCAAAAATGACTAACAAACAGTGTCCAGGGAAAATATTGAAAATCCTTTCAATCAAGCATTGAGGGAGGGAAGTTTAATTGTTTGTATCAAGTAACAGCCACCAACCGAGCGATTACTCGATACATGCGCAGTACCATGACATAGCCTCTTTAAGGCACGTGACCTTAAGGCTGATAAAACAAAGAGATCAAAATGGGGTGGCGGAAGTTATTGTTTTGTTTCAGATTTTCGCTTCAAAATGTTAAGCTTGTTGTAGGAAATGAGAATCTGTCCGGAATGGTTGACTTTTTATCACTGAAGAGGATATAAATGGCGAAAAATGGTTCCAAGAATAGGTCACGTGACCTGTTTTCTATATTTTCGCCTTAACAGTTTATCAGGGTCAACCATTCCGAACTGATCTTTAAAGTCAACCACGAGTGTAATCAGATAAACACAAAATCGTTACATAAAATATACAATGTACCACCCCGTTTTTAGTTTAATTTTCTATTTTTTGTGATCACGTGGTTGGTCACGTGATGTACATTTTACCAAAATTTGATATTAGGGCGACTAAAAACGCTGAGATTAGATATAACCACCATTGTTCTAGGATTTGAGCAAATTCAAGTGACTCCATTCTGTAGCCTCGTTTTCATGTTCAAACCATGCTTTAACATGCTTGAGTTCTCTGCGCGTGATTGGTGGAGTTGTGTCACGTGATCACCAGGCGTTACAGTTCACCACAAAATCTTGGAACGCATCTCATTGGCCAAAAGCGATCACGTGACATGATAGTTGTTGCTGTAGATGAAAACCATTCAACTATAGCCCACTTCCGCGATATGCTTTACTTGTCACGCACAAAGGTATCAATACGAGGCTCCGTGCTAAATTAAATTTATTCTTTTCACAGAGAACAGAGAAAATAAAATAAAAATGTTTAGCACGGAGACTCGTATTGAAACCTTTGTGCGTGACAAGTAAAGCATATCGCGGAAGTGGGCTATTAGACCCGCAGCCCGAATAGGCTACGAGTCAATAGCCCACGAGGGCGAGAGGTCTAATTGTTTTAGTATAAACTAACTAGTCGGGCAGTAGAAAATAATAGAAAGAAAGAAATTGAAGTTGAACATTTTTTTTGTGTAAATGCGTGCGGGTTTTCTCTACCATGGCCTATCACAAATAGACCTATAGTAGGGTAGGCAATCAGAATGCAGGATTTTTAATAGTCCACTAGTTGGTTTATACTAACAGGCGATAGTGCCTGCTGAGAGCGAAGACAATTTTGTGTTCTTAAAACTAGCATATAAGCTAGCATATAGGCTTACATTTGTTTTAAGAACATCAAATTTCCGCGGGCAACTATCAGCCGATAGTTCGTCGACGGACACACTCTATTTGTATATTAGAACCCATCAAATGTTTTCTCTCGGACGTGATTGGGGAATGTGTCACGCGATCCGATATTTTCTCAACGCCAGATGACAAATATTGAACAATAGACCACTTTGTCAAGTGTGCGCACGCAACAGGCTTGACGGGCCGGTAAATACTTCACGTGGGAATCACGTAGTGGTTTCCTATAACCCTCCTTATTATTTCAACCAATACTACATCCAAGCTGCCTACATGAAGTATTTCTTGGCGGGCCGTGAGTTTTGTTAGCTTTTGTTAGACTCGTTCTGATGCGACAGCCTTTGTTATTCAAATTATCGGCTATTGTTCAAAAATTGGCAGCTATTGTTCAAAAAGCGATTTGGCGGGCCAATATTGCGTGCGCATACCTGAGAAAATGGTATATTATTCACTGAAGTGGAGGTGAATAGCAAAGGATATTCACCTCCGGAGTAGCCAATCAGTGCGCGCGAAAAAGGTTGCCCCGGACAAACGACGAGCGACATACCCAGACCAAAATGCATTATGGTTGTTGCTAAAAGTCTGGTGAATTCGTTTGTTTTTGGAGTCAACGGCTTTACGAAGAATATTAATGGTTTCCTTCGAATGGATTTTCGAATTGCATCGTATTCCATTCTGCACAGCTGCCGCCAGTTATATATAATGATAAACCTTTGTCGCTTGTCGCTCGTCCGTGACAACCTTTTTGGTGTATACTAAATATCTGTGAGCATAAGCGCACTACAAAAAATATTTGAAGGATGATAACAACAATAACCTATATTATCCTATAAATATTTTATTTCAGCCAATCAGAGCTCAGCTTTACTATGAAATACAGGGCGGTATTTCATGGGTTTTCTTTGAAATACAGAGCGGTATTTCATGGCTAGATCAAGGCCAATCAAAATGCAGGAAATTTCGCGCCCTTTCTTTACCAGCCAATAAGAATTCACCATTTTGAATACATAATTAGTCTGCAGACGCGCGCGGCCGCCACTCGAAATCTGTGTTTTCCGGCAAGAAAATTTACAGTCTATCGTCCGGTAAGTTACTTTGTTTTCGTGATAAATCGTTTTGTAAATTTGTTATTTATAGGATAATATTTATAGGCGAAAATTTAACTCGAAATTCGTATTATTTTGGTATACAACGAGCCTTTCAAATAATACAAATTTCTCGTGAAATATTCGCCCGTATTCCGTAGAAAACCATGAAATAACCAGTAAATATGCCCTGATATTTGTCCTTGGACATTATCTGATCTTCCAAGCACACAGCCTCGCTCTCGGGAACTGTTCTCTTCTTGGATCGGATAATATCCGGGGACGAAACATCAGGTATTATTTCGACGCCACAAATACACTCTGTTGTTATAATAGCGGCTTTATGCGAGAGGAAACATTTGAAGGATCATAATTGAAATTATCAAACTCATTAATAATTCATGAGGCAAAAACAAAGGAAATCACTGAGCGATAAGTGATCTGTAAATATGATACAGATTTCGTCCCGATTTACATAAACTTTTGCTTCGATTTTCTTGGCCAAAATAAGCTAGTTATCGCCGAAATAACTGACAACATGACTCTGTACATCTAAACGTTTGATAAGTCAGACACAGAATTCGTGTCCGTGCACGGCCACTCATTCTGTATCTATTACATAACATACTCTATGGCACTGGGAGTGTGCACTGCCACTTGTCCTTGGATACTGACTTCCCTATAATAGAGGCATTTCTAACAACCGAATCGTTCATTCATTTCAGCTTGTGATCAGGTCGTAGATGTTGTTTATGGCATCCCAGATTCAAGCGACCTCGGTGAAGAGTTCGGACAGATCAAGAATTTCTTCACTAAGCTCTCCGACCTGTTGACGATAAAAAACAGAGTTGCACATGTAGGAATTGTACGCTTCAGCGACACTGCCAGCATGGTCTTGAAACTGGATTCTATCTATGATAAAAATCCATTGAAACAATATATCAGCGCCATGCAGCCAAAAGGTAAGACCTCATTTTACTTAGATGAACTCCCTCCTGCGGTAATGTCAGCATGCGCTTTACCGAGGGGAGAGGTAGGAGTAACAATTATTCTCTCGTCCATAACGATGTGTAAATAGTATCAGTAATGACATTAGCTACTTTAGGTGACCGCCATGATAACGACTATGACATCGGGACGTGAAAACGTAACGGTCAAATCTGGTGGTTAGCTCTTGTGTTTGGCGGCGATTCATGCCTTAACGTACGCTTTAACGCACGCCTTAGTTACATTGTGTATCCTGGTTTGGCGGCGAGTCGCGCCTTAACGTACGCGTTAACGCACGCCTTAGTTACATTGTGTATCTTGGTTTGGCGGTGAGTCGCGCCTTAACGTACGAGTTAACGCACGCCTTAGTTACATTGTGTATCCTGGTTTGGCTGCGAGTCGCGCTTTAACGTACGCGTTAACGCACGCCTTAGTTACATTGTGTATCCTGGTTTGGCGGTGAGTCGCGCCTTAACGTACGCGTTAACGCACGCCTTAGTTACATTGTGTATCTTGGTTTGGCGGTGAGTCGCGCCTTAACGTACGAGTTAACGCACGCCTTAGTTACATTGTGTATCCTGGTTTGGCTGCGAGTCGCGCTTTAACGTACGCGTTAACGCACGCCTTAGTTACATTGTGTATCCTGGTTTGGCGGTGAGTCGCGCCTTAACGTACGCGTTAACGCACGCCTTAGTTACATTGTGTATCCTGGTTTGGCGGTGAGTCGCGCCGTAACGTACGCGTTAACGCACGCCTTAGTTATATTGTGTATCCTGGTTCGGCGGTGAGTCGCGCCTTAACGTACGCGTTAACGCACGCCTTAGTTACATTGTGTATCCTGGTTTGGCGGTGAGTCGCGCCGTAACGTACGCGTTAACGCACGCCTTAGTTATATTGTGTATCCTTGTTTCCAGAGGCTCTCACCAACTCCTTGGCGGTGAGTCGCGCCTTAACGTACGCGTAAAGGGGAAATATAGCCTTTGTTACCCAGTTAAATATTGTGGTAAATCCTGATCATCTAATGATTTTATCAACTTTGCTCATAAATACCGAACAGGTAACGGAGTGGATATCAACAAAGCCATAAGAGTCGCCGCAGATCACGCGTTTACCATGTTTGGCGGCGTTCGACAAGTCGTACCCAAAACCTTTGTGGTGTTTGTCCCCAAGAAGGCAACGGTATCGAATAAGGTCATCGCGGAAGCAGCGCGAAAGCTCAAGAGCATAGGAGTGAGGCTTATGTTTGTCGGTGTAGACAGGAGCACAGATCAAGCTTTCTACAAGACCGTTGCATCTCAGCCCAGTTCCAGGTATTTCGTCCATGGGTTTGATCATGCGGAGCTGCAGGTCGCCGCATTTGAGGCTGCTGATACTATCTGTAAAGGTAATACGTGTACTACTGAAGGGGCACTGTCGATCGAATTGAACCTTCAAGTTTCTTTAAAACAAAACTACAAAAATAGCACACTGAGATAGAAGAGAAATAACATGTGAATGTCCTGATAAGCTTTTCAAAGAAATTTGGATAGAGGATGGTAATGATTAAAGTGGATTACAGAAGCTTATTTTAGAAACTTAATTGTAGTTACATTGAACCTGATTTCAAGTTGTTCTAAATTTATCTTAAAAGCGGTATTTTTCATCAACGCGAATCTTTGCCATCCTTCATCAAAATGGTCTCAAATTGTCTCCAATATATATAAAAAGCATATTCTGCCATATATATAAAAAGCATATTTATTAGAAAGACGAAAAGACAAATATACGGAAATCAAAATAAACTAACCTAAACTAAACTAACCAAACAACCAAACAGACAATCAAGGAAACGAGCAATCAGAAAAAAGATACAAACAAACGAACATAACAACGAGGAAGTGAACAATCAAAAACGTATAAACAACAAACGAAACAAACAAATGAATAAAAAATAACAAACGATCAAACGAAACAAAGAAGCATGCAACATACTTTATGTCAATGTTATAAATAGATTCAGATGTTATCCACCAATGCATAGCATTAGCTAGTCGAGGCTAGAGGTAATTACAACAGAAAAGGAAATTAAAAATAGTTACCTTGAAATATCTAACGTTAACGATCGAATGAAAAACAATAACAGGACGTGGCGTCAGTTGATTATTATTATTATTATTATTATTATTATTATTATTATGATGATTATTATGATGATGATGATGATGATTATTATTATTATTATTATTATTATGATTATTATTATGATGATTATTATTATGATGATGATTATTATGATGACGATTATTATTATGATGATTATTATTATGATGATGATTATTATGATGATTATTATTATGATGATGATTATTATTATGATGATTATTATTATGATGATTATTATTATGATTATTATTATTATGATGATGATTATTATTATGATTATTATTATGATTATTATTATGATGATGATTATTATTATGATTATTATTATGATTATTATTATTATGATTATTATTATGATGATGATGATTATTATTATGATGACGATTATTATTATGATGATTATGATGATTATGATGATGATTATTATTATGATTATTATTATTATGATGACGATTATTATGATGATGATTATTATGATGATGATTATTATTATGATTATTATTATTATGATGATGATTATTATTATGATGATTATTATTATGATGATTATTATGATGATGATGATTATTATTATGATTATGATTATTATTATTATGATTATTATTATTATGATGATGATTATTATGATGATTATTATTATGATTATGATTATGATGATGATTATTATTATGATGATTATGATGATGATTATTATGATGACGATTATTATGATGACGATTATTATTATTATTATTATGATGACGATTATTATGATGACGATTATTATTATTATTATGATGACGATTATTATTATGATGATTATTATTATTATTATGATGATTATTATGATGATTATTATTATTATGACGATTATTATGATGGTGATTATGATGACGATTATTATTATGATGATTATTATTATGATTATTATTATGATTATGATGATGACGATGATTATTATTATGATGGTGATTATTATGATGTGTGATTATGATTATTATTATTATTATGATGACGATTATTATGATGACGATGATGATTATGATGATTATTATTATGACGATGCTACTGATGGTGGTGATCAAGTTATCAGAGTGATATTCTTTTCAATCTATGTTTGCTTTGCAGGACGCTATGGAAAATGCCCAGCCTTTAAAGCAACATCAAGCGAATGTCCACCGGAACCGGATGATGAGTGTAATGTTGACAAAGACTGCACAGGCGCTGAGATGATGTGCTGTGCTGCAGCTTGCGGTACAGCATGTACAAGACGCGTCAAAAGTAAGTCGATCCTTTAGTTCGTACAAGAAAGTGTTTTATGAGATCGTTTTCCTACGAGCTCCTAAGGAGAGGAATCGCTCACTTAATTAATTCATGAAATGACAATATAAACTAACTAAAATCCTACCCTGAAAAATAGAAAAACCCGGTCAGTAAACAAGATCTTACCCACCTCAAGCTAGGGTTCTCAAGAAAAACTTCTCAAGAAAAGGTGCATGAGGTAAAAGAAATTTCAGAGATTTTCTGTAACTCGAACCCCGCTGCCGCCTACTCGTAAGGCAAACGTCGCAACAACTACACTAAACAACCATTGTCACTCAATTGCTGTCAAATTTGTACATTTTAAAACCACTGCTAATTTATGTTAGTTTATATGGTCATTTCATGAATTAATTAAGTGAGCGATTCCTCTCCTTAGGAACTCTTGTTTTCCTACGCGCCGCCATATTGGATCTTAGATGTGACACTGTTGCCTCTACTGTCAGAAAACGATGACTCTTTTGTTGTGTAACAATAGGGCCAGCCGTGTGACGTCATACGATCCAAGATGGCGGCGTCCGGGAAATTCAAATGAGTTTTATGGCCAGGAAAATCGGTCCATAACTGACACCTAGTGTACAATTTACAGGAAGCAAACACAGCAATATACTTAGGCACCCATAACAAACACTCCATTTGAAAGCAAACATTGTTTTTCAGTGGAGGTTCCCTTTGAAACGATTGATGCATGGACTTGGATGCCTTCTTTTCTCTAGATTGCTTCATCTCGATGGACGTAGCACTTGCCATTGATTCATCAGCAGCCGTCAGCGACGAGGCATTCGCGAAGATAAAAAAGTTTGCCATAAATCTTGTGAATGCCATCGCAGACTCCGAGAACAGCATCCATGTTGGGTTGGTTCAATACGGTGCCACCGCCAAGACTGTGGTGGACTTTAATAAATTTGTTTCCGATCCACGGATTCGAGAAGTGATACAAGGATTAATGAAAAATAATGACGGCACAAGGAGAGTGGATATAGCGCTGGAGACTGTCAAGAACGAAGTATTCAGGTGCGTCACTGTTACGGTTACAATTAGAGAGGATTTCGATGAGTGGGACGAAAATACGGCATCTCCGTAGCCTTACCGTAGCCTTACCGTAACTGTACCGTAGCCTTACCGTAACTGTACCGTAGACTTACCGTAACTGTACCGTAGCCTTACCGTAACTGTACCGTAGAGCGTATTTCGTATGAGTGGGCAAGTTACGGAATGGTTACTGCACGGCATACCGTGACGTTGAAATGGTTTCCCTATTGTTTTTGTCTTTCTGATCCAATCAAATTACCGTACGGCACGGTTACAGTACGGTTATGGTAACGCTACTGAAATGCCGTACCGTATCTCTGTCATTTGATTAGATCAAAAACAATAGTGAAACCATTTCAACATCACGGCATGTTGAACTCTCAGTAACCGTGCCGTAAATTATTGCCATATCAAACAACGAGTGTCCATTTAGAGGTCTGGGACCTAGAAACCGCCATTTTGAATGTCGTGGCAGCTCTTCCAAATATGGAATATGGAATTTTCCTAATATGGAAGAGGCCGCGGGAAGTTCAAAACGACACTTTTGCTTGCTATTTTATTGATATGCGTAAATTGCCCACTCAAATCCGTTATTAAATCGCAGTAAAGAGGTTCTGACCCATTAAAACAAGCAAGTACAAGAGCTGTTACCAAACAATGTCAGTGAAGAGATTTCGACGTGTTATATTAAATCGCAGTAAAGAGGTTCTGACCCATTAAAACAAGCAAGTACAAGAGCTGTTACCAAACAATGTTAGTGAAGAGATTTCGACGTGTTATATTAAATCGCAGTAAAGAGGTTCTGACCCATTAA
This sequence comes from Actinernus sp. WN-2022, assembly GCA_030867875.1. Classification (NCBI taxonomy): domain Eukaryota; kingdom Metazoa; phylum Cnidaria; class Anthozoa; order Actiniaria; family Actinernidae; genus Actinernus; species Actinernus sp. WN-2022. The sequence goes on from JAOWCC010000019.1 coordinate 23,343,618, forward strand.
AACAAGCAAGTACAAGAGCTGTTACCAAACAATGTCAGTGAAGAGATTTCGACGTGTTATATTAAATCGCAGTAAAGAGGTTCTGACCCATTAAAACAAGCAAGTACAAGAGCTGTTACCAAACAATGTCAGTGAAGAGATTTCGACGTGTTATATTAAATCGCAGTAAAGAGGTTCTGACCCATTAAAACAAGCAAGTACAAGAGCTGTTACCAAACAATGTCAGTGAAGAGATTTCGACGTGTTATATTAAATCGCAGTAAAGAGGTTTTGACCCATTAAAACAAGCAAGTACAAGAGCTGTTACCAAACAATGTCAGTGAAGAGATTTCGACGTGTTATATTAAATCGCAGTAAAGAGGTTCTGACCCATTAAAACAAGCAAGTACAAGAGCTGTTACCAAACAATGTCAGTGAAGAGATTTCGACGTGTTATATTAAATCGCAGTAAAGAGGTTCTGACCCATTAAAACAAGCAAGTACAAGAGCTGTTACCAAACAATGTCAGTGAAGAGATTTCGACGTGTTATATTAAATCGCAGTAAAGAGGTTCTGACCCATTAAAACAAGCAAGTACAAGAGCTGTTACCAAACAATGTCAGTGAAGAGATTTCGACGTGTTATATTAAATCGCAGTAAAGAGGTTCTGACCCATTAAAACAAGCAAGTACAAGAGCTGTTACCAAACAATGTCAGTGAAGAGATTTCGACGTGTTATATTAAATCGCAGTAAAGAGGTTCTGACCCATTAAAATAAGCAAGTACAAGAGCTGTTACCAAACAATGTCAGTGAAGAGATTTCGACGTGTTATATTAAATCGCAGTAAAGAGGTTCTGACCCATTAAAACAAGCAAGTACAAGAGCTGTTACCAAACAATGTCAGTGAAGAGATTTCGACGTGTTATATTAAATCGCAGTAAAGAGGTTCTGACCCATTAAAACAAGCAAGTACAAGAGCTGTTACCAAACAATGTCAGTGAAGAGATTTCTTCGTGTTATATTTTGGCTGTGTTAGGTTCGCAAGGGAAGGTGATCAATGGATTTTGGAGACTTATCGTGCATTTCTTTAACCTTTTGATGCGTCGTATATTGTAGCGGTTTGTGATTGAGTGTCGAAAGTATTGAGTGATGTTTTTGGGTTTAGCGTTTGCTTAGCTTTTCTGTTGGCTGTGAATTTTTTTGTGTGATTATTCTACCAATCAGAGGCAATAGAGAGAATCGGCTAACTCTGTTGCCACCCAATTCAAATCATGTGACGTAAACAGACGTTACTCTGACTCTTTGAAAATTATTTTATTCAGATAGGCATGACCGCATTATGATTAGAATGAAAAAGGAACAATTCCCCAGAGTAGCATCTGTTTACATCACATGATCTGAATTGGTTGGCAACAGCGTTAGCCGATTACCTCTATTCGAGCAGATTTCGTATTAGTGGGACAAACTACAGCACCGACTACAGCACGGTTACCGTACGGCATGCCGTGACGTTGAAATGGTTTCCCATTGTTTTTGTGCTGCTGATCCAATCAAATCACAGAACTAAAGCAGTCCTGTTATGTCAGCCAATCAAGTTGTAAACTAAAACCAAACGTTATTTTGGTGAGTTATCCATGACTGCGTTTCCTTTTCGTTTTGATTGGTTGCTTTTCTTTTCAAGTAAAACCAATCACGATTTACTTCAGTTCGTGGTTGGCTCCCATGTTGAGTCCCAGGAGAATAAAAACCTTTGTTTTCGTCCGGTTAACTCGTTCTAAAACCCACCAGTGCGAGGCTACCGGGGCCAAAACAATGTTTTTATCCAAGATGGCCGAACTGCGATAATAGCCCATAGGTACCTCACGAAACCAGGACGGCAACGTCCATGACGACGGCATAAAACAATAGCCTTAATTACAAAATACGCCAAACCATTTCTTGTATCGTTCGCATTTTAGCAGTAACTGTTCTTGGACTTGAATTTACCGAAATGTTTTATTTTCTAGTCAAATATTCATCAGAGGGAAATGTTTACTCGCAAACGTTCAGTTGCCAGTGGATTTTTTTCAGCTTGCAAACTCAAAAAATCTCTCGCATTTTGCGAGTTTGTGAGTGCTTATTTCGCGTCCTGAAAGGAAACGATAAACACTAAATTTCGCGAATAAACACATTTTTACGCCCCGTCGTCACAACCAACTAATTACTTTGGTTTTACGACACCTAATCGAACATATATGATGCAAATTACACTGTATGATAATAATAAATTTGGGTAAGAGATCGTGTTGTTGTTTTAATGCAGCTTGGAGGGCGGCATGAGGCAAGGACGTCCACGGTATGTCATCTTCATCACCGGTGGAGACACGGACCCTGCTTCCAAGGACTTAGCTGAGGCGTCTAAGGCACTCCGGGGTCTGAACGTTAACATCATCGCCTTGGGTATAGACAGTGGAGTAAACCACGGGTTCCTGAACAAGCTCGCTTCCGATCCTTCATTTGTATACTCATCAGCCTCAGTGGACAGTCTGGCAACCCCGAGAGAAAAGATTGAAGCTGCTATGTGTAATGGTAAGACTAAGCTAATATTAGGATGATGCTATCGATACCCTGATTCTCTATCATTCTCTAGGATGTTTAGTAGGGAAACTGATACAACAAGACCCTTATTTTAACTCGATAGTGTTTAAAGTGCCTCGATTTGAGTGTTATGTATGTTAATAGGAGGTATATGTATGTTAATAGGAAGTTAAGCAACGACGACGGCACCGTCTAGGACGACGGCATAAAACAATAACCTTAATTACAAAATACAATAACTGCACGTGAAAATGCAGGTAGCCGCCTACATTTGAACCGTTGTCTAAAAAAACACAACATGAAAACCTCAAAGAGAACGCGAACTTTTAAAAGTAAATCACTCCGTTTTTCGTTCGGCGTGAACGGAATTCTACGCTTATCATATTTTTCGAAGATATGAATGTGAAAAGTAATTAAAGGCAAACGAAGGAAATAGTAAACATCAAATTTCGGAAGAAAACAATTTTCTAGGTTCCGTCCTCGCTGCCGTCGGCGTCTCGAAATGATGATGTGACGTCAAACCTGACATTTCTTTTCCTTTCGAATGAAACTGTTTTCTGATTTATACAAAATATTTGGTAGAATCACTGATATAAGCTTCAAACATAACATAGATGTTTATAAAAGGTCATTTATCTCTGGCAGCTTGTTCTTGTTTTACGTCGCGTATTAGCATAATGGAAATATAAACCTCTATAACACATAGCCACCACTCAAATAAAGAAATATTCTACTATTCACTTGATGTAGAATCGATTGATAATAAAACATTGGCCGTTGAGGCACTTTAAACAGCAAGGGCCATGGCCAGACCACAGACACCTTCAGTTGTCACTCAGCCTTTGTGGAGTGCACATCTCCGTGATGCTCCGCTTGAGTGCTCCCTACTGATTGCTTATCGCGCGAAATTCAAAGTTAAAATTTAGAGTTCGTAAACAGTCGTAAAATACTGCCTAAAGTCTTTTATAAACAGTTATCTTCCCTGTGTTCACTTTTGGATGACTTGTTTGATTATAATGAATTCTCAAAATGTCGCATTTTAACAGGAGAGGCTGATTCACTCGCCCACATTCTTCGCCGCTCTGTAATTTAAATTTCGAGTTCGCCAGAACCTCTTGTTTAAAGCTAACAGCTTGTGGGGTCGTGTATAGTCAAATTAACAGAATGAGATAATTCCACTTTTTTTATCGGACTCAGACGCGGTAGTAATTTTAAATAGTATTTATGTTTATGAGTTTTGTTAGCTGATGGTTATGAAGTAAGGCAAGGTATGTGTTTGCCTATGGTTGTTTGCATGTAGAAAATTTTACATTTAACACATAGGCGGCGCCTGGCTAGCCAATCAGATGGCGAGTTTCCCAATAGACGGCCGCAGGATTATGCTAAGCACAGATAAACGTACGTAGTTGTGTCTGTCTGTCACTAAGTGTATCCGTATGGATGAAGGAATTATTTTGATGTATCCATGACCTTGCCATCTTTTATGTTTTCCTTACAGCAAAGCCTGGCAAATGTCCAGTCCCAATTGGTCGAGGCAGGTGCGACGACCCAACACTAGTCCCGCAACACTACATCCCATGTGGCCCCTCCGTTAATGAAGCCAGCAGTAAAGCTAATGACTGGGTGTGTCCCGGCGAACAGAAGTGTTGCTTGGATATGCGAGACGCCTGTTACTCTGTCTGTTCCGATCCACCGAACGGTAAGCAAACGGCGGTACTCAAGTTGTAGTTTGTGCAAATTCCACTGATTATCAGGTAATTTATGTTCTGCAGCAGAAGTTGCGTTGTAATATACTCAACAAAATATCTGGATTCTGATTGGTCAATAACGAGTGAATAAAAAGGTCATCGAGTGCGCAGTCGCATGCTCTCAGCAAATGTTTTCTCAGTATAATAAACAAAACATCACATACATTGCTCTTGCTATACGTGATTTATAGCACTATAGTTCTCATATTGCACTTGCTTAAAGGCTCGTGTAATTATCACAACTTTCTAAATATTACTCAGTGCCCATAAATCACGTGTAGCACGAGTAGTGCATGCGATTTCCTCTAAATAACCAATGATTGTCAATGCATAATAAGCAGGTAAACGTAATAATGACTTATATCATCACTTGTGATGTAGAAAATCCCGACTGTTTCACAATAGGCCTTTTGCAGGAAACACTAATTCACGTGTTGATATATCACTTCAATAACCAATGAATTGCGCTCGTGATCCCATGGGAAAGGCTTTACTGGAAACAGTCACTTGCTGATATATCACTTCAATAACCAATGAATTGCGCTCGTGATCCCATGGGAAAGGCTTTACTGGAAACAGTCACTTGCTGATATATCACTTCAATAACCAATGAATTGCGCTCGTGATCCCATGGGAAAGGCTTTACTGGAAACAGTCACTTGCTGATATATCACTTCAATAACCAATGAATCGCGCTCGTGATCCCATGGGAAAGGCTTTACTGGAAACAGTCACGTGCTGATATATCACTTCAATAACCAATGAATTGCGCTCGTGATCCCATGGGAAAGGCTTTACTGGAAACAGTCACGTGCTGATATATCACTTCAATAACCAATGAATTGAGCTCGTGATCCCATGGGAAAGGCTTTACTGGAAACAGTCACGTGCTGATGTATCACTTCAATAACCAATGAATTGCGCTCGTGATCCCATGGGAAAGGCTTTACTGGAAACAGTCACGTGCTGATATATCACTTCAATAACCAATGAATTGCGCCCGTGATCCCATGGGAAAGGCTTTACTGGAAACAGTCACGTGCTCACATATCACTTCAATAACCAATGAATTGCGCTCGTGATCCCATGGGAAAGGCTTTACTGGAAACAGTCACGTGCTGATATATCACTTCAATGACCAATGAATTGCGCTCGTGATCCCATGGGAAAGGCTTTACAGGAAACAGTCACGTGCTGATATATCACTTCAATAACCAATGAATTGAGCTCGTGATCCCATGGGTAAGGCTTTACTAGAAACAGTTACATGCTGATATATCACTTCAATAACCAATGAATTGCGCTCGTGATCCCATGGGAAAGGCTTTACTGGAAACAGTTACGTGTTGATATATCACTTCAATAACCAATGAATTGAGCTCGTGATCCCATGGGAAAGGCTTTACAGGAAACAGTCACGTGCTGATATATCACTTCAATAACCAATGAATTGAGCTCGTGATCCCATGGGTAAGGCTTTACTAGAAACAGTTACATGCTGATATATCACTTCAATAACCAATGAATTGCGCTCGTGATCCCATGGGAAAGGCTTTACTGGAAACAGTTACGTGTTGATATATCACTTCAATAACCAATGAATTGAGCTCGTGATCCCATGGGAAAGGCTTTACAGGAAACAGTCACGTGCTGATATATCACTTCAATAACCAATTAATTGCGCTCGTGATCCCATGGGAAAGGCTTTACTGGAAACAGTTACGTGTTGATATATCACTTCAATAACCAATGAATTGAGCTCGTGATCCCATCTGAAAGGCTTTACAGGAAACAGTCACGTGCTGATATATCACTTCAATAACCAATGAATTGAGCTCGTGATCCCATGGGTAAGGCTTTACTAGAAACAGTTACATGCTGATATATCACTTCAATAACCAATGAATTGCGCTCGTGATCCCATGGGAAAGGCTTTACTGGAAACAGTTACGTGTTGATATATCACTTCAATAACCAATGAATAGGAGATATTGTAGTTGAGTCTACGAATAGCAGTTTCAGCGGTATTGACCCAAACGCCTCACTTCAATGTAATGAAGCGCCATTGAAACCATCATTCTTACACGACACCAACACCCTCCTAAACAAGCACGACTAATTTAGATACACAGTTTGAATAGCGCTTCATTACATTGAAGTGAGGCGTTTGGGTCAATACCGCTGAAACTGCTATTCGTAGACTCAACTACAATATCTCCTATTGCGCTCGTGTTCCCATGGGAAAGGCTTTACTGGAAATAGTTACGTGTTGATATATCACTTCAATAACCAATGAATTGCGCTCGTGATCCCATGGGAAAGGCTTTACTGGAAACAGTTACTTTTTATTATTATTATTTTTTTTTTTTTTTTTTTTACAAGTCTTTATTCATACTCTGTATTTACATGGAGTGTAATTAATAAATGTGATTGCTATAAATGTGATTGTTACGTGTTGATATATCACTTCAATAACCAATGAATTGAGCTCGTGATCCCATGGGAAAGGCTTTACAGGAAACAGTCACGTGCTGATATATCACTTCAATAACCAATGAATTGAGCTCGTGATCCCATGGGAAAGGCTTTACAGGAAACAGTCACGTGCTGATATATCACTTCAATAACCAATTAATTGCGCTCGTGATCCCATGGGAAAGGCTTTACTGGAAACAGTCACGTGCTGATATATCACTTCAATAACCAATGAATTGCGCTCGTGATCCCATGGGAAAGGCTTTACTGGAAACAGTCACGTGCTGATATATCACTTCAATAACCAATGAATTGCGCTCGTGATCCCATGGGAAAGGCTTTACTGGAAACAGTCACGTGCTGATATATCACTTCAATAACCAATGAATTGCGCTCGTGATCCCATGGGAAAGGCTTTACAGGAAACAGTCACGTGCTGATATATCACTTCAATAACCAATGAATTGCGCTCGTGATCCCATGGGAAAGGCTTTACTGGAAACGGTCACGTGCTGATATATCACTTCAATAACCAATGAATTGAGCTCGTGATCCCATGGGAAAGGCTTTACTGGAAACAGTCACGTGCTGATATATCACTTCAATAACCAATGAAATGCGCTCGTGATCCCATGGGTAAGGCTTTACTAGAAACGGTTACATGCTGATATATCACTTCAATAACCAATGAATTGCGCTCGTGATCCCATGGGAAAGGCTTTACTGGAAACAGTCACGTGCTGATATATCACTTCAATAACCAATGAATTGCGCTCGTGATCCCATGGGAAAGGCTTTACTGGAAACAGTCACGTGCTGATATATCACTTCAATAACCAATGAATTGCGCTCGTGATCCCATGGGAAAGGCTTTACAGGAAACAGTCACGTGCTGATATATCACTTCAATAACCAATGAATTGCGCTCGTGATCCCATGGGAAAGGCTTTACTGGAAACAGTCACGTGCTGATATATCACTTCAATAACCAATGAATTGAGCTCGTGATCCCATGGGAAAGGCTTTACTGGAAACAGTCACGTGCTGATATATCACTTCAATAACCAATGAAATGCGCTCGTGATCCCATGGGTAAGGCTTTACTAGAAACAGTTACATGCTGATATATCACTTCAATAACCAATGAATTGCGCTCGTGATCCCATGGGAAAGGCTTTACTGGAAACAGTTACGTGTTGATATATCACTTCAATAACCAATGAATTGAGCTCGTGATCCCATGGGAAAGGCTTTACTGGAAACAGTTACGTGTTGATATATCACTTCAATAACCAATGAATTGCGCTCGTGATCCCATGGGAAAGGATTTACTGGAAACAGTTACGTGTTGATATATCACTTCAATAACCAATGAATTGAGCTCGTGATCCCATGGGAAAGGCTTTACAGGAAACAGTCACGTGCTGATATATCACTTCATTAACCAATGAATTGAGCTCGTGATCCCATGGGTAAGGCTTTACTAGAAACAGTTACATGCTGATATATCACTTCAATAACCAATGAATTGCGCTCGTGATCCCATGGGAAAGGCTTTACTGGAAACAGTTACGTGTTGATATATCACTTCAATAACCAATGAATTGAGCTCGTGATCCCATGGGAAAGGCTTTACAGGAAACAGTCACGTGCTGATATATCACTTCAATAACCAATGAATTGCGCTCGTGATCCCATGGGAAAGGCTTTACTGGAAACAGCTACGTGTTGATATATCACTTCAATAACCAATGAATTGAGCTCGTGATCCCATCTGAAAGGCTTTACAGGAAACAGTCACGTGCTGATATATCACTTCAATAACCAATGAATTGAGCTCGTGATCCCATGGGTAAGGCTTTACTAGAAACAGTTACATGCTGATATATCACTTCAATAACCAATGAATTGCGCTCGTGATCCCATGGGAAAGGCTTTACTGGAAACAGTTACGTGTTGATATATCACTTCAATAACCAATGAATTGAGCTCGTGATCCCATGGGAAAGGCTTTACAGGAAACAGTCACGTGCTGATATATCACTTCAATAACCAATGAATTGCGCTCGTGATCCCATGGGAAAGGCTTTACTGGAAACAGTCACGTGCTGATATATCACTTCAATAACCAATGAATTGCGCTCGTGATCCCATGGGAAAGGCTTTACTGGAAACAGTCACGTGCTGATATATCACTTCAATAACCAATGAATTGCGCTCGTGATCCCATGGGAAAGGCTTTACTGGAAACAGTCACGTGCTGATATATCACTTCAATAACCAATGAATTGCGCTCGTGATCCCATGGGAAAGGCTTTACTGGAAACAGTCACGTGCTGATATATCACTTCAATAACCAATGAATTGCGCTCGTGATCCCATGGGAAAGGCTTTACTGGAAACAGTCACGTGCTGATATATCACTTCAATAACCAATGAATTGCGCTCGTGATCCCATGGGAAAGGCTTTACAGGAAACAGTCACGTGCTGATATATCACTTCAATAACCAATGAATTGCGCTCGTGATCCCATGGGAAAGGCTTTACTGGACGGCAAGCTATCTTTAAAAACGCTGTTTTAGAAAGATCGACAAGAGATCGGAGGTGGAAAATAGCATTTACAAACAGATTTTGCCAATAACGCTACCTTTAATATCTTTAAGATCTTTAATATACTGCCTTTAAATATATGAAGTCAGATTTTGTACCGTCCAGTACAACCACGTGATTGCATTCCTAGGCCTGGCCATTGCCGTTAAATTGTGGGCAATAGAGTCTAAACTAAAAAAATGTTGAAAGACCTGAAACAAATATTTTAGTTAATGAAAAAGTGCAAATGGAACTGATAATGTTTGACGGCGGTCCTATTGTCAGAAAATAATAGCGCATTGTCGTATAACAATAGGACGATCGTGAAACGTCATCAGATCCAACATGGCGGCACCTGGGAAACTAAAATAGTTTTTCCAGTTCTTTCAACAAATGTTCAATTTAGAATATATTGCCAAAACTTGTTTTTGCTTCAACAGTAGCAGTTTCTTTAAATTTGTGCCAAAATAATAATTATTATTATTAAAGTACAAATATGATTTTGGGCATGTGTATATTTTTGTCATACAGAATGCCGAGGCCAGTATGATTTAACACTTCTTCTCGAGTCGTCGGATGACGTGGGAGCTGATGGCTTCAACAAAGTCAAGTCGTTTGCTAAAGAGTTCATCAGAGCGTTCACAGTTTCTGATCACGACACTCGAGTATCTGTGATAACCTATGGAGGCCCATCGTTAGTGCATCTTAAGCTCAACGGCATTACGAACGCTGACAGTCAGAAGGTGGCGGCCGAAATAGATAAAATCAATTTCAGGGGTGGTCCTGGCGGGGCAGTCGACGGCGCAATTCGGACTGCAATCAGTAAAGTCTACACATCTGCAGGTGGATCACGTGACCACGCTAATAAGGTGACACGTTAGAACCGATTTCGTATGAGTGGGCGGGTTACCGACCTACGGCACTGTTACTGTACGGCATGCCATGGCATGAAATGGGTTCCCATTGTTTTTGTCTTTCTGATCCAATCAAATTACATAGCTATGGTACTGCAAAATTATTGTATGGCTACAGTAGAGCTACAGTTTTGGCGTATATCTTTTCCACTCATACGGAATCTGCTCTATTGGTTTTACGGTTTTTACGGTAGACTTAGGCCGGAACTGCTATATTTAGGTCTCGCGAGATGTCAGTGTTTATATATAGAGAGTATTACATGTTAAGAGCTTGATATCGTTTTTATTTTCGAGTTTTTAATGCCATATTGCGAACGAGCGAGTCTTCGAGGATCGATATCAGTCCATACAACATTTCCAGCACAATAAAGGCGCACCTCAACTCCTTGTTTACGCACGCCAAGTATGAATTCTTTTAAGCAAGCATCCAATTGTTGTGGCGATAATTCTTCAAGTTCCTTGTTGGTTTTTGGATTTAAAAAGTATTGAATAACGCCAATTATCATATGACCCGTACGGCCCCGCGCGCGCTTTTCTTTCAAAACCATTTACAAAAGTCACGTGATGAGGGCAGGACATGTATGGCGTGAGCGGGCCGGAAAAAGCCGTCCGGCCCTGCACATTTTTTTCTTGCTGTTTGCGGTTTGATTTACAAAAAAAATGGTCATTTGATAAAAAACCTATTGACTGAGTTAGGTCGGGCCGGACGGGAAATATTTGGCTCTCGGTCATTTTCTACGCGCGAGGTCCGTAAATCATGACCTCGAGCCAAATATTTTCCCGTCCGGCCCTCCCACTCAGTCACTAAATACCTAGTCTTGATTAGTATTTCTAGCTGTGTTTTTATTTCCATTTTGTTGAAGAAACCGTGTAATAACGACTACAAACCTCGAACTAGTTGAAACCGCCATTTCTTTCAGAAAACAAAAAAATGAGAGCGAATGCGCACGTCAAGCCTGTCTTGGCCGGAAGATAATACACTAGATAATACACTGGGCAATACAACCCGTGAAGTGATGTCGTATCACTTCACTGTTGATACGGATTTTATTCACGGCTTTATCACACTGATATCGATCCTAAAAAAATAATAAAATAATTATATTGATCCAGCACGTTTCTACGGAACACGGAAAACAAAATGTAGTAATTTCACATCTTCACCGACTTAGTTTGTAAAGATACATCTTCACCAACTTAGTTTGTAAAGAAACATCTTCACCGACTTAGTTTGTAAAGAAACATCTTTACCAACTTAGTTTGTAAAGAAACATCTTCACCGACTTTGTTTGTAAAGAAACATCTTAACCAACTTAGTTTGTAAAGAAACATTTTCACCAACTTAGTTTTTAAAGAAACATCTTTACCGACTTAGTTTGTAAAGAAACATTTTCACCAACTTAGTTTGGAAAGAAACATCTTCACCAACTTACATCTTCACCAACTTAGTTTGTAAAGAAACATCTTCACCGACTTAGTTTGTAAATAAACATCTTCACCGGCTTAGTTTGGAAAGAAACATCTTCACCAACTTAGTTTTTAAAGAAACATCTTTATCGACTTAGTTTGGAAAGAAACATCTTCACCAACTTAGTTTGGAAAGAAACATCTTCACCAACTTAGTTTGGAAAGAAACATCTTTACCGACTTAGTTTGTAAAGAAACATCTTTACCGACTTAGTTTGGAAAGAAACATCTTTACCGACTTAGTTTGTAAAGAAACATCTTTACCGACTTAGTTTGGAAAGAAACATCTTTACCAACTTAGTTTGTAAAGAAACATCTTTACCAACTTAGTTTAGAAATAAACATCTTTACCGACTTAGTTTGAAAAGAAACATCTTCACCAAGTTAGTTTGGAAAGAAACATCTTCACCAACTTAGTTTGTAAAGAAACATCTTCACCAACTTAGTTTGTAAAGAAACATCAACGCTTTAGGTCCTGAGAAGCTGGTGCGGTCAAGTGTAATTTCATAGATAGTATGATATAATTATAACATCATCCACCTACCCTAGCTTCCTACCTTCCCACCTTATCATTTATACTACCCACTAACCAAATCACTGTAAGCTGTTCTTCCTTCCTTAGCTAATAACCATCGACGTGATTCTCATTTCCTACATCTATCCCAACAACTGTTCATCCCAGCACCCATGGCCAACCCACCGTAAAGAAAATGATGGCGGCTATACATTTGACCACAATCTCTTGCGAACCTAACACAATAAAACACACACGTAGAAATCTCTTATTCTCTTCAGTGACAGTATATTGGCAACAGCACTTGTACTGGCTTTTTTTTTTAAGATTTAAAACCTCAACACCGCAATTTTATATCGAATTTAAAGTTTTTCGCGCGCTAAGAATTGTGGGTAAAAGTACAAGCCGCCAACTTTTTCGGTACGCAGGTGGATTGGTATATACTTGATGGTAGTGTTTCGTTCCATATAGTCTCCCTGCATAATCATTTTCTCTACTGTTTTACAGTATTATGCAGGAAGACTATATGGAACGAAACACTACCATGAAGTATATACCTATTCGCATGAACTTTATGAAATATAAAAATTAAAATACTGGCTAAGAACAAGATTTCAGTAAAGGTAAATGCTTTTCTCTCTTTTGGTATTCGCTCACTCACTCGCTCGCTAATGCACACTAATAATGCGTAAACTTCCGGTTATGCAAATTAGGACTAAAAATATGCAGACGTTACGCAATCTCTATGGTCGGTTTCCGCTTCAATAAACTTGTTAGTTTTTAGTGACATAATTTTCGAATTTAGGCGTAAGCAAATTCTAACCTCATCTCTTTCGAATAATCTTGTCCTAGTCTTTGGTCATTATTGGATCAGGCAAACTCCAGAATGCAGAAGCAGCCGCAGCTCTGGCCAATCAACTCCGTCAGAATCAAGTTGACGTTTTTGTAATGCCGGTTGGTGGTAAAGGCGACATTGCTGGTCTGAAGACAGTTGCGTCAAAACAAGCGGAGAAAAACGTCTTTGTGACAACGACATATGATGCATTGACGCCACATCTTAGGGCGTTAACCAAGACAGTATGCGATGGGGCAGAAAAATTAAAAGGTACGAAGGAGGTGATAAAGGAACAGTGTCAAGTTGAGAATGAAATATGTTTCTATAACTTAGTATAACTTCAATGAACAGATAAAATCCCAAGAAACCTAGGCCCGGCGGGAAATATTTTAGGTATCAAGTGAAAGATTGTTAAGATGCCGCCTCTTTCCGTCTATCAGCATACATACTATTTACCGCGCTGGTCTGTTGTGTGGGAGGTTAAGAGTTCAAACCCCATCCGAAACAATACCCAGGGTCTTTTAACTAATTGAGTAGGTGCCGCCTTACATTATCTTGGTAAGATCTTCGCGGATAAGGATGTAAAGCCGTAAAAGACTTTGTCAGCAGATACTAATGTGGGAGAATGCTGACTTTCATTGGTAATCGTGTTACCCTCTATGAATAAGGTGATTGACTTTAGAAATCTGGAGCTCACAATCTAGATGTTAATTTATGAACTTAATAACTTTACACACAACTTGTTTTCTATTCCAGTGTGCAAACTTCCACTTGACATAGTTTTCGGGATCCCAACATCGACGGCTCTGGGCAAGGACTTCGAGAAAATCAAAAATAGCTTTACATCCCTCTTACGATTCTTCAAGGTTTCAAACCGCCTTGCCCATCTTGGCATTGTGCAGTATAGCGACGACGCAACGTATAGCAAGAGCTTAAATGATGATTACAGCCGAACCGAACTCATGGACTACATCAACAACCTGCGCCCATCAGGCACTGGCTTCAACGTACAGGCGGCTCTCAAACGCGCCGCAGATCACGCGTTTACCATATATGGTGGCGTACGCCAAACTGTACCAAAGACATTTGTTCTCTTCGTTCCCCGCGAGGCCACAAGCGCAATGAACGAGATACGTCAAACCGCCAAAACGCTTAAGTCAATGGGTGTTCAAATCGTCGTGTTCGGTGTTGATCAAGTGCCGAATCTTAATGACTTCAAACGTATAGCATCAGCACCGAGAAGAAAGTTTTTCTTTGGCAATACTTATGATAAAATCACTGGAAGTGTTTATAACGCGAAGGAAACCATCTGCAAAGGTAAGATACGTGTACACGTTTATTTATTACCTGCACAACAGTAAACAGTTTGTTTCTATTTGGAAACAATACATATGTGGATTGCCTCAAAGATCAATTTTAGGACCTTTACTATTCACATTATTAACTTTTCAGCTCTACAATTTCAGACATTTACCTCTTTGTTGATGTTTCTAATTTGTTTTATGCTGATCAGAAACTATCCAATTTAGAGACAATTAATACTAATGATTATTTACAGTCGAACCTCCACTAACGCCCTAGCTTCCGATCCTTACAAAACCTCTTGTAAAAACCTCTATACAACGACCATCATAATAACCTCCCATAAAGGTCACAGAGTGAGACTTTTAAATGTTCAACACCGATTCAAGTAAATTTATTTTTTAACACGAAAAATTAATTTGTTCAGCTTTTTTTTCTTAGTTTAACACGAAAAACTCGAATAAACTGAAGGAATTTCATCGCCGGCAACGAAGAGCTGGTAGAAGTCATGAGTAGGTAATTGTACTGCTTACGAACATGCGAGCAAACGCATCAAAGCAGTGCACACTGGACACCGTTTTATAACTCGTTGATTTGCGAAAGCAATCCACGAGTTATTGGTATGAGGGAAAATCATGTCACTCGTTTTTAGAGAGGCTATGGAACTTGTGAAGACTTAAAAGTTAACCAACTACTAAATACTGTTCTTGCATGTATTCAATCAATATATTATATACGCCTTTAATTTACGGTGTCTGTTTGTTGTGTCCATCTCAAATCCTTTGGGATAATATATTTCTTCAAGAGAGCTTACTCAGTGCTAATAGAATATAGAATCCTCTTCTGTGACTCCCTGCGTGGCAAAGTTGCATTTCTTGATGTACGTGCTGCTTCTTGTATATTGAAGATAATCAAACAAAAATTTCATATTCAATTATATAGACCATCAAGCTTGTGACACCAGCCACGAATTACATGAAAAAAGGGTCTCGACTAACTTCTTTTAAAACTGAGCTCAGAAAAGTAACATTTGGTATAGTCAAGTATATTAATTATATGTATATAACGACGGCGATTCATAATTTCGATTATACATACTATACATACATGTGCATATGTACAATATATTACTCAGGGGCGTAGCCAGGGGAGAGTTCCAGGGTTTCCGGATTCCCCCCCCCCCCCAAAAAAAAGGGTAAAAAAAGCTCTGTAAGATGATGGTTCGCCAGACTCGAAACACCCCCCCCCCCCCCCCCCCCCCCCCCTCTCTCTCCTCTATCCCTCCCCCGCGGAACTCCTGGCTGCGGCCCTGTCTGTATCCATATGTGTGTATGTGTGTGTGTGTCCATTGCTTGTCATTTGTGTACACGACAACTCCGTGTAGATTCATGTATCTTACATCATATAATTTGTCACATATATTGTAGAAATCAATCAATTTATTGCTTATTTTGTTAATTAGTTCGGACACATGCATCAGTTATGCTGTACAACCTATCGTGTTTAAATAAATATTATAATTATTATTACAGCAGAATCCCGATAACTCGAATCCTCAGGGGAAACGAAAACCAGTTCGAGCTATCGGAAGTTCGAGTTATCGAATGTTGTTCAAGAGGTTTGAACAGCAAGATTTGGAACCTTTAAGCCAATCATAATACCTTAGATTAAAAATTTGCCAATACATAACCTATCACTAATGCGTATTAACTTTACCTTGATTCATATTACAGCGATTTGAAAACTTGACATTGCAGTTCCTCAAAGTACGGCCGTACGATGAGTTCGAGTTAGCGGGGGTCAATTAGTGGGAAACTGTCATCAAAGGAAACATACTGTTCGAGTTAGCGAAGAGTTCGGGTTATCCGGGGTTAAATTACTGAAGTGATGCAAATACAGGGGAAATGACGTTTTGTTCGAGTTTGCGAGAAGTTCGAGCTATCCGGGATTCTACTATATTGTTATTTTTAAAAAATGATTTCATATTGCACCCATACCTACCTGTAACTGGCACCTATCTACAACGGCCAGTAAACCCTCTACAGAGGGTGGTCGTTACAGATAGGCTCGGCTGTATGTGCAAACAAATTATCATTGAATATCGCACTTTTTATCGACAGGACGATACGGCAAGTGCCCTCCGGTCCCTCCAGATCAATGTGCTGCGCCAACTGATACGTGTGAGGTTGATGGCAATTGTAAGGGCATAAACGAGAAATGCTGCGAGGGATCATGTGGACGTAAATGTTCACAGAAGGAGGACAGTGAGTAGGCTTTTACTGTACGATAAACTATTCAGCCGAACGGGCCTGCAAGTCGATGCAAGTTTTGAAAGCAGAACGTCTGTTAAATCTAGACTCACGATTGGCCGACAGATCGGGTGTCGGATCAAATCGAGTGGCGAGTTCCAGGGCGCTAGCTTGAAGAGGGAATTTTCTTGCTCCTATTTCTTCTCATTATTGATCAAAGAATAGCCCTATTTAGACATATGCTTCACTTGTCACACATAAAGGTTTGAAAATGAGGCTCCAGGGTAAATTAAATTTATTCTTTTCTTCGAGATCAGAATCAATTGAATTTACCCTGGAGCCTCGTATTGAAAACTTTGTGCGTGACAAGTAAAGCATATATCGAAAGTGAGCTATTTTAGACTCACGATGAGCAGACAAATCGGGTGTCGGATAAAATCGAGTGTCAAGTTCCGGCGCGCTAGCTTGAAGAGGGAATTTTCTTGCTCCTATTTCTCCTCATTATTGCCCGCTTGTGACTTACATACAAATTTGTTCTCGTCGAATGCTTGTCGATAGTTGTATAGCTAGTAACAAAATTCAAGTAAAACCCTACATCGACATGCGAGACCATTTGGGCCACATCAGGACCTGGAACCTCGTAAGGCCGACTCACATTGCGACGATTACATTGCTTTATATGGTAATCAGTCCGAATCGCACACTCTGATTGGTCAAGAGCCGTGTGTTATTAGAGGACACACATGGATGGCATCATGAGCGCGCGCAACCATTTCTCAACTCGTTTTGATTGGATATGTTCATAGTTTTTAGTTGTGCCTGCGTCTGTCCTCTTATAGATGCACAGATAACGCCAAAACGTGACGAAAACATCAGTCACGCCACTCTAACTGCATCTCGAGGCGCACTTCTTTGTTTTCTTCACGTCGTGACGTCATCTGTGCATCTAGAGCAGATTTCGTATGAGTGAGACAAACTACAGCACTGACTACTGCACGGTTACCGTACGGCATGCCGTGACGTTGAAATGGTTTCCCATTGTTTTTGCCCAGCTGATCCAATCAAATTACAGAAGTACGACACAGCACGGTTACAGCACTGTTAGGCAAGGCTACGGACATGCCGTAGTTTGTCCCACTCATACGAAATCTGCTCTATAAGAGGACATACGCAAGACAGAATGGAATCTATTTGTTAACTCGATAGAGTCCCTTAACTCGATAGGTCCGTCTCACCCAGAGTCCTTTGCGCACCTCACAAGCTATCAGTTTCCTTTCCCGTAATCCAATTCTGAATTAAACAAATTAAGGTATTCGGGATCTTTATTTGATTTGATGTTGGTTTTCAAATCATTCTCACTGGAGCTGAGAAGTGCAAACTCTACAACTGAATTTTGGCTTGGCGGCCATTTAATGGAGGCTTAGACGTCCCTTTAAAGTCCTGCAATTTCTTTTTATATACAGTTTGATGGTAATTAATTGTATTAGCTGTTTAAAATTTCAGAGTGGGAATATTTAGACTTGTTTAGTAGTTTAAAATCTGAAGCAGTATACTCTTCCAGGGTATGTTATATGTGAGAGGCGTAAGAACCCGGATGTAGAAAACTATCTAGCTCACTGGTCTAAGAAAAATATCGCTACCAGAAATTGATCTCTTAATTAGTTGTTCTCAATCCCAAGTGTGTGAGGTGCAGGTGTGAGCTATGACTTAGTAGAATCAAGACTATATTATTTCTCCACAGATTGTTTCATCAACATGGATGTTGCCATCGCCATTGACAATTCCAATGCAGTGAGCGGCGAAGACCTGACGAAAGTGAAGAATTTTGTCAAATCCACGATCGATACTTTTGCCACCTCAGAAAACAGTATCCACTTCTCTCTCATAAACTACGCCGAAACTGCAGAAGTCAAGTCAACCTTTCGCTCCCCCAAAACGGAAGGCGAACTAAAAGCGTTGGTCGATGGAATAGCAGCGTCTAACCAGGACCAACGTCGGCTCGATGTGGCTTTCTCGACTATCAAGAACAATGTATTTAGTTTAGAAGGCGGAATGCGACAAGGAAATCCACGTTTTGTGTTGTTCTTAACAGGTGGCGCGTCAAATGAAAACTTTGAAAAGGAAGCAAAGGAATTAAAGGCAATGGATGGAATGAATGTTATAGCTGTAGGCGTGAATTCGGGAGTTCCCGATGCATTCCTGAAATCACTTGCTACCGCTAATAACCTAGTTTTCAAGGCGTCATCACCCGATGACTTGGCCGGACTCAAGAAACAAATTGAGAAGGTCTTTTGCAAACGTGAGTATTAATATTCCTGTAGTTTAGTCATCTATCGGTTCGTTCGAGGTATGACGAGTATAGCTTGTTCCTTGTTCTCACAAGGAAACACCAATATTTCCTGGGTTACAATTTGTCTTATTTTTACACACTAATTGGTCCTGGATCTTTATTACCGGCGTATAATGTTTTGATTATTATGAGTTTCAATTCTTGAACGAAATCTGGAACAGTAAAAATCATGAATAAAAGAACAAGATCACTCTGGAAGAAGATATCTAATCTAAATCTAAAAAAATTAACTGTGCAAACTCCCCTTTGGGATATCAGGCACAGTATATGATCAGCGGATTACTCTAGTCATAATAGTGGCTCTCGTTTATATATTCCGTAAGTGAATTTGAAATAGACCAGACTTAAAGAGTTTGATGGAATTTGCATTACGTAGAAAGATGGGCAAAAAAGTTCCATTCCGGGATAGTGAGTGGAAAAACTGTAACAATTCTTATTAGTTTGGATGTTCCTTAAAGCAGGATTTGTCGATTGTCTAGTTGTACGGCTACTTGGCTTTAGTAGATTCACCTCAACATCTACATAATGGTGTACGATATATGTTATACATTAGGGTAGGACGAGCTATTACCCTGCGTTCCATCCGATGTTCTGAATCATCTTCGTTACACTTGACTCTATGTGGTAATCTTGTGAGACAAAACGTGCGGCTCTCTGTCAAACTTTCTCCAGCGTTGTAATGGCACCTTTCTCATGGGGATCCCAAATAACACTACTATATTCCGTTTGGGGTCTCACGAGCGTCTTCACTTTAGGGGTACAGCTAGTACTTTAGATACCTACGGAGCAGACCAAGGGATTTGGTGGCTTTTGTAGCAATCGCGGCCTAATATGTGAGCTCCGGTCACGTGTTTCTGTGATAAGCCCTAGATATTTATGTGTAGATGACATTTCCAATGGTATACCTCTCATGCTATATATAGACTTTATAGAACGTTTCTTGCGCAAAACATTTGGTACTGTTGTAGGGCAAAATATTTGGTACTGTTAAATTTTCCCAGCCACTTAGAGATGAAATTTATGTCTTCCTGTAGCTTGACACAGTCATCAGCAGAGCTTATCTCCATATACATCAAGCAATAATCAGCAAATAGCCTCATTTGCGATTCTATATTACCATGTATGTCGTTTATATAAATGAGAGAAAGAAGTGGACCTAAGACCGTCCTGTGGGGACACCAGATGTATCGGCCCGACCTGGTTCCCTCAAGGACAACTTGCTGGATATGAATAGAGCCTGATCATGAAACGCCGTAATGCTTTAGTTTGGAAAGCAGTCTTTGATGAGGAACTTCGTCGAAATAAAGCTAGCTTTGCACGCAAAAGTCAAAAAAAATTATTGTTTGATATTACGGCACAAATAAGAAGATTAGACAGGCACAACGTTATCTTATATGTCTACATCAGAGTACATACATGTTTTTGTTATTGTTGTCTTGAGACGTCAAGACCGCAAGCCACGTCACTAATATACTCGATGAAGAAGACGTTCCGGCGCAAACAGAGTTCAGCATTGATCATTGATAGCCTATTACCAACCAGCTTGAACAAATTTAAACAGGAATTTCCGGCATAGAAGTGCCATGGCCAGGCCATTGGAGAGTTTAAACATCAACGACGAGTACGAGTAATATGTTTGGAAGATTTTGCAAGATGAACTCCAATTAAAGAAATGTAAAATTGCCGGATTAGCTTGCTAGTGGCAATTTTATGAATTAAAGATTAAAGATAAAGAAGAAGTTTGTTTATTGTATGATATGAACGAATCAAACAATCATTATTTTGATCACAGGGTGTATCCAAAATTCAAGTTCTGATTCTTCAGATTTGACATTTCTTTAAGGTTATCGTATACCTTCAGGGTACTGTTCCGGATAAAATTAAGTAGCGTCTCGAATATTCGTTGTATTTAGATAAATTAAACCTCATTTTAAAGCTTATAAAATTGGCTACAACGATATACCTAAGGTTTGTAATTTTGATAAAAGTGCGATTTTTAAATAAACTTCTTTTCCGAACTTTCGGTCTTCGTGAAACTACTAACGCGCAATCCAAGTATAGATGCGGGAATCGCTCTCAGCGCCTCCCTTTAAAAAAAAATCGCCGACAAAGATTTTTAGCTGAAATAATTGCGAACAATCTGTAGAAATTTGAAGTAATTCGCACAAATTCGCGTCGAGTTGGAGCTTTTTTCAAACTATGTTTAGAACGAAAATAGAAAGTCAAGAAAACGCTCTGATCTGGTGCCCCGCCTCTTTCACAGCAACCAAACACCTTCTATAAAAAGCAGCCAATGATGTTCAACCAGTGACTGGGAAATGTCACAGTCAAAACTTCCCACCAATTTCTCAGCGGCATGAAAGGTCTTCGCGCTCAGTTGAGTTAGTTTCGCGTTTTCAATCACTCTCCATTATGGGCAAAACCAATGCAAGAATAAATCGGTCAAACGCCAGAAAAAGGCAATTGCAACGGCAAAGGATAAACAAGAAGAAGGCAAAACCAAAGCAGACCAAATGGACGCGGAAGACGAAAGAAAAGCACGAGGACAGATAAATTACCCGAAGAATCAGTCCGTGAATATATGCTCCGGAAAATGTCAGTGATTGGCACGTTATTGTAGAAATACTTAAGAGGAATCAAGCGGCCTAATGTACAACAAAATAGTTTAGCCAGTGGTAATAAGAATATATAATTTCGAACATTTCTTTGATTTTTTCCTCTTTCTTGAACTCCAAGGACCATATACTTGTTTTGAAGAAGACATCTACGGATAATTTTAGCAAATACGCTTCGAATTTACGATGACATATTTATGTGAGAAAACATTCGATAGAACGCTGACAACAAGCTACAGAGCGAACTCCGAACTGAACGGTAAACGACGACTCCCGCGCTTAGCTACGGTTGAATGATGTGGTGTATGAGCTGTCAATCAAAATACGTAACGCAATCTTCCGGTAAAATGATTGTTTTTGATATTTCTCCGTCTAGATAAAAAAAATTCAACCATTTTTTTTCTGTTGGATACTTAACACTCTAAACTTTGTTTTTACGCGAAAAAATTTTTTGGGAAAAATTCGGCTCTGAAGCTACACGATAACCTTAATTGGAGTCACTTGTTTGATGTAAAGCTGCAACGAAACACTTCCTAGTCAAGCGACGCAACTCAAGATGGCGAAAATTGCAAACCCAATTAAGAATAAGTAACTGTACTTATTTCTTCCTTTAGTGCTTGCGAAATGAAATCAAAATCGTCCAAACATATTACTCGTACTCGTTGTTGATGCTAAAACTCTCTAATGGCCTGGCCGGAAGTTCCTGTTTAAATCTAGCTGTTCAAGTTGGTTGTCAATGCCGTGCTCTGTTTGCGAGGCGAAACAACACAAACGAACCTGTGTTGGGATTAATTGGCTACATATAAGAAGTGAAAATAATGGCTGAAAAAGCCTATACTTTTCCTAAGTTTTCCCGATCTTGTGAGTCGAGAAAGTAAACGGCCTGCTATTTTGATAAAGTAACCCTGATGTTCTGTTTCATTCAATTCCATACAGCCAAGCCAGGCACGTGTCCCCCTGCACCCACCCCCACAGGTGCATGTCCCGCCGAAGTACCAGAGAAATACATTCCATGTGGCCGCTCAGCAGGGAAAAGCGAAGATTCTGATTGGCCATGTCCTGGGGAGGAGAAGTGCTGTAAAGATCCAGAAACCGGATGCCATTCCGTGTGCAGGAAGGCACCCAACGGTACAGTAATGATATGTGGCTTTGGGCATGCATACGGTATAAAGTAACGATCCGTGGGTTTTCCATTTCCGGTGTAAATGGTAAACAACCACAGTAACGATCTGTGGTTTTGGGCATGCATACGATATACAGTAATGATCTGTGGGCTTGAGCATGCATACGGTACAGTAATGGTCTGCTGTTTTGGGCATGTATACGGTATACAGTAGTCAGTGATCTGTGGTATTGAGGATGCATGCGGTAAACAGTAATGATCTGTGGTTTTGAGCATGCATACGGTATAAAGTAATGATCTGGGTTTGAGCATGCATACGGTATACAGTAACGATCTGTGGTTTTGGGCATGTAAACAGTAATGATCTGTGGGTTTGAGCATGCATACGGTATAAAGTAATGATCTGTGGGTTTGAGCATGCATACGGTACAGTACTGGTCTGCTGTTTTTGGCATGCATACGGTATACAGTAGTGATATGTGGTATTGAGGATGCATGCGGTATAAAGTAACGATCTGTAGTTTTGAGCATGCATACGGTACAGTAATCTGTGGTTTTGGGCATGCATTTGACTCGACTGTAAGATAATTTGATCCTTACCTTCTTCCGTATAATGACTAGTATACCGTATTTGTACATTGAAATATGGGTATTTGTTAAATTTTAATTTTTAGGAGTTTTTGGTATAAAGTGTACGGTAAGATGTTGACATTCAATGATATTCAATGTATGCTGAGAGAACAAATGAACATAAATTTGACGCTCGGCATTGAAGAAATATTATTTGGAATTATCAACATAGAGGAAAACGAGATAGTGGTAAATTATGTAGTATTAGAAAGCAAATATTTGTTATACCTTGGTAAACTTAATAAGCGGTCTATTATCCAGAATGAAAAGAACATCAGATAAAGCTATATATAGCGAGAGAAAAACACAATTTAACTTATCATTATGAAAAATGGGGGCCCCTAATGCCCTCCTTGTATCAGTATAAATGGATGACTCTTCGATTGATAAACCACTCATCACCAGAAGCCTTTTTTATTAAACTGTTTACATGTAACCACCTGTATTTTGTACTAATTTTTTTTTGTATTTTTTTTCTATGCTGTAAATTATTTTTTTCCTTTTTTATAAGTATGTATGAGTATATTATGTGTAAAAAATATTAGAAAAATAAACAAAATCCCCCGCCCCCCCCAAAAAAAGATGTTGACATGTTTGGAATGTAACAAAGCATTCTGGGTAGTTTGGATAAATTTTAAAAGGTGTTTGGGTATATCACTACCCTATTGGCCGAGTTTTTCCAGCCTTCAACCCATATTGCAATCAGTGAATTAAAAGGAATCCATATCACATGCGATGATTAATATTATGCATTTGTAATAAGGGGTTATAAGGTGTAAAGTTTAATGTCACTTACCGTTACTGGCTGGTCAGGTTTTTATGTGTACTCTTTATCAATGAGCTGGAGATTCAGGTCTTATTTAAAGCGAGGTCATAAATTGAAAATACAGAATTAATGATTTTAAAAGGAGTTGAACCGTAAAGTCCTGGCCAACAGTAGTATGATATCTAGTTTGGCTAGCTCTATAAGTGGATCTAAAGGGCGTCGCTGATTGGTTACGTTGTGGCTCGTGAAGTTGTTGAACAAATTGCAGTGTCGTTTTTAAATGCTCTTGGATTAAGGGTTAATTGGTTCTTGAGCGTCATGCATGGAAGTTTAAGGATGTAAAGAGATTCAATTAACTATGAAAACTCAAGAGAAATGCGTGAAATATCAAATAATAAAGCACACTGTAAGAGATAAGACGAGGTCATGTAACTTCAACGCATGTTATTTGGACTGTATATGTATGAAATATATTAACATGTATAACACAAAAGCATTGGCGCACTCATGAAGTAGTCTTCAAATTAATGGGGAGCGATTGAATGGAAATTAAACAAAGATCGCATGCTATGAATGATGCATGTTATGCATGAAGGCCCGGTCGCTGTCTTATTTTTATATTTCAGAATGCAAAGAAAAACACGACCTGACACTCCTTCTCGAGTCCGACGACTCCGTTGGTGCAACAGGCTTCAACAAAGTCAAAACTTTCGCCAAACAACTTGTCGACGCTTTTGACATCTCGGACAGTCGAACTAAAGTCTCGGTCATCACGTACGGAGCCAAACCCCAGCTGAACTTCCAGTTTAATACATTCAGCGGCGTTACTAAGGACCAGGTTAAGAGCGCAATCGACAAGATCGGTTTCCAAGGGGGTGGTGTGTCGTCTACAGCGAACGCACTTGAGATGGCTTTCAATGAGGTCTACAAGGTAGACGCCGGATCAAGAAAGGATGCAAAGAAGGTATGGCAAATATCATAGTAAAGTGTGTTACTTCAAATTTAAAATATAGTTTCTGACGTTATAAGGTCTGGAGCAAGAGGCTATGTAAGTCACGGAAGCTTTATAGTCCTTTGTTTTAAGGATTTTGTAAGGATAATCATTAAGTAACGGTCCAGATAAGAACTGTAGTAGAATCCATTGTTCTGCGGAGCCTCCCCCACATACGATTTTGCTTGAATATGCCTTAAGTGCTTTAGGAGGTATCTACAGTCCAAACTACATCTCGAAAATAAAGTATTTTTTATGCTATTGGCTCTTTTTTCTCTGAAAACGTAGAGAAGCCACCATCCAGCCAATCGGATATAGAGAAAACAAAGGATTTTTCAATCACAAATTTGAGTACTTTCCCCACACGTTATTCTTCGAAATTAAACCATAGTTAGTTTGATCAAAAATAAATTCAAACCACAAAAAAATATCGAATGAAAATGCAATATTTCGATGGGTTTCTACTGATTGAATTTATAGGTATCAACCAATGAAATTACGAGAAAGAATAATAGAAAATTAACACCTTTTAACATTCCTTGCCGTAGACACTACAGTTCTCTTTTGGACCATTACTTAAACATAATAATAATAAGGGAAAAAAGGGTAGCCGAGTGGAGTAAGCGCTCGCCTCTCACCTCTGTGGCCTGGGTTCGATTCTCGGACCGGGCGCCATTCGTGAGTTGAGTTTGTTGGTATCTCACCCTTGCTTCAGTTCACCGGTTTTTCTCCGGGTTCTCCGGTTTTTCTCCCTCCTCAAAAACCAATCTAAATTCCAATTTGAAGTTCGTCGGAGTACATAATCACAAGCCTCTGGCTTGGAAGACTCGGTAACGGCTCCCTGTATCTTCGACACAAAAATAGAAATCAGTAATAATGATCTCGGCGATCCTCATGTTGTGGATAGTGGTGATCATAATGATGATGATGACAATGACGATTATGATGATGAAAATGATGGCGGTGATGCATGATGATCATACTGTCCATCCTGAATCAAAAGTAGATCTATTACTATAAAGAACAAGTGTTAGTTTGTGTTTTCAATGTTTTCATCACGGCTGAAAATCATGAATAGAAGCATATTTATGACGATAACAACAGTACAAACTGTTTTATCGGGAGTCAATTCTTTCAAACCCTAACCCAAATTGATTACACGAGGAGAAAGACAAATCCAACAGCTTGTAAGAACGTGCTCTAGGACGCGACTGCCCTAGAACTACAAGAATTAAAGTTAAACGGTGACCCAGGCCTCGCTCGGCCAAGCAAAAAGCGAAAGAACCCGGCTTAACCCCCCTGAACTTCATTTCCAAAAATGTATTCTAGCTAGGCGAAATTACATAAGAAAAGCTATAGTACATACCAAACTTTATTTATTGATTTAATGATTTATTTATTCAATGATTTATTTATTCAATGATTTATTGCTTTATTCAATGATTTAATGATTTATTCAATGATTTAATAGTTTAATGATTTATTTATTTATTTATTTAATGATTTGTATATTTATATAATGATTTTTTATTTTTTTATTTAATGATTTATTTAATGATTTATTTAATGATTTATTTAATGATTTATTTAATGATTTATTTAATGATTTATTTAATGATTTATTTAATGATTTATTTAATGATTTATTTAATGATTTATTTATTTATTTATTTATTTAATGATTTAATGATTTAATGATTTAATGATTTAATGATTTAATGATTTAATGATTTAATGATTTAATGATTTAATGATTTAATGATTTAATGATTTAATGATTCAATGATTTATTTATTATTTATTAGCTTATAAGAACGTGCCCTAGGACGCGACTCTGATTCATGACGTCACAGATACCAGCTAAGCTAAATCGCCCTGCTCTTTTCCGTATAAAGGCGTACGCAGACGTGTCCGTTAACAGGTCGTTTCCATTTTACTTCAGTCACTGGTAATTATCAGTCAGGGCAAGTTCCAGAACCCATCCAAAGCAGCTCGCTTCTCCTCCCAACTCATTCAAAACAACGTGGACGTGTTCGCCATTCCCATTGGCGGGAGAGAGGACTTGCAATCACTCAGGCGTGTCGCCTCCAAAAAGCAGGACAAGACCGTTTTCATTACGTCATCCTATGACGCTTTGAAGCCACACCTACGGGCAGTTACCAAAAGAATCTGCGAAGAGGCCGTGAAGCTCATACGTAAGTAGTACTGGTGGAAACGTTTCACCATGAATGTTTACCGTATGACACTGATATATTGAAATGGGTTTCCCATAGTTTTGTTCCTTCTTATCCAAATCCTACTTGGTTGAGCAGATTTCGTATGAGTGGGACAAACTACGGCACTGACTACAGCACGGTTACTGTACGGCATGCCGTGACATTGAAATGGTTTCCCATTGTTTTTGTATTGGTGATCCAATCAAATTACAGAGTTACGGTACAGCACGTTACGGTAAGGCTACGGACATGCCGTAGTTTGCCCCACTCATACGAAATCTGCTCCAGCGCTCCTTCTCTTTAAATTGATTATGTACAATTACATGCTTTATTTCTTACTCATACGGTATCTGCACCAAGCAGGTTAGTTTATAAACATTCCCTTGATTATTTTTTGACTTCAAAAAGTGGCAAGAATTGTTAACAGTTTTATTTTCTCGTTTCAGCTTGTGATAGACCACTCGACATCGTCTACGGGATCCCTGTGGCAAGTGACCTGGGTGGAGACTTGAGCCAGGTGAAAACTCTCTTTTCCAGTCTCACACGGCGGTTCAAAGTCAACAACAGAAATGTCCATATCGGACTCATCCCATACAGTGACACGGCGTCACTGGAGACGAGCCTTGATGTAGAATATGACCCATATATAATCCAAAGCAAGATCAAGGCATTGAAGCCCCGTGGTAGTGGATACAATGTTGCCAAAGCTATTACAGTAGCCGCTGACTACGCATTTACAGTGTTCGGAGGCACCAGGCAGACATCCCCCAAAACATTCGTCCTCATGGTTCCAGGGCCCATATCTGGAGACAGCAGTGCCATTGTAGCGGCTGCTAAGAAACTGAAAGGCATGGGAGTGAGGTTGATGATCTTTGGATTGGATGGGAATGCAAACAAGCCTCTTCTTGGCAGCATTAGTACCCAGCCCATGTCGAAATTCCTCCTGTTTGGTAATTATGATGACTTGATTGTCGCTACTGAACCCGCTGCTGATACTATATGTGCAGGTAAGAGTTGGATTACTTTGTCGCTGAGAGCTCCACCACTTTAAATAATGTATATATAGTAGATCTTAAAACAAGTCAACCTCCTGATGTAATCATGTGTTTGTTATTTTAGAGCGGATTTCAATTGAGTGTCGGAAGTGTTTTGGTTTTGCGTTTACTGAGCTCTCCTATTGGCTGAGAAAGTAAACCAACCAATCAGAATCCAAAGTAAAACCAAACGCAAATTGGTTTTGCTTTTGCTTTGGTTTGTCAGTGGCTCACGGGGAAGCCATTTATGAGTTACGTGTGATTACTCGCTACTATGATTGGCTGGCTGTGGGTAATTTGGGTTTGGTTTTACTACACTCAACTGAAAACCGCTCTACCCTGAAGTCTTTCAAACGATTGATTTCTAATTAGAGCAGTTTTCAATGAGTGTCGAAAAGTAATTAGGTGATTGCTTTCGAATTTGATTGGTTAGTTATCCATGTTTGCGTTTACTGTTCCTTGTGATTGGTTCATTGGGTTTTTATTTGCTCGTGATTGGTTCATTGGGTTTTTACATGCTCGTGATTGGTTCATTGGGTTTTTACTTGGTCCTGATTGGTTCAGGATTTGGTTTTACGACACTCAATCTAAAACCGCTCTATAATACGAAAGATCACGTAATTTAGCCATTATTTTTCCTTTCATATTCACTAAAAGGTGAATATGAAAAGGTAAAATCATAGTTAATGAGGGGAATGGTTAGGAAACCCAGCGACCTTCTTTGTTATAGGTCTTTGTTCGCTTTTTTCAACCGTGACCGTGCACAAAACACAATAGATATTGGAATATGTTAATCAATCAGCCAATAGAAACGTGTGGGAACAGGGGATGCTAATGAACTATGACCGTGCACAATCTTTTGTCTTACTCCCTTCCAACATAAATCGCAGCAAATACAGTCAGTACCACTTATCGAGATTATCATATATTACATTAAAACCTCAACGTATTGAGCAAAGGAGTAGATTGCGGTGCTGACTTATGGCGAATTTTACTGAAATTTCGACTGTTTCATTGGTTTGATAAGTATGAAAAGATTGACTTATTTTAAAACACCTTCGGTCGCACCCCCACTGGATTTAACTTTCTAACAAAATATAATGATGTCAAAATTTTAGCTCTACTACAAAAACTACTTCAGATAACGTCAATTGTGTTTTTTATCCGTAGTTGTTATATAATTACGCGCGTATGGTACCGTTATTAACAGGAAATACATATGGTGTTCCACCCCTAATGGGGGAGGTCACTGTTATCGATAGGAAATGCATATGATTTCCCACCACTCCCCCCTCGTTTTTGAAAATTCGCAAACCATATGTTGCATCCATCGTGTTTAGTACCGAAACTATGATTTTAACGCTGCAACTTTATTCAACCATTTCTAATGGGGGAGGGAACTGTTATTGACAGGAAATGCATATGCTTGTTCAACCTCCCCCCTAATTTTTGCAAGGTTTGCAGATATTACTCCAAATTCTAAAGCGATATCTTGCATTTCGCACGTATAGCGTCAGAACAATGATTTACCGCTGAAACGTCATTTAATCCAGTTCATGCCTTGCGGCCAAAACGAAAAGGTCGATGATTTTTTACTGATAGAAAGCAATGTCGTAGACATGGGGTTTTACCAAAATAAATGTTATCCATAGAAAACTGCAGGGAGTCCTCTTAGTTTGGTTGAAGTCCACGTTCAGGAGGAAAAATGAGAGCGAAAACTAAATTTCAAAACGACTTAAACCCCCCACCCCCCGACTTCATTTGCGTGTGTACTGCATCAAAAGTGTGAAATTACATGAGATAGACTGGTTTCTATATGCCACATACCAAACATTAATACCTCCAATCCATGAATTAGAAATATTCCCTACCCCACCCCCCTGGAAATGGTATATCCGTTTGTGTTAACAAAGCCCTTCATAACAAAATTGATCGGTTTCTAAGATTAGAACTACAGAATTAAAGTTAAACGGTGGCCCAGGCTCCGCTCGGTCAAGCAAAAAGCGAAAGAACCCGGCTTAACCCCCCTGAACTTCATTTCCATAAGTAATACGTCAAAAATGTATTCTAGCTAGGCGAAATTACATAAGATAAGCTGTAATACATACCAAACTTTATTTATTGATTTAATTATTTATTTATTCAATGATTTATTGATTGATTTAATGATTTATTCAATGATTTAATAGTTTAATGATTTATTTATTTAATGATTTATTTATTTAATGATTTATTTATTTAATGATTTATTTATTTATATAATGATTTATTTGATGATTTATTTATTTATTTAAAGATTTATTTAATGATTTATTTATTTATTTATTTAATTATTTATTTATTTATTTATTTATATAGTTAATGATTTATTTATTTATTTGATGATTTATTTATTTATTTGATGATTTATTTATTTATTTATTTATTTATTTAATGATTTATTTATTTATTTGATGATTTATTTATTTATTTAATGATTTATTTATTTATTTAATGATTTATTTAATGATTGTATTATTTCTATGATTACCGTTAGGAATTATTATTGAGTTACTGATCACAATGTTTTCCTTCTAATCAGGAAAATATGGGAAATGTTTTGAGGTCCCTCGATCATCTGAATGCCCAGGCGAACCTAAGCCAAGCTGCTCTGTTGATAGTGACTGTCAGGACGCTGGTCAGGCTTGTTGTATTGGTGAATGCAGCGTGCCGACATGCTTGGGAAGAGTTCAAAGTAAGGGTTAAACATGAAGTAACGGTATAAATAGGTTAGCCCCTCTTCACGCATGGCTAGCTCGAAATAAAAAAATCAAATTGCTGAGCAGTGAAGAAAGCAAGCGAGCAGATCAGCTTTGAAATACTAGATTTTTAAGGTTTAAAATTAAACAAGCCATAAAAAAGTGATCACAGGGAAGATAGTTGTCCATTGATGACTGCCAGTGGTATTTTTTACTGTTTGCGAACTCTGTAGCCCTTACTCTGAAGCAGAAGCCCATAACCAGGAGCGTCCATATCTCCTATATAGCTGTCACAGCGTTTTCACAAGTTGGGCTATTTTTAGATAATTTTCCCCGCCAATTAGTGGAACCGTTCTAAAAATAACCTAACTTGTAATTAAAACGATGTGACAGGCCTAGTATGCAGGATGGATGCTCCTGGTTATGGGCTCCTGTCTGAAGTTAAACATTTTTGTGTTTCATTTGAATTTCGCGCGACAAGCAATCAGTAGGGAGCACTCAAGCGGAGCATCACGCAGATGTTTACTCCACAAAGGCCGATTGACAACTGAAGGGTGACAAACCCCTGGGCTCCCCTTTTTATACCGGAACTTCGTGTTTGAACTACAGTTGTGATATAACTGGAATTGGTTTGGATCTAACGCGTGCTCTCATTGGTTGTTACTGCGCTCGGGATGTGATACCATCGTGACAGAAGATGGCGTAATATCTGTAGCGCATGCGCACGTCACTGGCTATCTGCTACAGGCGGGAAAGAAACATGAAGGAATTTAGTCAAAATGAAGTCTGATGTAAGGAAGTACTTTTAAGCCTCTCGCACGAGAGAGTGGACCAAATGATAGCTGAAGTAGTATTTATTGCTACATGAAAAAAATAACGGATGATGTCAGGAACCCATAACTAGGAGCGTCCATCCCGCATACTAGACCTATGTCACAGCGTTTTCACAAGTTAGGTTATTTTTTGAACGGTTTCCCGCTGTTGTTGAGTTGCAACTATTCCTAAGGGAATAAAATCAGAAAAGCGTAGCAGCCATTGTTTGGTATAACAAAAGTAGCTAATGAGGCATCTTTTTGTTCCGCCACGGTGCAACCCACAAATTGGCGGGGAGAATAATCTAAAAATAGCCCAACTTGTAAAAACGCTGTGACACCTGTATAGGAGATATGGACGTTCCTGGTTATGGACGCTCCTGGTTATAGGCTCCTGGTTATGGACGCTCCTGGTGATGTTTCTTATATAGTTGTACTACATGGATATGTTGTAGTTCAAATTTCATCTCAGTTCAATTTTATTTTTAACTATGGAATTTTTGTGTACTAAAAATAAATCCACCCTCCCCCTCTGTGTTCCTACTTCCCCTTATCACTTTCTTCCCTTACAGTGCTACATTATACCCATATAATCAGCTATACTAATTACCATATTTATTTTACCTTCCATTGTCTTTGCTGGTACCATCGGATCTGTTGGTCAGAGCCTTAACCGCAGTAGATGTATGACGCCACGCTCGGTCGCTTTCCCGATTATCAACCGAAGGGCGGGCACTCATGTAGCGTTCCCTGAAAATACAAACCAAAGCGACACTTAGAACCAAAATACTCACAAGTACGCCACCCTCAACTATATACAAAATATTTAGCGCCTGGAAAGAATCAAAAGAAACTACGCCACGAGGAATTTCTTTGCCGATGATCGCTTTTTTAGAACTTTTATCTCGCTTTTCTTCATTAGCATACACTGATCATTGTATTGTATTGTTCTGAAAACGGACATCTCACGAGTGACCTTCGGTTGATAATCGGGAAAGCGGCCGAGCGTGGTGGTGTGACGTCATACATCAACTGAATGCAGAATAATTTCTCCCTAACCGCTATGCCACTGAGGTGATCGATGTGACATAGCACCATACTCATTTACTATATATGATGGCGTTACTAGTACCCATTCCCCCGCAATGTAGTCGAAATTTGCATATGCGCAGTTAAGTCTTATAATAGCTTGTAATTTCACTAAAACTGTGCAGAAATTGATAACAGAAACCCGGTACCCCATTGAACATAGAATACAAGTGAAAAAATACATTCTGGCACGTATTGGCAGATGGTTGGTTCCGACTCGGAGCCCTCTTCGGGTGGGCACAGTGACTACAGGTAAAAAATACTAAGTGAATCCAAAAAGAATCCTAGTTCAAAAATATTATGTAGTTTAAAAAAAATCCCTAGTTAAAATGTGTTCCCCTAGTTAACAAAAACTGAGATGAAATTTGAACTACAACAGCTACAGCTATTTCAACATGGTTCCCCCGTACAATCGACAAGCGACATTCCCAGACCGAGATGCATTGTGGTTGTAACTGAAAGTCTGGTGAATTCGTTTGTTTTTGGATCAAAACCTTTAAGATGAATATTAATGGTCTCCTGTGAATCGATTTTAGAATTACACCGTAGTTTATCCGTTTCGCACAGCTGAACAGTTATAACCACAATGCATTTCGGTCTGGGAATGTCGCTTGTCATTTGTTCGGGATAACCTTTTTGGAAACAACAGTAACAGCCGATATTGAATTCAATTTGAAGAAGAACTATTTCTAAGATTTCTACATAGGGTAACGAGAGCCCTTTGACATAATGCACCTTCGAACTGTAACGGAATTTTTTCTCTTTCAGATTGTTTCGTTAATATGGACATAGCCCTTGCTTTTGATACAACTCTCAGTGGAAGAGACCTTGATAGTGCGAAAGCATTCACAAAGAGATTTATCAGCTCCATTGCGGACTCAGAGAACTCTATTCACTTTGGTCTTCTCAGCTTCGGCTCTTCTGCCCAGACTCTAGCAAACTTCCGTAACTTTGCTCCTCTACCGAAGTTGAAGACTTTAGTGGATGGCATCACATCAAGCAGCGGAGACAGAAGAGTCGACTTAGCTTTAAGAGGAGTCAAGAGTGATATCTTTAGCCTGGAAGGTGGAATGAGACATGGACATCCTAAATTTGCAATCTTCTTGACTTCCGGAGCAACTTCGGCGGACTCGGAAGATTTAGCGAAGGCGTCGAAGGACTTACGAGCGCTCGGCGTGAATGTGGTAGCGATCGCGTCTAATAGCGGCGTAGACGACACTTTTCTTGGACAGCTAGCTAGTGACCCTAAGTACATATTTAAAGCCAACGCCGCTTCAGATCTCAATGACTTGGTTGGAAATATCGTTGGAAAGTTGTGTAATGGTATGTGTACACTGTATGATGTTTCAACTCGTGATGTTTGAAAATTCCACAAATAACACTCCTCCTGCGGACTCGTGTTATTTTGTTACAATTTCCAAACATCACTCACACTATTAATCGTTAATTGAACTTGCACACTAATGATTATCAATACTAATTAACCACTCACACACACTTAGCAATGATAAGGGAACAGGGATATTTTAATATTCAGGAGTAACCACTAATATATCTGATTTGATGTTCAAAATTTTCACTCCTTGAAACCGTATGCAGAATTTTCCATAGTTTGTTCTTACTGAAAGAAGATAGTTGTGTACTTGGTTTTCTTAAAAAATTGATGAAAGACTAATGGCAGTTTGCTGGTTTACATGCATAAAGAGTGCATTGTGAAAAAACAAATCAGTCAATCGGAAAATATTGAGCTTTATAAATAAAGGTAGGGTATGTTTTTGAAATCTGAGAATGTAATAGTTCTTAATGCCCTTTTTGTAGTATTATAATTCGATTCAAGGTGGATTCGTAGGTGTTATTTATGTTTACGTAATAGCGATTTTTTTGACAACACTCCTATATTAATTGTTGATTCTAAGTCATTTATATATAAGAGAATAGAAGAGGCCCGAGTATTGATCTGAGAAACGCCGCATGCAATAATTTGCTCATCTGAAGAAATTGTTATAAAAAAACAGTTGTACTTAAATACATGAAAGTCAAATGAACTTGGCTCAAAATTTGAATGAACTCCAAATTTCTTCATACTGCATTCGGCCTTCAGCATCATGCAGTATTCATTATTTTTCATTCATTGTACAGTCAACACGTGCCGATATTTGTCAAGAAAACACGCACACCAGTCTCTAACTGACTCAATTGTTTTTGTTTAAGCTAAACCGGGAAGTTGCCCAGCAGTAACTGCTGCATGCACCGCTCCAGGATCCGCAGTCCCTGCTGAGTACATTCCGTGTGGTGATTCAGCTGGTAAGGCGGGAAGGAGTGACAAAGAGAACGACTGGGACTGTCCTGGTGAACAGAGGTAAGTTAAATACAATACATGAAAACATTATCGTTGTTTTAGCGTTTGTTACTGGAGAAAAAAAGAAACCAAACAGTTAGAATAGAGACACTAATGCTTACTGTATGACATTAATAACAATTCGTAAAAGAAAAGTGTCGTTTTGTGTCTTTCTGCATCTTTTTTTAGCTACCAATTTCTCACTCTTGCGCTTGATAAAGATGTAAATTGTTTCTTTGGAGCGGGAAACATTGGATTTTGATGACTGCCACGTGACCCTGAATCAGCCAATGCGAGCGTGCATTGTGTCTGGAAATTTTGGTGACTGCCACGTGACCCTGAATCAGGCAATGCGAGCGTGCGTTGTGTCTGGAAAACTTATGGCTATGTAACAATTGTTTTTAATGAGATCCACTTACACTGCGTTTTAAAACTAAATTACGTTCGTAAATCAGAACAGCTAGTCCAAAACAATAACCAAAAGCTTTTCATTTTTACAATATTCACCACCAGTTGACTCTGCCTGATACAAACCCTTTTTCTATGAATATGGATAGATTTTGATTATCATGCTAACTAGATACAAGCCATGGAGGCTGGAGTTGACTCTGCCTGATACAAACCCTCTTTCTATGAATATGGATAGATTTTGATTATCATGCTAACTAGATACAAGTCATGGAGGATGGAGTTGACCCTGCACTGATACAAACCCTCTTTCTTTGAATATGGATATATTTTGATTATCATGCTAACTAGATACAAGCCATGGAGGATGGAGTTGACCCTGTACTGATACAAACCCTCTTTCTTTGAATATGGATATATTTTGATTATCATGCTAACTAGATACAAGCCATGGAGGATGGAGTTGACGCTGCACTGATACAAACCATCTTTCTATGAATATGGATATATTTTTATTATCATGCTAACTAGATACTCTCCTCTAACTAAGCTGAGTCAACTCCAGCCTCGATATCACCAAAGGCTTGTTTACCTTTCGAAATGGCGGTCAAGAACTACGAATTGGACTGTGAATTTCTAACGAGACCTGAAACAACTATAGGGCTGATCAAATATTAGCACCTTCTGCATTCCTTGCCATTGGACTGCTTAGTTCTGAGCCGTTCTGTTATTTAATATTACAGGTGCTGCCGAGATCCGTCGGGTTGCCATTCAATCTGCCGCCATCCACCCAACGGTAATTTAGAATATCACAACTTATAATCCATCAAATATTTTTAGTGGAATGCGTCACGTGACCCGATATCTGCTCTCCGTCAGACGACACTTAACAGCGAATACACCCCCCTGTGAGCGTGCGCGCGCAAGGGATCCTTAAAAGGAAATATTCGAAGGATTATAAAGACAATAACCTACTTCGTGATGTTGAAATATGAACTGATGTATGTCCTTGGACATTATCTGTTTCTCGAAACTCACAGTTTTCCTTGAGCTTCTCTATCCGAATCTGTTCGCTTCGCTCTCGGAAACTGATCGTTTCGCTGTCGGAAACTGTTCGCTTCCCGGAATAGATAATCTCTTCGGACAAATGTCAGTGCATATTTCAACTCCACACGTAGGGTATTGTTTACATAACATCATATAATAACATATATAGCATTAGTCTACGGTATTTTCATTACCTAGTTAAGCCGGTTAGAGTTAAGTTAACCACAAGTTCATTGCTTAGTTTCATTGTTTACTAAATTGGTTAAGTATGTTGAGTTCATAGTTCCTTGTCTGTTTTTCTCTTTTAAATACGATATCAATGTTTGTAATTGTTACAAATTGTTAAATAACAGCATGCACCCAGTGTTCTAATGCTACTTAATATAAAACGATCATGTAAACACAGCTTCGATAATTTGAGTCGGAGAGCTCGGTTGCTAATTTGGAAAATGAAGCTGTGTTTCTTGAAAGTTTGTTTTAATAACTAAGTGACAAGAAAGCATAGGCTAAAGCAAAAAGTAATTAACGCGGGAAACCTTCACAATGTTTCCTGGCTTGTATTGCCTTTAAATAACATTTTCGTACATGATAAGTGCGTCATGCATACAGTATTATGAATTAATATTGAAAGTCTTACTCGGAAAGGCATCATATGAAACCTCCTCAATAGCAACCTGCATTTGTTTAAATTACGTCAGTCGTATTTCTTGAACACAGTATTTTTGAAAAGACATTGAAAGTCTTACTTGGAAAGTTATCATGTAAAACCTCGTAAAAAGCAATCTGTTTGTTTTAAGTGCCTATAAGTCCAATGTTTTCGATTCTACTTCAAGCGAATAGGTGAATAGTAAACCATTTCTTGATTTGAGTGTTACGTTTACGAGTTATAATGGTTTATATTTCGAACATGATAATTATGATAATTATGTGATGTCATAGGAG
This sequence comes from Actinernus sp. WN-2022, assembly GCA_030867875.1. Lineage (NCBI taxonomy): Eukaryota > Metazoa > Cnidaria > Anthozoa > Actiniaria > Actinernidae > Actinernus > Actinernus sp. WN-2022. The sequence goes on from JAOWCC010000019.1 coordinate 23,381,368, forward strand.
GCCGAGTTCAGTTTACTGTCCAACAAACTCAACTCACATATGGCGCCGCGTCCGGGAATCGAACCTGGGCCTCAGAGGTGAAAGGCGAAGCGCTTAATCACTGCGCCATCCCGGCTCCCCAATTTGAGCAACACTCAAATCAATACTATTCACCTATTCTCTTTATGTAGAATCGATATTAATGATATACAATTTGAACTTATAGGCACTTTAAATTCGAAGCAAAACTGTTAGTGTAAAAAACATTTCAAGCTACGATGTCGCAATCTAAAAAAGGTTCCACAAAGATGATTAAGGAAGGCTACTATGATTGTTTTATTTCGGCGATGTAGGTTGCTTTTTCTAGAAAGAAAGCTAGTAACCCATAAATGTGCTTTCCATGCATGTTTCGTGCAAAAAATCGGATGGACAGTCGATTGAATGCATGCAGCTTATATCAACGACAAGAAACTCTTTGCCACTTAAAATGCATGAAGTTACTCCACTAAACACTCGTCTTTGGAAGTACCACCTCTTTTCTTACAGTTTGCAAAGGACAATACGATCTTGTACTTCTCCTTGATTCATCGGCGGAGGTCGGCGAAAGAGGATTCCAGAAAGTCAAGACTTTCGCCAAGCAATTGGTCGACGCTTTTGACATCTCTGACTCCGGAACGCACGTCTCTGTGGTTTCATACAGTGGCGCTCCTAATGTGGATATCAAATTTAACCAGTTCGTGGCCAAAGATCAAATAAAGGGAGCTATAGACGCGATACCATTCCAGGGAGGCGGTCCTTCTGCTACTGCTGAAGCTTTACGGAGTGCACTTAGTAATGTGTATACCATTTCAAGTGGAGCAAGGGACCGTGTTAATAAGGTAGGGATGTTTCATCACATTAAATTGATGAATTCAGTTGATGAGTTGGTGCAACTCACAAAACGTAACAGATATTGGAAGATTTGATGTGTTCTTTATTACATTGTTATTGTGAGACTACTTAGACAACGAGAACCAATCACATTGCAGAACGAAAACAAAGCATTTCAACTTAAGATTATTTGAGCCAATCAGTGTCGAGTACAAGACAACAGCATTTTTACTTGCTCGAGTTTTGATGCGGTGAAAGGAAAATTTGGTGAACTAGTTTTGAAGTCTTTTCGATGAAGAAAATCACGTAGATATGTTAGGATTTGTATAAAAATACAATTAATTTTGAATTCGCTTAAATTTGCACATTCTGTCCCAGTCCTTTTGTAGTTTACGAAATGGTTAATACAATAAATGTGTTTATATTGGGCATTCGGAATTAGTCCTTCGCGCTACTCTCTTAGGAGTTGTTCACCGCTTATAAGCTTAGCGAATGCCGCATTTGGATATCACTTGACGGTAACCAGTTTCTAACTTGACCCGTGCAGGTCCAAAATTCCCAAATTTCCACCATGTGTAATTAATACGGTCCCCTTGTTACTTACACCTATAAATCCTTTATCACTAACGTTCGGCTCGTCTAGCCTACATATACATTGTATACTTGAAAGTTACGTTACCGATAACCTCGTATCTCCCAATAAACACAACTGGTTCGCGGCTCTCCTACACCGTCTTGTTTGATGGAGAATATACAATATAAACGTTTTCTATTCGACGGAACGCAGTGACAGAGCACAGAATTAACATAAAAAGGAACAAACAAAATGATTTGCAACACGTGACGTCATATGTACGTATCAGAGCGCGCATTTCGCACTCTTTATTGACACTGAATATCCATATCGTTGTACTGATTCCTTTACAGCATTTTCAATTTCCCTTTCCTTGACATTGCAAAAAACGAAATTCGATCCCCGGACGCGGCGCCACATGTGAGTTGAGTTTGTTGGTATCAGTCGCCCTTGCTCAAGCGTTTTTCTCCGGCTCCTCCCGTTTTCCTTCCTCTACAAAAACCAACACGCTAAATTCTAATTCGATCTGTAAATTAGCCGGGTCCTGACTTTGATCAGCCCCTATGGTTGTTTCAGGTCACGTTAGAAATTCAGAAATAATTCCGAGAGATCTTAGAATACACATTTGTATTGTAATACAGTCACTAGTGATCATCAGTCCCGGGAAGTTCCAGAATCCCGCAAGTGCAATCAGTCTGGCCGGCCAACTAAAACTCAAGCAGGTAGACGTGTTTGCCATCCCTGTTGGAAACGCTCCCGACCTACCCTCCCTAAGAAAAATAGTGTCACGCCTTGAGGAGAAGAACGTTTTTATGACAACATCCCCTGATGCTTTGCTGCCTCATCTCAGAGCTGTGACCAATACGATCTGCGAAGGAGCACAGAAGATCAAAGGTATGGACATAACTTTTATTTCAATTAGTAAATGGCGTCCAATTTAAATATGACTCGTCCTGGTCTGAATAGCCTCGTGTATGTGAGCAACGCGTCCTCTCTCTTAGATTGACTATTATCATCAATTGTCAAAATCGCTAGAATTGATTATAATCATCATTCTAAGACAAACCCTAACCCGAACTACAAACCAAACCCTAACCATCGGACGAGTTCACGGGTAAACGACAGGTTCTCACTCACCTAGAACTAGGGTTTACAGGTAAACAAGAAAGGAAGGTAAACAAGAAAGGAAGGTAAACGAGAGAAATTTTTTTTTGAGCGCTCCTACTCGGGCTCGAACTCGTAGCCGTTTGCGTGTAGTGCTTGGTAGTACAGACGTCATGACCACTACACTAAGCGCGTCTACCGCCGTTCGGAATTCGACAATTGTTTAGTTATACTTGACTGGTTTTAACCTCGAGGTTAAATTGAGGATTATAATCAATTCTAGCGATTTTGACAATTGATGATAATAGTCAATCTAAGGAAGATACCGTGTTGATGTGAGGATAGCAGGCCCCTTGGGCGCCATTTTTCGAATTGGCCTGTGCGATGGCGGTAAAAACTATGTTCACTGGAACCATTTACAGACCATGGAGAACTATGTAAGAAGTCTGTGAATTTACAGACATTTTTATAAACATTTTAAATAGTTGTAAATGTAACTCTTTTCACACAAAATGTCTGTAAATATGCTTTTATATACGTTTTTACAAGCTTCTCTAGATTTACAACTGTTTAAAATGTTTTTTAAATGTCTATAAATCTCAAATTTACAGAGTTGACAAGTCGGTTTTTTTACAAGAGAAATTTTCACATTTTACAGACCTTTTGTATAGTTCTTCAAAGTCTGTAAATGTAAATCTTGTAAGCCCTGCAATCCGGTTCAACTGTTTCTATACGTTTCGTTGTAATCTGATCGCGGTACAAACAAGTGAGCAATTAAAATCCAAACTGAATCATTCATAGGATGCGTAAAGTCTCGAGATTTTATCAACAAAAGAGTTCTGGGGTGGTCAGTCATCTTCAGGAAAAAAAATTGAATTTTGGCCAAAGTATTTGACATCAAATTCTCATAAAACACTGTATTTCCCGCCATGTTTGCCCTGATTACCCAGCATGCCCCTCGAGCGTGAAGTGGGTTATTTCTAGTTGTCCTTATTTTACAGTATGTGACCAGGTGATGGACGTTGTATTCGGCATTCCTACCGCTAAGAAACTTGGCAACGACTTCCAGAAAGTCAAGGACTTTTACATGAACATGGTGAAACTATTCAAGGTAACCATTAATACCACTCATATGACTTGTGGCGTAAAGTGTACCTACCCTCTCCTGGAGAGGATCCAGGATTCTGAGGGAGGGGGGTGGGGGTTCGATAGGGGTTCCATCATGGGGACTTCTTTGTTTTCCTTTATAAAAGAGAGGGAGAGAAAGTAGGGTTCGATTGAAACCCCAATTTACCCTCTGGATTCTCCCCGGCCCTCTTACAACTTTTGTACTTATGGAGTAGATATCCAAATGGCTTTTGAGTATTTCTGTGAAGAAAACATTTTTGGTTTACAGAGAATACTCTGTGTATTACGCTTGTTTGAAATAGTGGCCTTTCCTGGCCCACGACTGCGCAAGTAAAAGGCCTGGGTCGATTCCTTCCTGGGGTGACGTCAGCTCATTAATTAACTATTCTCTGTGGCGCTTTTCTATCACAGCAACATTAATTTATTGATCTCGATAATATACACAGTTTGTGAGTTGTTAGTAAAGAACAAAGTCCTCATAGTCAATTTTAAGTATTTCTTCAAATTATTGCAAAGTCGACTTCATCCTGGGGTGACATCACCCCAGGAGTTGAGCCACGCTTTTATGTACGTGGTCATGGATCAGGGTAGAACATGGAGTATTCTTTGAAAACAAACAAAAAAATCACAGAAGTATTCAAAACTATAGGTATAAAAGAGGTGTACAATTTGCAACAGGGGTGATATGAGAAAACCTTGTATGCGTAGAACTAATACAGTAATTAACTTTCAAAAGGCCTATGAGGTGAAGGAAAACCAATACAATATATATATATACAGTCAATCCCAAAAAGGTTCTCCAGCAGAACATAATATAATACTATAATATCCATAGTTTTGGCCTATTGTTTTGGCCTAGACAGTAGCCCAAAACAATGGATATTATAGTATTATATTATATTCTGCTGGACAACCTTTTTGGGATTGACTGTATATAGTATAGATATAGATATTTTATTAGCTTCGCCAACAGCAAAATATAGAATGAGAATACAAGGAAAATAAAACACATAAACAAAACAATTCATTCAGTTGGCAGGGGAACCGCAGCAAAGTGGCCAATTACTGCGGGCCCATAAGAAGGGCTATGAAGGACATAAGAAGGGCTATGAAATAGGACACATTTTTTTATTGGTCCGTGGGCAACATTCGGAAATGAAAATGATTTGATGTTGAAACAGAAACTAACATTGTTCATGATTGAAGGTGAACGCAATCGCTTCCCAAAACCTGTTGAACTTTAATATTTTATTAGGATGAGAAATACAAAAAACATTGTTGTATCAACTGAAGGCGAGGACAGATTTTCAGAAGTGACAATTTAATTGGATAGCAAAAGTAGACTCGAACATAATCAGATTTACTTACGAAGTGTCAAATTGTTTATTGAATCGACGAAGAGTCTTGTACCTTATGTTTGAAATATTTGTATAATAATATATCTGTAATTTATTTCTTATTTCTATATTTTCTATATTTAGCGTATTTGACATTACTGTTTATCTACAATGCCGTATGCAATACACTAGTACTAAATATATATCGGTATGTTTCATGTCATGTCATCTATTGTTGTTAATGTGCCAACCACAGTCATTGGTTCCTGACACAAAGTGGCCTTTTGAAATCATGGTTGGCATATTAGTAACAACTATAATGTTTATAAACACGAAACATTTGTATTAGTATGTGAACATTGTCTAAAAGGAGTTGGTTCACTCTCCTAAGGTGTCAAACAGGAAGGTACACGTGGGATTAATACCCTATAGCACGTCTGCCTCCATGACAGCTAAACTGGACTCCATCTACGATCGCTCAGCGCTCCTATCCACTATAAACAATCTCAAACCATCTGGAAGTGGCTACAACGTGGAAGCTGCTCTCAGGGTCGCAGCAGACCATGCGTTTTCAATCTTTGGCGGTGTTCGCCAGACAGCTCCTAAGACATTCGTCCTATTCGTCCCTGGTGACTCATCGAGTTCCCAGAATGCAGTGAACGCCGCGGCCCAGAAGCTAAAGAGCATGGGAGTGAGGCTGATGATTATTGAACTGAAGGATGCTAAGGCGGCGTTGTATCGACTGGCTGCTAGTCAACCGTCATCTAAACATCACCTTACTGGAGGCTATGATGATATTGGCGCCGGGATATATGATGCAGCGGACACCATTTGCAAAGGTATGTAACATATATGTAACATTAACATATAGGGGAGCCGGAGTGGCGCAGTGGTCAAGCGCTTTGCCTCTCACCTCTGTGGCCCGGGTTCGATTCCCTATCGCGGCGCCACATGTGGGTTGAGTTTGTTGGTATCACGTCCTTGCTCTGAGAGTTTATTCACCGGATTCTCCGGGTTTTCTCCCTCATTCTAATTCCCAATTCTAATTCGACTGAGGAGTCTGTGGCCCCCCTTCAAGGGTCAGCTAGAAGACTAGACACGTAAATAAAGTTGTTTCTTTATTTTATTTTGAATGACTCTCTTGTAAGATGATTTATTGTTCTTCTTTTCAAAATAAACTGGGTTTGGAGTAGTGTAAGCGAACGTGGCGAGTGTAACGAATAGACTAGTTTCGTCTTCTCACGGAAGAGTGGAACGAAGCGTCAATGAAGGCTCATGCGGGGGAATTCACTAAAAACCTATTTAGCATTAGAAAAGATGCAACCGAATGAGCCACCATTGAGTACTCTTTCCAGATTGTCCGTGAGAATACAAAACTTTACTATTTCGAGGATAGAAGAGCCGAATGTTCATAATCTCACAGAAAACTGAAAAGAAGAATACAGTTTATTAAAGGTGACGAAAATTGAGTGATGTAAGTCGTCCATCAATTTTTTTCAGCTAAATATGGAAAGTGTCCCGCATTCCGACCTCCTACCCCTGCGGAGTGTCCTCCAGACGTTGAAAGTACTTGTGCTGTCGACAAGGACTGTAAACAGCCTGAAGAAGTTTGTTGTATTGGAGGATGTGGAGAAAGTACTTGTAGGACACGTGTGAAAAGTAAGTATTCATACAAATATCCAAACAACCTCTTAGTCAGCGTGATATCTTTAATCTAAATTCCTTCACTTTTAGTACAGTGTTGAAGAAATGCTGAAGTTTATTGGTCACGTAAATAACAATTCCGCGAAATGGATCGATTTTAGTATAGATTGTAATAAGCTTTTTACAGGAAACAGTCACGTGCAGATATATCACGTCAATAAATAATGAATTGCGCTCGTGATCCTATGGGGAAGGCTTTACTGGGGAAGTCTCTACCGAACAATTGATTGAAGGTGGAAAAGTATATATAAATTCTCATTTTTAGCCATCCAGTACAACCACATGATTGCATTCCGGCTAAAGATCCATTGTAAGAAATAAATCTAGCTGATATGATCTGCACGACTTTTGATCTATAAAACAACTAAAACATACCAAACGAACTAAATTCTCTCTGATTTCTTAATCGGCCGCCATCTTGAATTTCCACCTTTTAGCCAATGTTTCCCAGATAAGCTACTGTGATGGGAAAAAAGAGTTTACCTTTACATGGCAGCTTAGTTTCATTCATTCTTGTTCCCAAAGCCCGCGCATTTCTTGGACAGTGGTAACCATACTTATTTAAATCTTGGCATGCGCAGCTATGACATCTTTTGTTTCGCTTGTTCTTCCCTTAAAATAATCTTATTTTTCTTATTCAATCCGAAACATTAATCTCAATTTTCTCTCCTAGATTGCTTTGTTGCAATGGACATAGCCATTGCAGTAGATTCAACTGCCGGAATTAGTGACGACGACTTCGAAAACACTAAGAAATTTGTCACCAGAATCGTCAACTCGAACTCCGACTCGGAAAACAACATCCACTACGGACTGCTTCAGTTCGGCCAGGGAGCCACCACTCTAACGAACTTCCGTCAATATGTATCCGAGGCGAAACTTCGCGACTTGATAAAGAACATGCAGAAAACTGGAGATTCTGACAGAAGAGTTGACGTAGCTTTGAGAGGAATAAAGAGTGGAATCTTCAGTTTGGAAGGAGGCATGAGGCAAGGGCGTCCCAGGTTTGCAATTGTGGTGACATCAGGAGCCTCTTCTGCAGATTCGGAAGACTTGGCAAAGGCATCAAAGGACTTGCGAGACATCGGTGTCAATATTATCGCTGTTGGATCAAATACCAACGTTGATAATGGCTTCTTACAGCAACTCGCTTCTGATCCTAACTTCGTGTTCAAGGCCAATACTCCTGGTGATCTGAAGACACTATGGAATGACATCGAACGAAATATGTGCTCAGGTATGTCTTGCGCATTCGTTGGTTTTATTGATGTTTTCCCATTCTCGACCCCAGACCCTTCTCTTATTTCTTACTGCGCATGCTCGACGAAATCGAAGCAGTAAGAAATAAGAGAAGGGTCTGGGGTCGAGAATGGATGTTTTCCTCGATCGCGTCCAGTGAAAAAGATAATGTGCTACTGTGATTGGATGAAAAACTGTGCAGAACCCACTGAAGTGTGCAGAACCCACTGAAGTGCTGACGAACTCGTAGCCCGATTACCGTTAATTCTGGATTAAAGTTTAACCGAGGATGTTGGTTATCTTGGTAAAAGGTGTTTATTTTAGTATGACAAGTAGAAAGGTACGTATTCCTCATCAAACAATAAGTTTTTAATCCCAAATCAGTATCCCACGAGTCGAACTAAACAATACCCTTAATCCTGGATTAGCTTATCCCATCAGTAGTCCACGAGTCGAACTAAAGAATACCCTTAATCCTGGATTAGCTTAATCGAGGTTTGAGGCCTTGGGGTTCTTACCGTTTACAGTAAACCAGCTGGTCGGAAATTTAAAACCGAATAAAATAAAAGAGCGAAATTAAAAGAGCGGGAAAGTGGATTACCCCAACCGGTAGCCCAGGTTTTTCAAAACTTTCGAACCGCAATGACGCGTACTATTTGATTTTCCAACCGGAATTTCTTGTTTTTCGGTGTACACGGTAAGCACCCCACTTAGAGGTCGTGGTCAGCTCGGTGTTCTGTTCGTTGTTAGCTTGTCATCTGTTCGTGGTCAGCCCGTATTCTGTTCGTGGTTAGCTTGTCATCTGTTCATGGTTAGATCGTGATCTGTTCGTGGTTAGCTCGTGTTCTGTTCGTGGTTAGATGGTGATCAGTTCGTGGTTAGCTTGTCATCTGTTTGTGGTCAGCTCGTGTTCTGTCCGTGGTTAGCTCGTGTTCTGTCGTGGTTAGCTCGTGATCTGTTTGTGGTCAGCCCGTGTTCTGTTCGTGGTTAGATCGTGATCTGTTCGTGGTCAGCTTGTGATCTGTTTGTGGTCAGCTCGTGTTCTGTTTGTGGTCAGCTCGTGTTCTGTTCGTGGTTAGATCGTGATCTGTTCGTGGTCAGCTCGTGATCTGTTTGTGGTCAGCTCGTGTTCTGTTCGTGGTTAGATCGTGATTTGTTGTTTAGTTCGTGATCTGTTCGTGATTAGACCATTATCGGTTCCTGGGGTTTGTGATTAACTCATGCATGATTAGTTCATGATCTAGCTATAGCAATGTAAATGGTAAGATACATGCTTTATTCCCCGTTTGATAACTTTGAACGGTGTAGCAAACGTTGAAGTGCAAGCAATAACGCATTATTGTTGTTGCAGTAAAACCTGGTAAATGTCCTGCAGTCTCTGCTAGATGCAGTGCTCCAGGGTCCGCAGTCCCAGCTGAGTACATTCCGTGTGGTGATTCAGCTGGTAAGGCGGGAAGGAGTGACAAAGAGAACGACTGGGACTGTCCTGGTGAACAGAGGTGCTGCCGTGACCCGTCAGGGTGTCACGCAATATGCAGAGAACCACCAAACGGTATGAGAGTACTTATTATGACAAGATTCATAGGGGTTAATTCCATAGACTAAAATCTAAATTTGACTGCAAATTCTGCATGTAGTACTGACCTGGTAAATGTACGATCCAAACTTCATTCTTGACCAGAAATTTGGAATTAGTTAAGGAGCCGGAGGCAAAAGGGAAAGATACGCATTACGGTACTTGTACCTTGTGAGCCGACTTTCTGGTCTAGATTGTAAGATTAATAACTGTACTTCATAACTAACTTACATTAAGTAATTGATTAAGTAGTTAGATTAGTGTTCAATAGTCTCAAAGATGAACCGAAACGAGCACAAAAGAAGCAAGCTCCTAAAAATATATTTAGAAGCTTTTATTGAAATTTACTCCGGCAGAACCTTTCTTATGACAGCTCGTTACAGTTCAATATTTCCCCCCATAAGATTGGTTCCTTTGTTTCACACTTTTGAATTTTAAATATGTCGTGTATTGTATACATGTACAAAGATTATACCTTGTCTTGATAGGGTGGTTCCATTGTGGTAAGGTTATAGCTACGATCTCAGACAGGATTACTTGTGGCACCCCGGAAAACTGATCGCGAATTTTTCGGCCGTACTTGCCTTTTATCCTCCTCTCCTCCCTCAATGTTGGGACTCGTGGCCGCCCAATCGTTCTACCCAACATTGGGGAGAGAAAAGGCGAAAGTGTCTCAACATTTCTGTCTCGTATTGTAGCATACGTCGGTTAAGCTCTGATAACTGAAGGTCACATTCTATCCTATTTCATTTGGCCCGTAATGTTTGTTTCCGAAGTTTCCCATATTTCTTTCTAGTCTGCAGTGGACAATTTGACTTGACCCTCCTACTCGAAAGCTCCAACGAAGCCGGCAAAAATGGCTTTAATAAAGTCAAGAATTTCGCCAAGCAACTTGTGGATGCCTTCGACATCTCAGAATTAGGAACGAAGGTGTCTGTCATATCATACGGTACCAAGCCTAAATTAGACTTTGGGTTTAAGACAATCAGCGCAGTTACTATAGAGAAGGTTAAGGAAGCTATTGACAGAGTTAAGTTTGGTGGCGCCGGTGCATCGTCTACAGCAGATGCGCTTGAGATGGCTGTGAAAGATGTTTACAGTGCAAGTGGTGGCATGAGAGCCAGTTCCAAGAAGGTAATAATATATATAACATTAGCCTATAAATATTATATTGAGCCAATCAGAGCACAGTATTTCTATGAAATACATTTACCGGCTGAGAGGTCCGTATAGAATAAAATTGTGCCCGAGGTCAGTACTTTGAAGACCGAGGGTACAGTTTTTCTCTATATGGACCGACCCTAAGCCAATAAATAACGTATTTTTCTTCTATTAAAAATGGCCAACACTTACAAGAAATGTATGGGACCAAACATAAAAGGTTTTATAGCCTTACCTCTAGGAAACTGGCTTTCACTTTCCCGGTCTTCGCGTTTCAAACTCAGGGCTCATAGAAACCCATTAGTTTAAAAAATTGATGAATCCAGTCACGTTTCCTTTTTATAATTTCGCAAAGTTGTGGTCAAAAGTCGATGCGTGCTTGCTTGCTATAAACTGAACGTTTCTAAAATTATTAGCTTGATGAAAGAGCAAATAATCCGGTCAGTTCCCTAGGTTGTTATCTAGCTATACATGAATATGAACTACAGGGAACGAGTATTTATAAGGTAAGCGAAGTTTCAATAACAACGATACGGGATTGCTAATTTATTCTAATTTTCCTTGCTCGCCGAGCCGGCTACAAACTGAATGGAATACGCCTTCATTTCCTTTGATAGTTTCACGAAACTCAGGTCACTCTAGTTTCTTTTCACGGCTTCCAGGTCACATCCGAATTTCTTACGGGTCTGGCTTAATACAGCCTACAGTTTCCCAGTCAAATCCAAACAGCAATATTTTTAACGGGTTTTCAAATTACACTCCGTAGCTTGTATGAATAGAATTCAAAGTTCATTTTCTCGAGTCTTCAAGTCAGATCAGGGCAGATCCGTCCCATACCAGTCCGGGTAGTAAGTTTATGGAGCAACACATAATTCAGAGCCATAATTCAGAGTTTTGAAGCTTCGCATCCATCGCCCCTCTTTCTTTGTTGAAAATGAGATGGAGCGATGAAAATCCGTGAGGAGCTGGAACCGAATCTTAAAATAGCATCGTGACGTCCACTGAGCCAAAAATAGATTGGCGCAGACTATCATAGGGTACGAGATCAGTTCTCTTAGTGATGGTCTCTTGAGTAAAACTAATCCAGAATTACTTCAGTTCGTAATTGGTTCAAGTAAAACTAATCTCTTAGTGATGGTCTCTTGAGTAAAACTAATCCAGAATTACTTCAGTTCGTAATTGGTTCAAGTAAAACTAATCCAGAATTGCTTCAGTTCGTGAATGGCTCATTGGGTTTTTATTTGATCCTGTGATTAGAAGAACCCAAACCAAAACTATCATTTATTACTTTCGACAAAACCTCTTTATTTTCATCTGCAACAATGCAGTAAATCTCGTCCCATTTCTCTCTGTACAGTCTCTTGTGGTCATTAGTTCAGGCAAATTCACCAACGTTGGCAAGGCTGCTCGTTTGGCTGGGCAACTGAAACAGAACTCAGTCGACGTATTTGCAGTGCCAATTGGTGACTCTCCCGACATTCCCTCCATGAAGAGAGTAGTGTCACGTGTCATAGATAAAAACGTATTCATGACTACTTCCCATGATGCACTACTACCACATCTACGTGCTCTGACGAAGACGATTTGTGATGGTGCCGAAAAGTTAAAAGGTAAACATGAAAGGTTTAAAGAATGCCAATCAGGATTAATGCTTTGCGAGCTTGAACAATAGAAAACCGTTACAATCGGCAGTACGAAAATGGCGATTGTAACGGTTTTCTATTGTTCAAATGTAAACACGGGCTCGCAAAACATTAATCCTGATTGGCATTGTTTAAGGCCTCACAATACATATGGCTTCCCTTCCCTTTAAAGGAGATTCGTTTTTGCATATGAATTGATCATTTATAATGCATTTGAATTGTTGGAAATGAAGCTTTGTATTAATGTGTTTTCACTATATACCTTATTCAAGTTGCCTTTAACTGTACTCAAAATTGTTTTAATTCCATGATCGATCTTTGAACTATCTTAAGGGATCTGAATGAGCTGCTAGACCTGACGGGCTAGCCTGAATTTCAGCCGTCTCCACTGGTTCGTTCCTCCCGAGAGAGACGTCTGAATCCAATAGCCGATAATGCCGTCCAGTGACGTCAAAGCGGATTAAAATTTTAATTTATACAAATAAAACTGCCACGGCGGCTGTAAAGAATTCGTTGGGTCACAAAAACAAAGCTCTCGCCTTGAGAAATTATTTGAGATTATGTCAAAATTAAGAAGTTCGAGGACTCTTTTATGGGAAAGAACAGTTCCTTGAAGAGAGTAGCGACAGTTTTACCACTGAGTGTGAACGAATAACTGTCAACACTGTCAACAACCCCGCGAACGCGACTGGTGACGTGAAAAACCTACATGTTTACAAGACTGCCGGCCGGTTATTTTGCAGGACACTTTCAATCAATTTCCAGTTGTTTTCCTTACGAAGGTCTTTGCCAAAGACAAGCACTCCATTGAAACTCATCAACGATCAACCATCGCGAGTCCAAGATCCTGAAGACTTACTTATGATAATTATGCGAAATTATAAAATATGAACCAATCAAAGATCACTACCAGGTTTTCTGGTAGTGACGTCACGGGACGGCAGTATCGGCTATTGGATTCAGACGTCTCTCTCGGGAGGAACGAACCAGAGGAGACGGCTGAAATTCAGGCTACTGACGGACTTATTAGACCTGAAAAACCTGTTAGACCAGCAGGAGTTGTTAAACCTGACCTAATTAAAGGGTCTGTCAGATCTGGAGTACCTGTTAAACCTAGCCTGAAAGACCTACTTGGTCTAAAGGGTCTGTTAGACCAGGAGTACCTGTTAAACCTAGCCTGAAAGACCTGCTTGGTCTAAAGGTTCTGTTAGACCAGGAGTACTAGACTTTCTCAAAGTCCCTTAAAACGAATAGATCACTTTGATTTTGGTGTCAGTGCAACTCTACAAAACAATTTTGTGGGAGTTGATCCAGTTGCTTCCAGTGCCATTGAGACATGACTGTTTGTAATGGCTGTAAATATAGCTTCCCGGGCAACGGACGCGCACGTGCATATCACATATGTCAATCAACTTTCGCGCCAGAATATTTAATTAGATTCAAATCCTCACAAGTGAAACAAGTCGTCCATTCGCGACTACGTCGCTCGCGTCAGCTCGCGCTTCGCGCTCGTTCTCAGAGGAAAAGAGGTCGACTTGTAGTTGAAAGGCGTATTGAGACATTCACAAACGATAATGAAGGATATGTAATAGATACAGAATGTGTAAATCTGATAAAACACGGACACGAATTCTGTATATGACTTATCAAATGTCTAGATGTAGAGTCGAGTTTTTTTCAGTTATTTTGGCGATACGACCTATTTCGGCCGAGAAAATCGAATCAAAATTTTATGTAAATCAAGACGAAATATGTATCAGATTTACAGATCACCTATTACACATTAATTTCCCTTGTTTTCCTTCATGAATTATGCATGAATGAGTTTGATAATATCTGTTAAAGCACTATAACACTAATCAGTGTTTCTGTATATCCTTTTCAGTTTGTGACACACCAATGGATGTAGTGTATGGTATCCCGGTATCTAGCTCCCTTGGAGGAGATTTCCAAAAGATAAAGAGCTTCTTCACAAGTATGACAAAACAACTGGCCGTCACAAACCGTAAAGTGCACGTTGGTCTCATCCCGTACAGCAGCAGCGCAGCCATGACAGTGGGCCTGGACAAGATTTACAACAAAGACAACATATTAAATGCCATCAACAACTTAAAGCCATCGAAAGGCGCTTACAACGTCGAAGCAGCGCTGAAGGTTGCTGCGGACCATGCTTTTACAATATTCGGCGGAGTCCGACAAACCGCCCCTAAAACATTTGTTCTGTTTGTCCCATCCAAAGCCTCGGCTTCTCCAGAAGCTATTCGTGCCGCGGTAAAGAAGCTGAAGAGTGTTGGGGTGAGGCTGATGGTTGCTGGGTTGAATGGTGTAAACGCTGCTTTATACCGAACAGCTGTTACTCAGCCGCCGTCTAAACATTTCTTGTATGGAAATTATGACGATATTGGTGCGAAGGTATATGATGCTGTAGACACTATCTGCAAAGGTATTTTAAAGTTATTACTACTTGACGTGTATTTGTGAAATTAGTATAAACCAACTAGTGGATTATTGCAAATCTTACATTCTGATTGGCTACCCTAGTATAGGTCTATTTGTGATAGCCCAAGGCAGAGAAAACCCGCACGCATTTTCAAGAATTAACATTTTTTCAACTTCAATTTGTTTCTTTCTATTATTTTCTACTGTCCGACTAGTTAGTTTATACTAAAACAATTAGACCTCTTGCCCTCATGGGCTACGAGTTAAATAGCTATTGACTCGTAGCCCATTCGGGAAGTGACTTCTACTTTTTGCAACAAATTTTGTTTTTGTTGCTCGTATTACCACCTGATGCTGCAATTTGTCACTCAACAACGCCCGCCATCTTGTTTCAACAAACAATTAGTACAAGCCATTAGCCAATCATAACGCCGGATTCATTCATGCTTACCGCAACTTGCAACACGAACATTTGTTGCGTGACAAGTTGCTCGAGTGGGTGGTAATACTTGCAAATCGCGCAACGCTGCGAGACAAGTTGCAAGAAATTGTTGCCCGTATTCCTCGAGCTTTAGGTCCCCTGGTGGAAGTGTTGTTAGAGAATAATCTCCAGTGCTTGTAGGATACATCTGGTATTTTTACAGACATGAATTAGAAGATTTACATTTTCAAGAATTCAGCTTATAGTTAATCTCGAATTACAACGATTCTTTGCGTTAGCCTATTGAGGTAGTCGTTCATCACAATTCTCTACTATTTATTTATTTTCCCTTAGAGTATCGTTTCTGTTATCTTCACAGCCAAATATGGTAAATGCCCAGCCTACCCTCCCGCTCCCCTTGCTGAATGTCCGAGCAGTCCTGAGAACTCATGTGACGTTGACAGGGATTGTAAAGGGCCTGAACAGGTTTGCTGCATTGGCGGCTGCGGAGGACGAACTTGCAGACCACGAGTCAGAAGTAAGTCAGTTAGACAACATTCACTTACTGTAAAAATAAGCATTAAGGAGGCCTTAAGGAAACTGAATCTTATTCTATCATTCGAAAATCTAGACGTGAAAAGCGTTAAAGTGCCTACGAATCGGAAATTAAGTTGATCTCGTTTGAAAACCCTTTCGAATTAAGGAGGGATGTCGTTTACCGTTTATCAATATCTCATCCCGTTCCAGAGATATTCAGGTTTTTGAAATATGCAAATGAGATGAACTGTGACGAACAGAAATCACAAAATGAAGAATATCTCTGCAAATGTGTGGTACTAAGGAAATATGCATCATTGTGGAAATTATGATGTTGCCATGGAAATACTCGGCCCCAGGCGCAGCTATGACATATCTTGTTCTTCCCTTAAAATAATCTTATTTTTCTTATTCAATCCGAAACATTAATCTCAATTTTCTCTCCTAGATTGCTTTGTTGCAATGGACATAGCCATTGCAGTAGATTCAACTGCCGGAATTAGTGACGACGACTTCGAAAACACTAAGAAATTTGTCACCAGAATCGTCAACTCGAACTCCGACTCGGAAAACAACATCCACTACGGACTGCTTCAGTTCGGCCAGGGAGCCACCACTCTAACGAACTTCCGTCAATATGTATCCGAGGCGAAACTTCGCGACTTGATAAAGAACATGCAGAAAACTGGAGATTCTGACAGAAGAGTTGACGTAGCTTTGAGAGGAATAAAGAGTGGAATCTTCAGTTTGGAAGGAGGCATGAGGCAAGGGCGTCCCAGGTTTGCAATTGTGGTGACATCAGGAGCCTCTTCTGCAGATTCGGAAGACTTGGCAAAGGCATCAAAGGACTTGCGAGACATCGGTGTCAATATTATCGCTGTTGGATCAAATACCAACGTTGATAATGGCTTCTTACAGCAACTCGCTTCTGATCCTAACTTCGTGTTCAAGGCCAATACTCCTGGTGATCTGAAGACACTATGGAATGACATCGAACGAAATATGTGCTCAGGTATGTCTTGCGCATTCGTTGGTTTTATTGATGTTTTCCCATTCTCGACCCCAGACCCTTCTCTTATTTCTTACTGCGCATGCTCGACGAAATCGAAGCAGTAAGAAATAAGAGAAGGGTCTGGGGTCGAGAATGGATGTTTTCCTCGATCGCGTCCAGTGAAAAAGATAATGTGCTACTGTGATTGGATGAAAAACTGTGCAGAACCCACTGAAGTGTGCAGAACCCACTGAAGTGCTGACGAACTCGTAGCCCGATTACCGTTAATTCTGGATTAAATTTTAACCGAGGTGTGATGTTGGTTATCTTGGTAAAAGGTGTTTATTTTAGTATGACAAGTAGAAAGGTACGTATTCCTCATCAAACAATAAGTTTTTAATCCCAAATCAGTAGTCCACGAGTCGAACTAAAGAATACCCTTTATCCTGGATTAGCTTAAATCCTAAATCAGTAGTCCACGAGTCGAACTAAAGAATACCCTTAATCCTGGATTAGCTTATCCTAAATCAGTAGTCCACGAGTCGAACTAAAGAATACCCTTAATCCTGGATTAGCTTAATCGAGGTTTGAGGCCTTGGGGTTCTTACCGTTTACATTAAACCAGCTGGTCGGAAATTTAAAACCGAATAAAATAAAAGAGCGAAATTAAAAGAGCGGGAAAGTGGATTACCCCAACCGGTAGCCCAGGTTTTTCAAAACTTTCCGCACTGCAATGACGCGTACTATTTGATTTTCCAACCGGAATTTCTTGTTTTTCGGTGTACACGGTAAGCACCCCACTTAGAGGTCGTGGTCAGCCCGTGTTCTGTTCGTGGTCAGCTCGTGTTCTGGCCGTAGTTAGCTCGTGTTCTGTCCGTGGTTAGCCCGTGTTCTGTTCGTGGTCAGCCCGTGTTCTGTTCGTGGTTAGATCGTGATCTGTTCGTGGTCAGCTCGTGATCTGTTTGTGGTCAGCTCGTGTTCTGTTTGTGGTCAGCTCGTGTTCTGTTCGTGGTTAGATCGTGATCAGTTTGTGGTCAGCTCGTGATTTGTTTGTGGTCAGCTCGTGTTCTGTTCGTGGTTATATCGTGATTTGTTTGTTAGTTCGTGATCTGTTCGGGATTAGACCATTATTGGTTCCTGGGGTTTGTGATTAACTCATGCATGATTAGTTCATGATCTAGCTATAGCAACGTAAATGGTAAGATACATGCTTTATTCCCCGTTTGATAACTTTGAACGGTGTAGCAAACGTTGAAGTGCAAGCAATAACGCTTAACGCATTATTATTGTTGTTGCAGTAAAACCTGGTAAATGTCCTGCAGTCTCTGCTAGATGCAGTGCTCCAGGGTCCGCAGTCCCAGCTAAGTACATTCCGTGTGGTGATTCAGCTGGTAAGGCGGGAAGGAGTGACAAAGAGAACGACTGGGACTGTCCTGGTGAACAGAGGTGCTGCCGTGACCCGTCAGGGTGTCACGCAATATGCAGAGAACCACCAAACGGTATGAGAGTGTACTTATTATGACAAGATTCATAGGGGTTAATTCCATAGACTAAAATCTAAATTTGACTGCAAATTCTGCATGTAGTACTGACCTGGTAAATGTACGATCCAAACTTCATTCTTGACCAGAAATTTGGAATTAGTTAAGGAGCCGGAGGCAAAAGGGAAAGATACGCATTACGGTACTTGTACCTTGTGAGCCGACTTTCTGGTCTAGATTGTAAGATTAATAACTGTACTTCATAACTAACTTACATTAAGTAATTGATTAAGTAATTAGATTAGTGTTCAATAGTCTCAAAGATGAACCGAAACGAGCACAAAAGAAGCAAGCTCCTAAAAATATATTTAGAAGCTTTTATTGAAATTTACTCCGGCAGAACCTTTCTTGTGAGAGCTCGTTACAGTTCAATAGTTTGTCCCATAAGATTGGTCCCTTTGTTTCACACTTTTGAATTTTAAATATGTCGTGTATTGTATACATGTACAAAGATTATACCTTGTCTTGATAGGGTGGTTCCATTGTGGTAAGGTTATAGCTACGATCTCGGACAGGATTACTTGTGGCACCCCAGAAAACTGATCGCGAATTTTTCGGCCGTACTTGCCTTTTATTCTCCTCTCCTCCCTCAATGTTGGGACTCGTGGCCGCCCAATCGTTCTACCCAACATTGGGGAGGGAAAAGGCGAAAGTGTCTCAACATTTCTGTCTCGTATTGTAGCATACGTCGGTTAAGCTCTGATAACTGAAGGTCACATTACATGAACATACTATCCCATTTCATTTGGCCCGTAATGTTTGTTTCCGAAGTTTCCCATATTTCTTTCTAGTCTGCAGTGGACAATTTGACTTGACCCTCCTACTCGAAAGCTCCAACGATGCCGGCAAAAATGGCTTTAATAAAGTCAAGAATTTCGCCAAGCAACTTGTGGATGCCTTCGACATCTCAGAATCAGGAACGAAGGTGTCTGTCATATCATACGGTACCAAGCCTAAATTAGACTTTGGGTTTAAGACAATCAGCGCAGTTACTATAGAGAAGGTTAAGGAAGCTATTGACAGAGTTCAGTTTGGTGGCGCCGGTGCATCGTCTACAGCAGATGCGCTTGAGATGGCTGTGAAAGATGTTTACAGTGCAAGTGGTGGCATGAGAGCCAATTCCAAGAAGGTAATAATATATATAACATATATATGTATAACATATATATAACGTATATAACATGTATATAACATAATATATTATACAACATTAGCCTATAAATATTATATTTCAGCCAATCAGAGCACAGTATTTCTATGAAATACATTTACTGGCTGAGAGGTCCGTATACAGTAAAACTGTGCCTGAGGTTAGTACTTTCTAGACCGAGGGCAGTTTTTCTCTATATGGACCGACCCTAAGCGAATAAATAACGTTTTTTCCTCTATTCGACTATTGACCCAACTCCAATGAATAGACCTATCCCGCACTCGATCGAACAATGGCACCAAGTCGAGATTGGGGTAGACAAAAATACAGTAAATGTATGAAAATGTCTACTCCAATCTCGACTTGGTGCCAATGTTCGTGGGCATTGGACCACTTTAGAAACGAGTAGGGAGCCGGGGCGAGGTCAGTTTCGCAAAGGTGCTTGGGATCGTTACTGGGGACACACTAATTGCAAAATACAAAGAAACATGGCAAATATCGAAATTCACTGTCCCCAGTAACGATCCCAAGCACCTTTGCGAAACCGAACTCTCCCCATCCCTACTCGTTCTAAAGTGGGCAATTCACTCTTTTCACCTGGTGGCCATCTTGGATTCAGCGAGACAATCCTTTGTTTTTGCAAGGTTAACCTGGTTTTGACTATCCTTACTGCGAGGCTAAGCTGGCAAAAACAAAGGATTGCCTCGCTTTGAATCCAAGATGGCCGCCAGGTGAAAAGAGTAAATTGAGAGCGCGCCCATTGGTTACCGTGACCGTGGTCAGAGATAGGAAAAAGCCGCCCACTCTCGCAACCAATCAGATCGCAGATTAGCAGTTTGAACCGTGTTAATTACAATTTTTCAGTGCATCCTGATTGGTTAAAAGTGAGGGCCTTTGTTTCTTTTCGCGGGAAACTCTATGCTAAAAATAACTCTACCGTCTACAGTGTTGTGTGACAATATAATGTGGGAAGAGGAACACTCCTCTGTAATATACTCCCGGTAAATAAAGTTGTTGTTATTATTATTATTATTATTATTATTATTAGTCACGACTGTTGGCTTCAAAGAAAATGTATTTTTTTCATAATGGCTTCTAATCTGCCCTGTCTTTCAGAAAACAGAACATATTCACCATTACTTATTTATATAGGATAATGTGGTTATTTCTTATGGAATACGGGCAAAACTTTTACTCGAAATATATATTATTCTGGTGAAATATTCGCCCGTATTCCATAGAAAATCATGAAATGACCAGTAATTATTATTCTACACATTCATTTTGATTGTCTTGCTTCGAAATACTTCTTCTGTAATAATAATGTTTTATACTCTGTCTAACTAACGTGAAGGTAACTCTTAGCCATTACAAAGCCCATTTATATACCATTAATTGCATGTAAATATTTAATAATCTCAAATCTTATTTACTACTACAAATTATACTGTTTCCCCAATGTTGCGGTTTGAAGATTTCACTTGCTTTATTGTTTTCTGTGCACTGTTTTACCTTCAGCTCCTTCACATTAATCCTAACCCTAACCTACTTGAACCATTCACGAGCCGAAAAAGTAAAAGCAATCGTGGATAATTCTAAAAGAAAGATTGCATGACGAACCAGAACAATTTTTGCTTTTAGTTTATAACTTGATTGGTAATTGGTTCAAGTAAAACTAATCCAGAATTACTTCAGTTCGTGATTGGTTGAAGTAAAACTAATCCAGAATTACTTCAGTTCGTGATTGGTTGGAGTAAAACTAATCCAGAATTACTTCAGTTCGTGATTGGTGGAAGTAAAACTAACCCAGAATTACTTCAGTTCGTCGGATTGGTTGAAGTAAAACTAATCCAGAATTACTTCAGTTCGTGATTGGTTGAAGTAAAACTAATTCAGAATTACTTCAGTTCGTGATTGGTTGAAGTAAAACTAATCCAGAATTACTTCAGTTCGTGATTGGTTCAAGTAAAACTAATCCAAAATTACTTCAGTTCGTAATTGGTTGAAGTAAAACTAATTCAGAATTACTTCAGTTCGTGATTGGTTGAAGTAAAACTAATCCAGAATTACTTCAGTTCGTGATTGGTTCAAGTAAAACTAATCCAAAATTACTTCAGTTCGTAATTGGTTCAAGTAAAACTAATTCAGAATTACTTCAGTTCGTGATTGGTTGGAGTAAAACTAATCCAGAATTACTTCAGTTCGTGAATGGCTCATTGGGTTTTTACTTGATCCTGTGATTAGAAGAACCAAAACCAAAACAATCATGTGTTTTCATCTGCAACAGTGCAGTAAATCTCGTCCCATTTCTCTCTGCACAGTCTCTTGTGGTCATTAGTTCAGGCAAATTCACAAACCTTGCCAAGGCTGCTCGTTTGGCTGGGCAACTGAAACAGAACTCAGTCGACGTATTTGCAGTGCCAATTGGTGACTCTCCCGACATTCCCTCCATGAAAAGAGTAGTGTCACGTGTCATAGATAAAAACGTATTCATGACTACTTCCCATGATGCACTACGACCACATCTACGTGCTCTGACGAAGACGATTTGTGATGGTGCCGAAAAGTTAAAAGGTAAACATGAAGCGTTTAAGGCCTCACAATACGCATGGCTTCCCTTCCCTTTAAAGGAGATTCGGTTATGCATTTGAATTGATTTGTAATGCATTTGAATTGTTAGAAATGAAGCTTTGTATTAATATGTTTTCACTATATACCTTATTCGAGTTGCCTTTAACTGTATTCACAATTGTTTTAATTCCATGATCGATCTTTGAACTATCTTAAGGGATCTGAATGAGCTGCTAGACCTGACGGACTTGTTAGACCTGAAAAACCTGTTAGACCAGCAGGAGTTGTTCAACCTGACCTAATTACAGGGTCTGTTAGACCAGGAGTACCTGTTAAACCTAGCCTGAAAGACCTACTTGGTCTAAAGGGTCTGTTAGACCAGGAGTACCTGTTAAACCTGAAAGGCGTATTGAAACATTCACAAACGATAATGAAGGATATGTAATAGATACAGAATGCAATAATGAGTGTCCGTGTTTTATCGGATTTACAAACTCGAGACGGTGGCGAGAGTTTGTAAATCTGATAAGACACGGACACGAATTCTGTATATGACTTATCAAATGTCTAGATGTAGAGTCTCAGTTATTTTGGCGATACGACCTATTTCGGCCGAGATAATCGAATCAAAAGTTTATATAAATCAAGACGAAATATGTATCAGATTTACAGATCACCTATTACACATTAATTTCCATTGTTTTCCTTCATGAATTATGCATGAATGAGTTTGATAATATCTGTTAAAGCACTATTAATCTAATGTTTCTGTATATCCTTTTCAGTTTGTGACACACCAATGGATGTAGTGTATGGTATCCCGGTATCTAGCTCCCTTGGAGGAGATTTCCAAAAGATAAAGAGCTTCTTCACAAGTATGACAAAACAACTGGCCGTCACAAACCGTAAAGTGCACGTTGGTCTCATCCCGTACAGCAGCAGCGCAGCCATGACAGTGGGCCTGGACACGATTTACAACAAAGACAACATATTAAATGCCATCAACAACTTAAAGCCATCGAAAGGCGCTTACAACGTCGAAGCAGCGCTGAAGGTTGCTGCGGACCATGCTTTTACAATATTCGGCGGAGTCCGACAAACCGCCCCTAAAACATTTGTTCTGTTTGTCCCATCCAAAGCCTCGGCGTCTCCAGAAGCTATTCGTGCCGCGGTAAAGAAGCTGAAGAGTGTTGGGGTGAGGCTGATGGTTGCTGGGTTGAATGGTGTAAACGCTGCTTTATACCGAACAGCTGTTACTCAGCCGCCGTCTAAACATTTCTTGTATGGAGATTATGACGATATTGGTGCGAAGGTATATGATGCTGTAGACACTATCTGCAAAGGTATTTTAAAGTTATTACTACTTGACGTGTATTTGTGAAATTAGTATAAACCAACTAGTGGACTATTGCAAATCTTACATTCTGATTGGCTACCCTAGTATAGGTCTATTTGCGATAGCCCATGGCAGAGAAAAACCGCACGCATTTTCAAGAATTAACATTTTTTCAACTTCAATTTGTTTCTTTCTATTATTTTCAACTGTCCGACTAGTTAGTTTATACTAAAACAATTAGACCTCTTGCCCTCATGGGTTACGAGTTAAATAGCCCATTCGGCTGCGCCTCGTGGGCTATTGACTCGTAGCCCATTCGGGAAGTGACTTCTACTTTTTGGAACAAATTTTGTTTTTGTTGCTCGTATTACCACCTGACGCTGCAACTTGTCACGCAACAACGGCCGCCATGTTGTTTCAACAAACAATTAGTACAAGCCATTAGCCAATCATAGCGCCGGATTCATTCATGCTTACCGCAACTTGCAACACGAAAATTTGTTGCGTGATAACACTTGCAAATCGCGCAACGCTGCGAGACAAGTTGCAAGAAATTGTTGCCCGTATTCCTCGAGCTTTAAGTCCCCTGGTGGAAGTGTTGTTAGAGAATAATCTCCAGTGCTTGTAGGATACATCTGGTATTTTTACAGACATGGATTAGAAGATTTACATTTTCAAGAATTCAGCTTATAGTTAATCTCGAATTACAACGATCTCGTTCTAATATGACTTATTTATTTGCGTTAGCCTATTGAGGCAATCGTTCATCAAAATTCTCTACTGTTTATTTATTTTCCCTTAGAGTATCGTTTCTGTTATCTTCACAGCCAAATATGGTAAATGCCCAGCCTACCCTCCCGCTCCCCTTGCTGAATGTCCGAGCAATCCTGAGAACTCATGTGACGTTGACAGGGATTGTAAAGGGCCTGAACAGGTTTGCTGCATTGGCGGCTGCGGAGGACGAACTTGCAGACCACGAGTCAGAAGTAAGTCAGTTAGACAACATTCACTTACTGTAAAAATAAGCATTTGGTGAATGGCCCCGAGGGAAGCAGTTAGTTTTGTTTCCCCGAGATGCAAGGCCTTAAAGTGCACCTAACCCTTTTGCAATTTTTATACATATGAATCTTTGAAAGGTTTTGAGTACTTCTGTGAAGAAATATTTGGCTTACATAGAATACTCTATGTTCTATGCTTGTTTGAAATTGTGAAAATTTGATCTTTCCTCACCCATGACCGCGTAAGAAAAAGACTGGGTCGATTCTTGATCTTACGTCATCTAATTCATTCCACTTTGCAATAATTTGAATAAATATTTAGCAGCTTGTCTGAAATAACTGTTTTCTTTACTAACAACTCACAGACTGTGTATATTATCTATATATCGATGTTGTTGTGATAGAAAGGCGGCATGGAGAATAATGCATTAATGAGGTGACGTAAGATCAAGAATCGACCCAGTCTTTTTCTTACGCGGTCATGGGTCAGGAAAGGTCAAATTTTCACCATTTCAAACAAGCATAGAACATAGAGTATCCTATGTAAGCCAACAATTTATTCGCAGAAGTACCCAAAACCTTTCAAAGATTCATATGTATAAAAATTGCAAAAGGGGTTAGTTGCACTTTAAGGAAACTGAATCTTATTCTATCATTAGAAAATCTAGACGTGAAAAGCGTTAAAGTGCCTACGAATCGGAAATTCAGTTGATCTCGTTTGTAAACCCTTTCGAATTAAGGAAGGATGGCATTTACCGTTTATCAATATCTCATCTCGTTCCAGAGATATTCAGGTTTTTGAAATATGCAAATGAGATGAACTGTGACGTCATTTGATGGACACAGACTGAACAGAAATCACAAAATGAAGAATATCTCTGCAAATGTGAGGTACTAAGGAAAATATGCATCATTGTGGAAATTATGATGTTGCCATGGAAACACTCGGCCCCAGGCGCAGCTATGACATATTTTGTTTCGCTTGTTCTTCCCTTATTTTTCTTATTCAATCCGAAACATTAATCTCAATTTTCTCTCCCAGATTGCTTTGTTGCAATGGACATAGCCATTGCAGTAGATTCAACTGCCGGAATTAGTGACGACGACTTCGAAAACACTAAGAAATTTATCACCAGAATCGTCAACTCGAACTCCGACTCGGAAAACAACATCCACTACGGACTGCTTCAGTTCGGCCAGGGAGCCACCACTCTAACGAACTTCCGTCAATATGTATCCGAGGCGAAACTTCGCGACTTGATAAAGAACATGCAGAAAACTGGAGATTCTGACAGAAGAGTTGACGTAGCTTTGAGAGGAATAAAGAGTGGAATCTTCAGTTTGGAAGGAGGCATGAGGCAAGGGCGTCCCAGGTTTGCAATTGTGGTGACATCAGGAGCCTCTTCGGCGGATTCGGAAGACTTGGCAAAGGCATCAAAGGACTTGCGAGACATCGGTGTCAATATTATCGCTGTTGGATCAAATACCAACGTTGATAATGGCTTCTTACAGCAACTCGCTTCTGATCCTAACTTCGTGTTCAAGGCCAATACTCCTGGTGATCTGAAGACACTATGGAATGACATCGAACGAAATATGTGCTCAGGTATGTCTTGCGCATTCGTTGGTTTTATTGATGTTTTCCCATTCTCGACCCCAGACCCTTCTCTTATTTCTTACTGCGCATGCTCGACGAAATCGAAGCAGTAAGAAATAAGAGAAGGGTCTGGGGTCGAGAATGGATGTTTTCCTCGATCGCGTCCAGTGAAAAAGATAATGTGCTACTGTGACTGGATGAAAAACTGTGCAGAACCCACTGAAGTGCTGACGAACTCGTAGCCCGATTACCGTTAATTCTGGATTAAAGTTTAACCGAGGATGTTGGTTATCTTGGTAAAAGGTGTTTATCTTAGTATGACAAGTAGAAAGGTACGTATTCCTCATCAAACAATAAGTTTTTAATCCCAAATCAGTAGTCCACGAGTCGAACTAAAGAATACCCTTAATCCTGGATTAGCTTATCCCATCAGTAGTCCACGAGTCGAACTAAAGAATACCCCTAATCCTGGATTAGCTTATCCCATCAGTAGTCCACGAGTCGAACTAAAGAATACCCTTAATCCTGGATTAGCTTAATCGAGGTTTGAGGCCTTGGGGTTCTTACCGTTTACAGTAAACCAGCTGGTCGGAAATTTAAAACCGAATAAAATAAAAGAGCGAAATTAAAAGAGCGGGAAAGTGGATTACCCCAACCGGTAGCCCAGGTTTTTCAAAACTTTCCGAACCGCAATGACGCGTACTATTTGATTTTCCAACCGGAATTTCTTGTTTTTCGGTGTACACGGTAAGCACCCCACCTAGAGGTCGTGGTCAGCTCGGTGTTCTATTCGTTGTTAGCTTGTCATCTGTTCGTGGTCAGCCCGTATTCTGTTCGTGGTTAGATCGTGATCTGTTCGTGGTCAGCTCGTGATCTGTTTGTGGTCAGCTCGTGTTCTGTTTGTGGTCAGCTCGTGTTCTGTTCGTGGTCAGCTCGTGATCTGTTTGTGGTCAGCTCGTGATTTGTTTGTGGTCAGCTCGTGTTCTGTTCGTGGTTATATCGTGATTTGTTTGTTAGTTCGTGTTCTGTTCGTGATTAGACCATTATCGGTTCCTAGGGTTTGTGATTAACTCATGCATGATTAGTTCATGATCTAGCTATAGCAACGTAAATGGTAAGATACATGCTTTATTCCCCGTTTGATAACTTTGAACGGTGAAGTGCAAACGTTGAAGTGCAAGCAATAACGCATAACGCATTATTATTGTTGTTGCAGTAAAACCTGGTAAATGTCCTGCAGTCTCTGCTAGATGCAGTGCTCCAGGGTCCGCAGTCCCAGCTAAGTACATTCCGTGTGGTGATTCAGCTGGTAAGGCGGGCAGGAGTGACAAAGAGAACGACTGGGACTGTCCTGGTGAACAGAGGTGCTGCCGTGACCCGTCAGGGTGTCACGCAATATGCAGAGAACCACCAAACGGTATGAGAGTGTACTTATTATGACAAGATTCATAGGGGTTAATTCCATAGACTAAAATCTAAATTTGACTGCAAATTCTGCATGTAGTACTGACCTGGTAAATGTACGATCCAAACTTCATTCTTGACCAGAAATTTGGAATTAGTTAAGGAGCCGGAGGCAAAAGGGAAAGATACGCATTACGGTACTTGTACCTTGTGAGCCGACTTTCTGGTCTAGATTGTAAGATTAATAACTGTACTTCATAACTAACTTACATTAAGTAATTGATTAAGTAATTAGATTAGTGTTCAATAGTCTCAAAGATGAACCGAAACGAGCACAAAAGAAGCAAGCTCCTAAAAATATATTTAGAAGCTTTTATTGAAATTTACTCCGGCAGAACCTTTCTTGTGAGAGCTCGTTACAGTTCAATAGTTTGTCCCATAAGATTGGTCCCTTTGTTTCACACTTTTGAATTTTAAATATGTCGTGTATTGTATACATGTACAAAGATTATACCTTGTCTTGATAGGGTGGTTCCATTGTGGTAAGGTTATAGCTACGATCTCGGACAGGATTACTTGTGGCACCCCAGAAAACTGATCGCGAATTTTTCGGCCGTACTTGCCTTTTATTCTCCTCTCCTCCCTCAATGTTGGGACTCGTGGCCGCCCAATCGTTCTACCCAACATTGGGGAGGGAAAAGGCGAAAGTGTCTCAACATTTCTGTCTCGTATTGTAGCATACGTCGGTTAAGCTCTGATAACTGAAGGTCACATTACATGAACATACTATCCCATTTCATTTGGCCCGTAATGTTTGTTTCCGAAGTTTCCCATATTTCTTTCTAGTCTGCAGTGGACAATTTGACTTGACCCTCCTACTCGAAAGCTCCAACGATGCCGGCAAAAATGGCTTTAATAAAGTCAAGAATTTCGCCAAGCAACTTGTGGATGCCTTCGACATCTCAGAATCAGGAACGAAGGTGTCTGTCATATCATACGGTACCAAGCCTAAATTAGACTTTGGGTTTAAGACAATCAGCGCAGTTACTATAGAGAAGGTTAAGGAAGCTATTGACAGAGTTCAGTTTGGTGGCGCCGGTGCATCGTCTACAGCAGATGCGCTTGAGATGGCTGTGAAAGATATTTACAGTGCAAGTGGTGGCATGAGAGCCAGTTCCAAGAAGGTAATAATATATATAACATTAGCCTATAAATATTATATTTGAGCCGATCAGAGCACAGTATTTCTATGAAATACATTTACCGGCTGAGAGGTCCGTATAGAGTAAAACTGTGCCCGAGGTCAGTACTTTGAAGACCGAGGGTACAGTTTTTCTCTACATGGACCGACCCTAAACCAATAAATAACGTATTTTTCTTCTATTAAAAATGGCCAACACTTACAAGAAATGTATGGGACCAAACATAAAAGGTTTTATAGCCTTACCTCTAGGAAACTGGCTTTCACTTTCCCGGTCTTCGCGTTTCAAACTCAGGGCTCATAGAAACCTATTAGTTTAAAAATTTGATGAATCCAGTCACGTTTCCTTCGGTTAAAAAAATACGTCTTTTTAGCCATAAATCACCACAGGCTGTCATACATTCCTTGTAAATTACCAAGAAGTACATCCCAAACTTCCATGTAGTACTCGCTAACCAGCAACGAAGGCAAAATCCCGGTCTTCGAATTTGCTTCCACAGATTTTTATTTTTTTATTTTATTATTATTTTTTACCCTCAGTATTACAGATTTAAGTACAATTCAGACATTTCACAATATTTATAAGTTAATTAGTTGTAAATCATAAGGTAGAACTGACGAGAAGAAGAAAGACAGTATACGTAAAAGAAACGGAGTAAGAGAAAGTAAGAGAAACGGCAATCGTAGTAACTAAATTGTGTCAAAAATATCCTTCCATTTAGAGAGAAATTCATCAAACTTATTTTTAGCAACATATATACATCGTTCGATATGAATCTTATTAGTAAGCCGTTGTTGGAAATTCCTAAAAGAAAACTCCTGTTCCTCAAGAGAGCTCCCATAAATATAATGCTTGGCGATGATAATAATTTAGTTAATGGTATTGAATCCTTTTACTTGCGGTTGATAACCAAATAAAATATTTGATAAAGATAGCATTTCTTTGAATACGAAGATTGGTTTCGCCCATCCAAAGAAATCTTCCCAGAATGCAACAGAAACTCGGCAATTCCAAAATAGATGTTCAACTGTTTGTGACTCATGGCAGATAAAACACTTATCATCTTGAACTATTTTCATTCTATAGAGAGAATATTTAGTGGGTAGGATATTGTGGATAATTTTAAACTGGAAGACTCTAAGCTTTGTTTCTCGGCAAACATTAATGGCAAGCCTATAATGATATGGTAGTTTTTCAGCAAGAATTCCATAATTTAATAACCTTTTTTCAGCGGTAGGTGGCTTATAATTTACCTCTACTAATAGTTTAGTTATCCGAGACCATGTTATTTTATCAAATTCTTGGGTATTTTCATATAATAAGTTACCATTTAAGCTAATCAGGCCTTGATATTGCCATTTGTGAAGGCTGTTCATCGTAGTTTGGTTTGGTCAAAACTGCTCCGAAAAGTGCTAACTTTTGGCTACAAGAAGCCGCCATTACAGTTCCGAAGCCTGCCAGGGAACCCACGTTTTCAGGTCAAAACTCCACCAACGGCTTCAGTATTAAAATATATTACCGCTGTTTAGACCAAATGCAGGCTCTAATATAATAAAACGAGGGATTGAGCTGCATTTAGATTCCCTGTAGTCGAGTGCCACACGACGCCATCTTTGTTATTTTTGGTATAGTGCGCATGCTCTGTGCCCTTGTGTTAACTCCACTGTTCTCTTAATCGCGGTCGCAAAATGTCCATGATTTCTGGTAATGAACACCCAACCGAACTGAAGTAATTCGTGAGTGGTCTTGAACCATTTACGTGGACAATTCTAAAAGAATGATTGCGTGACGGACTAAAGCAATGTTTGCTTTTAGTTTATAACTTGATTGGCTGATAATTACAAAACATTTTTCACAGCCAATAGAGTAGCCTGCTGGCAGACGCCCTCTCCATGCAAAAAACTCTTTCCCGATTTTTGCAGGGAGAGAGGACGTCTGAACGCTGGCTACCAATAGAGCGGCTTTCGATTGAGTGACGAAAAGTAATTAATTAGGTGATTGCTTTCGAGTTTGATTGGTTAGTTATCCACGATTGCGATTACTTTTCCTCGTGATTGGTTGAAGTAAAACTAATCCAGAATTACTTCAGTTCGTGAATGGCTCATTGGGTTTTTACTTTTCCTGTGATTAGAAGAACCAAAACCAAAACAATCATTTATTACTTTCGACACTCAAGTGAAAACCTCTTTATTTGCATCTGCAACAGTGCAGTAAATCTCGTCCCATTTCTCTCTGCACAGTCTCTTGTGGTCATTAGTTCAGGCAAATTCACCAACGTTGGCAAGGCTGCTCGTTTGGCTGGGCAACTGAAACAGAACTCAGTCGACGTATTTGCAGTGCCAATTGGTGACTCTCCCGACATTCCCTCCATGAAAAGAGTAGTGTCACGTGTCATAGATAAAAACGTATTCATGACTACTTCCCATGATGCACTACTACCACATCTACGTGCTCTGACGAAGACGATTTGTGATGGTGCCGAAAAGTTAAAAGGTAAACATGAAAGGTTTAAAGAATGCCAATCAGGATTAATGCTTTGCGAGCTTGAACAATAGAAAACCGTTACAATCGGCAGTACGAAAATGGCGATTGTAACAGTTTTCTATTGTTCAAATGTAAACACGGGCTCGCAAAACATTAATCCTGATTGGCATTCTTTAAGGCCTCACAATACATATGGCTTCCCTTCCCTTTAAAGGAGATTCGTTTTTGCATTTGAATTGATCATTTATAATGCGTTTGAATTGTTGGAAATGAAGCTTTGTATTAATGTGTTTTCACTATATACCTTATTCAAGTTGCCTTTAACTGTACTCAAAATTGTTTTAATTCCATGATCGATCTTTGAACTATCTTAAGGGATCTGAATGAGCTGCTAGACCTGATGGGCTAGCCTGAATTTCAGCCGTCTGGTTCGTTCCTCCCGAGAGAGACGTCTCAGTGAATCCAATAGCCGATAATGCTGTCCAGTGACGTCAAAGCGGATTAAAATTTTAATTTATACAAATAAAACTGCCACGGCGGCTGTAAAGAATTCGTTGGGTCACAAAAACAAAGCTCTCGCTTTGAGAAATTATTTGAGATTATGTCAAAATTAAGACCCTACCTATCTACATCCATTTGCTTCTCAAGTGCCTCTTAAATGTATGCTGTGAAAACCTTTTTGAAGCAACAAATCGTTCAGTAACATTTGAGGCCTTCGTCTTAGTTCCGTTTTATACTAGTAAAGTCTCTCGATCAGCCGTTCGGTTCGAGACAGGGAGAGATTACCTTTGTAAATAATGCAGCAGAAAAGTAGAAAAGCATCGAAGGATATTTGGAGAATTTACAAAGAAGTTCGAAGACTCTTTTACGGGAAAGAACAGTTCCTTGAAGAGAGTAGCGACAGTTTTACCACTGAGTGTGAACGAATAATCGATTATCAACACTGTCAAAAATCCCGCGAACGCGACTGGTGACGTGAAAAACCTACATGTTTACAGGACAGCCGGCCGGTTATTTTGCAGGACACTTTCAATCAATTTCCAGTTGTTTTCCTTACGAAGGTCTTTCCCAAAGACAAGCACCCCATTGAAACCCATCAACGATCAACCATCGCGAGTCCAAAACAGAAACAAAAGATCCTGCCGTCTTCTCTGAAGACTTACTTATGATAATTATGCGAAATTATAAAATATGAACCAATCAAAGATAGCTACCATGTTTTCTGGTAGTGACGTCACGGGACGGCATTATCGGCTATTGGATTCAGACGTCTCTCTCGGAAGGAACGAACCAGAGGAGACGGCTGAAATTCAGGCTACTGACGGACTTGTTAGACCTGAAAAACCTGTTAGACCAGCAGGAGTTGTTAAACCTGACCTAATTAAAGGGTATGTCAGATCAGGAGTACCTGTTAAACCTAGCCTGAAAGACCTACTTGGTCTAAAGGGTCTGTTAGACCAGAAGTACCTGTTAAACCTAGCCTGAAAGACCTACTTGAACTTCCTAAAGGGTCTGTTAGATCAGGAGTAGACCTAAAGGGTCTGTTAGATCAGGAGTACCTGTTAAGCCTGAAAGGCGTATTGAAACATTCACAAACGATAATGAAGGATATGTAATAGATACAGAATGTGTAAATCTGATAAAACACGGACACGAATTCTGTATATGACTTATCAAATGTCTAGATGTAGGGTCGAGTTTTTTTCAGTTATTTTGGCGATACGACCTATTTCGGCCGAGAAAATCGAATCAAAATTTTATGTAAATCAAGACGAAATATATATCAGATTTACAGATCACCTATTACACATTAATTTCCCTTGTTTTCCTTCATGAATTATGCATGAATGAGTTTGATAATATCTGTTAAAGCACTATTAAACTAATGTTTCTGTATATCCTTTTCAGTTTGCGACACACCAATGGATGTAGTGTATGGTATCCCGGTATCTAGCTCCCTTGGAGGAGATTTCCAAAAGATAAAGAGCTTCTTCACAAGTATGACAAAACAACTGGCCGTCACAAACCGTAAAGTGCACGTTGGTCTCATCCCGTACAGCAGCAGCGCAGCCATGACAGTGGGCCTGGACAAGATCTACAACAAAGACAACATATTAAATGCCATCAACAACTTAAAGCCATCGAAAGGCGCTTACAACGTCGAAGCAGCGCTGAAGGTTGCTGCGGACAATGCTTTTACAATATTCGGCGGAGTCCGACAAACCGCCCCTAAAACATTTGTTCTGTTTGTCCCATCCAAAGCCTCGGCGTCTCCAGAAGATATCCATGCCGCGGTAAAGAAGCTGAAGAGTGTTGGGGTGAGGCTGATGGTTGCTGGGTTGAATGGTGTAAACGCTGCTTTATACCGAACAGCTGTTACTCAGCCGCCGTCTAAACATTTCTTGTATGGAGATTATGACGATATTGGTGCGAAGGTATATGATGCTGTAGACACTATCTGCAAAGGTATTTTAAAGTTATTACTACTTGACGTGTATTTGTGAAATTAGTATAAACCAACTAGTGGACTATTACAAATCATTCCCATGGTAGAGAAAAACCGCACGCATTTTCAAGAAATAACATTTTTTCAACTTCAATTTGTTTCTTTCTATTATTTTCTACTGTCCGACTAGTTAGTTTATACTAAAACAATTAGACCTCTTGCCCTCATGGGCTACGAGTCGGCCGCGCCTCGTGGGCTATTGACTCGTAGCCCATTCGGGAAGTGACTTCTACTTTTTGCAACAAATTTAGTTTTTGTTGTTCGTATTACCACCTGACGCTGCAACTTGTCACGCAACAACGGCCGCCATGTTGTTTCAACAAACAATTAGTACAAGCCATTAGCCAATCATAGCCGGATTCATTCATGCTTACCGCAACTTGCAACACGAACATTTGTTGCGTGACAAGTTGCTCGAGTGGGTGGTAATACTTGCAAATCGCGCAACGCTGCGAGACAAGTTGCAAGAAATTGTTGCCCGTATTCCTCGAGCTTTAGGTCCCCTGGAGGAAGTGTTGTTAGAGAATAATCTCCAGTGCTTGTAGGATACATCTGGTATTTTTACAGACATGAATTAGAATATTTACATTTTCAAGAATTCAGCTTATAGTTAATCTCGAATTACAACGATCTCGTTCTAATATGACCTATTTCTTTGTGTTAGCCTATTGAGGCAATCGTTCATCAAAATTCTCTACTATTTATTTATTTTCCCTTAGAGTATCGTTTCTGTTATCTTCACAGCCAAATATGGTAAATGCCCAGCCTACCCTCCCGCTCCCCTTGCTGAATGTCCGAGCAGTCCTGAGAACTCATGTGACGTTGACAGGGATTGTAAAGGGCCTGAACAGGCTTGCTGCATTGGCGGCTGCGGAGGACGAACTTGCAGACCACGAGTCAGAAGTAAGTCAGTTAGACAACATTCACTTACTGTAAAAATAAGCATTTGATGAATGGCCCCGAGGGAAGCGTTTACCGTTTGTCAATATCTCATCTCAGGTTTTTGCAATATACAAAGGAGATGAACTGTGACGTCATTTGATGGACACAGACTGAACAGAAATCACAAAATGAAGAATATCTCTGCAAATGTGAGGTACTCAGGAAAATATGCATCATTATGGAAGTTATGATGTTGCCATGGAAACACTCTTGGCCCCATGCTCCTTTTCACCTTGAAGATAAAATTACAATTCTTGTTTCTGTTATAGAAAATAATTTCTTTAAAGTGCACACGAAGCGAAAATTAAGTTGAGCTAATTTTAAAATGCTTTCTAAATGAGGAATAATTTTCCGTTTGTCAATATCTCATCTCGTTTCAGAGATATTCAGGTTTTTGTAATATGCAAATGAGATGACCTATGACGTCATATTGTTTGCACAGCCTTGGAGACAGACAAATCACAAATGAAGAATATCTCTACAAATATTGGATAAAAACTATTGAAACTTTGAACATATGTGGTACTATGGAAAATACACATCATTGTGCAAATTATGATGTTGCCATGGAAACACTCTGGCCCTAGGCTTCCACTACAAATAACACTTCTCTAATTTCTCCTTTGTCAAACACAATTGTTTTGGTTTGGGTCCCAAATATGATTTGGAACAATGTAGGCATTGTATGTGAGTAGTTTAAGCAACTTATTTTGTGTAACAAGGAACGAAATTGGAATTTTATTTTTAAGGTGAAAGGTGCGTGTGGCCATGAGAGTTTCCATGACAACACCATAATTTGCACAATGATGTGTACTTTCCATAGTGTCATACATGTGCAAAATTTCAGTAATTTTTATTCAATATTTGCAGAGATATTCTTCATCTTGTGATTTGTCTCCAGGCTGTGCAAACAATATGACGTCACAGGTCGTCTCATTTGCATATTACAAAAACCTGAATATCTCTCAAATGAGATGTTGACAAACGGAAAATGTTATTATTCCTCATGTCGAAAGCATTTTAACATTAGATCAACTTAATTTTCGCTTCATATGCACTTTAAACCACTCACATAAAATGCCCACATTGATCCAAATTTTCTGATGCACCCAGAGCAGAAAATTGTCCTTATTAGGAAATTGTATTTCCGCATGGAAGAAGCTTGGGGCCAAGAGTGTTTCCATGGTAACGTCGTAATTAGCACAGTGATGTGTATTTTCCTTAGTACTACACAAGTTTCAATTGTTTTTACCCACTATTTGCAGAGATATTCTTCACTTTTTTATTTGTCTCCAGTGCTTCTGACGTCACAGTTAATATCATTTGCATATTGCAAGAACCTGAATATCTCTGGAACGAGATGAGATATCAGCAAATGGAAAACGCCATTTCTTATTTCGAAAGGATTTTCCAATGAAATCAACTTAATTTTCGATTCGTAGGTTAAAATACGAACAAGAGAAACAATAAACACCTAATTTCACGAAAAAACGCGACTGGTCTCGCGTGAGATCGCATAACTGTAAATATCCTTTTCCGAGAAGACGTTAAGGGCTAACTTTCGCACCATTCACATTCCATGCGCCTGATTAAAGGCCCTGTCTAATTCCAAAATGTCCTGTTTGTTCTTTGTTTCAGATTGCTACGTTACTATGGACATCGCAATAGCTGTTGACGCCTCAGCAGGAGTCAGCGACGGCGACTTCGAAGAAGAAAAGAAATTTGTGACAAGAATTATCAACTCTATTTCTGACTCCGAAAACAGCATTCACTATGGATTACTTAAATTCGGGAAAACCGCTCAAACACTAACAAACTTCCGACAATTTGTATCGGAGGCCAGGCTCCGTGACCTGGTGAAAAATATGAAGAAGACTGGAGATGCTGAAAGAAGGTTTGATGTGGCCCTAAGAACGATCAAGAGTGACATTTTCAGCCTTGAGGGTGGAATGAGGCAGGGACATACGCGAAACGTCATTATCGTAACATCAGGGGCAACGTCACCAAATTCCGAAGACTTGGCGAAAGCCTCGAAGGATTTACGAGCTCTTGGAGTTAATATCGTTGCCGTCGGGGTGAATAGAAATGTCGATGACGCGTTCCTTCGTGAACTGGCGAGCGATGATCGATTTGCATTTCGAGCTTCCTCCCCTCAGGAACTGCAGAGTCTATGGTCGCGAGTAGAAGCCGAACTATGCTCAAGTAAGCAGACTATTCTGTTGTTGTTTGATTGGTAATGATATTGCACTTTAAGGATTGGATTTTTGAACAAATAAGGAATTTAGGACCTCGGCAATGTATCGTGTATGCGAAATATCTCACCATTGATTCATAATAACGAAACAATTATTTGAATTATCTCGCAGACGAAAATCGCTATGCCTATAGGTTCTTATTTCAGTGCGCTTAAGAATCTTTCATCAATTGTTGAACTTTCAGACAGACGTTCCATAATCTCTTTTTCATTACTGTTACAATTTTAACTTATTCTCAGAAAAACCTGGCCAGTGTCCTGCAGTCGCTGCTACATGCAGTACTCCAAGGTCCGCAGTCCCTGCTAAGTACATTCCGTGTGGTGATTCAGCTGGTAAGGCGGGAAGGAGTGACAAAGAGAACGACTGGGACTGTCCTGGTGAACAGAGGTGCTGCCGTGACCCGTCAGGGTGTCACGCAATATGCAGAGAACCACCAAACGGTACGGATAAGTATTTGTTACCTTTCTCCATTACTACGACATGCCTTACGACGCCCGCGCCCTGTAACTTTTCATCACAAAAACAATTAAATTAAAATTAAAATCAATTAAGAAAATAATAGTTTTAAAATAACCTCGTGCTAGTTATCTCAATTTCGTCCTCTACTTTCTTGATAGTATGTATTCCTTGTTCACTGTCGTAATAACTCGAGGCCTGCTCAAACGAGAAAACACTGCGGAAACTTTGTTGCTGATAATGTTTCTTGGGTGAGCAATCGAACGGGAAGCAAGACAAATGTTTTGCTGCCTGGCAGAGCAAACTAAGAAACATTTCACGAGAAACAAATGCTGGCGCATGCGTCTTAATCATGCTAGTAAATATGCGCATGTGCAACACATGTAGCGCAGCCCTGGGATCTAATCAACAGTGTTGCTCCGGCGAGCAAACAGAGAAGCAATGTTTGATTCCGCAACAAATGTTTGGCGCGCGCGGAAACGAGGAAGATTTCGGGACGCACTGAAATTCACAAATGTTTCCACACCAATGTTTACTCTGTTGGGCAGGGCTTTAGGTTTGTGATAATTGCTTTATCATAAAATGTAATTGTTCTTGCATGCGTTTTATTAACAATTAATGACGTCACAACTGGTTCTCTAGATTAAATCATAGTTAATAGAGTGGAATGGTTATGAAACTCAGGGAGCTTCTTGGTTATATGTCTTTGTTAGCTTTTTTCAATCAATACCGTGCACAAAACACAGTAGAAATTCCAACATGTTAATCAATCAGCCAATAGAAACGTGTGAGTTCAGTCGTCCAGGGAACACTAATGAACTATGAACGTGCACAATCTTTTGTCTTACCCCCTACCAACATAAATCGCAGCGCCTTTGATAGCCCTTTTGAAGTTTGCCGGGTTTCCTAACCATTCCACTCTATTAACTATGATTAAATGTATTCTTTAGGTCATTGTATGATTGGTCAAGTGCTTACCTTATAAGTTGTCCATTGATTATAACAACCTAGACCAGGAAAATAACCGTTAAGAGCCGGAGATAAAAACATTGTACCCATTTGTACTTTTTGTTACGGTCTGATTTTCCTGGTCTAGGTCTTAAACACACCTTTAGTAAGGATAGCTTTTGCTCCTTGCATGTGTTGAATATCACTTGTTTCCAGTCAGTGGTCAAACCGTCCTGGACCGGTTGCTCAAAAGGTGGATAATGCTATCCATCTTCGATGGGTGGCTGTAAATTGGCTATAAACAGTTAATTAAAGTCCCCTCCCTGAATGCTCGATTGAAATGATATGCAATATTTTTCTTGAAGACTATGACAATACAAAATGTACACAGTTTGTTAGTCATTATTGCTTTGATTTTAACCATCCCACATGTGTGCGCGAGGTTCGTCAGTTCATATGAAAATCGCTGAAAATAACTGTGTCCGGCCCGGACTTTGAATATAAATGTCTCTCACCCTGACACAGCCCCTTTAAACGTTGTGGCAAACTATTGATTTGTAGTTCTTTCTATGTTCTCAAATACTGTGCATCGAGACTTCCTCTCGTCTTTCTACAGTGTGCAAAGGACAGTATGACCTCACCTTCGTCATCGACGCGTCCAACGCCGTCGGCGCCAATGGCTTCCACAAAGTCAAGGCCTTCGCCAAGCAGCTCGTCGATGCATTTGACATATCAGATTCCCAAACCCACGTGGCTGTTATAACCACTGGGAAATCCACTAAAGTCGACCTCCGATTCGATAGCTTGAAGGGTGGACAATTCAATAAGAAAGCAGTGAAGAGTATGATTGATGGAGCCGCATTTCAAGGAGGCGCTGTAGGTGACGTCAGTGAGGGGTTGAAGGAAGCTGTTGAGATTGTGTATACCAGCAAGAACGGAGCACGCGAGAAAGCGAGAAAGGTAATATAATAACGGAATGGCATGGTTGAAATGTTTCCAGGAAAAATTGTATTACGGGGGTCCATCTAGCACCATATCTGATTCCATCAGTTTGTAACCATGGATATTTTTAGAACTTATAACTGCTTGTTTTCACTTGGCGTCGGTCATTGCCGCCATCTTGGTTGCCGTAAACAAATATTGCTCGTTAGCTTCTGTTCTTTGGTGAACCGACATGGCCGCTACGTCTTTGTTTTCTGAATTTCTGGAGATTGATTGCAAAACTCATTGAATGAAGTTAATAGGTTTAGCAACCAGCCAATCTCGGAGAGGAAATTTGGAGCTAAATATAGCCATGCTTCCAAACTGATGGTATCACACAAAGTAAGAGAGATGGAATCTATAGCCGTAATCTTACTCTGACGTTTCTTAATCTGTTACTGAAGTTTCTAAATTTATGGTCAAGTGGAGTATGATATATGTCGCCAACACAAAATAAGCCAATCACAGTGTGACTACTGGGGCCACTTAGACAACGAAAACTAAACACATTGCAAAAACAAAATAAAGCATTCCAAAATACAAAATAAAGCATTCCAAAATACAAAATAAAGCATTTCAAAATACAAAATAAAGCATTCCAAAATACAAAATAAACCATTCCAAAATACAAAATAAACCATTCCAAAATACAAAATAAACCATTCCAAAATACAAACTAAACACATTGCAAAAACAAAATAAAGCATTCCAAAATACAAAATAAAGCATTCCAAAATACAAAATAAACACATTGCAAAATACAAAATAAAGCATTCCAAAATACAAAATAAACCATTCAAAAATACCAACTAAACACATTGCAAAAACAAAATAAACCATTCGAAAATACAAAATAAACCATTCCAAAATACAAAATAAAGCATTTCAAAATACAAAATAAAGCATTCCAAAATACAAAATAAACCATTCCAAAATACAAAATAAACCATTCCAAAATACAAAATAAACCATTCCAAAATACAAACTAAACACATTGCAAAAACAAAATAAAGCATTCCAAAATACAAAATAAAGCATTCCAAAATACAAAATAAACACATTGCAAAAACAAAATAAAGCATTCCAAAATACAAAATAAACCATTCCAAAATACAAACTAAACACATTGCAAAAACAAAATAAACCATTCGAAAATACAAAATAAACCATTCGAAAATACAAACTAAACCATTCCAAAATACAAAATAAAGCATTCCAAAATACAAACTAAACACATTGCAAAAACAAAATAAAGCATTCCAAAATACAAAATAAAGCATTCCAAAATACAAACTAAACACATTGCAAAAACAAAATAAACCATTCCAAAATACAAAATAACCATTCCAAAATACAAAATAAACCATTCCAAAATACAAAATAAAGCATTCCAAAATACAAACTAAACACATTGCAAAAACAAAATAAACCATTCCAAAATACAAAATAAACCATTCCAAAATACAAAATAAACCATTCCAAAATACGATTGCGTGCACATCTACGCAATTGGCTTCATTCAAAAGACTTCTTCAGAAATAGTCCACCAATCTGATCTTTTACCGGATCGAAGCTCGGGCTAGTTTAAATACTATTGTCTTCTACACGACGCTCAAATAACCGTAAGTTGGAATGCTTTGTTTTCGCTCTGCAATGCGATTGGTTCTCGTTGTCGAAGGAGCCATACAGTGCCAACAACAACTTTATTATAATACTATCACATATAAGTAGATACATCTACAATAATAGCAACAACGATAGGAGTGTTAGGGTACCTGAAATATCCATTACTAGTTAATTAGGTCAGGTACCCATTAATCTAGGTCAGTACCGCTCGAAACGAGCCACAGTATCGGCTTCGTTTTCCGACTAAAACTGGTATTCGCATTTTAAGTGTGCTTAGGAAGAGAATTTTCTTTGATTCAATCTATTTCTTCCTCTCAAAATGGGCAAAGCCATTTTGAAAATTTAGTTCAAAGCACCAAAATTCATGTGACAGGCAGAAGCTGTACTATTTTTAGCGATTCTAAAATTTAGCATTTTTTTTTAAGATTTAGAGAGATTAAAAAGAACTAATTTCGGCGCTTAATGAAAAAAGTCGAAACTTCTGGGAAAAGCGAGACTGGTTGTTTGTATTTTCAACAATAAAATGATGAAAACGGGTCTTCTGTAGGAAACTCTGTGGAACCATCCACAAGACCTAATATCCCCACCTTCTTCCATAGGTAGATTGAAAATATCAGTATTTCTTTTTCTTGCATAAACTGAAAATAAGCGGGTAATTTTAGGGAATAGAAATTACTGCGGCTACTAACTTTAGCGATTCACCTCAAGCCTCAAGTCTCGGGCAAACGGTTACAACATCTCTTTAACATCGGTTCAACCAACATTTATTGAAAGCATGCGTGTCAAACGGTTACAACATTTGTTCAACATACTAATTAACTTCTATTGTTATCGGAATTATGTTTTCTGTCCATGTCAAACGGTTTTAACATTGGTTTAATCAAATGTTGTACCGATGTTGTATCGATGTTGTACCGATGTTGTCCCGATGTTGTCCCGATGTCGAAGAGATGTTGAAATCGTTTGACCGAGGCATTAAAGTAATCAGAACGCTGGTATCTCTATGAAATTATCCTAATGTTTTTAATTCGTAACAGGCGCTCGTTCTCATTGGCCCTGGAAAGTTTACCAATCCGTCTAAATCTGCCGCCCTCGCTTCTCGGCTGAAACAGAACCTTGTAGACATTTACGCTGTCCCTGTTGGCAATGCGCCCGACCTTCCCTCCCTCAGTAACGTTGTGTCACGAGTTGTCGAAAAGAACGTGTTTATGACGACAAGCCATGGCGCTCTGGTGCCTCACCTTCGCGCCCTGACGAGAACTATATGCGAGGGAGCAGAGAAAATAAAAGGTAAAATAATCCAAATGTGCTTCCTTTTTCGAAATTTATTTAATTATTTAGTTGCCGTTAAAGCATATTGTTGCTTCAGTTCCGAGCATTTTTTCTCAATAACTACTATTTCATTAGACTTTGCCAATAATTTTATACCTTAAAACATACTATCAGTCATATTAAAGACCCTGAGTCCGAGCCCATGAATCATTGCGCGCGCAACTGATTTTCGAGGGTAGCGAAAATCAGAAAGATTGGCATTATCGTTATGTGAATATCGAATCTTTCGAAAACCATCTCTATTTTGGGCCATCGTGTATTTACTTCCACATATATATGTTTCACTGACTTTCTTTTATCGTAAATTTCGTATATATAACGTTTCAACTGATGTAACTTTCGTTGAATATGTCTTCGAAATCCCGGTCAAGAGCGGCGAGTATAGATGGTTTGCACTCAATCCCCAGAGATTCAAATGACAAAGGGCATGGCGGCCATGTTGGTGTACAGAACAAAAGAAGCTAACGAAGAATCTATTGTTAACTGTACACCAACATGGCGGCTATGACGTCACGTGCAAAGGGTCTACAGGAAGGCCGAAGAAAGACAACAGAGAGAGACGAAGCGACTCGACAAATAATCCTTCAGCAGGCCACCTTTTGCTTTCTATATGTCTACCAGAGAACACTTGCAGTTCAAAAGGACTGCTGTGTGAGTTTCCCGGGGATTTGCTGCTCTAAGGACCGGTCGGCTTCGTTGGAAAATATAATAGGGACTTTAAGCAACCACGACGGTGACGTCAACGACGACGGCATAAAACAATAGCCTTAATTACAAAATACAATATCTGTACGTGAAAATGCACGCAGTCGCCTACATTTCCACCGTTCTCTGCAAAAACACAACGTGAAAACACCAAATTGTACGTTTTAAAGACAACGCGAAGTAAGAAAGTAAATCAATTTCGTTCGGCATAAACAGAACTCTATACTCCCCATATTTTTCGAAAATTTGGTTCTGAAAAACAATTCAAGGCCGCGGACAAGGGAAATAGTAGACACCACTTTTCTACGTCCCGTCGTCATTGCCGTCGCCGTCCTGGTTGCTTAAAGTCCCTAACATTTCATTCGCAAGGAAAGTAGAAATCTTAAAATACAGCTAAACAATGCTGGAGACAAGAAAACAAGCTACCAAGAATATTTATTTGCTCGTCGATTGTGAAAAGTCGCACTCGTACTCGAATCTCAAGGTTCCCTACCAAGTACTGGTCAAATTATATTCCAACCATCCGGCGATAATTCATGATCATGGGCTTGATATCGGGCCTTTAATCCGCTAGAAATGATGAAATTCGCTACCCAGAGCCTATGTCTACTTCTCTTATGAAACTAATAAACAATCAAGAGCATTTGAATTAGACTAACAGCTTGCCTTCTAGCTAGACAGCCGTTGATAAACAAACTAATCCTATACGCAGTATTAAGATGTTCAATATTATAAAGTTGCGTTTTCAAATAGGAGTGGTTACGAAATACATGTATGTCCATAAGAGACAGAAAATATGTTCTTGTTAGGATGATTTTGCTTTTTTGTTTCCTTGTTAGAGCGGCTTTCGATTGGGTGTCGTAAAAGCAAAACTAAAGTGATTACTGAGCCAATCACGGAGCAAGGAAAAACGCGATGAGCCAATCACGAGCAAGTAAAAACGCGATGAGCCAA
The DNA here is from genome assembly GCA_030867875.1 of Actinernus sp. WN-2022. NCBI lineage: Eukaryota > Metazoa > Cnidaria > Anthozoa > Actiniaria > Actinernidae > Actinernus > Actinernus sp. WN-2022. Next base: position 23,425,059 of record JAOWCC010000019.1, read on the forward strand.
TCACGAGCAAGTAAAAACGCGATGAGCCAATCACGGACTGAAGTAATTCGTGACTGGGTTTACTTGAACCAATTCGCCCTTCTAACGCGGCAGCCATGTGAGTCCCAGGAGAATAAAAACCTATTTTTTGCGGGCTAAACTCGTTCTGAATCTGCTCAGTGCGAGGCTAGCCACGCAAAATCTATTGTTTCTATCCAACATGGCCGCTGTGTGAATCACTAGGAAAAGTAACCGAAATCATGGGTAACTATCGCCAAAACGAAAATTGATTGCGTGACGGACAAAACGATGTTTGGTTTTAGTTTAGAACTTGATTGGCTGATGATTACAAAACATGTTCACAGCCAATAGTAAAGCTAAGCAAACGCAAAACCAAAGCAATCACTTATTACTTTAGACACTCAATCGAAAACCGCTCTATACACGTGTTGATGTCTTTATTGTCAACTGTCGTTTATTTCTTGACACTCAAATTAAGTTATCATGCAGCAACGTTTGAAAACTTTGCTCCATACTGAGTCATCTATCGTATTTCTTCTCTCGTCTTTCAGCTTGTGATCAACCCTTGGACGTTGTTTTCGGGATTCCTGCCTCAACAACCCACAGACCTCAGCTCGCGACTGCAAAATCAATATTTGATTCCATGTTGCGACAATTCAAAGTAACCAATCGTCTAGTCCATGTGGGACTAATAAAATACAGCAACAACGCAGAAATGCCGCTTCATCTCGACGCATCTTACAACAGACAAGATATCCAATCCCAGATTGCAAATTTGAAGGCTACCGGAATAGGTGTTAACGTTGAGGCCGCTCTCAAAGCAGCGGCTGATAACGCTTTTACGATATTCGGTGGCGTTCGCCAAACTGTACCAAAGACGTTCGTCATCTTCGTTCCTGGAAAAACGTCGGTGTCGCAATCGGCAGTGAAGGAGGCAGCTACCAAACTTAAGAGCATGGGAGTGAGGCTTCTCGTGTTGGCCTTGGAAGAGGCCAACGTGGCGTTGTACAGACTAGTGTCGTCGCAACCTCCGTCCAAGTACCTAGTTTACGGTAACGCCGATGTCCTAGGTGCAGCGGTGTTGGATGCTGTAGACACTGTGTGCAGAGGTGAGCAGATAAAGACATGTATACATTTGAAATTTCTGGATTGAAATAATGTCACGTTAATGATAAAAATTATTCGCGCAATAATTCTTATGTTAATTTTAAGTGATGTACCACCTAAAGCCATACCACTGATGAAGATCCAATACTGGCTTACTGTCAGTCAAACCGGTAAAGCAAAAAGAGATTCTATAAATACTGGTTGATAACTGAGGATATTCTGAAATGCAAGGCGTTGAAAGTGTTCGTTTCATTCCAATCTTTCCAGCCAATTGACTCTTCTCACATGGCCGCCATGTTGGTTCCAAGCAATAGGTTTTGCAAAGTCAGCCTCGAACTGAGCAGTTTCAGAACGAGTTTAGAAATATAATATTTATAGGATAATGCATTGTATTGTATTGTATTGTACTGCACTACAATGTGTTGTACACCTATGAGATGAAGAGTTTAACTTTGTTTTACTTTGCTACATACTATGCCAATGGTACTATCGTTTTCATATATGCATCGTTTAATTCGCATTTTGAGTGACTTTATATTTAAACTTTCGTTGTTATTTACTTGTCTGCTAAAGGCAAGTACGGCAAGTGTCCCGCTTTCCCGCCTCCACGTCCCGCGGAGTGTCCCGCAGACATGGAAGATGGATGTGCAGTGGATAAGGACTGCAAACTGCCTGAAGAGGTCTGCTGTGCTGGAGGATGTGGAGAAAGGACGTGCAGAACAAGAGTTAAAAGTACGAATTGCTTGACGTACATTGTATTGTGTATTGTTTCTTCCTTCCTTCCTTCCTACCTTTCTTTCTTTCTTTCTTTCTTTCATTCTTTATTTCATTTTCCCTTCTTTTTAATAGGCGAATTACGGGATTGCATCATTTAACTACAACTACCAGAACCATTCCAATTTCTTTTTCCTGTTTAGTTTTCATACTACAACTGTACTTTGAGAATACCAAGACAGTGCTTTGAATTAAGGAACCGCAAAAGAAGCTTCGCAAAGTATTCTGGTAGTTGTAGAACATGACGTCATAACGCCAATTGTCTTCTATAATTATTCTTCACGCGGCTGAAGACAGTCGATTCAAAGAACTCGAATTTATTAGATTTGTCTATCGCGATGTTTCAACCAAAAGAACTGATTACGAAGCCGTCTATCCCAATAAATCGCGAATTCGCGAATCCAAGGGTTAACAACGAAACTCAGAACTCTGTAAAATTACCTGTGCCATTAAAAGCCTTCCGACAATAACATGCAACTCAAAACATATTATGAGTATTGTTTGGATTTTCCATAAGAAGGAGGGAGGACACTGTCTCTATACTAGACCAGGCAGGGTTTTAAACCTCTATCTCCTCTACTGACTAACAACAATATCTTACATTTGATAACAGATTGCTTTGTGACAATGGACGTTGCCATCGCCATAGATGCCTCTGACGGTATGAGTGACGAGGACTTCGAAGCAACTAAGACCTTTGCCACAACACTCGTCAACTCCCTCTCAGACTCAGAGAACGCAATTCGATTTGGAATTTTGAAATACGGGCAAGAAAGTAGAACTCAGACGAATTTCCGTCAGTTCCTCTCCGAAGGAAGACTTCGAGATATGATCAAGAAGATGCAAAAAACTAGTGATTCTCATAGAAGAATAGACGTTGCTTTACACGGTATTAAGACTGACATATTTAGCCTAGAAGGTGGAATGCGGCAGGGTCAACCTCGTTATGCAATATTCCTGGCAGCCGGAGGTCACTCGGGAAGTTCCGAAGACTTGACGAAGGCGTCAAAGGGTTTACAGGACCTCGGCGTCAATATTATGGCGGTTGGAGTGAACAGTAAGGTTGATCAAGCGTTCCTCAGTCAACTGGCGACTGATGATCGATTTGTGTTCCAATCGAACTCGGCGAAAGAGCTACCAAATTTGTGGCCACAGATTGAGACCCAAATGTGCCAAGGTAAATAATTTTACACCAAAATAGGTTTCCGAATAAAGTATACTTAACAAATGAATGCTCTTCAGTGTATACCAGAACAAGCTCACTTTTAAGTGGCTTAGAATTGGACAAACTAGACGAGCGCAGAGCCAAGCGCAAAGCAATTCATTTTAATGTTCAAAACCCAACATAACCTGGTGCCAGCAAGCCTAACAGCCTTATTTACTACTGTTGGAAGTTCTATCCATTATGACCTAAGAGGTTGCGATACGAGACTTTGCCTCCCTCAACCAAAAACGGAATTTATGGAAATGGTTTTTGATACCACGGTGCAAAGACATGGAATAAGCTTCCAGCTGAATTGCGTGAGACACAATCGCTAGACTCCTTCAAAAACAAAATTAAGACAGTGGCCATCCTTTGTGACTAGTAAGGCATAGAGTATTATTGTACAGCAATTATATTTTTATTTTTTTGTTTTTAACAATTAGTATAGGCATAGTTTTAGGATTATTATATACATAGTTAAATGGTTTTTATATAATATATATTCTTACTTCAAGGGAACTGTTTTTATAATAATGTAGTTTTTTCTAGAAACAATACCCATAGTCATAGGTTAAATGCCTGTAGAGGTTTCTCAAAAAACTAACTGCTGTTTTTTCTTCAATCCAGAGAAGCCCGGGAAATGTGCTGCAGTAACTGCTACATGCACCGCTCCAGGGTCTGCAGTCCCAGCTGAGTACATTCCGTGTGGTGATTCAGCTGGTAAGGCGGGAAGGAGTGACAAAGAGAACGACTGGGACTGTCCTGGTGAACAGAGGTGCTGCCGTGACCCGTCAGGGTGTCACGCGATATGCAGAGAACCACCAAACGGTAAAGTGCTGTATTACAGGTAGCGTGCCAATGCGTGACTAATAGCAAACACATTGTGTGACAACTGGCGCACGTCGCTGAATATCCATAGCATCACCAAACGATGCTCGAGAAGCAGATTCATTTTCAAAGTGAAGACGATTCATAGCGAAGGCTGCTGCGTGACAAAGAACTATTTTAAAATGTTTATGCCGTAAAATGGCGGACATTGCGTGTGTTGGTACAGTGTGCAACTATCTGACTTCGTATTTTGCCATACTTGTTTATTTGAGTGTTTTTTGCATGATACTGATGTTTGCATGATACTGATGTTTTCATGAAATATTACACTTTATTGACTTCTAAGTAGCCAACGATAGCACGGAAGCCAATAGCTGAGCCTTGGTTCTACGCATGGTACCTGTATCACAGAGTCTGGCTTTCTAACACTCCAGCATGATGTCTCAGTGTACAAGCTTGACGCCCCCCGACACACGTGCTTGCACCTCCATAAAATTAGCTTGAAATTCGTACAGGAAATTATAACAGTAAATTATATATAACCAGATCAACATTATTCCTATGTTTATGTGCTTTGCATGATAATTTCAGGTATCTTAATGTTGTGTTAAAAGTAAAGGTAGAGTTAATGGTTAAGTAAAGTATTTGCCATAACGTTATGAAAAAGAATGGGGAATGGGGATGCTTCAAAACCCAGGATTGAAACGTGGTATGGATTCCTCTCATTTTCAAAGACCTCGCTATACCAAATCTCTCCGGCTCGTGGGAGGAATTCATGGTGTGTTTCTTTCTGGGTTTCTCCATACAAACCCGATGGGATGGGAATATGATCAGTAATTTGATGTCATGTAAATGTTCTTAAGTCTTAATAATTAACTACAACATGTATATTAAAAGGTATAATTAAAGTAGCTAATTATTATTTATCCTGGCATTATAATGTAACAGTAATGTCATTGATCGTGCATGTATCTTTATTTAGTGGATCAGGTATGAAGTATGCATATTGCATGAGAAGCAACGTCATGCATTTGAAAATGAAAACATCCTCTCATATCGCGACATCATCAGCTAATAATCTTCTTATATTGTTCACGCGTAGTATGTGCAAATCTCGCACACGACCTGGCGTTCGTCATCGAGTCCTCAGCCGCTGTGGGCAAAGCTGGATTTGAAAAGGCCAAGACATTTGCAAAGAACATCATTGATGCCTTTGACGTGTCACCGACAGGGACACGTGTCTCTGTAATCACCTACGGCCCAACCTCTACCGTACGCAGCAGATTTAATAGCTTCACGGTATGTATATAAAACAGCTGTATACGAGATTTCGCTCAGTAAAGCATCAGCATTACCGAATAAACACGGAAGGGTAAAACTTAGGACGTTTGGATAAAGTAATGCTGGAAGGTGATTTCTGTTTTGGTTCAGTACGAGTAAGAACGAACGTTTGGATATAGTAATGCTGGAAGGTGATTTCTGTTTTGGTTCACTACGAGTAAGAGCGTTACTTTTCGTGTATATACGTCTCAACCGGTGTCCTTTGCATAACCCACAAGCTATCAGTTGCCTTTCCTGTAATCCAATTCTGAATTGAACAAATTAAGGTATTCAGGATCTGTTGATTATTGTACGTATTTCTTCAAATCATTCTCCCTGGAGCTGAGGAGCTAGAGCTATAAAACTGAATTTTGGCTTGGCGGCCATTTTCTAAGACATCAAAAATGGAGGCTGAGACAGCCACTTTAAAGAATGCCAATCAGGATTAATGCTTTGCGAGCCGGTGTTTACATTTGAACAATAGAAAACCGACACGGGCTCGCACAGCATTAATCCTGATTGGCATTCTTTAAGTTGTGGAATCATTCTGCAATATTGTATTCTTAGTACCTTTGGCTCATTGCTGTTTTCCTTTGAACCTCGCAATCCATCTTCCATGCAAATATGAGATAGTGTTGACATTAATATGCGAGTCAATTATACAGTATCAGCGGCGGTACCAGGGGGTGGCTTCAAGGCGGTTGCAAACCCCCTCCCCCCCCCTCCCATGACTGATGGAAATCACTGTAAATAGCATTTCAGAATCTCTAGATTAAAAAAATGGCAACCTCCTTTCGCAAAATCCTGGATATGATCACTTCATGGTTCTCCGTAAATAAATAAAAAGTACGTAAAAAGGAATCCCCATGTTTTCTATTAAAAAATGAATATTTAAAAAAAAGTATTGAAACGGTTTTCGGAAAGCAATATGTTTCCGACCAAGCTGTAGCATACAGAAGCCATTATCTGGAGCGTCCATTTGTCATATATTCGTGACGCAGCATTTTCCCAGACCGGGTTATTTTTAGATTTCAGTCCTCGCTGTTCACTTTCATCACGACATGTCGTTAGCAAAATATGGGTATATACTTCATGGTAGTGTTTCGTTCCATATAGTCTCCCTGCATAAACATTTTCTCTATTGTTTTACAGTATTATGCAGGGAGACTATATGGAACGAAACACTACCATGAAGTATATACCAAAATATGCTTCGTTAGCTTCTCTTGTTTGGTCAACCAAAATGGCTGAATTAAAATTACGCAACACTTGTGATTAGCTAGTCGCGGGAGCCGGACGCATTCCAAACCCAGTATGGAATATGGACTCTCCGGGTAATGGACTCCTGCCAATACTAATCACAATCAATCATTGTTTGAATTGTCTTCTTCACTCGAAGGGTCCCCAGTTATCAAAAGACAACATCAAAAGGCAAATCGATGGCATCCGCTATCAAGGTGGCTCCCCAGCAATGGCCAGTGCTGCTTTGAATTTGGCTGTGAGTGATGTGTTTACTGATTCCAGTGGATCAAGAGAAGGTGTAAATAAGGTAAGAATGCAATTCGGCTGTGAGTGATTTGTTTACCGATACCAGTGGTCAAGAGAAGGTGTAAATAAGGTAAGAATGCAATTCCGCTGTGAGTGATGTGTTTACTGATACCAGTGGATCAAGAGAAGGTGTAAATAAGGTAAGAATGCAATTCGGCTGTGAGTGATGTGTTTACTGATACCAGTGGTTAAGAGAAGGTGTAAATAAGGTAAGAATGCAATTCGACTTGAGAACTGTCACGGAAATTATGATTGTTATCTACAAACTATTAGGTTTAGAAGTGGCATGTGTATTACAGAACTGTTGACGTTTCATGCTATCGGATTTACTACGTTCAGTAGTTCATAGTTTTTAGTCAGTCGAGTTTAGCGCTATATGGATTCGGGAACGCCCTGAAATACGGCTACGTTGAGTACACTGAAAATATTGTTACGTCGAACGTATTGTAGAATACAGCTACGTTGATTGTATTGTAAATGTACATTGGAATTACGGCTACGTGGAATAAAATTAACTACGGAATATTCTGATAATCTACCATTGAGGGTGATTCATAACATACTGGTCCTTCGAGCCGGATAATGTCGCTTAGTTTGAAGAAGCAAGTGAAGATCAGAGCTGGGCATCGGGGCTACGCAAAGAAGGTCATTGAAAGGGCCAACGCTCTCATTCGGGGAGAGGATACAAATGCGGACACTGCCGAACGCCTGAAGATTACGCTTACGGAGACATTGTGTACGCTTCAAGACATGGATGACTCAATCCTTCAGTTGAATGCTGATGAAAAAATCGAGCAAGAAATAGATGAGGCAGGGAGCTTCAGGGAGTCAGTTCATTATGCGATAGTTAGTTTAAATACCTTTCTGAAAGGGCAAACAACAGGGATGCAACCGCCGCCGATAAGTCAATCATACGGTACCATCGCAGGGAACGCCCACTCCGGTTATTCAACAAGGCCAACAAGGAGCAAGGCTTCCAAAACTCACATTGAGTAAGTTTTCGGGAGATCATAAATGTTGGCAAGAATGGTGGGACTGCTTCAGGGTTGCTGGGATAGCAATACAAAGATAACTGATGTGGAGAAATTAACATACCTTCGAAGTTTGGTGGAAGGGAGTGCTGCGTCGGCTATTTCCGGCCTACAACTTACTGCTGCAAATTATCATAGCGCAATGAGATTTGCTCAGAAGCAAATAATTATCAATTCTCATAGTCGCTTCTAAAGTTGAAATCTGTGGGGTCTATCTCGGATATCAAGGCAGTGAGAGAAGTTCTGGATAGCGTAGAAGTTCACGTGAGGGGTTTGAGAGCTTTAGGAGTCCATTCAAGCCAATATATAGAGGTTATTGACCAAGCGTGAGGTCATTTTTGCGTGTTATGGACCGAGACGAAGTCGAGGTCCATAAAAACGCAAAAAATGAACGAGGCCAATATTTCCCCATCTTGACCGAACAAGCTTGGTCAATAAGGTTTTTATTATATGGCAAAAATGAATAAAATCACACTTTGACACACGCGCCAGGAACCCATTGCGTGGTAAACTGAAGAGCGAATAGAAATCAATCTAAAATTAGACTGAGAGTCGACGACTTTCACTTAAAGTCGCAGTGTCACGGTACTGCGCATGTGTGAAAATCTGATGATTTTAGAATTACGTTCCGGCCCGGAACGAAGTTCTCAGAGGGGTGAAATAGCGATTTTTAAATCGACTTCATCAGTGTTCTTTTTGAACTCATCCTTGCCTCCTTTGGTCATTTATGGAAATGTAAGATGTACTTAAATAAGTTTTAGTTATTTGTTTATTCAAAATTAGTCGTTGAGACTGCAACACAACTAAAACAAAAAAGCATAAGTGATGCTTACCGGCGGGGAAAACGGCCACTCAGTACTCTGAATACAGCAGCCGAAAAACGCAAGAAATTGGAAAGTTTTTGGCATTCCAACCAGAAGCCAGTGGATGTCCAGTAGAGTTCACGAAACACATGGCAACTTTTCAAGTCGTATTATAATGATATGGCAGTTTTCAACAGCGATACGAAGAAATATATATCTACGGCTTAGAAACGAGGCTGAAATTATATGAAATGACCGGAGTGCAAAGACTACGAAAAGTTAGATAAAACCTTTATTTGCTGGCAAAAAAACCTCATGAACTCAAACACGATAGCCTTGTGAGCAATCGACATACATATGAAGCTATAGAAGTTATGATCGACTACGTGAGAGTCAAACATCGAACTGCTATGAAACCGCTTGTGACAGTTTTACGCACTTTGATGACAAGCGAACTTTTCAACTTTCGACACTCGGTCGCTAAACTGTACGAAATCTCCAAGAATAAATCCCTAATGTCCAAACTAACCGCGGGGAAACTCCGACTGAAGGAGGAAATCCTTGTGAGCAATCGACATACATATGAAGCTATATAAGTTATCATCGACTACATGAGAGTCAAACATCGAACTGCTATGAAACCGCTTGTGACAGTTTTACGCACTTTGATGACAAGCGAACTTTTCAACTTTCGACACTCGGTCGCTAAACTGTACGAAATCTCCAAGAATAAATCCCTAATGTCCAAACTAACGGGTAAAACTGAAAGAGGAAATCCTTGTGACCAAACAACATACATATGAAGCTCCAGAAGTGATTATTGAATACATGAGAACCCATAGAGCAAACTGATAATAATGATCTAACGTGCTATTAGTTTCACGGACATTTGTGACTACGTACTAAACTCGCGCTACAGCATAGCTTGAAATACTGTACGAAAACTCCCGTTTAAAAATTTCCTGATGCCGAAAGAACCATAGAATCTTAAACAAGATATCTTTCTGACCAATCGACATAAATATTAAGCTGTGAAAGTAAGTTTCCAGTCCATAACAGCCGATAGTGCAAACTAGTAAACAGCCACTCGTAGTCCGAAAGTACTGAACTTTTTAGCGCAAATGTATGTGTTACGTTTCCAAACTTTAAGACAAGAAATCGTCCATAGAATGTTCTATATTTTTTACAGCAGAGAACTGTGTTATTAGTTATGTAGAAATAAAACAATAGTGCCATTTGGAGAATTATTTCATGTCAAAAGTGCACAACGAAGAAATATATATCTACGGACGCGAGCAGCTTGTTTCACTTTGGTCAAATTCGGACTGTTTCCGACTGGAAACAGCAAAAAATACAAGCAAGTAATGAAATATAGATACCATTCTTTACTCAATGCTGTTTACCTTGGATGTAGGAAGAATAAAATCCTTGTAAATCTCACAATGCAGCTGTCAATTCAATGTCTGGAGACTGTGACATGCGCAGTACCGTGACACTGCTCCTTTAAACTAAAGTTCAACCTTGTGGCGTTCAAAACAGTTTGTTTTTCGACGTAAAAAATGCGTTTTTATGTATGAAAACTGACCTGTACTTTACATCAGATGTACTGAGTTTCAATGACAACTTCATCAGGAAGGCCGAATGCATTATCTAGAGACAAAAATGTGCATATTTGTGGAAGATTTGAAAGTTGAAAACCGGCGTTGAAATCACTCGAGTGGCGATAACTCAGATAAGGACACTGCAAAACTTGACAAATAGAGCTGAAGAATTACAAACAAACTTGTAAGTATTAATTATTAAATACTCTTAATTTGTAAGCCAATTACCAAATGCGAATGCTGAATTTCTTAGCTCATACAATATAAAACCTGCTTTCCGAGTTTGATGAAACTGTGTGCTAAGCTTACTCGTTCCCGTAATAATTTTATTTCTTTGTACCACGATTGTAGTAGCGTTGTGAGGTAGCCGAACTTTTCTTTGTGTTTTTGAAGTCACGGCCATTTCAGCTTCGCTTTTTATCTTCATTCAATTCAGTCGCTTTTTGCTGCAGTTGTTTTCATCGAACTTGCGAGAGCCAGAAAAAACTGCATTAATCCCTCTAAAAAGTTGAATTTTAGCTGTAAACGAAAAAGCAGAACGATTTTTAGATTAGTATTTGTCACAAATTGTTTAGTTTCTTTCAAAATGTATGGGTTCTATCACTATTTGTTTACGAAGAATTGTGAGCGAATTTTGAAAAAGTCTTGCCCGCTGAGCAACCAATCAGATTGCAGCATTCAGAGTCATATTGCCTGCTCACGGAGCTGCCATAATATAATAAGGAGCTTTATTGGTACCAATTTTTATGGAAAAGCTTACCGAGGAGCTTAGATTAATTGTGAACAGAAGCTACAAGGATGACTGGGATTTGGAGTCAATCACGAAGGCTGTGAAATTAGAAGTCGAAGCTAGAGAGCGTTGTCGTGGAGTGGGTCAGGTGTCTCGTCTTCTGAATTTAAACCACAGGAAAACCGAAAATCACATCAAAGGAGTTCGCCAACCACGACAGCTAGCGCTTTATTAAGTGGAAATCCTAAGGGCATAAGTTGCTTGTTTTGCAAAGGTTGTAACAAATCTTCAAGAAAGGAAAGCTTATCTTAGGAAGCAGGGTCGATGTTTTATTTGTTTGCGCCGTGGAGGGCACATAGCTCGTGATTGTAAATCAAACATACAATGCATGGAATGTGGAGGCCGTCATCACCTTGCGGTTTGCAACAAAGACAAAGAGGCAACATCTCCAAGGAGGAATGTTGAAGAAAAACCGACGAATCAAGGTGAAACCAATTCTAGCGCAGCTATGCACGTAAACATGGGGACCCATGTGTTTCTACAAACAGCGCAAATTGAAGTCTCCAAGCCAGGTTATAACGGAGCCAGTTCAAGCATTAATATTCGTGCGATATTTGACAATCGTACATCTCACAGCGAGTTGTTGACAAACTCGAGCTAAATACAATAACAACAGATAAGCTGACCATCATGGCATGTGGTAAACCGCGGACTGGACTGGACTGGACTGGACTAGTAAAACGCGGACTAGTAAAATGGGACTAGTAAAACGCGGACTAGTAAAGCGCGGACTAGTCAAACGAGGACTAGTAAAACGCGGACTAGTAAAACGCGGACTAGTAAAACGCGGACTAGTAAATGGACTTAAAATAAAGCAATAATTCACGCATTATCCCAATAATGCTAATGTTTTTCTTTATTTAAGTAAATGTTTAGCCGGGTTGATCATTCTTGATTGTAAATACAGGCTGAACAAATCAGTGTGGTGCATGACTTCACGGTGTTCGTCAGTATCACAATTCCGACTCAACATTATTCTTGTAACTTTACGTAATCTAATTCCGTAATTATGGCCTTGTGTCGATCGCTGTATTCCTGTATACATCTTGTATTTATCTTATCTTTAGTTTGACGGATATTGTAAGGCAATATACCAGCTCGCGGTTAATTCCGACAGTTTGAAAGGGTGCAAACATGGAGCGAAATACAGTGTTTGTATGGGAATCCGATGCCAAATAATTTACGTAAAATTGAATTTCTGAAATATTCACTGTCTGCAAACTTAAGATAACAGGTAAAAGATTAACTGATCAAAATTTGAGGGATGTATATAGTTGTGCAAGCCTGCAATCGTGTTCACACTTTGACAATGAGTCAAAGTCCGCGGGAAACTCATAAAGTACCGGTATTTGCATATTTTGTCGCGATCATCCAATCAATCAACTGCCTGTCAAGTAATCAAAATAAAACCACAAATGGTAGAACTCAACGAAAACTTAAAAACTTTAATTGACAAAAGTATTTTTAGAAGAAGGGGTGTGTTTTCACTAGGCCATGTTTGACTAATTGAACATAAAAAATCCAAAAAGACAGTGAAAACACTTAGGTTGAAGTTCGCCGAGTTAAATTTGCAAAGTGTTTTCATTAGGAATTTTGCGGCTTAAACACCCGAAATCACAGCCAAGTTATACTACCTCGGGAGATGGTATAACTTGTCCTGCCGCATGCCGCGACCAATCACTGCACAGGAACTGACAGACGCCTGTCAGATTATTTATTCAGCTGTCAAAGCAAGCATTTATCAGACCTTTTGCATTGCACGTGTTGCTTCTTAGAATCGCCAGTGAAATTTCGTGTTGTGTTTGACGCATCATCAAGGGCTACTGTGAGTAGTCCGAGCTTGAATATATATATATATACGGGACCAGCTTTAACTCCCACAATCTTCGATATGCTCCTGCGGTTCAGAGAGCGAAAGGTTGCTTTAGTAGGAGATGTGGAAAAGGCCTTTCTGAACGTTGGTGTTCAAGAACAAGACAGGGATGTCTTGAGGTTTCTGTGGGTTGACAGCATATCAAGTGATGAGCCAGAAATAGTTCTGTTCAGATTCTGTCGCGTTGTCTTTGGAGTGAATGCTAGTCCATTTTTGCTGAATGGTACCGTGAGACATCATATCAGCCAGTACAGTTCAGATCCAAAATTTGTGGAAAATTTGCTCAACTCGTTTTACGTCGATGACTTGGTATCGGGAGAAAAGGACCTGGAAAGTTCCTTTTTGTTGTACCAGAAAGCAAAGAAATGCTTAGCAGAAGGTGGATTCAACCTCAGCAAATGGATATCAAATTCACAAGAACTGCAAGATCTGATCCACAAGGACCTAACAAGAGCTGATGGAAATGATGGCGTGACAAAGCCAGTCGCCGAAGACACACAGACCTATGCTGAGGCCACCATGGGACAGTTGGACGAACTGAGTATGCGGGACGAACACAAGGTGCTGGGATTAAATTGGAACTGTGTGTCAGACGAGCAGTTGTGTTTAAACTTGAGAAGCTAACTGAGTTTTCTGAGAATCTTGAGTTGACGAAGAGAAACCTATTGAAGGTGGTTTCGAAATTTTAATAAGTCCCCCAGAAATTTTACTAAGTCCCATTAATTTGCAAATGAAGGTACTATTCCAGGACATTTGCGAAGAAAATCTCGACTGGGATACAAAATTACCGGAGAAATTTGACAAACGATAGAGAAAATGGCTCTTAGAGTTGCAAGTGGCCCGACAAGTTGTGATACCACGCTGTATCTACCGTGGCGTAGAGGAAACCATCCTGTCCTATAGCTTACATGGATTTGGAGATGCCTCTGAGAAGGCCTATTGCGCAGTTGTGTATTTGGTGCTGCAGACCAATCTTGGAAGATTTCCACAGTTCTTGACATCGAAAACCAGGGTGGCGCCTTTGACAAAGCAAACTGACCATTCCCAGACTAGAATTATTGTCTGGACTGATCCTGGCGAGATTAGTGTTCATGCACGGTTAAGGAGGCACTAAAATCACAGATCTCGATTAATAAGACTCACTTATGGTTGGATAGCATAACTGCGATTTATTGGATTAAAGGGGCAAAGGAATGGAAATCGTGTCAATGAGATTTTGTCCCTGACGGATAGAGAAATGTGGAAACACTGTGCAGGAACGGAAAACCCTGCAGATATTGGATCTCGGGGGGAGTCTGCATCGAAACTAAAGGAAAGTCAACTGTGGTGGAAGGGACCAATGTGGCTACGTGAGCCAGAATGCAGCTGGCAAAAGGACGACGCCAATGACCAAGTGCCAGTCCAAGAATGCATGGTGGAGCAGAAAAGGGCGTGCATCAAAGAAGCTGTTGACGAAGTTACACTGCTAGTCACAAACGGTAAGCCTAACTTGGAAGCTTGTGTGAACCTTTCCGTGTACAGTAGCTGTGAGAAACTGTTCCGAGTAACCGCGTTAGTGCAGCGTTTTATTAAGAATCTGAAAGTCAAGGCTGGACTTGTAGATGAGGAACATATGTGCTTGGACGAATTAACAGAAGTTGAAATTGCGGCTGCTGAAGTACTCTGGCTGAGAAGTGTACAGGAACAGTTGAAATTGCAAGCTAATTATCGCCAATTAGAGCGCGAATTTGGCCTATTTGAAGATGAATATAGAGTCCTGAGGTGTAAGGGTCGGATTGCAAACGCTGACATGCCGTACGAGGCAAAATTTCCTGCTTTGTTACCCAGGGACAGTCATTTGTCGTTGCTGTTAGTCAGAAAAAGTCATGATCGTGTACACCACAATAAGGTCACGGGAACTCTGGCAGAGTTGCGCACAAGGTACTGGATAATTAGAGGTCGACAATTTGTCAAGAAGACAATTTCGAACTGCACGGTGTGCCGCAAGTTGAAGAGCGTGGAAACAGAACGCCGCAGCAAGCCAATCTGCCGGAATTCAGACTAAGCAGAAAACCAGCATTCTCTTGTGTTGGTGTGGATTTTGCCGGACCGCTGTACATTAGGACATCAGACAGTTCAGTGAATCAGAAAGCATATATCGCCCTATTTACGTGTTGCTCCTCTAGGGCTGTTCACATAGAGCTTGTTACAGATTTATCTGCGGATTCATTCATTCGTTGCCTACGAAGATTCACATCTCGGAGGGGACTACCTGAACGTATCGTGTCAGACAACGCAAAGACCTTCAAGTGCACAAACAAGGCTCTACAGAAAATATTTGCTCATCCAAGCGTCAGAAAATTCTGTTCGAACGGCAGAATTGTGTGGAAATTAAATGTTGAGAGAGCGCCATGGTGGGGCGGATTCTTTGAGCGTATGATCCAGAATGTGAAAAGGTGTCTGCGCAAAGTTCTTAGGAATGCCAAGCTTAATTACGATGAGCTGCATACAGTTGTTGTCGAAGTAGAAGGAACATTGAACTCTAGGCCACTAACCTATGTGTCGTCTGAAGAGCTCGAGGAGCCGTTAACACCATCACATCTCATATGTGGGAAGAGAGTGTTGACTATACCTGATGTGCGTTCGAATAGAGAGCACCTGTTGAACCAAACAGTTGCAGTCGACGACATTCAGCGGAGGAGAAAGTATCTCATGTCGTTGTTGGAACACTTCTGGAAACGCTGGAGTAGAGGATATGTAAGCGATCTACGAAGCCTTCATCGTGTCAAGTCTAAACCTCAAGGAAGTATCGATATATCAAGCGGTGATATTGTTACTGTTCATGACGAGAACCTACCCAAAAGTCAGTGGAGACTAGGCAAGGTTGAACAGTTAATCTACGATAGAGATGACAACGTTAGAGCTGTGGTAGTCAAGGTGATCACGAAGAAGGGGAGATCTGTGTTGATGAAGAGACCGATTCAACGGTTGTATCCCTTAGAAGTATGTTGCGAGGAGAAGGAAGTCGTGAATCATGATCGACAAGTTATCGAGGAGCCCAGACAGACTGAAACCGGAAGACCTAGGCGTGCTGCTGCCATGAGCGCAGATTACATTAGGAGACTTGTTGACCAGTGAGCTAACTGGCCGAGGGGGGAGTGTGTCACGGAAATTATGATTGTTATCTACAAACTATTAGGTTTAGAAGTGGCATGTGTATTACAGAACTGTTGACGTTTCATGCTATCGGATTTACAGGGATATCGTGTGACTACGTTCAGTAGTTTACAGTTTTTAGTCAGTCGAGTTTAGCGCTATATGGATTCGGGAACGCCCTGAAATACGGCTACGTTGAGTACACTGAAAATATTGCTACGTCGAACGTATTGTAGAATACAGCTACGTTGATTGTATTGTAAATGTACATTGGAATTACGGCTACGTGGAATAAAATTAACTACGGAATATTCTGATAATCTACCATCGAGGGTGATTCATAACAAGAACTTGCTTGAGAAGGTACTTTTTGGGGGTAACTCACTGGTGAGACAGGAACCCAGTTTGTGTTGAATAGCAGGCAGCACCCAGCGATCACTACTTAGAATATAATTTTGGACATTAACAGTTAACTTCATAGTTAATTTCTTTTCTCCCATTCGAAATAAAATTTAGTTTGTTTTATCGCTTTTCGTTGTCCGTATGTCGAGCTCGTTGAGCAGCATTTCGGGAACGAGATCGAAA
The DNA here is from genome assembly GCA_030867875.1 of Actinernus sp. WN-2022. Classification (NCBI taxonomy): domain Eukaryota; kingdom Metazoa; phylum Cnidaria; class Anthozoa; order Actiniaria; family Actinernidae; genus Actinernus; species Actinernus sp. WN-2022. The sequence continues at coordinate 23,441,658 of JAOWCC010000019.1, forward strand.
AAAAATGTAGGCAACAGTTAATTTTGAACGAGTTAATCATTAAGATTTATTGTATATTTATTGTAAAATGAGTTGGATTTATTAAAACAACTTGTAACTAAGAGGGGTAAAACTTTTTTAAGGTTTTCGAAACTGCTGACTCGTCCATTAATATATATATATAACTTATTACATGAAATTTCATGTAATAAGGAGGTATATGTTCTTGCATTTCTTTCATGCATGCTCCCGAACTCGTGCTTACGCGCTCGCTCAAAACACTGCTCCGCGGGTCCTACACAGTATCTTGTGTATATATAATACGTTCTTTCTTAGACTCTAGTCCTCATCGGCTCTGGAAGGTTCCAGGATCCCAACTCAGCAGTCGGGGCTGCTGCCGCCTTGAAGCAAAACCTCGTGGACGTATATGCCGTGCCAGTTGGGGACAATCCCGACGTAGCTTCCTTAAGAAAATTTGCGTCCATGAAAGTCGAGAAGAATGTGTTCATGACGACATCATACAACGCACTCAAACCGCATGTCAGGGCACTTACTAAAGCTATTTGCGATGGAGCCGTCAAGATCAGAAGTATGTATACTAGATCAGAAGTGTGTATACTAGATCAAAAGTGTGTATACTAGATCTGGGGCCAGATTCACGGTGTCTTAGGACACAAGAACCTCCTAAGATAAAATTTAGGACAAAAGTGTTATTCACGAACACCACCTTAAGATATGTCCTAAATTTAAGAGGTCAAAATCGATATCTTAACTTTTAGGATATGTCCTAAACACATAAATTGCGGCCATGTTATTGGCACTCCAACGTCGGCGAGCGTTAAGACGGGAACGAGTCTTTCGAGATCGCGCCAATTCCCTTGGGTTTGGAAGAGGAAATCCTGTTGAGGCAGTATCGCGTCACCCGTAACATTTATGATTTTCTTCCCTATTTTCTTAAGTTGTGGCGGTGGAGGACCGCCCCCAGTCTTCTTTGCGGTTTGAAGCCGCTTTCATTTTTGTTTCGCTCTTCAATGTCATCCATTTCTTTCGTACTTCACCACCGACCGATTGTTGCCAGACGCGCGTTTTTCTGAACATGTGTTCGTGTTATTTAAGGAGTTAAATAACATTTCTTTCCTACTTTGTACGGCTTCTACCAAAACCGCTATTTCTTGTTTTGTAAAATTGGGACTTCGTATGTAACTACAACGGTGTCTCGCTGGAAAAATCGAACTATTTACAGATTTTGACGAACTATGTAAACGTCAGTAAAATGTTTGCCATATCAATAAAATAGCGAGCAAAAGTGTCGTTTTGAACTTCCGCGGCCTCTTCCATTTTAGGAGAATTCCATATTCCATATTTGGAAGAGCTGCCAGGACATTCAAAATGGCGGTTTCTAAGTCCCAGACCTCTATATTGACACTCGTTGTTTGACGGCAAAATGTCTGTGAATGTACACATTTCTCTATATTTACAACACTGTGAAATGTTTGTATAAAATATCTGTACATTTGTACATTCACACAGTTCTTCAGACTGTAAATGGTTCGATGTTTCCAGTGTCTTATGATTTTTCTAATGTGGCTACCATGTACGTTACCAGGATTATTCTGATATTCGTTTAAAACTGTGAAAATACTCATCTAGAGTTTATGAATATAAGGAAAATACTTCTTAAATCCATTTACGAGAACTGACTGGTCTGATGACCAGTTCTTAAATGGAACGTGTCAGGTCTGATGACCAGTTCTTAAATGGAACGTGTCAGGTCTGATGACCAGTTCTTAAATGGAACGTGTCAGGTCTGATGACCAGTTCTTAAATGGAACGTGTCAGGTCTGATGACCAGTTCTTAAATGGAACGTGTCAGGTCTGACCTGACACGTTCCTTTAATGAACGTGTCAGTCTGACTGACCACGTTCTTAATGGAACGTGTCAGGTCTGACCTGACACGTTCCTTAAATGGAACGTGTGTCAGGTCTGACCTGACACGTTCTTAAACTGACGTGTCAGGTCTGACTGACACGTTCCTTAATGGAACGTGTCAGGTCTGACTGACACGTTCCTTAAATGGAACGTGTCAGGTCTGACTGACACGTTCCATTTAATCTGATGACCAGTTCTTAAATGGAACGTGTCAGGTCTGATGACCAGTTCTTAAATGGAACGTGTCAGGTCTGATGACCAGTTCTTAAATGGAACGTGTCAGATCTGATGGCCAGTTCTTAAATGGAACGTGTCAGGTCTGATGACCAGTTCTTAAATGGAACGTGTCAGGTCTGATGACCAGTTCTTAAATGGAACGTGTCAGGTCTGATGACCAGTTCTTAAATGGAACGTGTCAGGTCTGATGGCCAGTTCTTAAATGGAACGTGTCAGGTCTGATGGCCAGTTCTTAAATGGAACGTGTCAGATCTGATGGCCAGTTCTTAAATGGAACGTGTCAGGTCTGAGAACTGGTAACTGACGCGTTCCATTTAAGAACTGGCCCATCAGACCAGTCAGTTCGCGTAAATGGAAAGCTCCCTAAGTTATACATAGTGATCTCAATATTTGAAGAGAGGCTAAGCTAGAATATAACATTTAAAGGCTAATATCAAAGACACCAGCTTGAAACTTAAAGCAACAGTTTACCCACACCGCGGCAAAACGTTGTGTTCCGCTGGCCGAAAGAACGAAGGCTCTGTTTTCAAATACAAATTTCCGAGGGTTAAACTTTTTTAGTAAATAACTTTATAACTTAGTAACCTCACAGCGAATTTCAAATTAAGAAAACTTCAACCTGTTAGACTTAGGCTTAGCTTTTAAGACGTTTTCTTGTTTTTGTTTTTTTTTGCGAAATATTGCACATTCGTACCAAAAATTAGAACTGAACGGGTGATTGCCTCTGTTTTCTTTTAGTTTCGGCGGGAAACTGTGGAGACGCGCGCGCGACCGGCTCATCAAAAGCGCATGCGCGTGACGTTTTGCCGCGGTTTGTAGTTGGCCCAACGTTTTGGTGATCGTAATCTATTTCTCTCCCAATAATCCTCTCTGTAGTTTCACACGAAGTACCTTTAAATAAAAACAACACCATGACTTTTCCATAGGTTTGAAATATGATTGTTAAAGATGTTAAGACTACAATCATGGACAAAAATGTTGGGACAGTTGACAAAAATTACTATTATATGAAAATAAAAATACTAGCCGCAAAGTTAACACTGCTTTAGCTTCCCAAACCCCTACCCCCCCCCCCCCCCCCCCCCCCCCCCCCCCCCCGTTTCAATGTTGGCCGTGAATGAATTTCCAGATTGAACGTGCACCTAAATCAACATTCAAGGGGGAAGTGGGGGTTAATTTAAAGGACAGTCTCTAAAAGCGATCAGTGTCCGAAATAAATTTGTCCACGACTGTAGCTGACATAACTCCTTTAATAACCATGTAATAGCTGGAAAAACTATTCGTAGACAACTGTAATATAAGCTAGTTTGAAATGCCTTACTGGCACATGCGAAAAAATACAAGTAATGGGGCTTTGAAAGCAATTAATTTCATTTTCTAATTCTTACGAAAGTCAAGGCCCAACTTGAACGTCAAACTTTGCCGTAATGTGCCGAACTCAATACTAATGAGCCAAAAACAATTGTCTAAGACATTAGCGGAGTGGGTATATGATAAAGTGGCCCAAACATGCTTATGAGCATAATGCGTTTCAACAAGGTTCATGGTAGGTTTATTTGTTAAAGTGCCTATAAGCCCAATTGTTTTATCATTAAAATCGATTCTATATCAAGTAAATAGGTGAAAGTAAAATATTTCTTGATTTGAGTGTTGCGTCTATGAGTTATAGAGGTTTATCTTTCCAGTATGCTAATGATGTGACGTCCAACCTGTCATTTAGTGTCATTCCTTTCCTCTTGTGAATGACTATTTCATTTAAATAAAATATTTGGAAGGATCACTGATATAAACTTCAAACATAAATTATGTTTATAAAAGGTAATTTGCCTCAACTAGCATGTTTTATATAACAAATGATGTTTTACGTCGCGCATTATTATATTGGAAATATATACCTCTATAACTCATGGACGCGACACTAAAGTCAAGTAGTATTGTGCTATTCACCTATTGACTTGATGGAGAATCGATAAAAAATGTTTTGATGACATTGACGATAACAAAAATATCCGTATAAGTAAGAGAAGGGACGGACACTTTAACCCTTGAAAGGATAGGCCTTATATCGCATGATGATGTCACGCCTTATACCCACATAAGGCGTGACATCATCATGCGGTATAAGGCGTGACATCATCATGCGATATAAGAAATAACAACAAGAAATAACATCAACAAGAAAAATCAACAAGAAATAACAAATACGTTCTCGACGCCAGACCCTTCTCATCTCTTGCTGCGCATATGCTCCACGAAAACGCGCATGCGCAATAGAAAATAGATAGGTCTGCGGTCGAGAATGTAACAAATAAAACAGTTCATCCTGGTACAAACAAAACCATTATTGCTTTGAATTACTGTGTTTAATTTTCATGCATGGTTAATTTGCTGAATGTCGGTGCCTCTTAAAGGGCTATATCAACCCCCAAATGTTAAACTTTCGTATGACGAAGAACAAAAATAACTGCTGATATTAGCAGAGTATGCTTTCCAGGGATATTGGAGAAAATTTCACACAATTCGGATGAAGGATGGCAAAGATTCGAAAGGATGAAAAATGCAGTTTTAAGATAAATTTAGAGCAACTCGAGGTTCACTTTGATTGACAGTGCACGTTTCTTTCCAGAATGCGACCAACCAGTTGATGTCTATTTTGGTATCCCTGTGTCGACCAGTGTCGCCTCGGACAATGCCAACATTCGCAAGATGTTTTCCAGCCTCCTTCGTATGCTGGAGGTTAGCAACAGGCTCGTCCACACCGGAGTCATACGATACGCAGATTCGGCAGATGTTTATATTAACCTCGATCGTGTGTATAACAGAGATCTCGTCGAGTCTTACATCAATAGCTTACCACTATCTGGGAAAGTAAGTATTCTTAGTACAGAGCGGATTTCGTACGAGTGGGCAAGGTACGACAATGACTTACGGCACGGTTACTGTACGACATGTCGTGACGTTGAAATGGTTTCCCCATTGTTTTGTCTTTCTGAACCAATCAGATTACAGAGTTATGGTACAGTAGGTTACAGTACGGTTACGGTAAAGCTGCGGGTAGGTCGTATTTTTGCTCCAGTTATACGAAATCTGCTCTATCGCTAGGTGGCGTAGTGAGATATGATTGGTAAATTTGCTGACCATAAATTTCCGTACGGGCCGTAAAATTGAAGCAAGTCTGGTTGTCATTAAAGTGCTTATGAGCCCAAATTTTTTATCATTAAAATCGATTCTCCATCAAGTAAATAGTTGAATTGTAAAATACTTGTAGAGATATTCTTCATTTTGTGATTCGTCTCCAGGCTATGCAAACAATATGACGTCATAGGTCATCTCATTTGCATATTACAAAAACCTGAATATCTCTGAAACGAGATGAGATGTTGACACACGGAAAATGTCATTATTCCTCATTTCGAAAGCATTTTAACATTAGCTCAACTTAATTTTCGCTTCGTATGCACTTTAAGCAAATCGTGTAATAAAACCCTCAAAGTGCAAACGACTATCGCAAAATCTTTTACATTACGTGATCTTCACAATATAATCCGATAAAGAAATGTTCGGTACGAAAGTATATCTCTGTTTACATGTGTTTAAGCGATTCCACCGGGTGTACAGTGAAAAAGCCGTGATACAAAAAAAATATCATACTATGGAAACATTTTGTTGAAGTCGAAGTGACTATTTTTCGTACAATTGTAAAACTAATCCATCGACAAATAAATGTGTATTTTTGGTAACCGTTAGCACCTCAGGGCTTCAAGTGTCCCTATATTTCCTATATTTTTTAGATTTCCCTATATTTCCCTTTATTTTCTAAAATGTCCTATATTTCCTATATTTCTATAATTTCTTTTCTACTAACTAAAAAACGAATACAATTATTGGATATTTCATGTACTTCTAACTGTTTTTGTTAATAAGAAATGAAAAATGCCGGCTATTTTGCCATGAGCGCTTAATAGAACGTTCACGGCACTGCAAGAAAATCGACATCGAGAAATAAAGAGCCATTGCATAATTTTTTATATGTTCATGTGTTTGTTGTTGTTTAAAATCCAGCTAATGGATGGAAAACATCGCCAACTTCGTCTATATTATCTCCCTATATTTCCCTATATTTCTTCATTTTGCCCTATATTAGCCCTATATTTTCCTGAAAAATGTCCTATATTTATCCTTATATTTTTTACCCTGGCCACTTGAAGCCCTGGCACCTTGGTTTACTAATTTACGTTTAGCAAGAATTATATATTCACTTCAAAATTAGAATTGATATCGCCCATTTTCTTAATATGCATTTGTTTCATCGCAGAGTTTGAATCTTGCCCGGGCACTCGAAGTAGCCGCGGATCATGGCTTCACGATCTATGGCGGTGTCCGTCAAACAGTACCTAAGATCTTCGTCTTATACGTTCCCGGCCCAGTCTCTAGCCATCCCGAAGAAATCCGTGCAGCTGCTGCTAAACTGAAGAGCCTGGGAGTGAGGATCGTGGTTCTTGGACTTCAGAAAAACGTCGACAAACGTTTGTACAATGCTGTGGCTTCTCAACCTGCTTCAAAATTCCTACTTACTGCAGAATCGTTTGCTGGGTTGAGTCTTGCTTTGAATGCAGCTTCCAACAGGATATGTAATGGTAAGAGATTTACAAACCGATTAGCTGAACCGATACATACCATTAACCTACATGTGTTTTGTTTTTAATGTGATTTGATTGGCTCTAATGCACTATCAGGGTAAATACTTAAGGGCGGAACCAAGGGAAGAGGTTCAGGGGGTTGCAACCTCCCTTATGGGTATTTGTTCTTGTGCCTTCCTCTGTGTGTGTCTGTCTGTTTCTATGTTTGTCTCTGTGTGTCTCAGCCAACCTACCACAACACTGATCTGAGACTTACAATGACGTCATGCACTACACAGCGAATACTTCTCTCAGTCGAATGAGTCCTCTTGAAACTTTCTTTTTACATCTTCGTGATTGGTTCAAGTAAAGCCAATCACGAATTACTTCAGTTCATGATTGGATCATTACGTTTTTACTGGCTTGCTCCTGTGATTGTCTCTGTAATTACTTTGGTTTTGATTTTACGGCACTCAATGTAAATCCTCTCTGACATTTGTAACGTGATTTCCTAACTTGTACAATGTCACGACCTCGTTTTCATACTTTTTCACCAACATTAGCTATTCCTTTCCTTAGCCAAATATGGTCGCTGCCCTAAGCCGCCACCTCAACCCGCCGAGTGTCCCCCCAAGATCACCCACTCGTGTTCACAAGACAAAGACTGTAAGACAGCAGGGGACCTGTGCTGTCAGGACGGCTGTCAAACGAGAACATGCCTAACTGGTGTTAAAAGTAAGTAGATTAAATTGAGTCCGTTGTGTTTGTATGCGTGATTAGTATTCACTTCCGGTCATTGTATCATTACACTGTTCCGTTACAATATATAGGGCTATTTAAACGAGAGGAAGTTATAGCTTATCTATTAAAGCCACAGCTTATCTAAGACGCGAACGTTCGTATGACTGGGTTAAAAACTGAAGTTCGCGACTAACTGAAGCCGCGGCTTAATTAAGCCCTTGTATAAACAGCACAATATAAACACGAGTTTTTGGAATGGTTGAGGAAATCATCTCACTCACTCACTATGTCGTTAGCAGGCCAGGCAGCTTATCGGGAAGGAGCATGATAATAGTAGTCGATATTAGATTTATTCAAAATTTGCATATCGATATTAAAGTTTCACCAGTCGATGCCTGAATTGACGTGCCTAGAATTTTCGCTTTCAGGACCCCATCGCCGGTTTCCTCTTCGTTGCTAGCTGTACATATCAAAATCATTGCATAGAGAAGAGGACATTTTGTATTGGTGATCACTTTGAATTGAATGCGAATTTATATGAGAGCGAACAACTTCAGTGGAAATATGTGTTTATAATGTGACTTACCTGTTGATTCCGTAACTATATGAACTGGAATGCTGTCCTGTCGTTTGGACTCTCAAAAATCTCTGGTTCTGGAGCTACCGCCATTATACCAAAGGTCAACACAAGAGAAAGAGTAAGAATTGGAACTTTAACAGAGATTTTCCATACTCTAAACTCCAGAAATCTAGAAGTTCCATACATCAAAATGTTGAAAATGTATTCTCCTGTTTGGATCTGACGGTAAGAAGTCAGTTCAGACATGCGTGGTGGTTCCTAATCCAGTAACGCCTTGTAAAAATCCAATTCAACTCTCGCAAGCGAATTCAAATTTGCCATGTCGAAATCATAACATAATCACTACAAAAAGTTACCAGTCGCAGATTAGATGTTACTTGACTCAGTTAGACTCGAGGGTAAGAATAAGATATGAATCATTTTATTTCTTTTAGAAGGCAAACACCATGTATTTTCGAGTGAGGTATGAGAGCCGATACCCGAGGTCAGTCACCGGATATCGATATGTAGGCTTTTATACGCAATGACTTCGATATGAGTTGTCTTTTTTGTAACCTTCGCGGCTTAGGTAAGCCGCGGATAATTTCCTCTCGTTTGAATGGCTCCAATGACGTCATGTACATACGGGACAGGAGTGATTATGTGGAATGAAGAAAAGAAGCAACATGTGCACATATTGGCCTTAATGGTCTGTTCCCATTTCCTAGCGCATATTTCCTCATGGAATAATCTGTTGCCTTTACCACAAGTCATTAAGACTAGATTTGTTCTGTTGTGTTTTGTTTATCACATTTTAGCTAGAAGAATTGAGCGAAGGCTGCTGTTGAAAAAATGCACAGAGATTATCAATGGCACGTCATCGCCGCCATCTTGGTTGAACGTTAACAAAAGATCGCCGCCATCTTGGTTGAACGTTAACAAAAGATTGCTCGTTAGCTTCTCTTGTTGGATCAACCAAGATGGCGGCCATGTCTTTGTTTTCTCTGGGGATTAATTGCAAACCAGCAGTTCTTATGCTTAATACCAAATGTACTTTCTATTTGTTTAGACTGCTTTGTCCCGATGGATGTGGCATTCGCTATTGACGTATCGGAGACAGTAACTTCAGCGGATATCACCAACGCCAAGGAGTTCGTAAAAGAAATCATCCGATCATTCGCAGACTCTGAGAACGACATCCACTTCAGTATTATGGAATTTAAAGGTAAAGACATCCCGGGGGGAGAGGGGCACTCCTGTTTATGACGTAATATATACGTGCGGTGGTACCGGGTCCGGATTTGAACCTAATTTCAATTTCCGGTTCCGGGTTTCTCATAAGGGTATGTCGAATTCCGGGTTATCAAAGGGGAAGAATTCGAGTTGTTTTTCACAATAACTTCGAAATCCAGATTTTGAAGCAATTTTTCTCGTAAAACCGGGTCCAGTTGTGGATCCTATTACACATACCTACCATTTATTATACAAGTGCCCCCCTCCCCTCCACCCCGAAGACACCTTTCTAATATCCGTTCAATGTATTGTTTTGCATCTGTTTTGTGCACTCAAAGACCGATTCAAACGCACGTAACAATATCTTGAAAGAAGTTGGTGAACTTGGCTATACAGAGACATCGGACATACTACGAAAGACATAATAACATAATTATTACTTGTGTAGGATTCCTCTGGTGACGTCATATTCCTACCAACCACAATACCGAACCCCAACTTACCCTAACCCTATAACCCAGGGTTTAGGGTGTTTAGGGCTAATCCCAGATTTAGGGTTTTGTACCATTACTACCGATAGGATAATCCTTTATTATTGTATATAATATTCACTATGTAATATTACAATCACAATGCGCGATGAAGTGCACAAGAGGAGTGACAACACAATTAGCAATAATCTTGCCATTTTTATCTTTGCTGTTTTTTTATCAACAGTGATGACATTAGAAAATCAACCTTGTCAGATAAAACGGCATGCAAAAAAGTAATCCTATGAAATTGAGTGTCATAGCTTTCATTCCTACAGAGTAATTAGGATTTTAAGTTAGAGAGTTTCGCATCGTTTTCATGTTTCCCATAAAGTTTAAATGCTAATAACTTTGGAACAAATTGTTACAAACCTATGAAACTGCATAATATAATATAAACAACTTCTACTACTGTGTCAATGTGATATTTCTGTAAATGTTCAATTCAGACTTTATGCTAATTAGGCCCCCGATAATGGCTCTGGAGAGCTTCTTGAAACAAATCCTATTCCATCGGTCCCACAGGGGCATACCAGTTGATTATTTATAGGGGAAAATGTTCCTTATTTATTAGATTTTGTGTTCAGTCATATATTTCCGAATTTTCACCTGCCAGGGGAAGTATTTAACGTACTCTGGAGTCGCCTTTGGTCAGTGAAATTATTACTAGAGCCTGTACTGGATCGGAGTTAGCCGACTGTTTGATCGTAATTCCTACAGTTGATCCAAACCAGGACCTTTCTACATTGGCTTGATTGGACCGCTTGACCTAAATGGCATGAAATTTAAAGGTCAGAAGAGCTGAACCTTTTGCTAATCATTATCGGACACGTACAACATTTAAAGCAAATTGCTTTGACTGAAGATTCGAGTACGCGGCACATGCAAGATTACAAATCTTGCATTTTCTCTCTTAGTCTAATAGTCTTGGTTTTCGCTCAATGTACATGGACAACGCTGAGACAATTAAAGTAAAAGTGAAATGTTGTGTTGATATCTGCATGAGCGGCTGTAAAGTGGAAACCTATTTCATAAATGTTTCTTTGCTGATGAATGAACTATTAAAGTGCCGCTGGGCGCTCAGAAAACTGATTGATCGATATTTATTTTCCCAGCATATCCAATGTACGATTAACGGAAGTCACGGGGCTTTTAAAATGACGCAAACCGGCTGAAATTCAGGCTATCAAACAATAACATTTACGGATTCGATTCTTCAAATTTGATTTCAAATTTGCATATTGCATTGGCGAGTCAAAATGTGGTGTGGAGAACGCATTGACCTTGAACACAAATAGAATGTGGCAAACAGTACTTCAACATTTCAAACCAGCATTTTGGCAAGGACAACCTGGCTCCTTTCTTCGACTACACGTGTTCTTGCATGCACAAGCCAAGAAAGGAAAGAACTCTAAATGTATAACGCTATCGTAGAATTGATTAATTTCCTTGCCACACGATCTGCATCGCTGGAACTTGGTCCAAAAGTTGGACTAGTTGGTTCGCTAGATCGAGCATGAGATCGATTGCTAGCATCACGTCGAGGAATTTTGATCGGAGAACCGTAGTAATTCCGCTCATTCTATTGTATTTCTTCAAGTATAAAGGCAACCGATCTCCCCGCCGATCTCGGCCATTCAGTTCAACCCGTAAACTCTATTTAAAAACAGCCCGATATCACATTTTCTGATTGGCAGCTGTCCGATTTCAAGTAGTTTCCCGTATGAAAACAATAACAGTGACTCGCAATGCATCTTGGTTGAATGAGCTCCTTTAATCCACCGTACCGAAAAAGATGGCGACTGTACATTTGACCACAATCCCTTGCGAACCTAACACAGTAAAACACACGTAGAAATTCCTTATTTTCTTCAATGACAGCATATTGGCAACATCACTTGTACTGGCTTGGACTTTTACATCGAATTTAAAGTTTTCGCACGCGAAGAATTGTGGGTAAATGTACAATCCGCCATTTTTACTTGTACGGTGAATTAGAATAGGCCTTTTGCATGAAACAGTCACGTGCTGATATATCACTTCAATAACCAATGAATTGAGCTCGTGATCCCATGGGAAAGGCTTTACTGGAAACAGTCACGTGCTGATATATCACTTCAATAACCAATGAATTGAGCTCGTGATCGCATGGGAAAGGCTTTACTGGAAACAGTCACGTGCTGATATATCACTTCAATAACCAATGAATTGAGCTCGTGATCCCATGGGAAAGGCTTTACTGGAAACAGTCACGTGCTGATATATCACTTCAATAACCAATGAATTGAGCTCGTGATCGCATGGGAAAGGCTTTACTGGAAACAGTCACGTGTTGATATATCACTTCAATAACCAATGAATTGCACTCGTGATCCCATGGGAAAGGCTTTACAGGAAACAGTCACGTGCTGATATATCACTTCAATAACCAATGAATTGAGCTCGTGATCGCATGGGAAAGGCTTTACTGGAAACAGTCACGTGCTGATATATCACTTCAATAACCAATGAATTGAGCTCGTGATCGCATGGGAAAGGCTTTACTGGAAACAGTCACGTGCTGATATATCACTTCAATAACCAATGAATTGCACTCGTGATCCCATGGGAAAGGCTTTACAGGAAACAGTCACGTGCTGATATATCACTTCAATAACCAATGAATTGAGCTCGTGATCGCATGGGAAAGGCTTTACTGGAAACAGTCACGTGCTGATATATCACTTCAATAACCAATGAATTGAGCTCGTGATCGCATGGGAAAGGCTTTACTGGAAACAGTCACGTGCTGATATATCACTTCAATAACCAATGAATTGCACTCGTGATCCCATGGGAAAGGCTTTACTGGAAACAGTCACGTGCTGATATATCACTTCAATAACCAATGAATTGCACTCGTGATCCCATGGGAAAGGCTTTACTGGAAACAGTCACGTGCTGATATATCACTTCAATAACCAATGAATTGAGCTCGTGATCGCATGGGAAAGGCTTTACTGGAAACAGTCACGTGCTGATATATCACTTCAATAACCAATGAACTGAGCTCGTGATCGCATGGGAAAGGCTTTACTGGAAACAGTCACGTGCTGATATATCATTTCAATAACCAATGAATTGCACTCGTGATCCCATGGGAAAGGCTTTACTGGAAACAGTCACGTGCTGATATATCACTTCAATAACCAATGAATTGCACTCGTGATCCCATGGGAAAGGCTTTACTGGAAACAGTCACGTGCTGATATATCACTTCAATAACCAATGAATTGAGCTCGTGATCGCATGGGAAAGGCTTTACTGGAAACAGTCACGTGCTGATATATCATTTCAATAACCAATGAATTGCACTCGTGATCCCATGGGAAAGGCTTTACTGGAAACAGTCACGTGCTGATATATCACTTCAATAACCAATGAATTGAGCTCGTGATCCCATGGGAAAGGCTTTACTGGAAACAGTCACGTACTGATATATCACTTCAATAACCAATGAATTGAGCTCGTGATCCCATGGGAAAGGCTTTATTTGATGGCAAACAATCTTCAAAACCGCAGTGAGATCAACACTCGATTGAAGGTGGAAAATAGTCAGATATTGTTTGCCACCCAGTACAACCACGTGATTGCATCCTGAAAAAGGCTCATTACTATAAAGAATTTTGATCGTATGGTTGTGTAAAGATATTCATTCAAGGATTTGTTTTCTTGCTTTCTTTTTAAGGGACCGCCAAAGCACTCACTCCTGGATTTAAAAACGCTAAGTCTGAAGCTGAGCTGCGTAGCATTATAGACGGTTTGCAAAAGACGAACGATCCTACGAAGCGACTAGATCTAGCACTAAGAACAGCCAAAAAAGACATCTTCAGTTTAGAGGGCAGAGTACGACATGGACATCAAAGGTATATAAAAAGGTTGCTTTGCTCGTGTTATATATAGGGGTTCGTATTTGAGCCGGCCTGTACCACTCGAAACGACCCACAGTATTATTGGCTTGCCCAACAATACAAAACAGCCCAACCTTTAGAACGAGCAGTACAAAAACAATAGAGCTACAGTATAATGGATCCAATCAGAATACAAGTCTCGAGGAGTACTGTTTACTCTCGTGTTTGGAGAGTATATATAGGTATAGGTGTATTTATTGTTTTGTCGCTACAATCCTTACTAATACAATAATAAGATTCCAGGTATGTGTAAAACAGTAAGAATAAAAAGATCAAGACTGTTGGGATTTTAGGACAAAGACATCGTTAGCAAGCTAATATGTTGCCCTGAAAAATACGTTACAACATTTGTGGATGGACATTTACAATAGCAGTTTGAATGAATTAGGAAAAGATGTAATAAATAGTATAGAGTCGCCAGGATTCGCTCGAAGTTGGAATATTAAGATTATGACTATGATTGATAATGTAATGATTCTGATTCTGATGTAAACTAATGTGTAATTGTTATTGTGTTATTGCAGGTTCCTTGTTTTCTTAGTATCTTCTGAATCCTCTCCTGGTACAGGAAACTTAGGCGAAGCTCGGAAACCTTTAGATGAATTTGGTGTAAAAACCGTAGTGGTGGCGATGAATAAACACATCGACAGACAATTCCTACAACAGCTAGCGTCTGAGAACCGCTTGATAATCCAGGCTGATACATCCGAAGACCTTGAAAAGTTACGACCGCAATTGGAGAGTTTATTCTGCAATGGTGAGTTACTTGGATTGCACTGGAACAGCACCGTTTTTTATATTATCAAAAGAACTGTTTCGTTGTTTTTTACCAATACTGGCCGGTATCAGTGCTTTTAATAACTCGTGAAGTCGTCTCCATCTTTTTCCATGAATTTAAGGCGCTGTTACACTAGGCAACGTTTCGTGCAACTCCTCTCCTCGCAAGCGTTGCACAAAGTAGAATCAAGTTCTACCTTTCGCAACGATTGCGGCAACGCTGCAACGATTTATGTGACCAGCCAATAAAATGCACATTGCGTACTTTACGCAACCGTGCCAGTCCTCTGCGGTCTCTTTGCGAGACAAGTTACAAGGAGAATTGCACATTGTAAGTATGAGCTTGTGCTTATGAAGGAAAGTGCCTAAGTCGTATTGATAAATAAATTTTGTAAGCGTGCATTTAGGTATGGATACACATGTAAATATATCCCATTAAAGACCTGATAAATACTAGCAATAACAACTTATGGTAAAAGATAACTACGGACCCTAATCATTGCTTACATGACCTTCTCCCCATGTAGAGGACACGGAATTTACGTGACCGCGGGCACAATTATGTTTTACCACGTTTTCGCACAACACGTTTTTGTTTATTTTTATTTTATTAAATAGTTTAATATATAATTTTTTTATTCCTTAATTTGTAAACTCGCACGTCTGTTTGTGTAGTATTTTATTAATAAAGACTATTGCACCTTAAATTGTAACCAGCTTTGCGGTATAAAGTAGATTTCAGAACGTTTGTATTCTAATGTGACGTAACGTGACGTTGAAATGGCTTCCAAACTGTCGATCATGCATAATTGAGCTGTTACATTACACTTTTCTTAAAAATAACATTTTAAACCATAAACAAACTATTTTGATTGTCTATCCCCTCTTTCAGTTTTCTTCCCTAAAATCACTCAAACGTAAACGTCATACCCATGGCAATAAAACTTATCCGTTTTTGTTCGTACGATTAGACAAAAAAGCAAAATATAATATAAAACATGTTCCAGTAGTTTCCTTTAAGGATTGTATTGACTCGGCGACGGGCTTCTTGTGGTAAAAAGAAAGAAAAGGGGGACTAAGGAGAGGAGAAGTTCGCTCCAGTCTCCCTCTTTCTGAAAACCACAGGAGGCCGGTATTTAATTTTAATTTTGGAGTTGTCTGCAGAAATTGCAATTTTACTCCTTTCCACTTCTACTATCAGAAAAGCCTGGTTCGTGTCCTGTCCCAGATGCGTCCCCTGACCCCGCCGTGTGCAGTGCTCAGACTGAGGTACCCCTTAAGTTCATTCCCTGTGGTGCATCAGCAAAGAAGTCTGGTCGCAGTCAGCGAGAGAACGACTGGGATTGCCCTGGTGAACAGAAGTGCTGTCGTGATCCAGATACTGGTTGCCATGACGTCTGTGTGGAGCCGCCTTTGGGTAAGATATCTATATTTATTACATGGACGGGAGTGTTTTATTAAGAAGTAAGCCACTCGTACGAAACCACATCTGGGGCTGGAGTGCTGTACTTTCCATATCCTCACTAGTGAAAATATCGATGACGTCACGTTTGCCGCCTTTTGAACTACAAAGATAGCGGACAGATTTGTGAAAATCAACAGCTTTAATGAGTAGCAAGAATTTAAAAATTCCGGGCAAAACATGCAAAATATGACCTAAAACTCTTTAAAGGAAACCATGACTCTTGGAACAAGTTGCCGTTAAATTGTTGGCAATATGGTCTAAGTTGAAAATATGTAAAAAAATGTATGTTTAGTTTTTGAATAAATTGTACATGAGTATGAGCCATCTTAGATGATCTGATCACCGTTTTTTTTGGCGGTCCCTATTAAAAAAACAATATCTTTTGCCGTGCAACAATAGGGACCGCCAAAAAACGTCATCAGATCCAAGATGGCGGCGCCCGTGCCCAAAAACTCGTGTCCAATTTTTTCAAAAACTAAATATATTTTATATAATTTTTTCAACATATTTTCAACTTAGACCATATTGGCAACAATTCCTCCAAAGATCTTAATATCCAAAGGTCACGAAGACGTTTGTACTGATAGCAAGTAAATCGAATATAGAACAGTACTTAGATCAGTTTTATGCATTGTCCATATAATAAAAATAAAATTACAGGGCGGTTTAATGATGTGAAGTTTAATATCCTCTCGCGAGTCCAAAACATTTCACTTGTTCTCTGCGCTCACTGAAAATGTTTTGCCGGACTCTCGAGGATAAACTTCATATCTTTGCACCACCGTGCATTATCATCTCTATATACTTATTACGGACCTTCTGCTTTCTCTGCTCAATACACCTTACTCACGCGGCAGTCATGTGTATGTCCCAGGAAAATAGAAACCATACTTGTGTACCTTCAATGTGTGGCAGTGTACACAAAATGTTTTGTTTCAAATCAAGTTGGGCACCACCTAAATAAAGTACATTCTCCTCGTCTCTTTTTTAAACTCGTTGATGTGCGCAAGCGCAGAAACGAGTTATCGGGATGGTTGGGGAAATCGTGTCTCACTCACTCACTCGCTCACTAAGCTGTTAGCAGAATGGAATGCAACTTGATAATAATAATAACAACAATTGATATTTGATTTAATTACTAATTGAAGATCGATGTAGAACATTAGTTGCTGTTGGAATTAACGTTGCTCAAGTCTCATCGCCGGTTCCCTTCTTGCTACTAACTGTAAAGTTACCGCTACCGCATTTATACGTGAGTGAGCAGCTGTGTTAACCATGTGGGAGATGTGTGTGCTCATAAATGTAGTCATGTGTGGTCATGCGCCGATAGTGACGTAAAACTCTTGTACGCTTTCATGGCTAACCCGCTTAATATTAATGGCAGGTGGCTCAAACTTTGACAGACATGGTATTGGGTCCCCATAAATCACTTGGTGGTGTTGTCGTAACGTGATTTTACAGGCAACAACAACAACTTCAACTTTGAACACTTCCACATGTTTACCCTTGAGAACACTAAAATACACTTTACATCCACGAGTTCGCCATTGCTATGTTTCAAGTTGATCAGGAGCCCATTACCCGGAGCGTCCATCTGTCATATATTCGTGATGCAGCGTTTTTATAGACCGGTTTTTTTTAGATTTCTCCTCTCGTTGTTCGCTTCCATCGCGGAATGTTGTCAGCAAAATATGCCTCGTTAGCTTCTCTTGTTTGGTCATCCAACATGGCTGCAAACATCATTAATCATTTGAATTATAATTACGCAAATGTTTGTGATTGGCTAGCGGAATCAATCTCGCGGGAAACACGTTCTAAAAATAACCCGGTCTGTAAAAACGCTGTACCACAGACGTAGTATGGGAGACGGACGATGTATCACAGACGTAGTATGGGAGATGGACGCTGTATCACGGACGTAGTATGAGAGATGGACGCTCCAGGTAATGGCTCCTGGTTGGTACAATGCATCCGTACGATCGCGCAACGTTTTCTTTCGCATTAAAAAAAAAATTGAAGCAGAAACTAGACGTTTAAACAACCATTACTCAGTGAGGTAATGATTCGTTTAAAGTGCATGTGACCCCAATTTGTTTTATCATTAAAACCGATTCTGCATTAGGTCAATGATTGAATAGTAAAATAGTTATTGTTTTGAGTGTTTCGTTCATGAGTTATAACCAGCTGATTCTGCTCCTTCGCTTCCAGTCTGAATTAGCCAATAAGCGCCGTTTCTGTCGCATTGCCAGTAAATCCATTTATCGGTTTGATTCTCCACAAATTTCAAACCGGCGGAGAAGAGTACTCAGAGAACATCGTCGAAAAATGGGGAAATTGTTCATATTTACTTTTTTGAATGAGAAAATCACTTTGAGTTAACTCTTAGGATCTCCGTCGCTCTACGGCCGACGAACGTCGACGAACGACTTCAATTGCCCACTTTAGAAACGAGTACCTTGGGATCGTTACTGGGGACAGTTCATTGCGATATTTGCCATGTTTCTTTGTATTCTGCAATTTGGGTGTCCCCAGTAACGATCCCAAGCGCCTTTGCGAAACCGAACTCGCCCCATTCCCCTACTCGTTTCTAAAGTGAGCACTTTGACCAATAATCCTTCGCGCGCCCCGTGGCAGACTCGGCTAATATAATGTGTGACGTAAAACATACAGAGCATTTATTATTATACAAAAACGTGCTGGTGGAGATCAATGGCCTTTTATAAACATCCATGTTATATTTGAAGCTTATATCAGTGATTTTACCAAATATTTTGTATAAATCAGAAAATAGTTTTATTTACAAGGCGAAACAAATTTCCTGTTTTGTGTCACATATTAGCATATTGGAAATATAAACCTTTATAATTCAGAGACGCAACAGTCAAATCAAGAAATATTTTAATATTCAACTTGATGTAGAATCGATATGAATGATACTTATACCCAGTGGCATGAGCGTTTTATACCCAGTGGCATGAGCGTTGCAAGTTGTTAAAATCCACCGTAGGGTAAAAGATGGCGGCTGTACATCAATTTACCACAATCCCTTGCGAACCTAACACAGTAAAACACACACGTAGAACTCCTCAGCTTTTTTCCATGACAGTGTATTGGCAACAGCACTTGTACTCGCTTGTTTTTAAGATTTAAAATCTCTCCACAGCGATTTTATAACGGATTTAAATATTTTCGTGCGCAAAGGATTGTAGGTAAAAGTACAAGCCGCCATCTTGTTTGGTACGGAGGATTAGTCAATTGTTGAAACTCCATCTCATTGGTTAAAATGTGAAAGTCATCTAAATGTTTCATTTCCTCCAGTTTTCAAACGTTTAAAGGAAATATTCCCATCGCAGTTCAATATTACTATTACTCGTAATTTCAGCATGCAAGAAGGTTAAGGAGATTGAACTTGTCGTAGAATCTTCAGACGCCATCGGTGAAGCTGGATTCGAGAAAGTCAAAGAGTTCCTCCAGTACTTTTCTGATGCGTTCAGCGTCTCGCGGGTCGGCAGCCATATCGGCATGATCGTCTACGCATCCCGCTCCCGAGAAGTGTTCCGTATTAATGCACATGATAATCCGAAAAGTCTGCGAAAAGGTATCGCTAAAGCACGCTTCCGTGGTACAAAGTACACTGTTCCGTCCAATGGATTGATAACTGCTTTGGATAGGTCGTTTACTCAAAAAGGAGGTTCCAGAGAGGATGTCAACAAGGTTTGTGAATGAGAACATTTTACATTGCTTTAAAGGGGCTGTGTCATGGTGTTGTACATGTGTGGAGTCAATGTTCGATTGGTGGCTGTTAATTGGCTACAAACAGTTAAAGGAGCTATATCATGGTGTTGTACATGTATGGAGTCAATGTTCGATTAGTGGTTGTTAATTGGCTACAAACAGCTAAAGGGGCTATGGCATGGTGTTGTGCATGTATGAAGTCAATGTTCCATTGGTGGCTGTTAATTGACTACAAACAGTTAAATGGGCTATGTCATAGTGTTGTACATGTATTGAGTAAATGTTCGATTGGTGGCTGTTAATTGACTACAAACAGTTAAAGGGGCTATGTCATGGTGTTGTGCATGTATGGAGTCAATGTTCGATTGGTGGCTGTTAATTGACTACAAACAGTTAAATGGGCTATGTCATAGTGTTGTACATGTATTGAGTAAATGTTCGATTGGTGGCTGTTAATTGACTACAAACAGTTAAAGGGGCTATGTCATGGTGTTGTGCATGTATGGAGTCAATGTTCGATTGGTGGCTGTTAATTGGCTACAAACAGTTAAAATCCCTTCAATGCTTGTTTGAAATTATATGAAAAGAGCCCGCGTTGAAAAATACTGCTGTATATACAGTCGTTACCTCGCTCCCAACTTGCCTGTGTTGCCTACTGATATGCGATATTTTCTTGCCGTCTGTACACAATTTGTTAAACATTTTGCTTCGATTTTAACCATCACACGTGTACTGAGGTTCGCCAGTTCATATTAAAATAGCTGAAAATAACTGTTTCCGGCAGGACTGCAATGATAAAGGCATCTCGCTATGACACGACCCTTTAATGAAGAGTGAGAACGATTCAATGAATGCAAGGGATAGATTTAGAGCGCGCTCGATTGACTCTATTACAGAATAGGAATACATTCTGCAATTTTCCGAAATACTCTCTTGGCATATCGCACGTCATTGTTCTGGAATGTATTCTGCCAATGGCAGCCCGAACAGGTAATACTAATAATAATGGTTTATTAACAGTACTTCCACTGGTCTGGTTAAGTCTATGCATGGAATTGAGAGACAAAGAAAACCAGACAAAATATAGAAATTTGTTCGGTAAGCCACGGATTCAAACTCGAATTTTGATGTTTCGAACGTGGAATATTTCGGTAACCAACAGTTAATGGCATTATAGAATATTTTACAAGTCAATATCAGTTTGTGATATTCCTATTGGATCTATCCTTGAAACAAGACACATTGTTATCATTCAATTTCTTGTGATAGTCCGTGGTTCTTTTCACAACTGGCCATTTTGACAAGCCCGATACAGCAATATCCGTCGCCAAGCAGTTGAGGTCCAAGCTCGTAGACGTGTTCGCCGTCGCCATCGGCGATAACCCTGATCTTGGGACCATCCGAAAGATCGTCTCACATCCTATCGAGCAAAACGTGTTTATGATGTCATCCACTGATGCTCTGAAGGCGCAGGCGAGGGCTCTGGTGAAGCGTGTTTGTGAGGGAGGTTTGTACAGAAACTAGTTTACCATTTGTTTAGTATTGAATAAAGTGACAGTACTCTGTGTCAGGGGATATGCATTGCCAGTTTTCACGTGACGTCATCGCCGCCATCTTGGTTGACGTTAATCGAACGATTATTCATTGGTTAATATTGTTATGTCCTCCAACATGGCCGACACGTCTTTGTTATCTGAATCTCTGGGGATTGATTGAAAACCAGCAATTCTGATGGCTTTCCTTTAGTGTCGAGTCACTGGAGTCCTGAGCCCAGTAATCCATCACTATTTCCCCCTTTCTTTCTACCTGTCTCTTAAAGTATTCGTCTCTGTAAACTAACTAGCGGTGATTTTTATAAAGTTTTATTTTCCTCTTTGCAGCCGAAAGGGAATACGTGGTATGTATGGAATACAGAGACTCTCTGAAGGCTTCAAAATATGCTCGTAAAACATGGAAAACACACAAAAAACATACAGAACAAGAAATCACAAAGTAATAGGTCTTATGCATGATGATGTCACGTGATCACCACCAAGCCTCACTTTGGAACACCATTTCCTCAAAACAGGAGTGAGGCTTGGTAGTGATGACAAAATTATGACATCATAACGCATAAGGTATATTACCTACTCGGGTAATACAATTCCCTTACGCCACAAGTTTGATGTTCGTCTTCAATTGCGTGCACACACTAGTGACGAACATGTTGAGTACCTTGTGCAATCTTTATGGCTTTGGCTAAGTTGTGTTTTTTATCTCCGTTGATACTTGTGATTTGTGTACGTTGTATCTTCCATGTGGCTATAAGTTGTCAAACACGTTATGTGATATTGACCACCAAGGTATTAAGGAAGGGTGTCTAAGATTCTAAGGAGTCGAGACCCTTTTGTGGAAATATTCCATCCTGTGTTTTAACTGAAGGAATCGCGCAAAGTATCAGGGGATTTCCCCTGGCATTGCTATCCTATCGTATGACATTGTTGGTCTTTGTGTTAAAAATATACAAGGTCATGGTAAAAAAACAAGAAACATTTGAGGCATTTATGCCTGAAATGCAGAAAAACGATCAAGGAACGTGACACGCGCAACACGTTGTGTGACGATACGGATAGTGTGCATGTCACAAATATGTCACCTTATTGGTTGCATTACTCAAATATTGGTTGTTTTCTATATGTTAATTTATTTCATTATTGTCATCAGACGACAAGTTCGACATATTTTTGTCGAATGATACGTACGTACATCATACATACACACACACAAAAGGATCACATTTCACATAAGTGTTAGCTTGCGAATACAGCCGTCTCGCATCAGAGCCCAAAACGCGTCCGAGAGAGACGTGTGCGATTCAAGGCCAAAAATTCGATACTGATGACGTTGTCCGGCTAGGATCTGGTCGTGTTATTTGATTGGCTTGTATATGATAATTAGGCATACTACCCAATAAAAAGACGCGAACAGATCCTGGCCGCATAACGTCATCAGTATGGAATTTTTAGCCTCGAATCGCAAACGCTTCTCTCGGGGAACGCGTTTTAATTGTGGCTCCCGATGCGAGACTGCCGTATTCGCACGCTACATAAGAGTGAAAAAAGCCAGTAGGACATGATTGTACCGAAACTGTACCTTGTATTTACCGTACCACAGCGGTGCATTGTGGTTTTATTAGAAACGAAGAGTAGGGGTTGTGTGAAATGCCACATCTGCCGTATCGCAACCGTATTCTGTTATGGGCCGTAACCGTAGGCGTGAGTGTACGGGCCATTATATTACACTCATACGAATTACTCTATATTGTTCATGACAATAATAGCGATGTTCATCTATTATCATTAATGTGCCAACCAGAGATCCATTGGTTCCTGACACAAGCGGCCTTTTGAAATCGTGGTTGGCACAGTAGCATAGCAATCGTATTGTTTATCAACACGAAACATCGCTATAACATCATTATACGCAGTAAAGATACAACTGGCGCTATACAGCGCATCAGCTGTGTTTTGCGTTGGAAATCATTGAGGTATTTATGTTACGTGGTTTTAATAGGGAACATTCGTATTCTTACGGACAAGCTGGAGCGAGCACTCAATAGAGGTTGTTGCGGGGGAATTCGCTAAAAGCTATTCAGCATTAGAAAAGAATCCCCCGCATGAGTAGCCTGTTATGCAGACGTATTTTTTCACTCTCATAAATTGATTTCGAAGAAAAAAGTAACGTCTGCTTACCCGAGCGCTTAATTAGTTTCCAATATGCACACCTCATTGTGTTATGGACCAATCAGATTTTACCTTCCATATCCTGGAAAGTGACGTAATGTTGCATTTGCCATTGACCAATCATAGGAGAGTGTTTACTGGCGCGCCAATTCACTAAAATTCTTACAATGGCTTTGATTGGGCAGAAAAATAAAACAAATGTGCTGACATCGTGCTTGCATATTGGAAACTAATTAAGCGCTCGGGTAAGCAAGCGTACTTTTTTCTTTTAATTTATGAGAGCGAAAAAATACGTCTGCATAGCAGGCTACCGCATGAGCCGTCCGTGGGAATACGAATCTTCCCTATTCGCAATGCAAAATATTTCCGGTGTTCTTGACTGCACTATTGTCTTTTCACATTTCAAGTTGAACATTGGTCTTATTTGTTATACAATTTATGTTTGTTTGTTTAGCTTTATTTAGTCGGTTGGTTATTGAAGATGTTTGCAGGGTATTTATTCTTGGTAGATGTTATTGATGCATTGTGATCTAGAAAGTTAATAAGACTAACCAATAATGCTCTCGTTTATGACGTAATTATTGAACACGATAACTTGATATTGTCTTTCAGAAAACTGCATAATGATGTTATCTTATGTTAAATGAACTGCGCATGCGCATTACATGCTTAATTTCACGCTTCTTTATATACGTTGCTCGAATTTTCTCCAACAAAGAGTTAGGTTTACAAATCGATACTAATGCATCGTGGGCGAGCTTAAATAATGAGGAGACGGTATGTATAGCGCCCACAAGCACATACCGAAGGCAAGGTAGGTCAGCGGTGGTGAGTAGACTTGTATATTCTACATTGAATTACTTTGTTCTCGTTTAATATCTGTATGCATGAAACTCTCAAGCTTTAGCAGACATCGCTAAAGATAAAACAAAGGCTAGTTAGAAGCAGCCCAGTGCTTTTCTCCAAGGAAAGGCTAGCGCTCGAAGCTAAAAGCGTGAGCTGCACCTCTCTTCAGCAGTAATACCACTCGACTGTGTCTCGTGGCGTACTTCATTGTTCTCGTTACATCTATAAGACGCACGGCAGAATGACATCTATTTGTTAAATGGACAATATCTGGAGAGATGAGCTTTTATTCTCGATTATCAATCCACCTTACGGAAACAGATGGCGGCTTGTACTTTACCCACAATTCTTTGCGCGCGAAAAACTTTAAATATCAGCCAGTACAATTGCTGTTGCCAATATACTGTGACTGAAGAGAATTGACGATTTCTGTGTGTTACTTTGACTGTGTTAGGTTTGCAAGGGACTGGTCAAATGTACAGCAGCCATCTTTTTCCGTATGGCAGATTGTATTTGTTCATTTTAATACCGTGATAAAGTACAAATGTATTAACTTTAACCTTGTTTGATGTTATGTAAGCTTTTCCAGATTAAATGAAATGCAGCCTCCAATTAAACGTTCTCAGAACTTTAATGTGATGTAACAAAGGACCACCATCAAGTCGCCACCCGGCAACACAATTTTAATTTATCGGTAAAGCCGCGTCATAATGAGCCATTTTGGAGTCGAGGAAGGGACTGGGACCGAGTGTCGACAACTAATCAGATTAAGAAATTAACAACATCTCAAGAAAGATCAAACTAAATGAGTAGGCTTACTGAGTTGTTTTGATGATTACAATGTGGCGAGCTTTCAAAAATAGAAGAGAGCTTTAGGGGACGGCGTCCCCCAAAAAAATACCGCCATTCTCTCTTATTTTTGCGATATTTGAAAGCTTGCTATTCAGTTCGTATGTTTCGAAACATTCTCAAACTCGGTAAGCTTACTAAGTTTATTGTGATCTCTCTTGTGATGCGTTCATGTGTTAATCAGCAGTTTTTTACACTCGGTCCCAGTCCCTTTTTCAACTCCGAAATGGCTCATAGTAGCGAGCATGCTCTAGTGGGAACTGACTGAATCCTCATTTCTTTGTTCCATCAGCACGTTAACAGATAAGTTCCCTTTACAAGGCACAGGGTGGCCCAAGAGCAAAGGAAGTGCATCCACAGAACCTTCAGGATGAATGACGTTGCTACGTTGTGAATAATAATGATAAGCATACTTCACTGTGCTGCCACCAATCCTAAAAATATGAATTTTGGATCTGTTGATCAAGATTTGTTATCAAGATATCTCACTTTTCTTTTTTCTTAACTCATTTGTAGAAGTAATAAATGATAAACAGACTTCGAATTCACTGTGCTTCCACTTATCCTAAATACCTAATTCTCACTCATTTTCGCGCGTACTTAATTTCGCGAATTTCAGGTATCCACATTTCGTGCACCTTTATTTTCGCTATTTCACAAAAAAATACTTTAATTAAGAATTAAATTTGCTGAAATTGCCCAATTTTATGGCACTTTTTTTTATCGCGAAAACTAGCACTTGCGAAAATAAGCGAGAAATAAGGTATTTAAATTTTGGAGAACCAATCTGATATCGCATATTTCGAGACTTTTGTATTTAGTCTCGTTAAAATCATAGTTAATAGAGTGGAATGGTTAGGAAACCCAGCGACCTTCTTTGTTATAGGTCTTTGTTAGCTTTTTTCAACCTTGAACGTGCACAAAAGACAATAGAAATTCCAATGTGTTAATCATTCAGCCAATAGAAACGCGTGAGTTCAGTCGTTGAGGGGACGCTAATGAACTATAACCGTGCACAATCTTTTGTCTTACACCTTCCAACCTAAATCGCAGCGCCTTTGTTAGCCCCTTTGAAGTTTGCCGGGTTTCCTAACCATTCCACTCTATTAACTATGTTAAAATCAAAGAAAACCAGTAAAGGTGATTTCACACTAGTCACCGTTGTTTGCATTGCGATCCTATTTTTCTCAACGTATGGGACTCGAGTAGGTATGATCGTATAAACAACCCTTTGTTAGACTTTCACAAAGTCCTTCGGCTCGTTTTAGGGTTTAAGGTACGCGTGCACGAACGACTTTTCCAACTTGCATCCCGCCAAATTTGGCGACCCAAAAACGGGTCGCTGAATAAATTATAACTTCAACCAATCACAGTCAACTTTACATGGAAACTGTCAATCACAAGTAAGATAGACTCCACAATGCAGACGACAAGCCATATTACACGTTTCTGGGACGTCGTTCCGAAATATTTTTAGCGTGCTACAGGAAAGCAAATGGTTTGTTTACACTTTCACAAATAAGTAGTTCGTCGGACTTGCCAAATTACTCGACTTCGGCTCTTTGTACGGAACGCTTGACGAGGGGCCTTTTGGCGGGAAACGCGATTCAAAATCCTTCAAGCGGGACAAGTCGACCTCACGCGACTTCGTCGCGAGCTTCCGTTTCTCGCTCCGCACTCGGGCCGCGCTCGGTTCCGGGGAACTCTCCCCGGGGAACACTTGTGGCAAGTCTAGCCATTTTCTAACATCAGACGTTTAACCTGGTCAAACTATAGCTTTAATTTAACGTCGGGCGTTAGCGGTTAGGCTCAGCGTTAACGTTAAGTAACAGTCAGCGCAAGAGGTAGGCACAATTCTATTGTTCAGATGCAATTTGCTTTCCCCACTTTAGTATTTTCTGTTTTTCATAATGACAACTCATCAACCCTTAAATCATAAATTTCTGAAATTATATCCACTAAAAATGCATTTTAAAGGTAGAGTTCTTTTCTGTGAAAACATTTTGTCCAATCAGAAGAGTGCAAAACAATAACCAAGAAAACGTTCAATTTAAAAATGTTCCCCATATTGAAAGTTATGAGAGTTTTCACTCGATGCAATTCAAATCTGTTTACAAAATGAGAAAAAATATTCTTCTTCAATTTTAGATATATTTTAATGTCTAAGCCAATGAGGTGGAAGACTGAAACAATACCACAATTAGCACCTTTTTACATTCCATGCCTACCTCTTGCGCGGACCATTACTTAATGCAACCCCTGTTCATGCCAAGCAACACCATATAGCTTAGTTGAATAATGTACACTTAATGACTGGCCCCACAGCGAGTTTTGTTTCCCGAGGCTCTCGATGTCCCTCGAGAGACTCGATGGTTTCCCGAGGGCCAGTCATTAAGTGTTTTGTTATATAGACAAGTTTTACTACCTTATATAAGCGAGGTTTGTCGTCTTCTCTAATGAGTTCGGGAAGCTGCTTTTCGACACAAAACGCTGCCAGCGTCGCTACGGCATTTTTAGTAGCGTTTTGTTTCTTTCTTGCATCTTGTTTTAGCTACCAATTTCTCTCTCTCACGCTTGATAAAGATGTAAATTGTTTCTTTAAAGCTGGTTCCATTTTAAACGCTTTCTTTCGACGAAAAAGGTAAGCTTTGATGAAGATATAGACGTTTTGGTAAACAAATATTTCCTGCTTTTTTTTCAGCTACCCAGTTGTCACGATGTGATCACGTGGCGGGCAACAACTGGCAATTGTATCCCGCGTGGGATACATTGGATTTTTGATGACTGCCACGTGACCCTGTATCAGCCAATGAGAGCGTGCGTTGTGTCTGGAAAACGTATGGCTATGTAACAACCGATAATTCATCACATTAATTCATGCACTTTAAGTTTTGCTTTGGGGAATACTCTAAGATTACAAAGCTCGTGAAAATAAAATCCACAAATTTCAAATACGACGGAACTAGTTTGTGGCAGACGTGAGGCAGAAACTAAATCGCGTTGCGCATGCGTGAATATGCGCGCGACAAGAAAAGTATCTACATCGTACGTATTCGTGTTTCGCTTTACTCCATTATCATTAGCTGCCTTTCAGTTCTTTAAAAAAAAATTGAATTCGTTTTCGTTAAGGTTATATTTAGGTCAGATATGTTCTATATTTAACAATTATTCATTGAAGTCGAAGTGAATAATTGTTTTAGTATAATTTCATCAGTGAATTAATATCAGAGAGATTAAAACTAGACAATAATAGTCTGACTTCCGACCATTTTATAATATAAGTTTTACAAGCGCGCGTGACAGGATAGTTTTGACATAAATTTGCATAACACGTGCCGATATGGTTCATTGCACAAACCGAGTCGACACCAACCTCGTGACCAGGATCTCGGTCAGATAGTAGCCGCCATCTTGAATCTGACCGAGAAGATCCTGGTCACGATAAGAATGACATCGAAATACCGAAAAAACAGTCCAAATGCACACTAGAATTCAAGTTGAAACAGCAATCCTCGTACTGTGTTGCAAAGAGAGGAAATGTAGCAAGTGGAAATGGGCAAAACTGAAAATCTGCCACGGCGAGTGAAAATTTATCTAAAGGAACCGCTTTCATGAGTTCACTTCAAAGGACAAATTTCCTGGAAACTACGAACTAGTTTTGTGGATTATAGCCATCACAGAATCAAAGAGAATGGTAAATCAAGAGACGAATGATTTCGGTATGAGATAAAGCGAAGCTTGAAAACACATGGAGAGTGGCGAGAGAAGAGCATAACAGCAACCGGCTCCCTGAATGAAACTAGAACTTGTTGTTTTATTATGAAGAACCACGAGGAAAATAACTCCAGTAAGTACACTCTTTTTGGGTCGAACCGTTGCCAAATTTGTAGGAAAAGGTTTCGTGTTATTTATTGCTTTAAGTATAACGTTATTTCCTTGTGAAAGTTTGTGATTCATGAAGGCATGAGGACCGAATAAACTCAACCCGAAACTCGTAAGTAAACTTTGCTTGTGAAGGCTTACGGATTAAAAAAAAAGCTTCAAGTTTAGCCATACTTATTTAGTTGCTTTGGTGGGTTTTGAAAAAGCTTTTCTTTCATATTATTTATTTCTTCGTGAGAAACATCGGTAAATATGCGAGCGGCCATTTTGGTAAATGCCTTGTATGTTATATTCACCTGCAGGCGCTCTGCAGGTGAATATAGCGACATATGACGTAATTCTCGACCAATCAGAGCACGGGAATCTCTATATGAAATTATACTAAAATGTCGATAGTATGCGATTCACACTTTCCTTTTGAATTTCCAGAAGTACCATTCGCGAACTCTAGTTTCCATTGTCAGCCAGTATTGAACCGGCTCTTATAAATAAATAAAAAATTGTTTGGCCATCTGAGTTAAGCATTTCTCAAGCATAATACAGTAAATCATTCTTATAACTTCTCAAGGTTTCACCTCGGACTCTAGAACACTTTTGTTCCCATTTGTTTTCTGACTTTGCCTGATCTTACCCCAATATTTTTATACATTTTCCCATTTCTGAATCATCCTGACCCCAAATTCTGGCAACAATCCTGGAATGGTATGAAAAATTAAATCCATATAATCCACTTGCTAATGTTTATCTTATTGATGACTCGCCCATAGTTTTACTCCGTTTCTTGCTCGACGTCCATCGAGTTTTTCTCTGATGGTTTCGAAGGTTGACGTCTTCCCGCTTGCTGGGACATTGTAGTCATTGTGTAGCTGCCAGAGATACCACTGTCTGACATGGAATAATCTCTACGAAACGCTCTTCTAAGAGTATTTCGACAAGCCTGACGGATCTCCTTGATTTTCCAACAGTAAAGAAGAGGATTGAAGAAAGAATTGGCGAATACGATGGGGTTGGCAATGTTCTTAGCGGCCCTTGTCGCACCATTCAGCCCCTTGATCAAAATCGCAATGAACACACAAAGATGAGGAACATAGCACAGTAGTATGAGTCCCAGAAGATATAGCACTGCTCTTAAGCTCTTTCGGTATTTTTTTATGCGAGTAGACGATGAAGACCCTTGGTCGTTAGCCGCCATTTGTGACTGGTGACGTTTCAGAGCTCTGAACGCCTTTGTGTACAAGACGGTCATAATAGCGAGGCAAATCAGCATAAGAGATGCTATTATTCGGAAAAAGGTCCTGGAGTCGAGAAATATTTGCAACGAACCTATGAAAGCTCCGAACACCCATATTGCCATCACTACTTTGGTCATCCGAGATGCCGTGACAACTGAGCGGTAACGCATTCCAAGATGTAACGCAAGGTAGCGATCGACACTCATTGCTGTTAGAATGAAAAATGACACTGCTGCAAGGAAATAACTCGAAAATAGCGCAACCACTTGTACTCCCGCTTCGCAGTATTCTTCAAATTTCTGATTGATCTCGGAGAATTTATAAGCCACATAGAATGGCTGCGTTATAAGACCGATACAAAGATCCGATAAAGAAAGGCTGCGAATCAATATATTGGAAGGAGTGTGAAGAGAAGATGTCCTCCAGATGGCAACGAAGACTCCCGGGGGGGGGGGGGGGGGGGGGGGTACTCCTGTTTGTGACGTATTATGTATGTGCCGCCCGGGTGGGTCAGGGTTTTGAGCTCGGTTTGGGCAGGTAGGGTCAGGGTTTTGGCCTGATTTGGGCAGATCAGGGTCAGGATTTGAGTATAATTTGGGTGCAGTCAGGGTCGGGGTTCAGTATTTTTTAGGCAGTTAGGTTTTTTTTTAGCTACTATGTCAAAAAAAAGACATTCTGTTGCCGCATTTTTATCGCCTGCCCACATGCAAGCACTGAGGTTCCCATACATCGTGACGCCGCTAATTTTATCTATGTACTTCATCTGCTGATTTGTTTACCCAATGCCACGTCCCGACTTGAAATGTTCCGTATTTTGCATGCAATCCCGGTACGCGGTATACCGGCCGGGATATATATCCGACGTTGTTTTGAAAACAAGTTAAAGAAGGGGCATTCAGGGTTTTTTTTTTCAAAAAAGGGGGCAATCAGGGTTTTGGAGCTTGGAATGGGTCAAACAGGGTCAGGGTTTGAGCCTCCTGGCCTCACATACATACCCATTTTTCATGTAAGTACCCCCCCCTATGATGTTGAAGATTACTGTTGGAGGCGCCAAAATGGAGTTCAATACGATGTTGATAATGTAGCTTGCGTAGGCTTCTTGTACCGCTACTAGATCAAAGTGGACGAACAAACAGGATTTGACATTTGTGTTGTTTTCCATGTTTACTTCGATAGCTTTAGAATGTACTGGATTTCCTAGCTATTCTGAGCACGTAGAATGTTCTCCTTGACACTGAAGACCATAGACCAAGAAAATTCAGTTATTAGAAGGCTTAGCGGCCGTTTGATATTCTAGATATCCTGATCCGCTTCCTTGCCCTGTCGATTTATCATGTTGCACTTCTCAATAAAACCAATTCCAAAGGGGGTTTAGCAAAGCCATTCGAAACTGGATAGTAGGAAACCGAAAGACCGCCTTTCCGGCTCTTATGAGTAACACTTGTAACGCCCATTTTAGAAAAGGTTTTTTCAGATGAGCAAATAAGAAGTCTATAGATCAATCAAGGGCACCCAACGAAGTTTTCAGTTAAAAAGCTGTTCGGGAGAGTAAGTTAGCCTAAAACTTTCGGATTTAAAAAATATTTCCCTAGAAAATTGTTTTCTGAAATACTGGCTAGAAAATTTGTTTTAAATCCCTAGAAAATTATAGAACAGAAGGGAGACTAAAAGGTTTCCCCTAAAATATTCGTACGTCCCAATTCGTCTGATCAATAGAGTCAGAACAACACATTTTCATTCCCTAAGAATTGCCTAAATTCGTACCTCCACAAAACTTTGCAACATGAAGTTACTTGGGCTAGAAAATTCTTGTTTCTGTTCTAGACTACTAACAAATTCGTAGGCCGGGAATATTTTGCCATAGTATTTTCGGTTGACGCGATTTCCACCTAGAAAATCAGCTAATAACTTTCTAGAATACGTCAAAAGACATAGTAGGCGCCTTAAAAATGGCTAGATCAGCTGCAGACAACTGGTTTCAAACGAATTTCAAAAAGTACTCGTTGGGTGCCCTTGGATCAATGACTGTTATGAGGTTCAAGATTATAGCAGGAGTACTGAGCCGTGATACAGTTTAGCATAATTGTTGTAATTTAGTTTCCTTATACTTCCTGGATAGCTCACTGGGAAGAGAAAGGAACTGGATATGTCACTTCAGTCTATAATAGATCAGTCACGATCATGAGGTTCAAGATTGTACGGGAATAGCCGTGATCAGTACAGTTTTATTAGCATAATTATTGTAATTTATTAGTTTCCTTATACTTCCTGGATAGCTCACTGGGAAGAGAAAGGAACTGGATATGTCACTTCAGTCTATAATAGATCAGTCACGATCATGAGGTTCAAGATTGTACGGGAATAGCCGTGATCAGTACAGTTTTATTAGCATAATTATTGTAATTTATTAGTTTCCTTATACTTCCTGGATAGCTCACTGGAAAGAGAAAGGAACTGGATATGTCACTTCAGTCTATAATAGATCAGTCACGATCATGAGGTTCAAGATTGTACGGGAATAGCCGTGATCAGTACAGTTTTATTAGCATAATTATTGTAATTTATTAGTTTCCTTATACTTCCTGGATAGCTCACTGGGAAGAGAAAGGAACTGGATATGTCACTTCAGTCTATAATAGATCAGTCACGATCATGAGGTTCAAGATTGTACGGGAATAGCCGTGATCAGTACAGTTTTATTAGCATAATTATTGTAATTTATTAGTTTCCTTATACTTCCTGGATAGCTCACTGGAAAGAGAAAGGAACTGGATATGTCACTTCAGTCTATAATAGATCAGTCACGATCATGAGGTTCAAGATTGTACGGGAATAGCCGTGATCAGTACAGTTTTATTAGCATAATTATTGTAATTTATTAGTTTCCTTATACTTCCTGGATAGCTCACTGGGAAGAGAAAGGAACTGGATATGTCACTTCAGTCTATAATAGATCAGTCACGATCATGAGGTTCAAGATTGTACGGGAATAGCCGTGATCAGTACAGTTTTATTAGCATAATTATTGTAATTTATTAGTTTCCTTATACTTCCTGGATAGCTCACTGGAAAGAGAAAGGAACTGGGTATGTCACTTCAGTCTATAGATCAATGACAATTATGAGGTTAAAGATTATAGCGGGAATAGTCGTGATACAGTTTTATTAGCATAATTATTGTAATTTATTTGTTTCCTTATACTTCCTGGATAGCTCACTGGAAAGAGAAAGGAACTGGATATGTCACTTCAGTCTATAGATCAATGACAATTATGAGGTTAAAGATTATAGCGGGAATAGTCGTGATACAGTTTTATTAGCATAATTATTGTAATTTATTTGTTTCCTTATACTTCCTGGATAGCTCACTGGAAAGAGAAAGGAACTGGGTATGTCACTTCAGTCTATAGATCAATGACAATTATGAGGTTAAAGATTATAGCGGGAATAGTCGTGATACAGTTTTATTAGCATAATTATTGTAATTTATTAGTTTACTTATACTTCCTGGATAGCTCACTGGAAAGAGTAAGGAACTGGGTATCACTTCAGTCTATAGATCAATGACAATTATGAGGTTAAAGATTATAGCGGGAGTAGTCGTGATACAGTTTTATTAGCATAATTATTGTAATTTATTAGTTTA
This sequence comes from Actinernus sp. WN-2022, assembly GCA_030867875.1. Classification (NCBI taxonomy): domain Eukaryota; kingdom Metazoa; phylum Cnidaria; class Anthozoa; order Actiniaria; family Actinernidae; genus Actinernus; species Actinernus sp. WN-2022. Next base: position 23,475,589 of record JAOWCC010000019.1, read on the forward strand.
CTTATACTTCCTGGATAGCTCACTGGAAAGAGTAAGGAACTGGGTATCACTTCAGTCTATAGATCAATGACAATTATGAGGTTAAAGATTATAGCGGAAGTAGTCGTGATACAGTTTTATTAGCATAATTATTGTAATTTATTAGTTTACTTATACTTCCTGGATAGCTCACTGGAAAGAGTAAGGAACTGGGTATCACTTCAGTCTATAGATCAATGACAATTATGAGGTTAAAGATTATAGCGGGAATAGTCGTGATACAGTTTTATTAGCATAATTATTGTAATTTATTTGTTTCCTTATACTTCCTGGATAGCTCACTGGAAAGAGAAAGGAACTGGGTATGTCACTTCAGTCTATAGATCAATGACAATTATGAGGTTAAAGATTATAGCGGGAATAGTCGTGATACAGTTTTATTAGCATAATTATTGTAATTTATTTGTTTCCTTATACTTCCTGGATAGCTCACTGGAAAGAGAAAGGAACTGGGTATGTCACTTCAGTCTATAGATCAATGACAATTATGAGGTTAAAGATTATAGCGGGAATAGTCGTGATACAGTTTTATTAGCATAATTATTGTAATTTATTTGTTTCCTTATACTTCCTGGATAGCTCACTGGAAAGAGAAAGGAACTGGGTATGTCACTTCAGTCTATAGATCAATGACAATTATGAGGTTAAAGATTATAGCGGGAGTAGTCGTGATACAGTTTTATTAGCATAATTATTGTAATTTATTAGTTTACTTATACTTCCTGGATAGCTCACTGGAAAGAGTAAGGAACTGGGTATCACTTCAGTCTATAGATCAATGACAATTATGAGGTTAAAGATTATAGCGGGAATAGTCGTGATACAGTTTTATTAGCATAATTATTGTAATTTATTAGTTTCCTTATACTTCCTGGATAGCTCACTGGAAAGAGTAAGGAACTGGGTATGTCACTTCAGTCTATAGATCAATGACAATTATGAGGTTAAAGATTATAGCGGGAGTAGTCGTGATACAGTTTTATTAGCATAATTATTGTAATTTATTAGTTTACTTATACTTCCTGGATAGCTCACTGGAAAGAGTAAGGAACTGGGTATCACTTCAGTCTATAGATCAATGACAATTATGAGGTTAAAGATTATAGCGGGAGTAGTCGTGATACAGTTTTATTAGCATAATTATTGTAATTTATTAGTTTACTTATACTTCCTGGATAGCTCACTGGAAAGAGTAAGGAACTGGGTATCACTTCAGTCTATAGATCAATGACAATTATGAGGTTAAAGATTATAGCGGAAGTAGTCGTGATACAGTTTTATTAGCATAATTATTGTAATTTATTAGTTTACTTATACTTCCTGGATAGCTCACTGGAAAGAGTAAGGAACTGGGTATCACTTCAGTCTATAGATCAATGACAATTATGAGGTTAAAGATTATAGCGGGAATAGTCGTGATACAGTTTTATTAGCATAATTATTGTAATTTATTTGTTTCCTTATACTTCCTGGATAGCTCACTGGAAAGAGAAAGGAACTGGGTATGTCACTTCAGTCTATAGATCAATGACAATTATGAGGTTAAAGATTATAGCGGGAATAGTCGTGATACAGTTTTATTAGCATAATTATTGTAATTTATTTGTTTCCTTATACTTCCTGGATAGCTCACTGGAAAGAGAAAGGAACTGGGTATGTCACTTCAGTCTATAGATCAATGACAATTATGAGGTTAAAGATTATAGCGGGAATAGTCGTGATACAGTTTTATTAGCATAATTATTGTAATTTATTTGTTTCCTTATACTTCCTGGATAGCTCACTGGAAAGAGAAAGGAACTGGGTATGTCACTTCAGTCTATAGATCAATGACAATTATGAGGTTAAAGATTATAGCGGGAGTAGTCGTGATACAGTTTTATTAGCATAATTATTGTAATTTATTAGTTTACTTATACTTCCTGGATAGCTCACTGGAAAGAGTAAGGAACTGGGTATCACTTCAGTCTATAGATCAATGACAATTATGAGGTTAAAGATTATAGCGGGAATAGTCGTGATACAGTTTTATTAGCATAATTATTGTAATTTATTAGTTTCCTTATACTTCCTGGATAGCTCACTGGAAAGAGTAAGGAACTGGGTATGTCACTTCAGTCTATAGATCAATGACAATTATGAGGTTAAAGATTATAGCGGGAGTAGTCGTGATACAGTTTTATTAGCATAATTATTGTAATTTATTAGTTTCCTTATACTTCCTGGATAGCTCACTGGAAAGAGTAAGGAACTGGGTATGTCACTTCAGTCTATAGATCAATGACAATTATGAGGTTAAAGATTATAGCGGGAGTAGTCGTGATACAGTTTTATTAGCATAATTATTGTAATTTATTAGTTTACTTATACTTCCTGGATAGCTCACTGGAAAGAGTAAGGAACTGGGTATCACTTCAGTCTATAGATCAATGACAATTATGAGGTTAAAGATTATAGCGGGAATAGTCGTGATACAGTTTTATTAGCATAATTATTGTAATTTATTAGTTTCCTTATACTTCCTGGATAGCTCACTGGAAAGAGAAAGGAACTGGGTATGTCACTTCAGTCTATAGATCAATGACAATTATGAGGTTAAAGATTATAGCGGGAATAGTCGTGATACAGTTTTATTAGCATAATTATTGTAATTTATTAGTTTACTTATACTTCCTGGATAGCTCATTGGAAAGAGTAAGGAACTGGGTATCACTTCAGTCTATAGATCAATGACAATTATGAGGTTAAAGATTATAGCGGGAGTAGTCGTGATACAGTTTTATTAGCATAATTATTGTAATTTATTAGTTTCCTTATATACTTCCTGGATACCTCACTGGAAAGAGAAAGGAACTGGGTATCACTTCAGTCTATAGATCAATGACAATTAGCCAGTAACAAAACGAGCAGGGGACTGGGACCGAGTTTATCATAATTACTCTTATTCTAAAACGAAGTTCATCACATGATAGAGCATGTTCAAATTAGCATGTGTGCCAAGTTTGACGTGATTCAAGTGAATCTTGTCTGAATTATAAGCAATTGAAATTTCTTTGTCCCTCCAAAATTTTACAATGAATGTATGGTTTGGAGAGACAATGTTAAAAAATAAGAGAGTTTGTATGGGAAAATTGACATATTTGATGCCTTCTAGCATCGTCAATATTGAGCCAAAGTTCACCAAACTTTCCAGACTAGCTAAGTTTGATCTGTTCTTTTGGAAAATAATGCTCACTTTGACTAGTTATTAATTGAATTAGTTTTACTGACTCGGTTCCAGTCCCCCGCTCGTTTTGTTACCGGCTAATTATGAGGTTAAAGATTATAGCGGGAGTAGCCGTGATACAGTTTTATTAGCATAATTATTGTAATTTATTAGTTTACTTATATACTTCCTGGATAGCTCACTGGAAAGAGAAAGGAACTGGGTATCACTTCAGTCTATAGATCAATGATAATTATGAGGTTAAAGATTATAGAAGCGAGAAGTCCAAGGACTATAGCAAAGCTGAAACAACGTGTATAGTTTTAAACGTACTATATTTCCGCTAGCCAAACTAGCCTTCTTCAGGTACTAGATGTTGTAACTAGAGAGTTCTAAAATATGGGGTTACAATATATAGGATTTCACAATATATAGGATTTCACAATATATAGGATTTCACAATATGTAAATAGGAAGTGACGCAATGGAACGGATACTGGTAAAAAATGATGAAATAATAAAGTGATGTAGATAAGGTAAATAAAGGAAGGTAACAAATTACGATAAACTAATGGGTGCAAAAAACTAATACAATGTAAATAGATGAATAGAAAATAAGGTGAAAGTGAGCTAGGTTTCATCACGTCTATTGATGCCATGAGGTTCAAGTGTTTTGGCCTTGTCTATAACCAGGGTGAAGCTGGCTTCCGATTCGCAGCTTCCGATTGACCCAGCTTCCGATTCGCCTGGCTTCTGATTCGGATCCGGGGGGGGTATTTTCAACTTTTGAATTGTCGCTTATATAGAATAGCAATAACAATAACACACGTACATTGTATTCTATAGGATCAGTATTTCATTATTTCGCATCGTAAAGCCTAAACCCTGATATCCACATTCCACCGTACTGGAATTTAGTCCATCCTAACTTTAAGTGCTTTCATGTGTCAATGCGAACCCATTTCATCGTGATATTAACCAGATGACTTCCGTTCCTATGCTCTACTTAAACGAGTCACGCATTTACTTATTCTTTATTTTCGGTAATAAACCCGATAACAGTCAATAGTACGTAGTAATACATTGCCACTAATAAATCGAGTCAGTTCTTAGCACTGTCGCGGTACATTTATATTTTTAATTTGGCCACGCTGTCTCGCTGCTTTGCTAAGCCCGATTGCGTCCTGTCACACAAATCACACTGGACTCGCCGAAAGTTGGCTGGCTTCAATCAATCAGTCAATCAGTTTTATTTCATCGACAAGGAGTCTGCTAGAAACCAAATATTTATATATTGTAGACCCTGGTCATTCCAATCGGAAGCCAGCCTCAGATTCATATTTGTGATGAAATAATGCATGAGTCAACTTAAACCCCCCCCCCCCCCCCCCCCCCCCAACCCGGGACAAGGTGGGGATTTGTTTTCTCCCCTTCACAAAAAAGGACAAATACCCCACCCCCTGGGGCAACGTTTTCACTACAAAGAACGTGTTATTAAAATTTTGAGGTTAATGAATATCTTTAAATAATTTTAAAGCTGCTACATCTCAAGTTTAATTTCTCAATTGGCCCAAGATCGATTCGATCTTTGTTCATCATAGCAAGGGAAAACAATATCAATCCAAGGCAAAACTACAACGAAAAAATGCTATACACATAGAACGGTTTAATATTTATATGTTTGTCGAGTCATCTACGTTTCATGATATAAAATAGGGATTAGTTGAATAAAAACTGATAAAGAACACAGTAATATATTACATACCTGGAGTCCTTCGCTTCAAACCTCGTGGTCGAGTCTTCTTTCGCTTATGGGCATTACCGCTGACCGGAATCATTGCAGACCGAATGCAAATCCCCTACAATAGCTCCACCCTCTGGGGCAAGCATATGAACAAAACCTCCCCAATGCCCCAGGGTGTGGGGCAGGTATTTTCATCCAATCCCCTACTAATCCCCACGTTTCTCCCACCTTGTCCCGGGTTGGGGGGGTGGGGGTTTAAGTTGACTCATGCATAAGTTGGCTGGCTTCTGATTCGCATTTGAGTGGTCATTCCAATCGGAAGCCAGCCTCCGTTTCATATTTGTGATGAAATAAGTTGCTGGCTTCCGTTTCGCATTTGAGTGGTCATTCCAATCGGAAGCCAGCCTCCAATTCATATTTATAGTTAGTGGGTCACGATGAAATTAGTTGGCTGGCTTCCGATTCATCGGGAGTTTGTGATGAAATAAGTTGACTGGCTTCCGATTCATATTTGTGATGAAATAAGTTGCTGGCTTCCGTTTCGCATTTGAGTGGTCAATCCAACGGACTCCAGCGTTCATATTTATAGTTAGTGGGTCACGATGAAATTAGTTGCTGGCTTCCGATTCGCATTTGAGTGGTCAAGTCTAACTTTTACAGCGGAGTTTCCTTTACACAAAGCTCTCATCTTGTCATCACTTAGTTATTTGATATTCGCCTGGTCACGGATTATGCTATTCTCAATTCGCCGGTAAGGTTTCTGAAATCGAGATCGCTGGCTTCCGATTCGCATTTGAGTGGTCAAGTCGAACTTTTACTCTGAAAAAGGAGCCAGGTTTCGCCTGATTCGCAAACAGACACCAGCTACTGCAGATTCGTATTTGTAGTCAAAAATAAGCTGTAAAAGTTAGACTTGACCACTCAAATATGAATCGGAGGCTGGCTTCCGATTGAAATGACCACTCAAATGCGAATCGGAAGCCAGCAACTAATGGTTTCATCGTGACCCACTAACTATAAATATGAAGGCTGGAGTCCGTTGGATTGACCACTCAAATGCGAATCGGAAGCCAGCAACTTTATATTTCATCACAAATACGAATCGGAGGCTGGCTTCCGATTGGAATGACCACTCAAATGCGAAACGGAAGCCAGCAACTTATTTCATCACAAATATGAATCGGAAGCCAGTCAACTTATTTCATCACAAACTCCCGATGAATCGGAAGCCAGCCAACTAATTTAATCGTGACCCACTAACTATAAATATGAATTGGAGGCTGGCTTCCGATTGGAATGACCAGGGGTCTACAATATATAAATATTTGGTTTCTAGCAGACTCCTTGTCGATGAAATAAAACTGATTGACTGATTGATTGAAGCCAGCCAACTTTCGGCGAGTCCAGTGTGATTTGTGTGACAGGACGCAATCGTGCTTAGCAAAGCAGCGAGACAGCGTGGCCAAATTAAAAATATAAATGTACCGCGACAGTGCTAAGAACTGACTCGATTTATTAGTGGCAATGTGTTACTACGTACTATTGACTGTTATCGGGTTTATTACCGAAAATAAAGAATAAGTACATGCGTGACTCGTTTAAGTAGAGCATAGGACGGAAGTCATCTGGTTAATATCACGATGAAATGGGTTCGCATTGACACATGAAAGCACTTAAAGTTAGGATGGACTAAATTCCAGTACGGTGGAATGTGGATATCAGGGTTTAGGCTTTACGATGCGAAATAATGAAATACTGATCCTATAGAATACAATGTACGTGTGTTATTGTTATTAGTAGTATAGTAATTGGCGGTTCTGGCGCACGTTGTATTTTTTTGTTGTTTTTTCATCTAATGGACATCCTCACTTCGTTCAGCCCTCACTTCGTTCGGGGTCCATTAGATGAAAAAGCAACAAAAAAATACAACGTGCGCCAGAACACGCCAGTTACGATACTACTATAGTTCATTTATTGTATTTATAAATTATATTAAGTAATCGGTTTCTACAGCTTTTTTCTGGATTGGAGCAGTTTTGTTGTACTATTTTTTTCGTTGTATTTTTTACATTTTAACGCTCTACTAGAGAAGTGATTACTATGCAGTATATCGATCTCTTCCACTATGGATAGCATACCGTGCCTTCCCATAGAAATCTTAGTCAAGATAGTAGAGCATGCAGGCCCAGAATCATTCGCAAGCATCGCAAGGACATTGAAACACCTAAACGGTGCCGCATCTCTCGTGCGCTACAAAAACATAGACCAAGAGTTCCGTAAACGAGTACTCACTTTCGGTCTTAGGTCTACTCGTAATGACAACGATCGAGACAATTTGGCTGGGACTTTCGGTATTTCCGCAAACTACATCGATGATAGCTTTCCTCTTGTCTACGCCAGTGAATATGGTAATCTTAATGTTATTAAGTGGCTCATTAAGCACTTATGGTTCGATAAAATGGATGGACACACCGATTACGTTCTATGCGCTGCCTGTAAGGATGGCCGCCTTGATATCGTTAAGTGGCTCACTAAGCACTTCCAGTTCACCAAAGAGGATAAAGCCGTCGGGTTTGCTATACTAGACGCCTGTAGGAATGGCCATCTCAATACCGTTAAGTGGCTCATTCAACGCTTTCAGATAACTATAGAGTATAAATACGTTCATCATGCTCTACTATGCGCCTGTAGCAATGGTCATCTTAATACCGCTAAATGGATCATTAAGCGCCCCCAGCTCACCATAGAGGACGAAAACGCTCTACTAGATTACTACATAAATGCTTATGCTGCCACATAGGATCTCTCGCAACGTCCAAATTGTCCCTAGGCATTCTTACACCTAAAGATCCAAACTTGAGCACAGCTCCGGTTTCTACTGCTTTTTCCAGATTGGCGCAGTTTTGTTGTACTATTTTTTCATTGTATTTTTGCATTTTAACACCTATTAAAGGAATGATTAGTTTACAGTATATCCATCCATGGTACTAACGTACATTCTCTACTTCACGATATTAACGTATGCTGTTATCTTAGTACGTATTAATACCACACAGATTAGACAAGTGCGTATAATTGAAGAACCTCAACGTAGACGTCACAACTAAGATACCAATTAGACATATAACACATATAGGTATATTGCACGATGATTGATACAAGAACTTGTGATTGGTTGATGCGAGGAAAGACCACGAAATGTATAAGGAAGTGTTCAAAGATGTTAGAGTATTGCTCTCAACATAACTTCCAGATAGGAAGAGGATGTGCTATATTCGTTCCATGTTTGACGTGCGGTCGAGGCTGTCGTACTAATCACGAACTTTGTGCAAAATGTGGTGCACCTCAACGCCGTACCATTCGCAATAAGAAGAACCTTGATAAGAAGCGAGCAAACGAGTCAGCGAATATTACGTGTTCAAATGTAGTAGAATCGGAGAAAGATCTAAATGTAGTGGAATCGGAAAAAGATCGAAATGTGGTGGACATTCACGATCTCGATAATGCATTGGATGACCTCTCCATCAGTGAGAAAGATCTAAATGTGGTAGGATCGGAGGATAAGTAGAAATCACGATACGAAAAAAAAAAAAAAAAAGAATGAAGAGAAATTGTTATGCGACCTCTCTTCATTTTTTTCTTTTTTTTTTAACAAACAAACAATTAGACAATTGACAGGCACACGGTATACGACTAGTATGGATGATATTATCAGATTACTTGGTCCAGAAATTTGTGCAAGCCTACATATCAAACCATTGTCGCATATCAAACCATTGTTACATATTAACACTGGTGAAACATGTTCCGAATGTCTATGCCCGATGGAAATGCAAGGAATGGAATTCATATGTCCCACCTGTGGTCTTATTTCAGAGACTGAATCATGTGAAGAAACGACTACCAATCTTACTACTAGGTTACGCGTAGTAGGGCCGGATAGCTTTCGATATCAACATGATCTAGACCGCACAATCCCAAAGCAAATCTATAACAAAGAATTGCAACTACGAACGATAATGCTAGAACTACAGGCATACAACACTATTTATAAACAAAATTACGACCTCTCGTTCCCCACAAATGTATTAGTAATCGTAGCCGATGCATTCATTCAAGTACAGAAGTTTTGTACCAAACGTAGCTATACGAAACGAACTATTTTAGCTGCTATACTTTATCAAGCATGTATACAATGTGGGTTCGTTAGATCTAAAGGAGAGGTCGCTCGTTTTATGCAACTAAACGATAAAAGCATATGTCGTGGAAATGTCTTTATACGTTCTCTACACGATGTCGGTAAGATCGATATAGATTTGAATACCGATCGAATAGCTCCTCACGTTACAACGACTTTTGCTAAACTCGACCCCCAAGGAGTACCTAAGAATGCCCAACAAATAGTCTATGAGATTGTTCATAAGGCAATAGAAAACAATATAGGTACCAGCTCCATACTTAGACAGTAAGAAGAAAAAAATTAAATAACGAAAAAAACCAAAGTACCAAAACTGGTCTCACCAGAACCTCTCTAGGAACCCACTTTCACCTTTTTCCTTCTTTCTCCTTTTTGTTCCTAGAGAGGTTTTTATTCTTGCCGGGCCCGGCCTTTCACTGTATTCGTTCTACTGTAGTTCAGCTTCTGACCACATTTGGTTCTCACACAGGTATCTTGTACTCTGGCCGCTGATTTCTACTGTATTACTTTAACTTCTGCCACATCGGCAGACGCGCTACGACTTGTGTTGGGCTGGGAGCTTCTTACCCAACACAAGCCGATCTACCACACATAGTCCGCCAAGGTTTGAACACCAGAACTCGTGAACGGCTCCCATCTCGATCACAAGTCCCAGCGACAAACCCGTTGGGCTATGTGTGCTAGACGAAGTATTCAGTGATAAAATATCGTACTTATGTTTTAAGCAGTTGACGTATGTTAATTAGCGTCACCCACGCGTTGTCTCGAAATTAGCATATGAACCAAAACAACACGGTAATTTATACGAATTAAGAGCAGTTGTTTTTATCAAAGTTAAAATGAAATCCATGCTGGTTTCTTTTGAAGGAGATATTTATTCTTACCCCCCACTAGACTACCAAGTTTTGCTCTCATCTCCTTTCGGATCTCGGCTCGAAGTTGTTCTACGTTTTTTTGATCCTCTTTCTCGTTGTCTCGAAATTGTCTCGAAATTAGCATATGAACCAAAACAACACGGTAATTTATACGAATTAAGAGCAGTTGTTTTTATCAAAGCTAAAATGAAATCCATGCTGGTTTCTTTCGAAGGAGATATTTATTCTTACCCCATTAGACTGCCAAGTTTTGCTCTCATCTCCTTTCGGATTTCGGATCGAAGTTCTTCTACGTTTTTTAATCCACCTTCTTGCCTGTTTTTTTGCCGTATTTCGAGTTTAAGCGTCTCATATTTCATTTTCTCATCAATAACGCTTCTGAACTCGGCTTCTGAAATGTTACAATCGGCTAGAGCTTTTGAGACTTTAACTTCCACGGAATTCAGTCTTTTCATGCTTCGAGACGTGAACGCCAAGTTTCTTACTAACGACAGCCATCGAAGCCGATATGGCGGCACACAGGAAACCCGCTGATCCTAAGAAAATACCCACAGGTATCCCAACCCCCGTAAATGATGAACCTAACGCAGAAGCTGATAAAACGCCACTCAGGCTACCTGTGGTCACAGCAATCCCATGAACGATACCACGCGCTCGAGCATACTTTTTGCGAACAACTTCGTAGTGCTTTGCTTGTTGTTCTAGCTCAGCAAGCGTATCACAGATTTTTTGCAGTCTAAAACTCGATCCATTTATATCGCTAAGTTCCTTTATAGCTCCCGATGGATAGATACCTGGTGCTGTTGGAAACGGTTGAATCGAATCACCATCCATTGTATATACGTATGATTTACTCAAGCTTCAATACGAAATGTAGAGGCCGCTTGTTGAAGTCTATGAGATTGCCCTTCTCACCGCAAACTGTGAGGCGAATGTAGTTCCGTATCGTTCCTAAGGCTCGAATGGGTATGAGGGTTAGTGGAAAATAAGTCGTTTCACCAAAAACGTGTGATGTCGTTTTTAAAATATGTAGGATTTTAGATGGCTTCCCATCAAGAAGTGAGAAATCTGAATCCACCACATCACAGTAGATATATATGTGATTAATATCTTTTGGCACCAGGACGTATTTTCCTTTATTGATAGTCACATAATCTGTTACATCTTCACTTACTTCGATACTAAACAAATCGCAGACATTCTTAGTGAACTGGATTGGTTTCTTGACCTTCATAAGCCAATATTTCCTAAATGGGTAGTCTATGAATTCCAAGAAACCAGCCGCGACTGCGGGGTCGAAGTAGGTTATCAAATTTTCTATCTCATAATGTCCCGGCTTAATTTCGTATGGAAACGTCAAACTATTGGGGGTAATCCACTTAAAACCCCCCTTCTCAGCTAGGTTCCACCAATTATGACTAATAGTGACCTCAACTAGCGAAATATTATTGATAAGAATAGGGTTATCGAAGTAGACCGTATGGTCAGACGATGTGGTGGTGACATTTAATATAACCATTATGTGTTAAAGGTATGAACTACATACATAATTAGCTTTAACATGAGGAGGCACGGAGGTAATTTCAGCTATCATTATGAGGGTGGAGACGACGAGAGAGATGATGAGACCCCAACACAGAATGCTAATTTACGGTCAAAGGCTGAGAGAATAGCTAGTAGAGATAGAGAGAGAATAGCTGAGGAAGATAAGAAGGTCGCATCATTGAATGCCGATCTATTAGCGAAGTTCAAGAAAAGATACCCACATGCAGATTTTCACCAGTTCTATGTATCAACGGATATAGACGGCCCTGGCAAATATTCAACTAGTATTTGGTTTCGAGATGGGAATAATGGTTATGTGGTTTATGGCGACGATGTCTATAAGCTACCTACCACCATTCAAAAACGCATCGATAACGCATTGTGGGATGTGCATAAGGGTTTTCCACATACGTTAACACTAGATAAAAGTGTGAAATATCGTATTACGGCGGTCCCACCCACTGAAAAAGCACAAGATATAGATTTAACTAATCTATGGATATATGTCACACCTACGAAAAAGTTCAAAGCAGGCGTTCCGAACATATTCAAAGAGACTGTCCTAAAGCATATGAAAGCAAAGGAGTCCCACCATTGGTTATCAGGTCCAGATTTCAAATATTGGCCTCAACAATTGAATTTCGCAACGTGGTGTGCGACTTCTGGATGTGGAGTGTCATTGTTTGATCCTACTTTCAAAACGTATCCTCCTATTGTTCAAGGACTACTACGATTTCACATTTATTTCACAATACGAAGAATTCTATATGAACTTGGTGGTGCTCATGGGGTTCCTCTACCTGGTGAATCTGCTTTCAAGCAAATGGATAACCCCTATAGCGAATCAGCTCTTGAGAAATTATGCATCGAATTTGGTATATCTCGAACACCAGATTTCCGATGGCACGGAGGTAGGAATAACGGATTAGGAGATGTATTCCTTTTGTATGATGATTTCGAAAACGTCCACGTAGTCAGAGGTTACGATAAAGAAGCAGATAATTGGCCAAATCACAATAATTTATTTGCAGACCAAGGAGGTAAGAAGGATCAGGGTGATCTTGTGGCATTCATTCGGAACGATGAACATGAAGGAAAACAATACAATTGGTTTACGCCACCAATCGGAAAGGGTTTAACTAATGCTGGATTAGGTAGATTGAATCGATCCGTCGAAGCTTTTGGATATTGCGTTCTAGCTGCTCAGAATGATCTTAACCAATCCATCATAGATAGTTTCAATGTCAAAGAAAAATTTAAGAGATTAGTCGAAGACGCTATTCGCGAAAACGATTTAGTGGTAAGCTATAAAAACTATATTACAGCTATACTACACACACATAAGAGATTGAACCTAGCAATAGCTAAGGGGGTACGATTACTACCAGGCAACCTCGAGTACTACCTCGGTAAGAAGGACGGTTATAAAAATCCAATCCCGAACGCTACAGAAGGTATGGTGTTAGGCGTAAACGATATTAATGCAGATATTCTCGAAACCAAGTCCCCACCGGATATGAAAGGGAAGAAACGAAAGAAACAATTACCACACCAAGCTCCACAACAATTACCACATCCTACTCAACAACGAGTTTCACATAGTATCTTACAGAATCCTACTACACAACATGGGATCAATCTAGCTATAGTATCTATTGCAGGAGCTGGAATTGCATGGGCGTTATTTCGTTAACGTCGTTTGTATTGCTCTATTATGATCACCACTATAGCTACGATAAATAACCAAACGTTCTCTGCTAATACTCCTAGAGCTTTACCGGCCATAGTAAATATGAAATTCGCAATTGATCCAATCATTCCAGGTAGTATCTGTCCAAGTTTCTTTCCCATTTCCTTTAACAAATCACCTGTCGTTTTTAATCCCTTCTTTACTGTATCTGCCACTTTGTCGATACCATCTTTTACTGGTTTCGGTACGGTTTTCGATAGCCGGGAAACTATTACGCTAACGATAACACCAATAGCAGTTGTCACCGCAAGAACAGTCATTCCATACTTTCTGAAAATGTATTTAACCCTTTCACGTAGCGATATACGTTCTAGTATGGCTTCTTCTTGACGTTCAAGTAATTCTCTTGCCTTATGGATAAATGTTAATTCTGTCTTAGCTATTTCTTTCTGAGCGTCGGTCGATTCGGAGTCTTCAAGAATAGATTCGTTATTTGCTTCCCGATCAGCGAGTTGTCGTTCTGCAAATATTACTTCATTAGCGGCCTCTTCATTATTTGGACCTAAAGCATCTTTGAGAGCTTTCCTCATCTTCACGCGTAATTCCCTATCATCATCATTACCGACGAATAGACGTTTAAAGGGTTCTTTGCTTCCAAGTTCGCGAACGGTGATGTTTCCATCTACTAAGGAGATTTCTATATTATGCCGAACACCGGCATCCGGATATTGCCCCTTTACTATGTCAACCAGCATTTCTTTTGCCGAATCTCGAATCGTTTGTTCGAATGTGAATCCTCGAAGTGGGTCACCTTCTATAGCGTAGTCATGCAAATTATCCATGGTAATTGTCTCACTACCCCCAGCTTCATCTTGATTGCCACTCAATAAGTAAGCCACGTATCTTTCATTTACTTCTCGTTATCGTTGTCGGTCTTCTTCATCTAGTTCTCGTCGGTTTTCTTCATCTTGTTCTTCGTATCTGTCGGTACTATCCTCATGTCTCACATCGACGTCGACTCTATCTTCCATGTTGAACATAACTATATATCATGGTATATTCAACATGATATCGTCGAAGTTAATTCCTAAGGAAGCACTAAGAGCGCAACTCGCACTCAAAGCTCAACGAACATTATATAGAAAAACTTTCACTCCATCATCTGCTAATCCAGGTGAGACGCTCTATGTGGAAGTTCCAACGATGGGAGAAGATATCGTATTAGTACCTGGTAGTTTGGCATTATTGGGTGATATCGTATTGTCTGGTGGACATGTTAATAATCGAGTCGTTGCAAATGTTGGACGTTGCTTAGTTATGCATCGAGTTTGTAAGATAGGAGCTGAAATAGTAGAAGACATTGCCCGATCGGATCTATTACAAACATATTCCGATATCTATCTATCTACACAAGAGAGAGAATCGAGAGTACAACAAGGTATCCAATCAGATAACACAAATAAGCTACGATCTAAGGCTGGTGATGCAGGTACTTCAGAGGTTGGTGAGAATGCATTGTTAGCTGCATATGGTTCAAAATATAGAATTCCGTTAGACGTTGATATTCTTACACAACATGGAGTTCTATATCCACATGCATTAGAAGACACTATTTCATTCGAATTAACTCTAGCCCACTCTATCAATATAATCGTTGGATCAGATTCGACAAAGATAGGTACGTACAAGCTTACCAACATCCAGTTAGAATACGAAGCAATCAAGAATGAAACGCTAGCTAGGAAAGCATTTCACGCATATGAAAAAGGTACTGCATTCCTATACGATCACGCAGTTCACTTTAAGACGGTAACTATCACCAAGGCAGTAGAAACTTTGATATCTCAGAACGTCAATGTTCCACGACGATCATTCGCTGGATTACTTCTTCTATTCGTAGATCCTCACACCGCCGGTTCACGAGATAGTGAAGCATTCGTAAATCCTGATATTTCAAAGATATAGAGATAGACGTAAATGGAGTTCCAAATAGATTCTTTCCAGGAGGTATGTTAACACCAGATTTTTGGGAGTCAACAAAAGGATGGTTTGGTACATCCGATACCTCTATGACTCCTACCAAATTTTACAATAACAGATTTGCCATCCTAGTCGATTGTCGTACAGCAAAAGATTCCACCGTTCATGGTGATGGCTTGGCACAAACTGGTGGTGGAAAAGATATAGACATTCGCATACATAGAACTGCAAGAGGAAGTGGAAACGTTAACATGCACATCTACGTTCTCGCAGATGCTCAGCTCATGATATTGAACAGATCTCTGTATAGTATAACGTACTGATGGATTCCTTGGTAGAACACATCCCATTCAACTCACTCATAGTAGGTCCAACGAATTGCGGAAAGACTGCATTTCTCATAGAACAACTTCGTGGACCATTTCGTGGTAAGTTCGATTACATAGTACTGATTTGTCCTACGTATGCCCACAACAAGACATATCATGGATTTGCTAATCGAGATACGCATTTTTATGTCATATCACCATCTCAGGATGCTATCGATACCACATTAAATATTTGTGCAACCTTTTGGTCAGGTACCAATACATTATTGATTCTAGATGATTGTGCCGCATCAAAAGATGTAAAACGAAGAACTGACAAACTAGTAGATTTAGCATTCTCTGCCCGACATATAGGACTATCTATTTGGGTACTATCCCAACAATTAACGAGCATATGTAAACCATTTCGTGAGAACGTAGCTATCGTAGTAGCATTTCATACTGCATCGGTTATAGATGGAAAGAGGATATTTGAAGATTACGGAGGCTCACGAGAATGTAATGAGTTACGAACGATACTTCGATCTCATAAGTTTGCTCGCATATGTTTCTGTTTGCGACATCCTTTTGCAGTAGTGTTAGAGATACCCGCACCTATAACATATTATCATGGATGAATACGTTAAAGAACTGAAAGGTGAGGATTTAACAGGTCCACCACCAAAATTGGAATTTTCAACCGAATTGGAGGATATCGAAGAATGGCGGGAAGAACTTAAGACCTTAGCTGTATTAGGTAAAACGAAAGAATGTCTAGGACAGAATTTCTCCCTAACAGATATAACTAAACTATCTGAGAAGGACGTAAAACGTTTACATAGTAGATACCTGGCCGTAGTAGCAAATCAAATAACGGTACACTTAGTAGATGGTGTACTACGTCAAGTTACTCGCGCAGTCTCATACGTAGCTACACTAGACAACCAACAAGCGCTGTTTAAGGATCTACAAGAAAACCAATTAGCCCGTCATCAGATATCTATGGTGGCTGGTCGATTAGCACTTAAACACAGTCGATTTGTAGCTCTAGCTAGTGTCTTGTTCAATGTAGCTGATCATATAGTCGTTCCTAGTACTCCTATTAGACACTCGCAAGTAACTACTATATCGAATCAAGATGGAGGAACAGACGGATCAGATAACTGCGGAGACTCAAAAGAGAGAGATAACATGTGAAAGTGAATTACCTAAAGAAATCAATGTAGATGAAAGTTGGACTACGAACGTATCTACTATAGCAACTATTGGTATAGGCGCTGTATTGTTTGGCGCATGCTATCAAATAGCAGGATGCTTAGTAGATGGTGCACTACGTCTAGCTACTCACGCAGTTGCATACGTAGTTCCACTAGATGAACAACTAGTCCGCAATGAGATATATACTGCGGCTGGTCGATTAGCACTTAAAGCAGTTCTATTTGTAGCTCTAGATAGTGTCTTGTTCAATGTAGCTGATCACATAGTCGTTCCTAGTACACCTATTGAACCTTCGCAAGTAACTACTATATCGAATCAAGATGGAGGAACAGACGGATCAGATAACTGCGAATCCACCGAAAACAACACCAACTAAAGTAAAAGATCCAAAGAGGGTTGCTGCTGGGAAAGCATTAGCACTAAGTAATAAACTTGCTAGAGAGGCTCAAAGGAGAGAGATTACACGTGAAAGTGAATTATCTAAAGAAATCAACGTAGATGAAAGTTGGATGAAAAATGTGTCTATCAATACTACTATCGCAGTTATTGGTACGGTTGCTGCATTAGTTGGCGTATACTATCAATACAGAAGATATATAGATGACACTTCTAAGAACGTTAGTACGATACGACCCACGAGTCCGATAAAGACTACGGTACCAGATATGGAGTAACAATTAAAGACTAGAGATATACGATATATATTAGGATGGATAAAGAATTGAAGAAATTAGCGACCGATGCTGCTATGATAACTGGAATAGCTACTGGTATTGGTTGGATCGTAAAAAGGCTACTAAGGAATCTATGCTTAGTGATCCTTCTATTTCTGTCATAAATTACGTGAAGTGGACTGCAGTAATAGCTGGTAGCATATATGCAAAACAATATCTCGAGAAACAAAAGATCGTACCATAATGGTGACGGTAGCAGCTATTGGAATGTCTATTTTCGGAGCAGTTTTGAATGCAACGGCATTTACTGGTGGTGGAGTGCTTGCTAGGATGTTTGGTGGAAAAGATGAAACTGCTAATATAGAACGAGAGAGACATGATAGGGCAATGGAAAAATTCGATGCTGATAGGAGGGCTTATATTGAAGAACGTCAAACATTGTCTGATTGGGCGCATAAACAGGAAGTTGCTGAACGCGATTCTCATAATAATCAACTTTATAGTAACCGAGCTTTCATAGAATCCGATAAGTTACGTCAGGAACTGAAACGACTCGAAGCAATGAAAGAACCCCGTTTCTCTGACTACTATCAACCATCTAACGCACAGAAAACTAGTGAGTTGATCTATGTTGGTGGTGGAATGCTAGTCGCTGGATACGCTATTAGTCGATATGCTTTTTAAAAAACGAGAATTTTTACGATCGATGAGAAAAAAGAGTAAGAACTAGTTGGTTAGATAAGTTCTTATTCCTTTTTTTCTTTCCCCTTTCTTCTTGTTGAAGGTTAGAATACATAGATATATAATGGATGCTAAACTTGCGAATATCTTCTATGGTCCTATGGGCTATTGGAAAGGTTATGCTGCAATTAGTAAGTTATCGGTGGCTGCAAAGGTATCGGAAGATGTAGCTAAGGGTTGGTTAGAGAAACAAGCCATGTGGCAAATATATCTATCACCACCCCACTATATTCCACGACCACATTGGACCGTATCGAAACCTAATGAAGTTCATCAAGCTGATTTGATCTTTCTACCTCACGATCGACCTGGACGTGGAAGGAAACTATATAAGTATGCTTTGGTGGTAATCGATGTAGCTTCTAGATATAAAGAGGCTGAACCTTTAGCATCGAAAGATAGTGGTGAAGTGTCTGCAGCATTTGATCGAATCTACAAACGTAGTCCACTAGAATGGCCAAAAACATTGCAAGTTGATCCTGGTAGAGAATTCATGGGACGTATGTCTGAAACATTAGAACTACACGGTACGAAAGTTCAACGAGGTGAAGCCGGTCATCATAGAGCACAAAGTTTTGTCGAACGAGCAAATAGAACAATAGCTGAAAGATTATTTGGATATCAATATGCAAAAGAGATGGTACTTACATCTGAAGGATCGGATGCGCGTAGTAGAGAATGGGTATTGAGGCTTCCTGATGTTATCAAGGCTATGAACAATGAAGTTACTCGACTAACAGGTAAGGAACCTTCAAATTCTATAGAGGCACAACAAGTAAACATAAAGACTCCTACATATTCTCGAATTATTGGATTGAAAGAAAAGCGACTACCATTCGATGTTTTAGTTCGATATCTATACTCACCGGGAGAATTGGAAGGTGGAGTAAAACGAGCAACTGATCCTGTATGGAGTTTACAGACATATTATATTTCTCGAAGTGTGGTATCATCAAATCAACCTGTTCTATACTATTTAGGAAAAGATGCACCAAAGCGAGGGTTCGTTCGTGAAGAGATACAAGTGATACCACCAGATACAGAACTACCACCAAAAGGTATTCTAAGATAGAAGCAACTCGCAAATAAAATCATCTAAGTCTTCATCCTCTGGAATGATGTTTCTACGGCTGTAGGATAGCGTATCGATTGCATTCGATATTATATTGCTAATAAAATCGGCTACTTCTTCATTATCTGGAAAAAAGTCTCCATGACCGTAGGCTATCGTATCTATTCCGTTTGCTAAAATACATCTCTTACTATCGAATGGTGATAGAGATACTTTATTCATATGTATGCCATACATCTTATGACCTTCACTTCGAAGCATATTCATTCCATGTTTGAATACTTTCTTATCCATCAAGCACTCTTTATATTGTTCATGACGAACACGATGTTTCACTACTGCCTTCTTGGTACCTTTAGCTTTACGAATCTCATCGCCATCTACTCTCAATATAGAATAGAGCTTAGATCGTAGTCCAACATATTCGACTATAGTAATACCTCCACATTCATCTTTCATTTTACCAAGTACTTTCTTGTTGTTGATACTATACAGCGGATGGTCTTTGCTGTAGTTACTAGTATCATATAGATGTTTATGAGTTGCCATATCTGCATAGATATCTTCAGTTTTAAGGTGTAGTAATAGACTGTCGGTATCGGTATAAAGTAGATTACATCGTTGCCCATATTGCTTCTTGATCTCGTTGTAGTAGAAGTCATACATCAGATGCTTTGATAGATCTAGAATTGACATTCCAACATATATGGGGCGGTTCAGCAATAGCTTACTTTTGTAGTTACGTACCGCGGCAAGATCGTCATCAAAAATTGTAGATCGAGCATAACTAGGTTTATTCAATAGACGTTGTAGTTTGTTTCCTTCTGATGCACGCACTAATTGGATATCTACACGCTTACGTAGATTCTCCATTGTTTTTCCAAATACGCTATTGTTCATCAATTTGTATAGATCCTGCTTGAAGGTGCTCTTCGCTTGTTTTCGTAACTCAGTATTCATTTGTATATATGGTTCCATCCATGGTGATTGGTCAAACCGTAGTGCCTTATGGATCTTTATCAAACGCATACCAAGAGATAGATACAATTGTAGGTTACGGTAGTGGAGCACATATCGTTCTTTGTTATATAGATTAGGTACAAGTTTTTCTACTTTCAAAGATCCATTACCTTTATATAGTTCCTCAAATAGATTGGTCTGATACTCTGAGAACAAATCTTTATTCACCCGAATTCTCTCGGGAGCTAGTGGATAGTCGTTGTGCGTATCGTGAAGTTCTCGAGGATATTCGAGATCAACTTCAAGGATATAACCCCTATCTGAATCTATTGCGTGATTGGTTATTCGTTCTTCTGTTGGTGTATACCACTCAAATCCTCCTGTTGGTAAATATTGGCTCATGGCCCATCCATATAAGTTATTCGCGTCTAGATATAATATGTGGCTATTTGGTTTTTCTGGATCGAAATCCTGTACGTTTTTATTATTCGCTTTGGCATAACGTTGTGATACCATGGATATACCGCCACGTAGACCTCTCTCGATGAATAGATACATGTCATAGTCAGTTAATAGTTCGAGTTTCACTCCAGTTATCTTTAATAAAGCGTCCCATGAAAGTCCTGGACTCGTATAATAATGTGCAGGATCTAATCCATAGTTTTGCATACATGTTGTACGAAAGTCCTCGAACACATCTGCTAGAAGAAGTACATCAGTTTGTAGATAAAGATCATGATAATCACCTAATGTCTTACAATCAAATACATTCCAAACTCTTATTGCATGTTCGTAATCTTCATCGGATATGTCCTCTAGAGTTAGTTTACTATAGAACGCATCTTTAGGTGGTAGAGAAGTCTCTGCAAATCTATCCCACGCATCCATGTACTCATATGGATATACTCCTTTACGAGTTAATAGATTGGCTTTCTCTTGATTGGATGTATATTTTACAATTTGTTGAAATGTGTCTGATTCTGAACTCGATACCAATGTACTAAGAGATGATGGTAGAAATTGAAAGCTATCAATGAATCGTAGGTTACCAAGTGAGAATGAAATATATTTCTCCATATTGTTTGGAATACAAGATATCTTACCTAATGTTATGGATATGGATTGCATTATTAGGTGAGCATCGTATCCACGAAGATTATGGAATACGACTGGGATGGTAGGAAAAGCACGTAATTTTAGATTGCAGGTATTGTGTGCGGCACCTCTAAACTCGCCTGTGATGTGGCAATGATCACGTACTTTATCACCAACCAATGGCTTCTGACAGATATGACAAATTGTTGCGCTATTATAAGCCTTATAGTTTTCCCATGACATGCATAGTGGTTTAGCTTTTTGGGCTTTGATCTTCACCTCTTCCTCTTGCATACGTTGTAGAAAACGTTCGATAGTATCCCTACCTCTATATAGTACTGGTGGTTCACTATAACCATCAGAACGTACAACTATATAGCAAAATCCACATGGAATATGTTCTTCCGTTTTAAGCGTGTTGCTCTTCTTTGGGCCTTGAGCAGGTCCTTCGATCTTAGTGGTTAATGCCTCGAAATCTGCATAGATAATATAGGTTACTTTGAGCTGCTTGTGTATATTCTGGAATGAGACTTCGTTGTTCTTATTGGTAGGCATTTCAATGCGTATGGCTTTGTCATCGATACCATTACACTCTGTAATATGCTTTTCAAGAAGAGCTTCATTGGAATATCCATGCAGACATCGTTCGCAGAAGTGTTTCCTATGTTCGTGCTTTGTCTGATCGAATAGGAGTTTGTTGAAGTCCTTTATCCAGCAATAGTGTTGTTTACCGCTCTTTAGGTCTTCTATAAGTAGTAGATGGATGTACTTCGAAAAAGTCTTCTTTGAGATACGATATATGATTAAGCACTTTTCCTTTGGATCCCATCCATATACATTAATAGAAATGTTGTTTTGCTTCTCCAAAAGTGGTATTTGCGATATTGGTGTTGGTGAGTCCACCCCCTTGGATTTCACCATATCTATCTGATACTTTGATGTCCTCTGAGGATCTTTCTTAACTGGAAACATTGCTGCGCATATCGACCAAAGTGCACAGTGGTTGTCTTTGTTGTTCACATTGATCACGGCTTTCTTATTCGCTATTTCTTCAGGTAGTGGTAAATACGAACCTCCACGTAGTGGTTGGTATCTAGCGATGTTTAACCATAGAATATTGACTCTATCTACGACCCAATTTGATCCACGGCTGATCCACTTCTCAATTTGGTCATATATCTGAGCATGTGCTTCTACTATTACCTCGCGGATACCAGCATCATCGATCAAAACAGATTGTTTGCTATAAAATGTAGCTGTCTCGTATACGTAACCATCAGGTTTATCAAGTACGAAAGTTATGTTTAAAGCTAATTGGGCCTTAAAGGTGTTGTGGTTTCGTAGTTCTTCCTTAAACTTTTCGGTAGTTTGTTTACGTACACCGGCAAGGAAAACGGCTGGATCCGCTCCCATAGGATTATCATCAGGAATATCCATCTTCCATCCACGTAAATAGTTCTTTAAAGGGCGTACTCGAACAAATGTTGGTGTATGCTCAGCCATGATATAATACCTTATTAACAACACTCCTCTAATAGGGTGTTAGAATACAATAAATTCACTATAAACCAAGTGTTCGAATAAATGTTAACATATGCAGTACCATGGATGGATATACTGCATAGTAATCACTTCTCTAATAGGGTGTTAAAATGTAAAAAATACAACGAAAAAAATAGTACAACAAAACTGCTCCAATCCGGAAAAAAAGCTGTAGAAACCGATTACTTAATATAATTTATAAATACAATAAATGAACTATAGTAGTATCGTAACTGGCGTGTTCTGGCGCACGTTGTATTTTTTTGTTGTTTTTTCATCTAATGGACCCCGAACGAAGTGAGGGCTGAACGAAGTGAGGATGTCCATTAGATGAAAAAACAACAAAAAAATACAACGTGCGCCAGAACCGCCAATTACTATACTACTTTATTGCTATTCTATATAAGCGACAATTCAAAAGTTGAAAATACCCCCCCGGATCCGAATCAGAAGCCAGGCGAATCGGAAGCTGGGTCAATCGGAAGCTGCGAATCGGAAGCCAGCTTCACCCTGGTTTGTCTATAAGGTAGGATTCTCTGGCTTTACGAATCGAGTCTCGTGAGGAATGCATGAGTTCTAAGGGAATGAGTTGCATGTTAGTTTTAGAATGGTTAGGGTTAGAAAGAAAATGTTCTGCAACAGTGGAGGGTTTAGACTTAATGTTAGGTTTGTCAACTGATCGTCTATGTTCGTTGAATCTGTCTTTGAGGCGTCGTTTGGTTTCACCTATGTATTGGAGGTGACAGAGATTACATTGTACCATGTATATTAAATTTTTAGAGTTACAAGTGATATGCGAATGGATTAAACGGGTTTCACCTGTGGAATGGAAAGTGTATTGTTTAAGACCGTTGACGATGTAAGGGCAAGTGGCACAATTTTGTCCGCAACGGAATGAGCCAAGTGGGAGTGTGCGCGTGGAATGATTAGTAGTGTTATTGGGTAATTGTGATTTAACTAGAAGGTCACGAAGGTTAGGGCAACGTCGGTGGGAAACGAGAGGAAAGCTAACAAAAACGTTTTTGCAACGATCGGATGAAAGTAGTATATTAAGATGTTTGTGAATTATACGAGAAATGTTGGGAAGTGCTGGGTTATAAGTGGTAATGAATGGTATACGTTGTGAGTTTTGCGAACGTTTAGTATGTAACGCGTCGTTACGAGCAATGTCAGCAGCGCGCTTAATTTGTCTGTTAAGAAATGTGCGGTTATAACCTCGTTGGAGGAGATAAGTTTTCAATTCGTTAGTGCGGAGTTTAAAAGCGTTGTTGTTAGAGCAAATGCGGCGGAGACGGAGAGCTAAACTAAAAGGGATAGCTTGTTTAGTGTGCAAGGGATGGCAAGAGGAGTT
This sequence comes from Actinernus sp. WN-2022, assembly GCA_030867875.1. NCBI lineage: Eukaryota > Metazoa > Cnidaria > Anthozoa > Actiniaria > Actinernidae > Actinernus > Actinernus sp. WN-2022. The sequence goes on from JAOWCC010000019.1 coordinate 23,499,826, forward strand.
AAGAAGATATTGGTGTTTATCAGTGGGTTTAGTGTAAAGATCAGTTTCAATGTAACCGTCACGCAAGGAAACGGTTACGTCAAGAAATGGTACATGAGTAAATGAATGTGATGAGGTGAACTTGATAGTTGGATGAAGATTATTAAGAAAATCAATGAAAGTGTATAAATGATCTTGACCCTCGGTTCAGATCATGAAAATGTCATCAATGTATCTTAACCAAGTGTGTGGTGTGTAAGGAGCCTGAGAAAGGGCGTTATTTTCAAATTTACCGAGGAAAGAGAAAGAGAACTGGGTATGTCACTTCAGTCTATAGATCAATGACAATTATGAGGTTAAAGATTATAGCGGGAGTAGTCGTGATACAGTTTTATTAGCATAATTATTGTAATTTATTAGTTTACTTATACTTCCTGGATAGCTCACTGGAAAGAGTAAGGAACTGGGTATCACTTCAGTCTATAGATCAATGACAATTATGAGGTTAAAGATTATAGCGGGAGTAGTCGTGATACAGTTTTATTAGCATAATTATTGTAATTTATTAGTTTACTTATACTTCCTGGATAGCTCACTGGAAAGAGTAAGGAACTGGGTATCACTTCAGTCTATAGATCAATGACAATTATGAGGTTAAAGATTATAGCGGGAGTAGTCGTGATACAGTTTTATTAGCATAATTATTGTAATTTATTAGTTTACTTATACTTCCTGGATAGCTCACTGGAAAGAGTAAGGAACTGGGTATCACTTCAGTCTATAGATCAATGACAATTATGAGGTTAAAGATTATAGCGGGAGTAGTCGTGATACAGTTTTATTAGCATAATTATTGTAATTTATTAGTTTCCTTATATACTTCCTGGATAGCTCACCGGAAAGAGAAAGGAACTGGGTATCACTTCAGTCTATAGATCAATGACAATTATGAGGTTAAAGATTATAGCGTGAGTAGCCGTGATACAGTTTTATTAGCATAATTACTGTAATTTATTAGTTTCCTTATATACTTCCTGGATAGCTCACTGGAAAGAGAAAGGAACTGGGTATCACTTCAGTCTATAGATCAATGACAATTATGAGGTTAAAGATTATAGCGGGAGTAGCCGTGATACAGTTTTATTAGCATAATTATTGTAATTTATTAGTTTACTTATATACTTCCTGGATAGCTCTCTGGAAAGAGAAAGGAACTGGGTATCACTTCAGTCTATAGATCAATGACAATTATGAGGTTAAAGATTATAGCGGGAGTAGCCGTGATACAGTTTTATTAGCATAATTATTGTAATTTATTAGTTTCCTTATATACTTGCTGGATAGCTCACTGGAAAGAGAAAGGAACTGGGTATCACTTCAGTCTATAGATCAATGACAATTATGAGGTTAAAGATTATAGCGGGAGTAGCCGTGATACAGTTTTATTAGCATAATTATTGTAATTTATTAGTTTCCTTATATACTTGCTGGATAGCTCACTGGAAAGAGAAAGGAACTGGATATCACTTCAGTCTATAGATCAATGACAATTATGAGGTTAAAGATTATAGCGGGCGGAGTAGCCGTGATACAGTTTAGCATAATTGTTGTAATTTACGCCGGCTGAAATGTATAACATCAGGTCACAAAGAAACATTCGATTAATCCACTCCGTATCTGGATCATGGGTGTCGTTTATCTTTTATAGTGGAAGGGTACCGTTCAAAGAGAATTAAGATTGTCATATCTGCGAGATCAATTTTCGTTACCGAATTTTTTTAACGATACTCCTGACCGCCGGAGATAGTGCTCAAACTGGCATAATGTCAGATCCATGAACTGAGAAATCCATTATTTTTGAGTGGAACGAATAAAAAATGACACTTCAAGCTGGTAGTGGTAAGTTTTATGTGCTTGCTTACGTCGGTTCTAATATTCCATGCATTTCAGTGCACGCCAGATCTCCTTTCGTCAAATGTGAGACATTTCGATCCAAATTCCGTAAAATAAATGCTAAAATAAATAAATGCTAAAATAAATAAATGCTAAATGGAGTTAGTTGGGTGATCTAAAATAGGCTGGGGTTGTGTTACTGTTTTGATTGACACTCAATGCTCACGAGTGAATTTAATGTAGTCGTGTACGTATAACATGATTCTAACATTCTAGCATATTTTTGTGTCATACATGGTTTGTGCTAGCTAGGGGAGCCGAATAATAGACCTAGTCAGATTGCCTGTTTGTTGCCCCATTTCAGACCACGTGATAGTTCTCCAGAGGATTCAGTGCTTTGTTTTCCAATTATAGAAATTGGTACATTTCCTCTTGGGAAAAACATTACTCGAGGGAAAAGTGAGGTGGTCTGAAATGGGACAACAAACCGGCAAGCTGATTCACTACTCATGCTCGTGATCATGCATATATAATGGCATGGACCTTTTGAGGAATCGGCAATCACGTGGTTGTACTAGATGGCAAACAACTCTTAATTCATATATTTAAAGGCACTTGTACGAGAGTGGTAGTGTTATTACCGGGAGTGGACTCCCTTGTGTGAGGGGTACATGGATGCTCGTACCTTTTAGTGGTCGAAATCAGGAGTTTGGTACCACTTAGGGTATCCACGATAAAACACAGACATTTATATGTAAAGCGGTACCTTTTAGGGGTCGGGTGTCACCGAATGCTAGAGAATGACCGCGCTTTGGAAAATAAGGAATAATGTGTTAATAGCAATAAAAGGCATCGAAAGTTTAAATTGTTGGCATGTTTTTATCGGTACCTTTTAGGGGTCAAATCAAGCTTGAGCCACGCCCATTTTAGTACCTCTTAGGGGTCAAATCGAAAATGTCCCACGAGCATCCCTACCCCTTTTATATGGGAGTCCTCCCCCCGGGGTGTTATTAGCAAAACCTGTTTGTCTTAATGCTATTTTCCACCTCCAATCGATTGTCGACCTTTCTAAAACAGCGTTTTTAAAGATAGCTTGCCATCCAGCATCCATGACAACGTCTTTCCATTGGAGATCTCGATCTCAATTGCTCATTTGGTAACAAAGTATTATACCAGCACATGACTGTTTCCTGCAAAAGGCCTATCACAACTGCTCCCAGTAATTATAATAAATCAACTTCTTATTTTAGAAAGCAATTCTTTTAGCAGGTTTTACCAACCCATACTTTTCAACATTTTTAGAAATCAATACTTTTCAGTAGGATTCATGGACTGATAATATTATTTCTAACTTCACTGTCCAAGCACAGGTGATATTATATTATAGCATACATGTAACTTTTCCTTTAGCTAATACTGAGCTATATCCCTTGTGAATATTTAGGGATGTGTCGTTCTAAATGTGAAATAAAGTATATCTAGATCTGCATGCAGTTTTATTTTCGAGTAGAGTGGTGACTTTTCAAATATTAGTGTTCATTTTCTACATCTTGAAGGTGACTGACATTTATAACGACGCGTGATTTCCACTCGTTTTTTTTAATCATGCACTGGTATACCACCGACGCCGGCCTAGAACAACAGGAATCGGGCCATTTACTGCTATATTTGATGACAGTTCTCTTCAAGTCAAATGGGACATACCAGTTGAGCAATCTGGTACATTGTTTGTGCGTTTTACTTACAAATGTCGCCGGTTATGCATGGGCCAAATATTTCACCACGTGCGTTAGGAGCGCCAGCTAATCCCTAATATTTCCGTAAAATGTCACTGAAATGTGAGAAAATTCCATCCAAAGTCCTAGAAAAACTCAACATCTTGCCATTTCCGTCGAAGAAATCGTTGGTTTCAGCAAAACTTCGCTCAAAACTGTACTCGTGTGGCGGTCGTCGTGTCGAATAAATTTCCAGTTGAAATATCCTGAGCCTGTTGGAAGGCTTTCCCACGAATGAAGTTAAATAAAACATCTACGTACTTAAGCTTCGTTAGATATCTTTCTCGAGACTCTTTAGGTTGTAAACCTATAAAATAGCTGGGTAAAAAACTTTTAGATGACATTTCTGAGAAATAAACGGTGCTTTTTTTCGCTGCATTATCTCGGTGTATTCACTGTGTTTGACTGTTGTTTTGATTGTGGTTGACCTCCAGTTCGGCCTTGACAACGGTAACCAATGACGCTGTAACCGGTCTATCAAAGCATTTCTAGCTTTCACTGAGTTATTGTTTTCGTTTAACAATGGTGATGGTGTCTTTGGTTACTTTTGATTGATGAGCCATTCTCTGATCAAAATGATAATGAACCATTCAAACAATTTTAACGAACTATGACCATGAAAAGAATGTTCTAAAATTGTGGTTTAAAGCATAGAATAAGTTCTTATACCAACCTGAATTTGCTATCACAAATACGACACATCAATTTATAGGGGGAGGGGAAGGGAGAACAAACGTATAAAAAGAAAATTAACCGTCAAATTAACAATTAATTATATATAGAAAAGAATAAAAATATGATATAAAATTTGATATAAAACTAGGAATAAGAAACTAACGAAACCATGAAGCATCTTATAGCCTGAATACTTGCAATAAATCCATATAAAAATGCCGTAAGTGGCATACTCATAGCTGGCAGGTTCAGAAACTTTGAAATTGATTAATAAAACGTAAACTATAAATTGGCCATGCTTAGGATTCTTTCATGTCATATAAATAAATAAGCAAAACAATAAACGGACTATGAGATTAATTTCGCGGCTCGTGCGATTAAATAAAAGGAGAACTGAAGGCTAAAATCAACTTTAGCTCAATGAGTAGATCTAACTGATATGAAATGACTCGTACCAAAATTAATTTTACTGTGTTTTGCGTCACAGCGGGAAAGAAAATCTGCCGCAAATATACTTCCAGGTTTTGGGCCGTCTGAACTTAGCGGCGGTTGTAATCTGTGACGTAGGATATGGGGAATAAATTAGTTTTGTCATGTTGTTCTCGGCTTTGAATAGATGGACTAACGACTCATAATTGAAAACTATTGTGCTTTCTTTGTGCTGGAAGTGTGGTTGTTTTTCCTTGGTATGCATGACGTACGATACGGGGAAAAGCACTGAATTGAGCCACCACACAAACTAGCTTTATCAGCGCAGAATCGGCTATTTTTCGACCTTCAAAACGTATTTCCTCTTTTTAGACGTGCACCACAAAGAAATAAAATAGCATAACTTATTTCTCTTGAATACGAGTTTGTATAGTCGTCGGATTGATTTAGGGTTCTGTTCTCCTTTAACTGTTTTATCGTTTAATTTCATTTGTTATAAAATCTCCAGGCTCCTTTATTACACCGTAGCTATTGACTTTCACCAACCTCAATATCATGCCCATAGCCTCGCTTTTATGTTTACAACTCTAGTCAAACTGGTTTCGACTCAGCGGTTAATTTGCATGTCACTTTCACGTGGTGAAGTCGTGTGTGATTCAAAACATAAAACATGCCGTTGTCGGGATTTGTGAAGATAAAGGAAACTTCTCCTCGATTTACTTCGTCGGGTTTGATGTTTGGATCTCCCAATGAGCATGCTTTGATTCCTCGTTGTTCTAGCTCTGTTATGTGGGAGTAAATCAGGGCATATAGAGGGCAAACCACCAGTACAATTGCTCGTTTTGGATAATCGAACGTGAAGGAAGAAGCAAGTTGGAAAATCAGCGATTTTCCTTAGCCAGTAGGCCGTACTGAGAAGACATCACGCCGCTTCAAGAACATGAACAGACTTCAACTCGTTTATTTCGAGGCTAACTCAAATAAGCACTGTGAAACATTAACGTTTGTGTATAATCTGTCAAGACTCGTGAACCGGTTTGTAACACGATCTCAAGATGAAAGCCAATCAAAATGTTCCTTTGATCCGAATGCCTCAGTTTCCATGGCCACAACTCAATCAACCAATCAGGGACGAGGTACAGATTCTGTACCGGAAGAAACGAAAATCTCTACTCGAGCGGCCAGAGGCTCGTCGCTTCGCGACTCGTGCTGAAATCAAGCCATGCTGGTCACGCTTCGCTAGCCCAGACGATTTCGAGCCTCTGGTATCCAGGGTAGCAGGCCCTTAGCTTAAAGCACAAAGAAAAAAGAAAAGAAAAACGAGGCCAAACAATGCATACGACTACAAAGCCAAATAGTAGTCCTCGCAAAACCCGACAAGCGTTCGTATTTTCACTTTCAGACGGAGTGCCGAGTGGTCCACATCTGAACATAAAGAAGAATTGATAAGAGACAGCCGAGAGAATATTTGTTTCCAAGAAAGCTTGACGGTGACCCGATCTCGCCGTGGTGTTTCAGACAGACGCCTGCAAATCGCTGTCTCCTCTACTAACTATGCTGGCATTCAAGGCGTCTCTATAGGTGTTCACCTTGGCTTTGCCCCTCGAGGTCTTTTTGTCTTTCCCATTTTTCTAGCCTGGGAAACCAGCCGACTCTTATCGCTACCATTTTTCAAGTCGCATCGAGAAAAAAATGTTTGTTCTTTTTTGTGCGGCGCATAGCTTTGATCGGAAATCAACATTGGCGGGAAATCTTGACAGATAGTTGAACTGTGATGAGAAATGATTGGCCAAGAGCTTGCTAATTGTTGGAGAGACCACGCACACAGACGGGTATATTTTTTGAAGTGCTATTTTCTCGCTTTAGATTTTCAATCAAAATAGAGTTTTAAAAAAGCTCCCACTCAAGAGGAATATATTCGATTTGTGCGAAATTTTCACAAAATGTCAATTCACATCTCAGCTGCAAAAGAGTGTCGGGGAATTGGGAAATTCTAAAAAGAGAGCTCTTGACGACGTTTCCAGCATATCTACTCGGATTATTTTTCGCCTTTTCACGGAAAGCATGATAACTTTTGAACTAAATCAAATTTTGAAATTCCCCGACATTCTTTTGTAAAAGGATTCCTCTGAAATACGACAAAGCAAACAGATTTTTAAACTTTAAAATATTTTTGGAGTCGGAGCTTCTGAAAGCCATCTCACTAGATCGAAGAAACGGGATGGCGGAAAATTCGAGATTTTCAAAGAACTCAAATTTTTATATGTATTCTTGTAGCCAATTCTATAAGCTTTAAAATGATACATGAATGATTTATCTACGATGTTTCCTCGAGGCGCTAGACTGGAAACGCACCCTGAAGGTAGCCGGTAACCTTAAAGACCCTGTGTCCGAGCCCATGGTGCTTTGCGCCAATGTTATGATTAGTTTGTTTATCAACGGCCGCATAAATTAAAGGCCAGCTTTTAGGCGAACTAAAATGCTCTCGATTGTTTATAAGTTTCATAAAAGAAGTACACATACACTTTGGATAACGAATTTCATAATTTCTACCGGATTAAAAACCCAATCGAGCCCACGAATTTTCCCCCGATGCTTCGAAGTACTCGGCAGGAAGCCAGTTGTTCTGTCTTTAGATTCTAATTCGATTTACGAGTGCGACTTCTCACAACTCTACAAGCAAACACATATTCTTGTTACCTTGTTTTCATGTCTCCAGTATTGCTTAGCTGTATTTGAAGATCTCTACTTTCCTTGCGAATGATATATTTTGAGTGCAAAATGAAATGTCGTACTCGCACTCGAGTCAAAGTCACAGCGAAGTAACAGCTGAACTCGGCAGATTGGAGTTTGACCCGCGATCGTAGTTTTGGTAGCAAGACTTTCTGGACATACTGGAGGATGAAAAAAAAGGTTAAGGACATTGCTTTCTCTGCTAATAAAAATGCAAAACATATACAGATACAGATAAGTCGTAACACCTCAGTGGAGCTTAGCCGTGCGAAATTATAATTACGAATGTTCTTGATACCAGAAGTGGTTGCTTTGTGTTTTGTATTTCCAACGAAGCCCGCTGGTCCCTTAGTGCAGCAAATCCCCGTGAACCACAAGTGTTCTCTTGTAGACCTAGAGAAAGTAAAATGTGGACTGCTGAAGGATTATTTGTCGAGTCACTTCGCCTCGCTGTCTCGGTCCTTTCTCCGGCATTCCTCTACTCGCCACTCTAGACCGGGTTCGAAGAAATATTCGAACTAAAGTTTCATTAAAAAAAAGTATATATACAAATGTTAAGATAAAAGAAAGTCAGTTAAGCATATATACCTATGAATAATTACACGATGGCCCAAACTAGGGATGGATTTCGAAAGATTCGGGAGTCACATAACAATAACGACGATCTTTCTGATTTTCGTAGCCTGCGAAAATGATTTGCGCGCGCAAAGCACCATGGGCTCGGACACAGGGTCTTTAACTTCACCGCCTACGCAGACATGGTTTTAGAGACTAGTCGCCCATTGTATGTTCTAATAAAGCATTATTCAAAATGTTAAACACATCATCTTTTGTATTGATAATGACTTCTGTCTACAATTTACAGACGTTTAATGAGCCATCCCTGTATGTAAACAAAGTTTAAAAACCTTGCTTGCGCCATTGATACCTGTTCCATTTAGATGACTAGTTAAATCGATAAGGAGATGATTTGGTCAACTGTTCTTTAATTTTAATTTATCGTCGTAAACAAAGTCTACTTTAAAAACCTTGCTAGCGCCATTGATACCTAGGAGATGATTTGTTCAACTGTTCTTCAATTTTATCTCTACTTAAACCCTGCTAGTGCCATTGATACCTAGGTGTTCCATTTAGGTGTCCAGTTAAATTGAGAACCAGATGTTTTGTTCAACTGTTCTTTAATTTTAATTTTTATCTTCGTAAACAAAGTCTAATTAAACCTTACTAGCGCCACTGATACCTGTTCCATTTAGATGACTAGGTAAATTGAGAACCAGATGATTTGTTCAACTGTTTTTCATTTCTTATCTACGTAAACAAAGTCTACTTAAACGTCGTCAGCGCCACTAATATCTGTTCCCAGTTAATTCACAGCAGGTGATTTGTTCACCTGTTTTTCAGTTTTTATATTCGTCACACTGGAAAAACTGGACTTCATGGGATGGAAATGTCTTTTCTGAAATTAGAGTTTCCAACAAAGTTATTTATTTCCCACATATTTCCATCCGTTGAAAGTGTGCAAAACCAAGAAATTTCCAATAAACATCCATCCCATAGAAGATGTCCAGTTTTTTCCGGCGGCATATCTATTTCACGGAACCGATGGAACGAACGGAACCGACGGAATCGGCTCTAAATTAATATTACTCAAAATACATTAAAATGACCTCCAATACCCTTCGGTGAGTTATTAGCACCGTCTGCAGCTGAATTTCGTTTCAACGTCGACTGCCGATCATGATGATTCGAGTGCTGATCATGACCTCATGATCAAAATAAATTAAATTCGGATTTGTGATGCTTGAATGGATTTCCTTATTCCCATTCACGGGTAATTAAAACAGATTTTACCTAAAAATCGAACGCCAAATGAATAAATCCATTTTAAAATGTTGCTGCCATTTTGAAAACACAGCAAGCCCACTCGCAACACAGGAAGCCCAGCTATATATAGAACGATCCTAGACCCCCGTTCTTTTTTTCTTTGTCTTCATATTTCGTTGCTTAAGTTATTGGGTGCTTAGTATCAAAATTAATGAACATCAAACTCAGTTTGTCAGAATTTCAATGTTTGGTCTTGAGGTGGTGGTTTGGTGGTTTTTTTTTTTATTTCACGCTGGGCCTCCTGTGTTTATAGTGGGCTTCCTGTGTTTTCAAAATGGCGGCATAAGAGCTCTGTTGGGAAATGGTTTTATAATCGCGTATGAATTCCACGCGTCATTACATACTTGGTAAAACTCATATCTCCATGGGACAGCTCTATAAAAAAGACCTGACAAAGAGTTGCTTTCAAAGTTCGATTGGACAGAAGACTTTAGCTCTTGTGTAGACTTCTCCGCGCGCGTTGCTTATGGATAAGTAAGTTGCCGAAAAACGGCAGGTGCCTTAACTATTCCACTGGAATTTCGCTGGTGAAATAACAGCTCGGGATATATTGTTAATTCCACGTTTATGAACTAAACACTAATGAATAGGTGATCAGGAAGCATTTAACGTTTCATTCGGCTTTCGTATTGATACGCGGCTAACCGCTGGACATAAAAAGGTAAGAACCCTTCTCGGATCAATTTATAATGCTAAAAGTGATATCTAGTTGGTAGCATAGTCCTTGAACATTTTTTAATCTAAGCTTAAAACATAGCTTTTTAAACGTGCATATAATTTATAGCTTGTGTTCTTACTAGCTTTTATATATAGTCAATTTGTTTGTTATATTGTTTAAGTTCAATTTTAAATCTATTTTAATTATTAGCTTAAGCTATAATAAATTCTATGATTGTATAGTTAGTCATTAACACTTTATTTTTTTTATTTTTACTTGTATTGTAAAGCGCTTAGAACAGAAATATATAAGCGCTATATAAATATTATTATTATTATTATTATTATAGTCGTGAAATTTACAGTCGCCGCCTACCTATTACAAACGTTTAAAAAATGATGATAGTTTTCTATATCATTTTCTCTTGAACGGTACCAGGAGCCCATAATCAGGAGAGCTCATATCTCCGATGTAGCTTCGGCCCGATTCAAACGTCGAACTTTTCATGCGCCGAACCGAATTAGATCAAAAGAAGCCGCCTTTCAATTGCGTTCGACGTTTGAATCGGGCCTAAAACAGCATTTTCACAAGTTGGGCTATTTTTAGATCGTTTTCCCGCCAATTGCACCAGTGCGGGCGGAACAAAGGATGCCTCATTAGCTACTTTTGTTATACCAACAACATGGCTGTGATTGCAACCCAAGAGTAGCGAGAAACAGTTCTAAAAGTAACCTAACGAGTGTGAAAACGCTGTGACATTGGCCCAGTACTTCTGGTTATGGGCTACTGGTAAAACATGTTTGGAGAAAAAAGAATATTCCCCACCCAGTCAAAAAGTTCGTAGAATGAACGAAATACTTTTAGTTTAGTTTGTTGTCATCATCACAATTACTATAGTAACACGGATAGCCAAACTTTCGAATCTACTTTGTGAATTTCGTATTTCAGTACTTTTTCACCGCAAAACTGTAGAAGCAAAGTAATAATCATGTTTCTTGGCCCAAATGCTTCGTACTATTCCAAATTTCTAAAGAGATTCAGACGCTGTTTGGGTTTTGTTACAGTCAGTCGGCAAAATGCAAATACTAGAATGCTTTTGAAATGAGGAATAATGACATTTTCCGTTTGTCAATATCTTATCTCGTTTCAGAGATATTCAGGTTTTTGTAATATGCAAATGAATGGCCTATGACGTCATATTGTTTGCTCAGACTTGGAGACAAATCACAAATGAAGAATATCTCTACAAATGTTGGATAAAAACTATTGAAACTTTGCACGTATGTGGTACTATGGAAAATACACATCACTATGCAAATTATGATGTTGCCATGGAAACACTGGACCCAGGTTTCCACTACAAATAACACAAACTTCCCTAATTTCTCCTTTGTCAAACACAATTTTTTTGATGTGGGTCCAAAATAAGATTTGGAACAATGTAGGCATTTATGTGAGTAGTTTAAGCAACTGTTTTTTTGTAACAAGGAAAGAAATTGGGATTCTATGTTCAAGGTGAAAGGTTCATGGGGCCACAAGAGTTTCCATGGCAACACCATAATTTGTAATTGGGGTAGTAAAAATAAAATGGGTTTCCAGTTGCCCATCTTTGGCAGATATTTTTGCAGATTTCTATAATAAACAACTTATAGGCCTTTTGCAGGAAACAGTCACGTGCTGATATATCACTTCAATAACCAATGAATTGAGCTCGTGATCCCATGTGAAAGGCTTTACTGGAAACAGTCACGTGCTGATGTATCACTTCAATAACCAATGAACTGAGCTCGTGATCCCATGGGAAAAGCTTTACTGGAAACAGTAACGTGTTGATATATCACTTCAATAACCAATGAAATGAGCTCGTAATCCCATGTCAAAGGCTTTACTGGAAACAGTCACGTGCTGATATATCACTTCAATAACCAATGAATTGAGCTGGTGATCCCATGGGAAAGGCTTTACTGGATGGCAAACAATCGACAGTCGATTAGAGGTGGAAAATAGGATTTACAAACAGGTTTTACTGATAATACCACTGATCTCTTATACAAGTGCCTTTAAATAAATTACGTCATGTATCAGTTTTGCCACCCAGTACGACCACGTGATCACGACCTGCAAAAGATCCATTCACAAACGTTAAATGAACCTTCCCTTAGAACGTAAACAAAGTCTAGTTAAACATTGCCAGATCAGTTAATTCAAATGAAACACAAAAATGTTTAACTTCAGGTAAGGGCTACAGAGTTCGCAAACAGTCATAAAATACCATTTGTCACTTTTTTATGGCTTGTTTAATTTTAAACCTTAAAAATCTAGCATTTTAAATTAAAAGTATGTTACATAATAAATATATGTATAAGCTATGTACAACCTATTGTATGTATAATGATTTACAAAAATATTGAATTATTACAAAACGAGCAGCAGTTAATAGTGAAATCAAGTTTAGCAATAGCAGATTTAAAGGCTCTGACAGTGGATGATACTTTAATGAGATCAGAAAGGGAGTTCCAGAGTTTACTACCATTATAAGAGAATGAGTGTAAACCATATCTAGTGGTTCTAGCACTAGGAATTTTAAGGGAGTGAAGTTAATTGTATAAGTTCTCTGAGTTATAAGGTCACTGATGTAGTTTGATGCTTGTCCACAATAACACAGTTTGATTCTTGTCAAATCCTTGCAAAACCTTAGGCAACTATGATCGTCGCTTCCAATTCTACCCGGTAATCAATAGCTTAACACCATGTGAAATTACTGTGTTAGTTACAAGAAAATCGAGAAAGCGAGACGGATTATATTCGACTAGCGCGCCAATAGAGGGCATGGGCCACCCAATTCAGATCATGTGACGTAAACAGACATTTAAAATACTCTGGAGAATTGACTCTTTGAAAATGAATTTTAATTAGATAGGCATGACTGCATGATTAGAATAAAAAAGGAACAATTCCCCAGAGTAGCATCTGTTTACGTCACATGATCTGAATTGGGTAGCAACAGAGTCAGTCGATTCGTCTAGTTTGAATTGATGTAAATATTTAAAAATTTAAACGAAAACTTCGGCATCGTTCGTGAGTATGTTGTAGGACAACATATTTGTGACATCATGTGCAATTTCATTTCGTTTCATAAATACGTTTATGTTGCGCCCAGAAAAGCTACTGTGTAATCACAGCCTCGATATGTGAAATGTGCTTTGTATGCCAGCGTCAAGCTCAGTTTGGTGAATGAAGACATCAACTACGCGACACCACCCAGCTTGGGATTAATTTGCCACGAGCGTGGCCATTTATTCAAGTATCGCGATAATCACTAATCCGTTTATCTCAATGAGGTGTTGAGAGATAAATGCCATTCAACAAAGGTGGGAACAGACAACCGCCACAAGTCACACTTTGTGACAGCCCCACCCGAAGCCGCGGGCACGCAAAGCACTTGAAAACCCCGAGACACTAAAGACATCCGTCTTTCGCTCACCCGCTATATAGCTAGTGAGAGCAGGACAAACGTCTTCAAGATCTAAAACTAAATTGTACCCGGGACGAGAAATACGAGGAATCAGCCCCTGTCTGGAATTGTTCCTATTTCTGTCCCGAAACCGTTCGACTAGGTATTCGTTTGTTACTAAAAACTAATGTACGTAACGGAATAAATTAACGGGTCCGAAAATAGTAATATCAGGGGGAGAAATCGCAATCGTATTTCGACATTCGATCCAAGAACGGGAAAATTAATCATGCATATAACTGATTACGTTAGTGTCTTAATTCAACAAATTGTAAGAGAAATAGGTAAAACTAGCCCCTGTCTATAATTGTACCTATTTCCGATCCATAACGGAGACTAAAGACATCTGTTTCATCGTTTCCCGGCTATATAGCTAATGAATTAAGATAGCGAATGAATGAAGATATCGAAAACTAAATTGTAAACGGGACGAGAAATACGAGTAATCAGCCCCTGTCTGGAATTGCTCGTATTTCTATCCCGACTAGTACTAATGTTACGTAATGGACTAAATTAACGGGTCCGAAAATAATAAAATGCAGGAGAAACTGGCAACTTGTCTACAATATCTTGTATTTCCAGATCCACTGATGAATCATTGAATCATGCATAGAATTAACTGATTAGGTACTTATAGTGTCTTAATTAAACAAATTTCAGGAGAAATACCGGTAGGTGAAACTAGCCCCTGTCTACAATTTCACCTATTTCCGACCCATAAATTCGGCCCATGTCCGACCAATATTTTCGACCCTTAAAATGCAATTAATGCAGGCTCCCTTTGCACAATATTGTAGACCCGTGGTTGTGGTTTTGGTCATTCTTAATTAGAAAAACCGGTCGTAAAAGGCCGTGCGGGATGTTGCTTGAAACATTGTACCGTGAATAATTGGTTTGTCAATCCCATGCCTTGAATAACTAATTAAATCGGCACATCTACATGCCACATAGGAGAATGTGGTGGTTTTTTGCACACTGAAGTTGGGAATGAAGCTGGTTGAAATCTTCAAAATTACTCCTAGCCTTTCTCCTCCGAGTTTTCTAATGATGCGCAAAATGGTTTATTTTATTAGCGTGTTTTCAAATTCCTCACGTTTATTCAGTAACACATACTAACGAAAACTAACTGAGTAATTACACTGACAAAATTAGCATATTGGAATGGTACTTTGTACCTTTTGGTTTCAAATTTAAAAATAAAATAAAAGGCTTAAAACAAAACAAAACAAAACAGTTCAATTTTTGTTATAACTTAAAGAGCAATTTGAATGATTCCCTCATTGTGACTATGGCTCAAATAAAAAAAATATAGTCAGGGCTATTGAACGGGTGACTGCATACACGTAAGGAATTTGAAAACAAGCTTTGAAATGTACCATTTTGCACATAATTAGAAAGCTCGGAGGAGAGAGTAGCACGGAACCTCTCGAGACCTGTATTCTGATTGCACCCATAATACTATATTTGCTGGCGAGCAGCCAGCATATAATCGCTGCAAGTTTGAAAGTACGGCGATGTCTCTTTTTTTTTGTCGGGATTATTTATGAGTCAAGTCACGTGAGAAAGTGAGCACGTGAGCTAGCGTATAACTAGCGAGCACAGAGGGTTAGAGGTTGGATGCAGGTTGACAGTTTTCGATTGATAAATGAAATATATCAGTAGATAAATAATATATTTATGGGTATGACTTTTTGGCGATCCTCGCTGGTTCTGCAAGAACCCACAGTATCCTTCGCAGCCGTTATTTATGTCGTCACGCAGTTTTTTGTTTGCCGACGATTGATAAGGGCTCCAAACTCCGGCTTTGTCTTCTTATTTTGCTGAACTGCTCAGAATACCTTGAAATTACCGTTCAATAAATCTACCTTCATTTATCCTAAAGAAAGCTTTGATTTATGCACTTGTCATCGGCTTCCCCGAAGGGGGGGGACTCCGGGCTATATGCGGAAAAATAGGGGACTTTGTGGGGACTTTGCAGCGCTTTTGTGCCGCAATAGTCGGAGAAATATGGGGCCTTTGATTTACTCTGCCCCAACTCCCTGGGGAAATTCGATCCCGGCTGTCGGACAGAGAAAGCGGCGTGGAGGTATGCGACATAAAAGCCATTGACATTGGTGCTTGAAATAGGTCATCTGCAAATATATGGCTGACATCACAGTATTTCTAACGTTATATTAATAAAGTAGTTGATGTTTTTGTTTGGCCAGTTGAATGGCAGTGTACGTTGTTAAGGAATGGTGTTGGTTCTCCTTTGCGGTCTTTTCGCACTAAAACAACGTCAGACTGATTGATGGAAGTTGGAGTCTTTATTGAACACATTTTCTTACCTATTTATTTCGCTAACTAGACAAGATATGGGGGCTTTATGGGGACTTTGCTAGAGAGTAAAGCCCCATATGCAGGGAAATGTTGGGGCATTGAAAGACATGTCTGTCAAAGTCCCCATATTTCCCCGGGTTCCCCCCGTCCCCCCCCTCCTCGGGGGGAAGCCGATGACAAGTGCATTATACCCTCGAAGATTTATTTTCTTCACTTTGCCTTCTCTTGCCGTTAACAATAGGAAATGTACAATCTGAAATCTACAATGAATCTACAATGCTTACCGTCTCGTTTTTCTCGGCCAATGGAAATCCAGATACCGTGGCGCATAGAGGTTTTTCTCGGTGACAGGCAAGGCAAATTAGAGATGAGAAACTTCTACTCGCAGAGTACGTTGATCTGTGATTCATATTACAGGGAAATACACACGTGTACCGTCTGTTGTGGTGGAGCCCATTGAGGCAAACAAAGCAGCAAATGACAACCAATTAGTTTGGATTATAAAGTATGACAAAGAATATCAGGGGTTAATCAAAAGTGAGCACGAGGCCAATGCTCCATTTGTTACTCTGCGTTCAGCTTTGATGAATACTTGCATTCATTCAAATCGTGCTCTTATAACATTCGATGGGTATATGATGGCCTTAATATCACACTACAAGACTTTACCCTAGGAGTCACCTTGACAATAATTATTGCCCACTCTTTAATTTTCCGGGTTTTACGAGGCTGCAAACTTTCCCTAGCAACGGGCGATTTAAATATGTCAATGGGCCCTTAAGAGTGCGGAGGCACAGAACAGGGAGGAGGGAGAATTGGCCAAAAAAAAATCAGGGAGGAGGGTGAAATGTCCAGAAAAACTAGGGAGGAGGAAGAATTTAGCATACAGAGAGGAGGGAGAAAATGGGATCTACATACATGCTCAAGGGAGAAATGTTTAAACTCACTAGGGAGGAGGGAGAAATGTCGGAAAAAAATAGGGAGGAGTGAGATTTCACTACCCGTTCCTCTCCACTCCCTTAAGTACCTGGTAAACTACACTTCTCCTATGATAAAGACTGTCGCTCTTTAACAAAGTTCTGACAAACAGCTGCTTTCAAAGTTCTATTGGAAAGAAGGTTTTGACTCTTGTGTAGCATTTTCTGAGTTGTTCAGTTATCGATCGAGAATTACATTGCCAAAAAGTCCGTGTGCCTTAACCATTCCGGCCATTGCAACTTTTATTGGTGAAATAACTACAACATGTTATATCGTGGTATATTGTGACTCAACGTTGAAAAACCTTTTTCATCGTTGGTACTAAACCGCAGCTAGTAGGATATAAATAAGGTAATTATAAGAAGCCTTCTGATCTCGGATCAATTAATAATGCTGCAATAAGTGTGTCAGAGAGTCTTTTCCTGAGCTGAGGGGATTCTCGTAGAGCTGTGACGACAACCAAGGTTGGATCTTAACGCACTTTATTACTGGTCTCAATGACTGGCAACTTACAAGAGTATTGGCTGGCCATGAAGAATCATGGACTAGCCATGAAGGCTCTTCAGTCTCCGTTCTTTCTCTATCTTCTCTTCTATGTTACAAGATATTCGTTCTGTATTTATGTCCTTTACAAACAATAGTTTCTGTGGTAGACAGATGTCCTTGACCAGATAGTTCTCAATCAATACAGCTGTCTTTACATGAACCTCATATTGTAGGTAGGGTCGTGAACTGACCTTGAAAGAAAACTGTTCGACAACGACAACGAAAATAAGATATGTCAAAGGTGAAACTAGAAATCAAATATCATAGTTTGAGCGTAATACATTATACGAGTCTTTAGATATGTTCCATAGAAATCCAACTTGAAGTTGGTAACTAATTTGCATTGACGGAACTTCAATGGATTTGGTACCTGACAAAGTACGGAACTATAATTAGAAATACTCAAATCTTATTGGCTTGTTGTCGGGTCGCTTGGTACCGATAGCTTAAGATATAATCAAACTTAGTTCCTTGTAATTAAAATAGGTTATATTGGAAAATGAGTTATCTTCAATGTTATCAATGGGTCGAAAGCGACCTTAGTAAATACAGACTCGTGACCAAACGAGTTTAACAAAAGAATGTTTTAATTAAAGTAACTCAACTTTGGATGTGTCTAGCGTGGGCTAAACTAGAACTTGTTGATTTATTATATGTTTCTCCTACAGTAGGATTCTGTCTAAAATCGCAAGATCCTTTTCCTTAACATACGTCCCTTCTCAGATTCGAGCTCCGCGAGAAAGAAAGTAGTAACTATATTTTTATATATATAACATGTAACCCATAAGAGGATAAATCTATTTAGCTGTTGCGAAATAGTAAAATGTTGGACAATTACGTTATTTTTTTGTTTTTTTGATTAGAGATTAAATACTTATCATAAATGTGAATAATATAATAGCTAAAATTTAAATTTTGGATAAACAAGCAAGTGTAAGGTGAAAGAAGTAAAAGTATAAATAAATACCTTTTTACGTTCTTGCGTGATCCTAAATTCCATAGTTGAGTAAAAATACATAATTGAATAAATGGTTAATAGTAAATATTGTTAAATATTGAATACTAATACTGCATAATACTTTTAGATAATTTTGTTTTGAAACATCAGTTCATGAAGGATTTAAAAACCTCAGTCCTTGTCAATCTTTAACCTGGTCGTCCATTAGGGATTTCTTCGCCTGGGGGACGTCGTAAATGGGCGGGCAGTGTCCGCCTGACTTCCGCCCAAACGATGGGAGGTCGCTGTGGCGCTACGACTGCCCGAGGTCGGCGAGGAATAAATCGTGGGCATCCGTCCGGCTGTGGCAGTAGGGCCTCAATGAAGTCGTGATGATGATGATGATGGTGGTGGTGGTGATTATGTTGGTCGATGAGGGCTGGATATTGGTGAAGTGGCTGTAAGGCGAGGTCGTTGAAAATATAAATGTAAGGGGGGGGGCCCACCCTCGGCTAACATCTGATTGGCGTAGCGGAAGGAGCGCCTGCCGACAGAATGGACATCGGTATGGGTTTGGTGGTTCACGTAGTTGGCGGTTGTTGGCGATCGATGCCTCGAAACATTTATGTAGGCATGCCTCATGGCAGCGGTTCTGGCAGCAAGGCATCGATCGCAGGGGTGTCGGCGTGACTGTGGCAAATATATGGAATTCATTGTTAGGACCATTCATACTGCTGGAAGTGATAGGAGCAACAAGGTTAAGGGGTGACCATAGCATTTCAGTGTTCTTATACGTTAGTGGTTGGATCCGTTAAGGGACCACTGCAGTCTGAGCAGAATTCGTCTAGAGGGCGAGTCTCTGAGTTGTCAGGTTTGTTTGCAGGAAGTTCCAAGTGATCGCGGCGTCTTTTTATGACGTAGCATAATGCCAATACCAACACAATGGTGTGGACCAGCGTTAAAACGAAGGCAGTGTATGCCAGAATTTCCACGATTGTGGTTTCTGTGGTTTCGTGGATGCGGTTAATGTCTTTCTTGATTTGTCGGAGTTTTGTGGTTAATCTGCCGTCAATAGTGTTGTAGGTATCGTCGAGTGCTTTTAGGGTACTTTTGTTAAACTTCAGGGCTGGCATGATCTTCAACGACTTATAGTGAAGTTGCAGGGTCACGTCATCTGAGGTTGGGAACCACGGTACATACTTGATGGCGTGGGGTGTAAATATTGGCAAGGTGAAGGTAAGGGAAGTGGGGCATTGCCCAAGTCCGATTTCCATCGTTGCCGTGGTCATATTGCACGGTATGTTATACAGGAACACCCAACGGTAAAACTTCATAAAAACAAACATTCTGATGTTTTTATAACAAATCAGATGTATTTAAACATATTTAAGGGAATTGTTTTTCAGCTGGCAGACGAACAGCTGTTCTGCAGCGCCAGCCAGCCTAAAGTTCATGAAGAATTTCTAAATTTCCCAGCTGAAATATTTAAGTGCAGAATTTGCCAGCAGCAAAAATATGTTTTTGAATATATTCCCAGCTGAAATATTTAAGTGCAGAATTTGCCAGCAGCAAAACATTTTTTTACATATATTCCCAGCTGAAAAATACTAGTGAAGAATATGCCAGCTAATAAAAATGCACGATATCTATTCCAATACTGGTATGATCAATTAAAAGTCAATTAAGCTATACTAACGGCCGTGAGCCACGAGTAGCAGCTGACGTTTCAAGCGTTTAAGCACAAGCAACATACGCAGACTCAGTGACTGATCATTAGCGGCGCTTGTTCTACTCACTGATGTGATCACTGAGTCTCCGTATGTTACTTGTGCTGATGTCGCTAGTGTGAACCAGCCGGTCGTAACACTCGAAATATCAGCTGCTACTATACTTTTAGCTGATTGTATCAGTATTTATCTCCCATCAACGCAGATCAGTTTCATTTTAGCAGTTCAAATATCCAAAGAATCTTTCGAGAACCAGATATTGTCTGATAATCATGATTTTTTCTTTCTGAAAACAAAAATAGTGGAAACTGTAGTAATTTCAAAGCCGCTTGAAATGTTTAATGTGTACTTTCATACCGTTTAGGTGTTTCCCAAACACTTAGTATCGAGGAAGAAACTGAGAGATTCACAAGTGAAAATTTCCACTTTCGCATAACTTAGTATATTTTATAATATATGAACCGCGTGGGACCACGCCTTCATCGATGCAGCAGTCCGTGCTAAACTGCATTGTGGTAAAGAAAAATGCATGATTCACTGCTCGCTTGATGTGTTTTGTGCAAACAAGCCTACTGTAATGACCGAGTGCTGAAGATCAGTTTGTGTGTGGTTCATTTAGAAGTTGAAGATGTTGAAGGTGTTGATCCGGCAGACTCTGTCAAGCAGCGCAACGCGTGTTACGTATTACATTCAATCCGTCTTGGGACAATACCGGCAAACTCTAAAACGGGGTATCAAAATTAATCAAACTCTAAAACGGGGTATCAAAATTAACACGAAACTACTCTTAAACGGGGTCCACATTTGATGACCAGGGCGGTACATACCCCTCCCCTGGGGACTTGTAGAGACCGAAAACTGTTTTTAAATGATTTCTATATCTCAACACCTTTCAACATTTTAAACCTGATTCAAGATCGGCTCCAACACTAAATATTGTTCCGATGTTGAAACGGTTTGTACAGGGCTTAACTGAAATATAGAACGCTATATTTTTATTTTAAGAATAAAAACCTGAGCTAACCTGCAGAATTAGGTATTTTTTAAAACCTGTGAAACAACAGGTACGTGCAGAATTTGCCAGCTGAGAAATATCGCTCTGTTATATTATTATTATGTAATTATATCGGACTGCAGAATTTACCAGCTGACAAATATCGCTCCGTTATATTATTATTTAGTATCAGACTGCAGAATTTGCCAGCCAAGAAATTCCAAAGTGCAGAATTTGCCAGCCGAGTGGCCCAGAAGAACAGTTATTTTGCAGAACAGCTCGTTGGGTGTTCCTGTGTTATAGATGGTTAGAGGTGTCAGAGCCAATGTTCCGTTCTGTAATTGGAGCGTTTGACTTTTGGTTGACAAGTAATAGCGGCCACCAAGATGCAGTAGGGGGTTTAGATGTCTACACGACGTTAACTTGTGGTTGCGCGAGAAGTCAATCTTGGATCCAGGGGACCAAGGTAAACCAAGCCACTCAATATTTTTGACTAATTTTAGTACGTTAGTTGGAGAGACAAGTGTGCCATGTTGAGAGTAACACTTATAGTTAGTGGGTCAGCTTTGACAATAGTTTTCGAGTTAGGACATGTGATTAAGGCGAGTTCGTCACGTGTTAGGGGTCCTGAATAACACTTATTTGAAAGTTTGTATTTTAATGGGCTTAAGTACTCTATTGTGCAAATTGAATTCCTATTCAAAAGTTTAGGTAGGGTCACTAAAATAATCAAATTTATTTGTCTACCAGCACGGTGTTCATATTCTGTGACTGGATTAATGAGTAGCGGATAGCCTTGCTCAAGGACTTCGACTGTTAATGCTATATTGTGTTTTTAATCTGGCAGATAATGCGGAGAGTAAAAATCTAGGTAAATCATTGTAACCTATTAATTCCTTATCTTGGAAGCGAGAAATTTGGTTCACGGTAGCTTGGATTTCAAAAAGACGTACGATTGACGAAAACACTTTGTTTGTTTCAAAAGAGACTTTAGAAAACATTTCTAGGGCAGAATCGTAATGACAACGTTCCTCTTTTGCAAATTGGTTAATTCCCTTTTGCCATTTCTGCAGGGTGCTGTCTAAACTTTTCATGTTATCAGAAAGGTGGTTAACTTTAGTTGTAATTTGGTCGGTGACCTTGATGAGGTACACTGTTTTTCCGTTAACTGTTCGGATAAGACTTTGTTCGTCTTCCATTGCGTTTGTTAACTTCTGAAGAGTGGCCTTTAGATTAGCGATGTTATTAGATTCACAGGTTCCGCCTGTAGATTTAGAAATGGCTTTAGCAATACCGAACAGGCCGGCGTGGCATGCCCAAGCCGAGCGTTTCGATCTACGCTTATTCTGTAACCACAATTTTTCATTGGGTGAAATGAACATACAAAAAAGTCATCTTCTAAGTGCCCACGATTTACATTCGTCCAGTGAGGATTTATAAACACAGGGACAGATCACCTTTGGTGGAATCTTGGTAGAATATCTGTAGTAACGGCGAAGATATGAATCACATTCTATTAACCTGGAAAACCCCGGTAAGGACAGCAGTCGCCTAGTAGCCTTATTGGTTTGGCGGATTGTTTGCAAAAGATTTGTCATAAATTTCTTTTGTTGGTCTGAACATGTAGTTTTGATGGAAGGTTCCTTACCTAAAGGAGCTGATTTAAGTTTTATCACTATATTGATAAGTTCAGTATCCTCGAAAATAACTAACGGCCTTGGATTGCGTGCTAACACCAGAGCGGAAGGATAATAGGTAACTGGTTTTCCCGTGCTATCGATATTATCATTAGCTTGGGTTAATGTGAAGGTAATAAGAATTAGTACAAGTGGTAGGAACATGGTGTTACCAGGTTGCCTGTAAGGAAGAAGAAAAAAAACCTAAATGTTTAATTAGAAAGTGTCAATCAGGGACCTATAGTAACCGTATTTAGGAAAGAGTCTATTGAGGGTGTCGAGACTAATAGGTCCCATTGTGAACCAGAACAATAAGATCGGGCTAAGTGTAGATACAATGTAGTTATTAGCATAAAGTTCGAAAATGAAAACAAAGGTTAAATAGGAAGTTGGAAGCTGCTTTCGGGATAGGAAATGCTGGCCAAGCCAGGTGGCACTAACGCCGAAATAACGGCATATGGGAATAATGGTAATTTGATCTTCATCAGAAATATAGAATGGAAGGTCCTCATTTACGAGATCTATGAAACATCCTAATGCGCAAATGTTAAATGTACTAGGCGGTAAACAAAGGATACTAGTGCTGTCGATAGTAAGGACTGATTGTAAGCAGTTTCTGTTGGTCGACTGGCAAAAATATATTCTCGCTAGGAATGTGAATAAAACACTTGTGAAAATCGACATATAGTTGCGGTGCTGGGCTATCTTGGCAGAAACAAGGCTCTTTGTCGGGATGAGTGATTTCACTTTGCAGATTTTCGGTTGGGTATGACATGGTACAATCTGGGGGTGTTGGCCTAATTGATAAAACAAGGAACGACGTTACCTATGGTTTCGATGAGTTAGTCGGATGTTACTGCTCAGGCGTAAGGGATTTGTCATATTCTTCAATACGCCTATTATCTAGTATGTTTTCTAGGGGTTCCCATGTAGCATCCTTAGGTGGGTATCCAAACCATTTTACTAGATATTGCGGTTTTCCCTTCCTGTCTCTTTTCTTAACGAGTTTTTCTGCTTGAAAAATATCGTTAGAAGTCGTGTCGTGTTCCGCTGGTTGTACAACAGTTTGTGTTTGATTAGTATTTGTATCTGTCGAAGCTTCGACTTGAGTTGCCTGCGCCTGATTTACTGTGGTGGGTACCTCGTTGGGTATTTCTCGCGCTTCTACAGTTGGTTGGTCCATAACAGGCTCATCTTCAAAACTATCTAAAGGTAATTCATCTTCACATAGGCAGTGATGCACGGAATCGTCGGTTTCGACGGGGACCTCTAGCGGTCTCTGACCAGGGTCAAAATATGGCTTCAATCTATTGGCGTGAATAATAGAGAAATGCGCCTGTTGTCACATGTGCGGAGAGCAAAGTGAACTGGGGAAAGTTTCTCAACTATACGATATGGTCCATGCCATAAATGCCGTAATTTCTTAGTTAAACCCGGTGCAGGGCTAGGCGTAAATACCCAAACCCGGTCACCTTCTTGGAAAGTTGGAGTACGAGCATGGCGGTCGTGTTGTTCCTTCATTACTTGCTGTGCTAATTGGATATTAGTTCTAGCGATCTCATGTGCTATTTCAATATTTTGTACAATTCTTTGGCGATGTTCCGCTACGGAGCGTGACAGATTCGTTGGAGGCAAATGAGAGACATCTATTGGTAACCTAGGTTCTCTACCGTAGAGTAAATAGAACGGGCTTTCACATGTGGCTACACTTAGAGATGACCTAACCCGAAAAGAACCGAGGGGATGAAAAGGTCCCAGTCGTTTTGGTCTTTACTTACGTACATAGATAAAGAGTGGGCGAGGATCTCATTAAAACGTTCGACTAACCCGTTCGTCTGCGGGTGGTAAGAAGAAGTGTTGATTTTCTTTGTGTTTAACATAAAGCAAACTTCTTTGATGAGTTTCGATAATAAATTCTTACCTCGATCGGACAGTAAGGTTCTAGGAGCGCCGTGTCTACATACTATTTCGTCTACTAAAAGTCTAGCAATTGTGGCTGCTTCTATAGAAGGTACTGGAAAAGCTTCAGGCCATCTTGTTAGGTAGTCCGTGAAGACGACTATGTGTCTATTTCCTGAATTAGTCACAGGGAAAGGTCCTAAACAATCCACAGCTACTCGTTCGAATGCTGATTCGACTGGAATGGGTAATGTTGGTGCATTTCGTATTGTTTTAGGATTCTTCTTCATTGAACAATCTACACACGACTGGACCCACGTCTCACAATCTCTAAACATATACCCTTCCCTCTGGGATCTAAACTCGCCTTAACTCGCCTTAACTCGCCCTAACTCGCAAAGCCAAAAAATGGAAATTTTCCTTAAATCGCCTTAACCCGCCCTAACTCGCCTTAACCCGCCCTAACTCGCAAAGCCAGAAAATGGAAATTTTCCTTAAATCGCCTTAACTCACCCTAAATCGCCTTAACCCCGCCCTAACTCACAAAGCCAGAAAATGGAAATTTTCCTTAAATCGTCTTAACCCACCCTAAATCGCCTTAACTCACCCTAACTCGCAAAGCCCCCCGCCCCCAGTTTTCCTTTGCCTTCATTGGCAAAGCTAAAAATGATAATCACTAAACATGACTTACAATTTTAGCCCCATTCACTGAAATTCATGTCTACAAAGATGTCAATACATACATGTGATTTGTGTTCACATGTGTCAAAAAGACATTAGTGTAGTCTGTGGCTGAAGTCAATGTACAGTTTGTCACATATGTAGTAACACCTCTGTTGTATGATGTACAACTAGTGGATTTATCCAAGTCCAGTATGGCAAAATATTTAAGTAGAGATGGCGAGACAGAAGGTTGAGCCTAATATTAAAAGTTTTAAAAGTGTTTTATTACCGGTATAATGCACCAGTCAATGTAAATCCCCACCTTCCCCAGGCTACAGATTAGTGGGGCTTGGATTTTGAACCTGGCAAAATATGTTTTAGCCCTTGCCCACCGGCACCGGGGTGTTTATATGAAGAAAATCCCTGCTTTTGCTGTAAAATGCCTTGAACACATACTACCATACAATATTAAAAGTTTTAAAAGTGTTTTATTACCGGTATAATGCACCAGTCAATGTAAATCCCCACCTTCCCCAGGCTACAGATTAGTGGGACTTGGATTTTGAACCTGGCAAAATATGTTTTAGCCCTTGCCCACCGGCACCGGGGTGTTTATATGAAGAAAATCCCTGCTTTTGCTGTAAAATGCCTTGAACACATACTACCATACAATTTTGAGCCCCAGTACCAGGGGCAGAGATGATAAAACATAGATGATACTCAACACCCCAGGGTGTTACATTGGTCCTAAAGTAGAAACTTGTCCCTCTCAACGTATTCACTATGCCCCACTAATCCAAGGCCTGGGAAGGGGATTGTATTGTATTGTTAAAGTGCCTATAACCCCAAAAAGTTACGCTTTCAGATCAAACTTAGAAGTATTCTATGCAACTTCCCGAAAAAATTAATGGTTTTAAAGCATTTCTCTATTTTTTACGGCTTTTCAAAGATGAGAGCCGTGAACTTTTACCGTCATCTTAGCGACTTGGTGGGGTCTGGGACTAGTTACGTCATAGTAGGGAGCCATGTCACGTGATAAAGGCTTCTGTCATGTACTTTTGGTTCGTTCTTTCTTATTTGCGTCGTCAGTTCTGTAATTTTCTGCTGGACTTTTTGACAAAATGTCTTCGTCAGGCTCCGAATCTGAAGACAGTTGTTCATCGGACAATTCCTAGCTAAATTTTATCAACTATGAGCTTGAAGCAGAAGAATCTGTCGGCGCGGATGAGCCACTCGCCGATGAAGAATGGGTTACAAGAGTACAGATGGAGACCTCCAGAATCGGTTCAGTGGAAGGCCTCGAAGCAAGGAAAAGCTGGTGAGTTAAACTGTCCAAAATTAAAATAAGTTATCATAGCACTTCATGGGCTTCCCGTGGCCGTGGTCTCCCAAAAAAAACGGCATTGCAGCAATGCAGGATGCCAAAAGAATCCAGTGATCCTTCCAATCGCAACAATCATATATAGAGATTATTACATGTTAAGAGCTTGATATCGTTTTTATTCACGAGGTTTTCGTATCGTATCTCGAACGAGCGAGTCCGCGAGCATTAATAATGCTCAATAATGACCAAGGTATGAATTGAAATCAATGAACACAGTTCCATGTTTAGTCTGACCAGGAAAGTGGAAGGTTTATCAGAGGATGCCTATCTATCGAGTTAGGAAGCGAGTTAGGAAGCGAGTTAGGAAGCGAGTTAGGAAGCGAGTTAGGAAGCGAGTTAGGAAGCGAGTTAGGAAGCGAGTTAGGAAGCGAGTTAGGAAGGCTTCTCAGAACCTTCACTTTGGCTAAACGTTATCCCCAAACATTCAACAAGATGGCGGATCAAATGTTTTACGAATTTAACTATGGATTTAAACGGAAATCACTCCAAATTTCCATTGCCGATTTTTATGGGTTTCTACCACATTCTACATTTGGTGTAGCGGATCACACGTAGTGAATGTGATCTGACCTCAGTGTAACAACAGTTCAATTTATGTAAATAGATAACTTGCTTATCTACGATTGGCGCTTTAAAACAAAGGGAATGGAATGTTTAGCTTGTTTTAGCAGACGCTAGTGAGGAAGCGAAATTTGAGAGCGACTCTAGGAGCGGATGAGAAGGAGGCTACATGTTCACGAGTGACAGATAGGGTTAATTGTCATTCAAACATTCAAACAAAGTGTATCATCGGCTTATGGCACATGATAAAAATGTGTTTTATTTATCCTTTTCTGACAAAGACTCGGGTATTTGGACACAGTTCGTCCCATGTGTTAGGAAATTGCATGGGAGGGTGTTGGTGCGTGGAGGGGGAGAGAGTGTGTATTGGAGGGTGGCCATGGAGAAGAGGGATTTCATGAGGACATAGGGGAAACGGGAGTGTAAAGGCGATGGGAGTGAGATGGATAAGTTAGAGTGGCGTAGGAAATAGTGAAGATTTAAACGGTGAGGTAGCCTGAATAGAAGAGGTGGGCCTTAGAAGGAAAAGAAAAGAGGAGTGGCTAGGGGAGGAAGTGCGCCAAAACAGGACGGCGGAGAAAGATGATTGGGAATGTTTTGTTTGGGAACACGCTGCCGAGATTCTATTAGATATACATGGTCAGAAATTCATGCCATTGTGGGCGGGGTATAAATTATGCAAATCTGCCTGCCCATCATAAATTACTTGTTCTCAGGCTCGCTCAGCCATTATTCCAGGCCAAACACTGCTCGAA
The DNA here is from genome assembly GCA_030867875.1 of Actinernus sp. WN-2022. Taxonomy (NCBI): domain Eukaryota; kingdom Metazoa; phylum Cnidaria; class Anthozoa; order Actiniaria; family Actinernidae; genus Actinernus; species Actinernus sp. WN-2022. Next base: position 23,527,805 of record JAOWCC010000019.1, read on the forward strand.
GCGAATTGCGAAAGCGGTCGAATTCGAAAGGCTTCTAGTGTTTATGAACTGCGTGGTTGGAAAGTTCTAGCTATGTCGGATTATTATTAGTAGAGCGGCTAATAGCCAAGCGGGAGGTAAACAGTGTAACCGATTAGGTTTACAGGGAATACAGTCACGATTTAGTTTTGCATATTATATTTCAATGCCGCGTTATTTTTTTAGCCCTATCAGACAAGCTCTTATATATGAAAGTTATAATAGAGCCAATGAAAGAACAGTTAAGAATATACCAGTTCCCAGGCTTGTACAGGCAAACCGAGAGAGAAATGGCGGACAAAGCGTTTCGAAGAGAGAGGCAAGAGATGTGCAAAGGACTTACGTGTTTACGGCATTCTTCCCTGCTGTGGCCGTCGAAAAACCTTAAAATTACTCATATTTGTTCGCAATTCGCAGCTCGAGGATAATGTGAAGTTATATTTGGATCTATCTGGGCAATATAACGTCTTTTAAACTACTCGGCTGAATCGGGACAAAACAATAACCACCCGAGTTTTATATTGTAAAGTTGATCAGAGCAACCATCATAACGGCTGAAAGGAAGGAGATTGCTGTCAACATGGAGGTCATAACATGGAGGTCAGTTAACTCATTTCAGATTCTTTTCGAAGCCATAATAGGCCTTTTGCATCAATTGATCACGTGACGATTTTCCCATAGCAACGCCTTGTGTGGAGGGCAAGCCATTCTAACTTTCCTTGACAACAGAGAGAGCGTGGGAGACGCGAACGTGAAACCTCAATACTAAAAGCTCTGCCAGTTCCTTTGTTATTCGTTTTCAGCTCAAATTTATCATAACTATTTAGCTTTAAATCGTAAAGTTCAGTGTTAGAGGATTTTAAGAGCCGTAAGACGATCAAAAATAGCTTTCTGAAGCCAAAACCGAACCGGACTCTGCGAATACTCGCAACATGATGGCGGCCTCAACAGACGGTAAGAACTGAGCTGACTTCGGGAATGTACTTTTCTTCCACGCTTTAAATCGTTTTTATGTTCTAGAAAAAATATCTGATGACAGGAGATGTATCTATTTAATACTCTACCATAGCCGAGGAGCTGATGCTAGGAGACGCTGGTGTTGTATAAACTGGAACGCGCTACCACTGTTGTGTGCCACAAATATGCAGTGGTGATTCACGCTATAACGATGGACTTTCCTTTCATCGCAACAATTCCCCGGTAAAGACATGGGATTAAGGTCTCAGTGGATCACCAAAATACGAAGTAACGAGGGGCTTTATTTCAAGATTACAGACTCTAGTGTTGCTGGTGATTTGAAAAAAAAGAGAACCTGTCACATAGGAAAACCAGCTACTCAACAACCTATAATATCAGGTTGTTATTCGGACATCAGTTTATAATATCTCTGTAGCCTGTAACGCGTTCAGATACATCATTCTCCTGTCATCACATAATTTTTCTAGAACATAAAGACGATTTAAAGCGTGGAAGAAAAGTACATTCCCGAAGTCAGCTTCTTACCGGCGCCAGCTGTTGTCTCATGTTGCGAGTAACTCGCAGAGTCCGGTTCGATTTTGGCTTCAGAAAGCTATGTCTGATCGTCTTACGGCTCTTAAAATCCTCTAACACTGAACTTTAAGATTTAAAGCTAAATAGTTATGATAAATTTGAGCTGAAAACGAATAACAAAGGAACTGGCAGAGCTTTTAGTATTGAGGTTTCACGTTCGCGTCTCCCACGCTCTCTCTGTTGTCAAGGAAAGTTAGAATGGCTTGCCCTCCACACAAGGCGTTGCTATGGGAAAATCGTCACGTGATCAATTGATGCAAAAGGCCTATTATTCGTTATAACTTGAAAGAATACAATTTTACAGAAGGCAATATGATTTAGAAATTGCTAAGATCGGGACACATGAGCTTCGCTATAATACCATCTCACAATGTATCCCCCAAAAAAAAATTCCATACAAACTACTGTAAAATTCTGAGCAACTCCGGATCTGTTTATTGATGAAATTTAATGCCTAGTGCGCACGCGTGGCATGAATTTCTGACAATGAAACAGGAGCCCATGGGCTCCTGATATAAAACTTTTTTTTGATCATAATCAGTATAATGATCGATTAAATAGGTTTATATTTCGACCAATCATCTTATATAATAATACGCTAAGTGTGTGTGTGTCAGTGTGTGTGTTTGTAACGCTCTTTCCCAGGATCCCTCGATCGATTTCCTAATCATGGAGGACGCGCGCGCGCTCGGGTCCGAAAATGGCGCCAAAAAGTGACGGGCACAGGTATTCCAACGAAGACGACGAATCATGCGAAAATTTGCTTTCTGTCTTGGTCTTGGTTGCATTTGAGGAAAGAATGTTAAAAAGAAATGAGTTTTCTCAAGTTCATAAAATCTTACAACTCTATGATGTGTCTAATAGTAAGATATTTTGTCCATGTCTGTTTTCTGTATCCAGTTTCCTGTGTTCTTAGATATAAAACCAACTGTTTCGGCGACCAGATTTGTTTTCGTCACACGAATTCATGTCTCGAGCTGCCTGTGACCGTCAGTTTTGGCACTTTTTCGACAATAATTATGCTCATCGGTTTAAGAAATTAACTGAGTTCCGTAAGATATTATTCCCTTTAAAAAAAATCAAAATACAACTTTGAAAATATCAACACGCTAAAAACATTGTGCCAGGAGCTGAGTCAGTCAGCCGGCTAGACTTCATGTGAGTTCCCGCCGGTCCCTGCTAGTATATTATAATGTACTTTACAATTACTATTATTGCTGTAATGTTATTTTCTCGATAGACACTTTAGCGTATTTCAAGGGCACCCAATGAGTACTTTTTGAAATTCGTTTGAAACCAGTTGTCTGCAGCTTATCTAGCCATTTTAAAGCACCTACTATGTCTTTTGACGTATTCTAGAAAACTATTAGCTGTTCGGATTTTCTAGGTGGAAATCGCGTCAACCGAAAATACTATGGCAAAATATTCCCGGCCTACGAATTTGTTAGTAGTCTAGAACATAACAAGAATTTTCTAGCCCAAGTAACTTCATGTTGCAAAGTTTTGTGGAGGCACGAATTTTTTAGGGATTCTTTTTCCTTTAGGCAATTCTTAGGGAATGAAAATGTGTTGTTCTGACTCTATTGATCAGACGAATTGGGACGTACGAATAATTTAGGGGAAACCTTTTAGTCTCCCTTTTCTCCTATAATTTTCTAGGGATTGAAAACAAATTTTCTAGCCAGTATTTCAGAAAACAATTTCCTAGGGACAATTTTTTCAAATCCGAAAGTTTTAGGCTAACTTACTCTCCCGAACAGCTTTTTAACCGAAAACTTCGTTGGGTGCCCTTGGTATTTAGCACTAGTCATTTCACTATTACACCGTTTTATTGTTACAGTTAATATTGGACAAATAGTTGTCAAATAAATACAACATGTTGCGAACGAGCACAGCAAGATAATGTCTTTCTTTAATTATAAAATCGTACCACTGATAATTCTTTGATACTGCTATATTAATTCATTGTTTCTGTTTTGACTATTTTTTGTATTCCCGGGAAACGTGGGTTTGTTTTGGTTGATACCTTTCTTATGCTTTCTCATTGAACCTAACTCGATTCCTAACTCGGTTCCTAACTCGCCTTCCTAACTCGCCTTCCTAACTCGCCTTCCTAACTCGCTTCCTAACTCGCTTCCTAACTCGCTTCCTAACTTGCTGCGTAGTCTGTCTCGGTTTATCAGAGTATTTTGATCTATCGTGCATGTTAATTAAAAATAGTAGCTCTCGTAAGCAACCACACTGGGAATCAGGAAAAGGTGCTCATAACTAGTCAGAACTGGAATCAGGAGTAGTTGCTCGCTTATGAGAACTTGCACACACCACACCCATGGGGATACATATATAATGCGACTGATATCATAGTATACAATACTGTACTACTCTACTGTAACAGCATGAATGTCAGATATAATAAGAATATTGTTGCAAAATGCTAGTGCATATTTATATTTAGTTGACTCATTGCACAGTCTGGGATCATGTCTCTGGAGTAGTTACTTACAAGAGTTTAAAAACAAAGAAAAATTCCAAAGGTGGTGGTACGCGCGGTGGTCACTTAATTATGAGAGTGGCTGGTTACTACAGAGCACAAGAGTGGTCTCTGTAGCTGGTCACCTACAACTACACGGGCAGTTTCACAAAGGGCTTCAACTGTATCAAACAATTGGTACTAACATATAAACTTCTTTATTTACAGATTTCTACGAGTTGTCTCATACAGAGAGTACATCCAGTTAGTCTACGGTTATCTGGGCAACAATAGAATTCCTCTACTAGCATGTGCATATGACACAATCAGGACAAAATTCAATGCTGGGAAAGAAACCTTCACTGGATTTGAAGAAGATGAAGATGAAAGTACTTCATAACTTATATAAACTTTAAGGAGAACAACAATGAACAGTCAAACTTTCAGTGCCATTGGCCACTTTTGATATAGGCTTCACTGGTCACATACAAATGATTCAATACACATACAAGGCTCTGGGGAATAATGTGCAGTGATTAATGAAATAACAATAATGAATTTAATTATGCCCCAGAACCTTTGTGTGTGAGAAGTCAAGCATATATCGAATGTGGGCTATTAACCTACATGTATGTCCATATACATGTATGTCCATATGTCCATTCAGGCAACCTGTGAACAGGAATCACTACCCTGACAAGCGAAACTACTAGCCCTGGGCTATTGGAAAGCACTTGCATCGCACCCTGTGTTCCTTTCTATAATTTTACACAAATTTTGAAAATAGGATTATAATATTAAAATTTAAATGTTTGAGTAGTAAATTGGAAAACAGTAAAATTAGATGTCTGGGCCGGACACACTCATTATCAGAGATTCTCATATGAACTGACAAACCTCGTGCACGTGTGGGATGGTAAAAATCAAAGCAAATATTCAAAAATGACTAATAAATTGTGTAAATATACATTATTCAAGTAAAATAATGAACATACTTTCAATCCAGCATTGAAGGAGGGGGTTGAACTGTTTTAACCCACCAATCGAACACTGACTCCATACATGCATAGTACCGTGACATAGCCCCATTAAGCCTCAAATTCAATTGCCCTATTTAATTATGGTGTCACATGATAGACACAGCTGCCATCTTAGGGGGTCAAAACACTCGTCTTTAACAACAGACATACAAAATAAAGCTGTTCTGCCATAGATTGCCTTCCTTCAAATTGGCTAATTTTCCCAATAAAATAAGAATGGCGGCTTTCATCTATTTGTTTTGATGTCATGCCAATGAAATAGGGCAATCGATTTCACTGAGCTGGTCACACGAGTGATTAGCCTATGGAAGTTGACAGTATAATATATTGCTACCTAGATTGTCCATTGATAAATGATCAAATCACTGAGATAGCTGGTAGACATTTCTGGTTCACTCTGTACTTATAAGGGGACGAGGGTTGTTCTTTGGACAATCAACAACACCTTTATGCTCTTTAATAGGTTTACACAATACTTTATTTAATGAGGAGGACATACTTAGCTACAAGCTAGTTTACAGAGTTCCACAAATAAATTCAAAAAAAGAAACAATATATAATTTAGAGATTAAGAATTTAATTAATTTAAATTTAATAGGTTTCTTGCACACTGAGCAATGGGGTTTTGCCTTGGTTTTTGTGGGCCTTACAGCAGGTGGAACTGGAATTTCTGGCCTCACAGCAAGTGGAACTGGAACTTCTGGCACTAAAATACAAAAATAACAATTATTATTAAGTTAGTTATGGGTATATATATATATTGGTTTATGGTAAATAAAGCACTGGTTTCGTTTTAAATACAAACTTACAGTGTAATATTATACGTTTCCAGCTGGTATTTTAATATTTTGTTTAGTCTCGATAGACTAAACAAGCAGTATACCTTTATATGACATGTCCAACAGTTTGATACATGTAGGTGTATATGCACTGCTTGAGCAAGAGCTACATGTAGGTGTTATTGGAGGACAAACACAGAAGGTGTGATTAGCACAGACTCGATTTTGTTTGAATATTTTCAGAATTTGAATAGTTTCTTTTGTGCAAAAAAATATTTTATACAAAACAATTTGAATTACCTGGAGCTGAAGGAGGAACATCTATAACAGTCATCCTTTGTTGTCTCTTCTGGGTTGCTTCTGCCCTTGGCTGCTTGTTAAGCATGGTGTCCTGTCCATAGGTGCAGGTGTCATCTAAAGAAAGTTAGTCTGATTTATTCACTGTTATTTTCCTCATACTAAAAACATGCACTCTCTTAGTCTAATACACTTGTGGTGAAAACAATGTTCAGTACGTGGAACCCGGTCATAATGAAGTTTTCTTCCTTTCCCTAGGAACTTCTTTATACATGCAGGTTCCACTGTATTGCTAGCCTCCTATAGTAGCCGTTTTGTAGCGCTTCCATTTCACTCCATTCCGGGGAATGGAGTGAACGGAAGCGCTACACAACGGCTGCTATAGGACTAGGAGGCTACTGTATAAATCTGTATTGCCATGCAAACTAAATACAAAAGCACTTACCAAAATCGGAGAATGGCTTAAATCGGTTTCGATGGCATGGAATAGGAACAACTCCATATTCAACCGACTTCAGTCTTGGCGTAGAGTCAAGGACTAAATAAAATCTTATAAAGTCTTCCGGCTTGGAGGAACCAAACAAACGTTCTTCGTCGGTTCCCACTTCGCTCGCTTTGTTCGCACGAACCTCAACCACTGGCGTCTTCTCTTCTTTGCTTCTGGCCGATCATCGCTTAAAAACGGGACCTTGTGTTAGAGCTATCCTTTTTTGAGTCTGGCTCATTCCTACAGCCCCCAAATACACATCTGTTTGGCATTTCAAATCGAGTTATTCGCTCGGTTCGCCCTGTTTTTACTGTCTTTGTTGTTGGTTGTTCTCTTTCTCTCACTACTATGACGTTGCTTTCCGGTTTCGTTCCCAGTCTACTTCCAGACTCCAGCTGACGGCCATTTGGGACAGGGTGCCCAAATCGGGTTGTTTTACAATGTTTGACCCCAGAAATAAGGTCGAACTCTTACTTTTTTCCTTTTTTTCTCTTCGAATTATTGATAAGAAGGATGTAAAGAATTTATTAAAAATACTTCAAATTTGGGGTTATAGGCACTTTAAAGGGACCGTCTCACCCACAGTGCTTAGCGCGCTCACATAGCATTGCGGCCATTTTCGATGCCATCGAAATCCAGACTTTTATGGCAGTGATTTTAATCTTCTCTACATCTCTGCCATCCTTCCAGCTATCGTCAAAAAAATCATACTAGGTTGAACCTTTTTTATTGCTCTTCCTATTGAGCCTCTTATTTAAGTGTTTAAAATTATTTGGTCATGCAAATTTTAGTTTTATTTCAGGTGGCGGTCTGATGGTGCCAGTCTCGTTCGTACTCAACGAAAGGAAACAATTATCCGTTTGTGTCCACGATTTCCACCTACAACATGGAGAAGCTATTCTGACCATTAATATTTATATGTAAAGATATATTAGCGCTTAGTTCGAGTATCTACTATCTTTGAGGGCTTTGGCGTTTAACTTGTGGAAACAGGTCTCTCACTGGATTCACCGGGTTGATCATTTCAAGTTTATACTCGCACGAAATTTGACAGTCAAGCTGCATGATAAAATTTCCTATTCAAGCGAGCTGTTATTCGTTCACTGTTCTCTCTTGAACTGATTCATGAGATTTACTGCTAGCAGATGCTCTCTCTCTCTATCTCTCTGCAGGGAAAAATAAAACCGAGGGGAGAAACCTCTCTTTTCATAATTATTATTCTCTGTTTATAGTACTGATGACAGGGTTTGGAAGCGACGGGTGAGCGGTAAATATTATAGTGAACAAAATATTATAGGCAACGAAACTCCGCTTGGTCGACCCGAAAAGAATTGAGCAATTTCCTAAAATCATTTTGAGAGCTTCGGCATTTAACTTGTGGAAACAGGTCTCTCTCTGGTTTCGAAGGGCTTTCACGCCGTGATTTCGCTGAGATGATCGATCAAAGTTTATGACTCGCACAAAATTTGACAACAGACGTGATAATAATTTCCTATTCAAGCGAGCTGTAATTCGTTCACTGTTCTCTCTTGAACTGGTTCTCTGCTACTGCCAGCAACGAGATTGCCTGCTAGGAGATCTCTTTCTCTCTCTCTCTGTCTGCAAGTAAAAATAAAACCGAGGAGAGAAATCGCAGAGAAACCTCTCGCTTTCATAAATATTAGTATTACCCGGAGAGAGTGTTATGTTTATAGCAGCGACGGGTGAGCAGTAAATGTTATAGTACAGCCAAGTACTGCTATATAACACTTTGTTGGCTTCACATTCAACTTGTAAGGTACTGTTAGTTTCATCAAGGTCATCCATGTTCAAATCAAAATTATCATGTCACCAACATAAAGAAACGCTCAGTTCGTGAGGTTCCCGCCGTGATCAAGGGGTCAAAGTCCCGGATATAAACAATAACAAAAGCACGCTAAGCACTGTGGGTGAGACGGCCCTTTAAGCTATTCTCATGTCGATATAATAGAAAACAATAATATGCATTAATTTGTCAGAGTATTGGACAACCCTCCTGACCAAAGATTAGCAATAACATCATATCGTCGCGCCAAATCCATTGTTTGCTAAAATCCCCGAGTAAAATAGTTTATGCTGATCAAAATAATGTTTCTTTAAATTGCTTACTTACCAGAAATAATGCAAATTTGCCGTTCCTTTTCGTATAAAACCAAAACCAAGCATACGTGCTACAAACACGCACTTCATGTTCACCCGCCATCTTGAATAGACGATCAGCTGATCTAATTATCGATTTAATATTGATTGGAGTTTCATTGATTATTGATTGCCCGGTTCCAAGATGGCTGCTATCGAAGTGGGAAGCAATAAAATTGTTTGTTTCGGAAGAAAGGTTAGTCAATATACATGTAACAATATAACCTAATCTGCATAAAATAGTAGAAAATAGTAGAGGGAAGAGGGGACACTTAATCTGGGCAAGACCAGAACATGCAAAACTATATGTTTTTGTATTGTCCACAAATGTTAAGAATTTTGTTTTACAATTCTATACATGGAATTAATGATTGTGAAGTTAGTTGAAGTTAATTGGTTAACAAATGTGAATCACAAGCAGCTGTTATTTTATTTGTTATTTTGCTTTGAAATTACTTAATCTGTTTCATATGATTCTAAAGCAAAAGCAATACCTATGGCTATGCTTGTTGAAACCAAACCTTGCTGATGTATTTATTATACAGTTGTGCGTTGTCAATGTCAAAGCTATTGTCTTCTTTATGTTACTTTTATGTTAGCATGTGAGTGATCGAGTTGAGTCACTGATAGTTCTTTAACTGCATGATTCATCATTTTGAATATAAATGTGTGTTAAGTTTATGCATGTATTGTATTCACTGTATTTATAATGTTCACTAAAGCATGTGTATGTTAATGTTGTATATATATGTATGGATTGGTGGAATTGGGTGATTATGGATCCATGGTTGCGTGGATTGAATGATGAACACAGTTATGTATTCACTGAGTATGTGTTATATATTGTGCATTATGTATGCACATAATTATATATTTACTAGTGTAGCCATGCAGTGCATGTGTGCAGGTAGGATAGGTGTATGTCTATTAATCAATAATAAATATACATGTGCGTTATTAATATCGACTGACTATTTCAATATGAGCCGCTTAATTGCCTGACAGATAAATAACAAGGATATTTTTCTGAATTAACCATAATTTTATAATTGATATAATAGTTAATATATATATTCAGAAATATGTAGATATATGTACATGGGATGAATATTTAACAATTATTCACCGAAGTGGAGGTGAATAGTGGTGGATATTTACTGAGCCGCTTCGGTTAGGTAAATATATTTTATATCCACCACTATTCACCTCCACTTCGGTGAATAATTGTTTTAGTTCCAGGTGAATAACCAGCACCAAATAGTTATTTTATTTTATTTCAAATGGACAAAAACTCGCGCGAGATGATCGCTGCTTTGCTCGGAGGTGAATATGATTTCATATTCACTGTTTGAGTAGCCAATCAGAGCGTGCAAAAAGTGATATTCACAGGTGTGGTATATACTAAAGATGTATGTTTGCAGATGTGTTTTGCAGATGTGTTTGCAGAAATTAGAAAAATGATGGCTAGGTCATATATAATTTCTGTATTAATTCCCTAACACAAATGAATTGTACATGCATGTATGTATGTATTAGTTGGAGACCAATATGGCAATGGTGTAAAACAATAGATTGTGTTGGGAAATGCAGAATACATATTAACCAGACAGCTTTTTAAAATTGATGCTGTATAGGGTATTTAAATTTTACGACTATACTGACTTACCATATAAGTTTAATAATTATTTAATTGGATCTGTATTTCATATATATATTAATTATTGCAATTTTTATATTATTATGGCAGTGGTGAATTTCCTAAACCTGCCTTAACTCACCTTAGCTCACCACATACACTAAATCTTGTAAGGAGTTTTCCCTAAAAACCCTTAACTTGCCACATACAAATTTAAGTATATTTCCTTATACTGCCTTAAATCGCCTTAACTCGCCTTAACTCTCCTTAACTCGCCACATACAAATTTAAGTATTTTTTTCTTAAATCGCCTTAACTCGCCTTAACTTGCACAACCTCGCCTTAACTCGCCGCGAGTTTAGATCCCAGAGTAGGCCTCACTTTCTCGTAAGTTTTATGTATGCCTAAGTGTCCCGCAAGTGGGCTGTCACGAGTAGCGACTAATATTTCAAATTGTAAGGTCTTTGGAATGACTAATTATGCGTGAATGTCCTTTCGTCTACTCCCAGTAGGTTTAAATAAATGATAAAGCAGTCCATTGTCATCAAAAACATACTCTGCAGACTCGAGTATTAATGTATTTATGCTCGGGACTGTTATTGTAGTGCAACTAGATTACGTAAGAGTACATTCCACACTTGTTTATACGCTTTTGTTATTCAAACAGATATAAGTCATGTCGCAATCAAGTTTTATACTCTTAGGACAGTCAGTGTAACGGATCAAACGACAGTCAATTTGTTCCTTAATATCATGTCAGATAGAGGCGAAGAAGAAGATTCTATTCCACATGCTTCCCGAGATCAAACTGACAAGACAGTTTTGCAACTGAAATCATACTTCGATTCAAAGTTTTTGTCATTGAAGCGTGAACTATCACAGGACCAGATAAAGTCCTCTTCCTCACTAGCAAAGAAGCTTAAATCCGAAAGTAGTGTGAACTTCAAGTTCAACGGTAACAAGAAACAATTTGATTTTAACACGCAAACTTTGGACCAAATTTCTCATAGTTCGGATCTTGTAAACTCCTTGAAACACCTCGTCGACCTTGAGGACCCAGACAACCAGGAGGTTACAGCGCTGATTATCAAGCTCGACGAATCTCTTAAATTTACTACAAAGTCGGTAGATCGACGGAACAAGCTCATCAGAATCGCCGATAAGTCGGAAGCGGGTTGGGCTGTAGTCGACGAGTATCTGTCCGACGAAGTCGCCTCTGGCTCTGAAGACGAGAAGAAAATCCGTGCGGCGGAACAAAGGGCAATAAAAAAGAAAAGAAACTCCCGTAAACAGCAAGCGGGACAGAAGTTAAGTATTAGTGTGTCCGTTCGTCTTTGATTGACATTTTTAGTGTTTTCGCGCTATTTTCTACGGCCCGTTCTTTATATTCTTAACTATGCTTTTTCAGTTTCGCATCCTAGCACTGCACATATCATATCCTATCCTATCCTACCAATAATAATAAAGTATTATGGTTAACATACAGGTGTTCTGTGTTTTATACGGAGATAAAGGTTTAGAGCATAAATGAGTTATTGTTGGCACGGAGTATAGACAATAAATGTATTTATGCTCGGGACTGTTATTGTAGTGCAACTAGATTACGTAAGAGTACATTCCACACTTGTTTATACGCTTTTGTTATTCAAACAGATATAAGTCATGTCGCAATCAAGTTTTATACTCTTAGGACAGTCAGTGTAACGGATCAAACGACAGTCAATTTGTTCCTTAATTTCCATAGATTATAAGAAGACAAACGCCCCCTACTGGTTTTACTGCTGTCTCTTCTATTTCACCGGGAAATTTCAATAATTTTCGTCCGTCAACAACGAGAAAAGTTTTTGGTAAAAGCCAGAACGACGTCTGTTTCGCCTGTGGCAAGACAGGTCATTGGAGGAACAACTGCCCAAACTCCAGTGCTTACTTCTCACCAGGACCGTCCTACACGTACAGTAACTACAGGGATTATACAAACAAGACCAGCGGTACAAGTGGGCAGCACTAAATTCATCGCCCAGAATAAAGTAGTAAGAGAAATCATTGAAGGTAACCAGTATTTTCAGTACGTTAATGGGAGAGATTTCGAATTTGAGGGCAGTTTGGATACTAATCCTACAGGCCTTACTGCCTTTACAGTTAAAGGCAGGCTCAGAAAACAAGTTTTGGAAGGATACGCTTACAGCTAGTAACTTCATTATCAATACTATTGATAAAGGTTATGTTATTCCGTTCATTAACACGCCACAACCTGCTAGATTTAAGAACAATAATTCGGCAAACAAGCATTCTGAATTTGTAACTGAATCTATAATAGAACTTGTTCAATCAGGCTGTGTTATAGAAGTCGTAATCCCTCCGATCGTGATAAACCCATTATCTGTATCGGTACAAACGTCGGGCAAGAAAAGGTTGATCCTCGATCTAAGACATGTTAACTTCCACATATGGAAGCAAAAGATCAAGTTTGAAGATATCAGAGTAGCCAATAATTATCTTCCGTATGATAATTTCATGTTTAAATTTGATCTTAAGTCCGGCTACCATCATATCGATATAATGGTAAAACATCAATCTTTTCTTGGATTTTCTTGGTGTTTCAATGGAGTATGTAAATTCTTTGTTTTTACGGTTCTTCCATTTGGTCTTTCGTCTGCTCCATTTATTTTCACGAAAGTGGTCCGTGAATTAGTTAAATATTGGAGAAAGCATTTTTGTCAGAATTACAGTGTATCTCGATGATGGTCTCGGTTCAGCTAGAGATTGGGCAAGTTGCGAGAGGTCGTCTAATTTTGTAGAGAAGGTTCTGAAGTTGTCGGGTTTTCTGCCTAATGATAAGAAGTCGGTCTGGCAGCCTACAACCAAATTAGAGTGGTTGGGATACATGATAGATTTGTCTACTCACGTTATTGCTATTCCCACAGATAGAATTCACAGTACTCAGCAGATTATTGATAATATTCTTTTGCATTCTTTCAGTACAGCCAGAAAAGTGGCACAATTCGTAGGAAAAGTTATTTCCATGGGTTTTGTACTTGGTAATATTACTCGTATTATGACCAGATATTCTCATTTCGATATTTTGAGAAGATTTTCGTGGGATACGAGGATTGAATTATCGAGCTCTACTCTAATAGAGTTAACTTTCTGGAAAAACAATCTATTGTTGTTGAACAGTAAACGCATGCTTAAGCAGCAATTTGTTTATTCTAGAATATGTTATTCTGACGCGAGCTCTACCGGTTGTGCAAGCTACATCTTAGAATTTCATAACGCAATTGCTCATAAGATGTGGAGCGACATGGAAGCTCAACGTAGCTCTTCTTACAGAGAACTTTATGCCATCTCCCTCGGTATGGAGTCCTTCATTAATATGTTGAAAGGTCAAACGATTATATGGTATACCGACAATCAAAGCGTTTCGAGAATAGTCGAAGTAGGTAGCATGAAGGAAGACTTGCAATGCATCGCTCTTCGTATTTTCAAGATATGTGTACAACATAATATCCGAATGGATCCCTAGATCACTTAACGAAAGAGCAGATTTTTTGAGCAAAATCGTAGACTACGACGATTGGCGAGTTAGATCGAGATACTTCTGTGTGATTGAGGACAGGTGGGGTCCACATTCTGTGGATAGATTCGCTAATCATGAAAATACACAATTACCTCGTTTTAACAGCAGGTTTTGGTGCCCGGGCACTGAAGTAGTAGACTCGTTTTCGGTTTCTTGGGCGAATGAAAATAATTGGGTAGTCCCGCCTATTTTCCTCATCCCTAGAGTGATTAATTACATCGTTGCCACAGGGTGTAGAGGTACCCTTATGGTACCAAAATGGCCTTCTGCCGTATTCTGGCCTATGGTGTACACAGATAGAGGGTTATCGTGCATATTTACTGATATATGTGAAATCCCGTGTGGTACAGAGGTGTTTGAATTTGGCCATAACAAGAAATCTTTGTTTGGTTCACCTGAATTTCGCTCCGGTGTCCTTTTCCTAAGGTTTCATAGCAGAACTGATTGACGAGCATCGGAGGACAATTATCTTGCATAAAGTTGCATGATCATGGTTTGCGGTATTTAGTTGGATGTTTCAGATCAAGCGCCCACCTGGACGTTATCTACGTTATATTGATACGCAATAACCAGGGTCCACTTGGAACCTGACTGAAATATGTAAATATTACTACTTTGGTACTTATACATGTACGACTTAGCGAGATCATTTGATATTTTGAACCTGAGCTACCTGGCATGTTAACCACTTGGTGTTAGTTGACACAAGTCATATCGGATTCACCTGGATCCTAGTTTGTTGAGTAAGTCGAAGAAACTACTTAGTTTCCGTAATTAATTAATTATATTATTTGTATGCATTTACTGGGACCACCTGGTCATTATTGTTTTATCTGTAAAGTCCCACTTGGGTTGTAATCAAGATTGAAGTTCAATAACAACAACAACAACAAAAATCCCACTTGGGTTCTCAGATTTACATCTGTTATCTAGGTTGCTATTGGCGACACCTGTTTGGGCCGCCTTTTGTTCGAAACGAAAGATAGAGTACATCGACAACCGATATAATCTCTATACAATTACATTGTTTTCGTTTATATATCCCTTTAGGTATGGTTAAAGGTATATTTATGATTAATATATTCTTATTATTATATTTTGATCAGATATTACTTCAGCTGTATACCAGGAAGGAAACGGTCAGACGGATCAGAAGTTGTGGTTCCTTGCCTTAAATTCTAGATCAGATAATACTGTTTTGTCTTACTGTAGAAACTTTTGTAAATTCAAATATTGGTGTAAACTCAGTAATATGAGAAATTCTTTCCTTCCCGCTACACCTACTACAGTTGCTATGTATCTTAAATCAATGTTTGAAGAAAATAAGGCTAAGGCAACCATACACAACATGTATTATGCAATAAATTGGATACATAAGTTGGCAGGATTCGAGGATAGAAATCCTTGTAATAAGTTTCTTGTAAAATCAGTTGTAGAGGCTTCAAACCGTATTAATTGTAAAGCTGTTAAGAAAGCTGAACCAATAACCCCTGAGGTTCTAAGGATACTTTGTAAGCGTTATGGGGATAGTAGTAACTTAGTTGACATTAGATTCATATGTATGTGTTTACTTTCTTACGCGGGGTTTTTCCGCATTTCTGAATTATTGAATATTAGGAGGAATAATATTGTAACCCAAGACGAGTATCACAAGATCCTCGTAGAAGTTAGCAAAACAGACAAATACAGAGAAGGCTCTTGGGTTTATATTGCCAAAACGGGCAATGATACATGCCCATATACCTTTCTCCTTAAATACTTGAGTGCTGCAGAGATACCTAACAATTCACAAGGTTTCATATTTAGATCAGTAAGATATGACAAACAAGCCAAAAGAAACGTTCTTTCTACAAAAGTTCTTAGCGCCAACAGATCTAGAGAGATACTTAAAGCAAATCTGGTATCTGTTGGAGTAAATTCTTCTGGTTTTAGTAACCACAGTTTTAGGTCTGGAGGGGCTACCGCAGCAGCGAATCTAAATATACCAGACAGATTATTTAAAATCCACGGTAGGTGGAAATCTGAGTCTGCCAAGGACGGCTACGTGTGTGACAAAATCGAGGCACGGCTAATAGTGCCTAAGAATATTGGACTGTAAAGTATTCTCAAAGTAATTGTAACTGATGCTTTTTCAGTTTCGCATCCTAGCACTGCACATATCCTATCCTACCAATAATAATAAAGTATTATGGTTAACATACAGGTGTTCTGTGTTTTATACGGAGATAAAGGTTTAGAGCATAAACGAGTTATTGTTGGCACGGAGTATAGACAATAATTTTCCTTGCTATTTCGTCATTTTCAGGCAAAATATCATCCTCTAAATACTGGATGATAGGATAAAGAGCTGAATCTCTCTTTTGTAGGTCCTGGATTTGGTCAATCGCCACTCCTGGTACATCTAGTGCGCCTATGTTTGAGTAAGGTCTGCGACTCAGTGAGTCCGCGTTTGTGTTTAATTTACCAGGCTTGTGTTGAATTTCAAAATAAAATTGTTGCATTAACAAACTCCAACGCGCTAATCGATCTATTGGATCCTTAATATTCATGAGCCACGTAAGCGGTCTATGATCTGAGAAGAGAATGAACTTTTGGCCTTGTAAATATGGTTGAAATTTCTTAATAGCAGCGATACCTGCGAGTGCTTCCCTCTCGGTAGCGCTATAGTTCTGTTCTGCCGGATTGAGATCTCGCCCGGCATATGCAATGGCGACTTCGCGTTCATTCTGTACCTGGGATAGTACCATTCCTATCCCGGTTGCGCTTGCATCCACATGCACTAAACATTGTTGTTGAAAATCTAGATATGCCAGAATGGGAGCACTTACCAATGCGCGTTTTAATAGATCAAAAGCGCTCTGGCAATCGGTCGTCCATTCGAATTGAACATCCTTGCGAGTTAGCCGGTTCAATGGTTGTGCGTGTTTAGCGAAATCGCAAACAAAACTGCGGTAATAATTTGCTAAACCTAGGAAACTTCGTACGCTCTTGAGATTCTTTAGCACGGGAAATTCCGACACCGCTCGAATTTTATCGGGATTTGGTCTAATGCCATCCTTGGAGATAACATGTCCTAGATAATCTACCTCGGTAGATGCAAATCGACATTTACTAGGTTTCAGTCTAATGTTAGCATGTCGTAACCGTTGTAAAACCTCAGTAAGGTCGGTGAGGTGTTGAGCGAATGTAGGTGAAAAGACTATGATATCGTCTAAATAACACAATGTGATCTTATAGTTCAGAGATTGTAAAACGCTCTCCATTAGCCGTTGAAAGGTGGCAGGAGCATTGCAAAGTCCGAAAGGCATAACCTTAAATTCATGTAATCCTCCCCATATGTAATAAAAGCGGACTTGTCCCTAGTGGCTTCATCTAATTCGACTTGCCAATAGCCGGACATCAGATCCATGGTGGAAAAGTATTTGTCTCCCCCGAGGGAATCTAGTGCGAGAGCAATTAGAGGTAGTGTGTGTGAATCCTTAACAGTTACCGAATTTAGCCTTCTGTAGTCAACGCAGAATCTATCTGAGCCGTCAGATTTTTTCACGAGTAAAACAGGACTGGCCCAAGGACTAACCGAGTGTTGGATAATACCTCTCTTTAACATATCTTGTACGTGTGTTTCAACCTTGTCCCGCAGCTTGTCAACTGTGCGGTTTGGGCGTAAGCGAATAGGTTTACTATCGCCGGTGTCAATTGTATGTTTAACAATAGATGTGCGTCCCAACTCATTATTATCATACGCAAATACGTCACGGTATTGACTCAGAAGCAAAGTTAATTGGTCTTTCTCATGTGGTAAGAGATCTGGCTTAGATAAATCGACTACAATGTCCTTAGTGGTATTTCCTGTGGTGGGCGAGCAACCAGAATTACTAGTGTGTGGTGTAGTAGTGTTACCAAGCGCAGCAACGACCACCGGGGTCGGTTCATGTGAAAACCGGTCTAAGGTTGTATGTTTATGGATCGTAACCGGTGCATTTGTGGGATTCAAAAGGCGTACCGGAACGGTGCCAGTCCCTGATATTGTAACTAGAATCGAAGCACCGCATATATTGTATTGTTCGGCTAAAGATCGTTTTCGTTCAATTAGTCCTGTATTCCCTGAGGGAAATTGTTGTGATAAGTTAGCGATAACAAGGGTTTCAGTGCGCGGTGGTAACACAAACGTTTCTAACGCGTGGACAGTACATTATTTAACCTGGCTAGGATTAATTGTATTGTACGCCTTAGCGGGTGGTATATCAAGAGTGTGGTTCTTTAAATCAATTATCGCCTGATAATATTCTAAAAAATCTTTTCCGAGAATGACATCGTATTAAACTTTGTCAGCTACATAGACTAAGAAAGGGTATACTCTGTTATCAATAGTGAATGGAACTAAAATTTGTCCTAAAACAGGAATATCTTGTCCACTGACCGACCGGAGCATATTTAAAGTTGAAATTTCCGGTGAGTGTTTACTTAGTTCGGGAATTTGCTGCCATGTGTCTTTACCAATAACTGTAACAGCTGCGCCTGTATCTAACAAGAAAGTTAATTGAAAATCACCTATCGAACCTGATATTGTTAGATTGCTTGTTGTATTCTGGAAACCTTTGTATTGATATGTCCCTTCGTATCTGTAATCTGGGGCTCTTGATCACCCGTATTATTTGTAAATTCATGTCCCTGAATTCATCACCATGCGTAATGTTACTAAACTCTGAAATTTCACTAATGTAATTGGCCTTAAAATCGATCACTTCTTGTGGACTATCTGTAGTCGTAAAATTCGTATCTTCATATATAATGTAATTGGCCTGAATATCTTTGTCTTCTTGTAATGTATTCGTATTCTTTAAATTTGGGACTTCTACGGTTTCTGATTCCGTACCCAGTATTGCTGGATCGTTATCATCTACGACAGCTAAACATGGTTTCTGAGTATTTGCTTTTTGAGCGCAATTTGTCATTGTATTACTATTGGGACTATCTATGTCTATATCACTGCTACTTGTGGCAGATTGATTTGAATTTTCAATAATGTCGACATTCCGTGAATGAGGAATTTGTTGATTCTGTTCGACTTTAATAATGGACTTACGATGGTCATATTTATTGGTTGGTGCATGAATATTAGGCGCTTGGGTTTGTCCGAAGGCATTGTGAAACATAGTAAACATCGATTGAATTGATAGTTCCTTCCTCCCTTGTGGGAGTGGATTAAATATCACGTTCATTGTGGCTAGAACAGGTGGGCAACTATGTACTTTGACGTGGCTAAAATTATCTGGTATTGACAAAACTTTATGTTCTATGGTTGTCGTATTGTGACAGGCGAATGGTTCTATTGTCGAATGAATTTGTTGGTGATTATTTAATGATATTTCGTTCAAACCATGGATGGGTTCTTCTTCATGTTGGGTTGAATTCATGGGTTGAAAATGTTCTAGACCGTAATGATCCTGATCACTGTCCGGGAAAGCAGTGTCACTGAGCGAAAAATATATTTGATCTGAAGTAAAGTCTTTGTTTAAGAAACGAGCCGGAATATTCAATTCAGTACTTTCGCGGCAAACCGGAGCACTTCTTTGTAAAGTGTTAATCCCATTTGAGTGATTGTTATCGATAATCTCTACATTAGTATTCACAGCTGGTTTCCTATTCATTTGAATTTCGTGTGCTTTGGTAAAGTGTTTCGTTGTTTGATTTTGGTTCTCTCTCTCTTCTGAGTTTCTTGGTGTATTTTGTTAAAAGTATTTGGGGCTCTCGTAGCTTCCCGGTGCTCGAAAACCCGTTTTAGTTTAAAGGTTGATTTTGCCGTTGTGAGGAACGGACTGGAAAACTACGGTTTTGATTACCGTTTTGTTGGTTTTGAGGAATGCGGGGATCATTAAAACGGAGAGGGGACCTACAATTGCGATAGTGGTGTCCAACTTTCTTACAGTTGAAACAAATTATCTGCCCATCGGTTGAACGTGTAGTTCTACCGAAATCTCCCCTATCGTTAAAATATGGCCTGTTCCTAGGACGAAATTTTTTATCGTGTTCGCGATTACTGGAAATATGCCTTAGTTCCTCGCGGATGATTTGGCGTTTGTGTCGCGAGAGTTGTCTTGTTGAAAATTACGAAAGTTAGGGGTAAAGGTTGGATTACGGGGCGGATAGAAGTGTTGTGGGGCCTCATAAGCTGCGAGTGAACCTACTGAATGTGGAAGTAATTGTTCGGTCTTAAGTCTTTGGATAAAACCCTCTTGCAATGCCAGAATATCAGCCTTAGTTACTGCTAGCGCGGTTTGGGCAACTATGGTTGCTTTAAGTTTAGCGGCGTTCTCAGCCTCTTCTAACGTTTTAGGTTGTTGGAGAACCACATAATGTTTTATCTCAGGCTGTAGCCCTTGAATGAAATAATGAATTCGTCTGGTCTCAATGACTGGCAACTTACAAGAGTATTGGCTGGCCATGAAGAATCATGGACTAGCCATGAAGGCTCTTCAGTCTCCGTTCTTTCTCTATCTTCTCTTCTATGTTACAAGATATTCGTTCTGTATTTATGTCCTTTACAAACAATAGTTTCTGTGGTAGACAGATGTCCTTGACCAGATAGTTCTCAATCAATACAGCTGTCTTTACATGAACCTCCTATTGTAGGTAGGGTCGTGAACTGACCTTGAAAGAAAACTGTTCGACAACGACAACGAAAATAAGATATGTCAAAGGTGAAACTAGAAATCAAATATCATAGTTTGAGCGTAAAACATTATACGAGTCTTTAGATATGTTCCATAGAAATCCACCTTGAAGTTGGTAACTAATTTGCATTGACGGAAGTTCAATGGATTTGGTACCTGACAAAGTACGGAACTATAATTAGAAATACTCAAATCTTATTGGCTTGTTGTCGGGTCGCTTGGTACCGATAGCTTAAGATATAATCAAACTTAGTTCCTTGTAATTAAAATAGGTTATTGGAAAATGAGTTATCTTCAATGTTATCAATGGGTCGAAAGCGACCTTAGTAAATACAGGCTCGTGACCAAACGAGTTTAACAAAAGAATGTTTTAATTAAAGTAACTCAACTTTGGATGTGTCGAGCGTGGGCTAAACTAGAACTTGTTGATTTATTATACGTTTCTCCTACAGTAGGATTCTGTCTAAAATCGCAAGATCCTTTTCCTTAACAAGTGATATCGTAAGCTATGATTGTCCATTCCGTCCGTCAAATCTCCGTAGAAGGAACATTTTTTTTTCACGAAACACCTTAAACCTTGCGTTAGCTTGGTCATCGTCTTCACAAATGTTAACAACGGCACCAAAACTTTCGACGGCTCTATTGGGTAAGTTTCGCATTTCAGTACTGTTAACCATAAAACTGAAGAGGTAAAATACTCGAGCTTCACTCTCGAAAACGGTTCGCTTTACTCTAACAGATAATATCCCTAGATACCAGTGCATAATTCAACGCCATAAGTAGGTTGTAGTTTACTATGATACATTTCAACGCAACAAAGTACGTTATTGCAAGTCTTTATAGGTATAAAGAAAAAAGAGCGTATCAGTTCTGGTTAATATTAATGCAGATTTGTTTTCCCCAGCTCTGACCAACTTTGCCGAAAACTATGCCTTGTTTTAAAGATTGTCAAAACTCCCTGCCTTGGAAAAGTTAACCAATCAACCATTTACAAGTTGACATCAGGACCTGCATCAACACTGATTCCCCAAAATCTACATACAAAGTTTATACACTATATTTAACAACAATGACCAACCAATCAACAACAAAATCATGTTTCTACCTCATACTTGACATAGCAGTTGTTCAGGAAATATATACAAGCTACATTGTCAGGATTGTACTAAACTGTATCGCGGCACCTGCAGCAGTAATCTTGAATATCTTGGTCATCCTAGCGATCTGGAAGACACCGTCTATACACAGTCCTTCTTATCTGCTCATTGCCAATCTCTGTTTCACAGATCTTGGTGTGGGTCTCCTGGGGCAGCCTTTTGATGTAGCTTATATACTGGCCGAAGTAACAGGAGATATCGACTCTTATTGCATCATAGGTGTGTCCGGAAATTCATTGTGTTATGGCCTCGTAGGGGCATCATTTGGCATTCTGACAGCTATTAGCATCGATCGCTACCTTGCGTTACATCTTGGAATGCGTTACCGTCTAATGGTGACCACATCTCGGGTGACAAAACTATTGTTTGCATTGTGGGTGTCCGCCGCTGTGTTCGGTTCATTGCCCATAATGTTATCACCAAAAACATTTTTCAAGGTTACTGCATCATTGATGATACTTTGCCTTACCATCATGGCATTTGCATACACAATGGCATTCAAAACATCACCAGACAAGAATCGCACCTCATAACCGAACACAATCTTCTCTGAGCAGCATTATCAGACACAGAAAGTCTCTAAATGCCATGTTGTACATCCTCGGACTGATAGTGTTGTGCTACGTTCCTTATATTTGTACGTCTGTCGCCATTGCCGTAACGGGAGTGAATGACGTCACAATAGTTGCAGGAAACATTGCCAATCCCAATCGTCTTCGCAAATTCCTGCTTAAATCCCATTCTCTATTGCTGGAGGATCAAGGAGATCCGTTGTGTATGTACAAGTATCATTAGAAAAGTGTTTTGTAAGACAAACAATGAAGTTAATGCAATGACTTAAACAACAGCACATCAGGTAGGAGGAGTACAGTGATAATCCCCAAAATCTGAGAGGTGATAATTAAAAACCTGAGGGGTGATAATCAAAATCTGAGAAGTGATAATCAAAATCTGAGGAGTGATAATCAAATTATCTGAGGGGTTAGGGTTTCTATAGCGCTTATACATTAATGTTCAAAGCGCTTTACAATCTAAACAATTATCGAATGCTTAATCTATACATTACAACAGAAAATATAGCTTATAATACTAATTACAAAAATTGATATAACAAGTTAAAACACTAATCAGAAATCATAAGCAATCTTAAAAAGGTATGTTTTAAGCCTGGATTTGAAAGTATTAACATTCTCAGAAGATCTGATATTTAGTGGAAGATCGTTCCATAACTTGGGAGCGTGCACAGAAAAGACTCGGTATCCATAGTTCTTTAATTTATAAGATATGCAATTTAGGCGCAAAACAGATTAGATGAACGCAGTAGTCTTCTTGGTTTGTGTAATTCCAACAACTCTTGTAAGTAGAACGGAGCTAAATTATGTAGGGTCTTGAAAGTAAGTAGATTAACCTTAAAAATTATCCTATATTGAATTGGTAACCAATGGAGCTTTCTGAGTGAAGGACGAATATGGTCATGTTTGCCTCATACAATAACCCGTGCAGCGTTTTGTACATATTGAAGCTTTGAAATCATATGCTTCGGAAGACCATATAGGAACGAATTACAATTATCAAGTTTTGAACTAACAAAAGCTAGTATCGTATGATAGATATCTCCTGATATCTATACAATCTCCTAAACTATGTCATTTATCACAATTGGGATTTTCATAGAAATTTATGAATAAAACGTAAACTATAAAATCCATATATATCCATTGTTAGGTTTCTTTGAAGGAGTTGACTAAAGTGCGAGCCATTTTTTGCGGGCCGCGGGTCTCTGTTGCGAGCCGCTTTTTTTAAGCAAAACTTTGGTTTGGAAGAAGGAAATGTGGCTAAAATTGCTAAAACAAAATGTTCAAAACTCAGTTGTGATCCGCACGCTTCAAATGTTTTCATGACTTATAACATAGGGGACATGATTATTAAATTCTGATTAGCTTATGAGCAGGGATAGTTTTTCTTAATGAAGGGCGTGATTACTGGCGTCTGATTGCAAGTTGGTTGCTTAGCAACAGGCTTCTCGCTGGTCAAAGTTTGCAATGCAGATAATCAGTTCCAATTCGCTTCAGCTCGTATGTGCACTCCTCCAAAAAAAAAAAAATAGGGATACGATTTTAAAACCATTTCATGACAACAGAAAGTTTATAGGTAGGTCAACTAATCTGTTAAGTGCTATTTTACAAATTTGTAAAGGAGAGTTTGAGCGAATACTGTATTTGTCGTGTATTTTGTCGCTGCAAAGTTGACTCAGTTATCCTTGATTTTGACATTTGTTTGAGAAAATAAGTCCAAAAGCTTCTCATTCCCGCTTTAACGCTCTCTGTAATTGCAAATTATAGTTATCAAGTTAAAAAAAACCAGAAGTTTCAAAGAATTTCATTCAAAAACACTGCATTTTTCACCGGGCTGAAGTTAGCTGCCAATTCAAATCGAATTGGCTTTTTAGAAGTTAGCTGTCAATTCGAAGTTTCAAATGCGGAAACCGGCTATTCATATGCGACGGCATAGGTATCCATTATTAACTAGCTCACTGCCAAAAGTGTGCACTTTTTCTCCAAAAACAACACCCATTTAGGTCAACAAAAACATATCGGATGTCTCATGTCCTCACTAAAACACAGTACCAAAAATTAAAACTTGAATAACTCTTTCTAAACAAACACCCTGATCAAGCCCTTTTGTAGGATTGAAGAACTTCGGACATAGACCCCAGACCAGAGTAAACGAGAGTCACTCCTGTCGCGCCTTCTTATTTAAGGGGGTAGGGTAAAAACCTAGTTTGCCTTATCCTGGTCATATTTACGTTTTCAAACTTATAATAATAATAATAATAGTCTTTATTAATACTACACAACAGACGTGTGAGTTTACATGTAATAATGATATATATATAATAATGTAGAATAGAACTATGTAAATAATAACTCGATGAATAAATGTATTGTAATGTATAATAATTGCCACAAATATTCTGCTAATTGTTTTTGTTATATAAATTGAAAAAGACATCTGTTAAAAAACAATCTTTTAAATCTTTCAGTGCTGACTTTGGGAAGAATAAACTGGTGCCCGCGCTCTCGAAGGATTCTCCCTCTCTTAGGTGGCAGGAGCTCATACAGGGCATGATTAGGATCATTCATGATTCTTTTCCACATCTTAGTGTCTCTGTCTCTAATTACATCAGATATAATTATGCTTTTAGTAGTACAGCCAAACCGAAACGTCCGTTTACAAAACCTATCAATACGTTCAAGGTATTTGCTCTGATAAGCAGAGCCCCATACTTCAATACCATATAAAAATAAGGACATTATAAGAGAGTCAAATAGTTTGGTCAGTTGGTCCACAGAGTATCCATAATATTTACAAACTCTAAGAATGTACAGTCGGCTGTTAGCTTTACATAGTAGGTTATCTATATGGAGGTCCCAGTTACAGGGGTTGTCTTGAAATGTTACTCCAAGTAATTTCAACCAACTTTTCCTAAGTTGGGGAGACTTTCCTCGTACGACCATCTTCCAGGTCTTAGAGAGATTAAGAGTCATACGATTATTGGACGACCAGTTCTCAATGTTATTAACTTCTGCAGCAGAGGAGTCGTGGTTCTTTCTGACTGGCACCGTAAGAGTAATGTCATCCGCATATGTAATTAGCATATTGCTAGATGGATGAACTATTCTAATATCATTGACCATAAGGGAGAATAACACTGGTCCTAACACCGTTCCTTGTGGGACTCCTCGATTGATATTTACAAAGACAGTAGACACTCCATCAGTTACGACTCTTTTTTGTCTACCACTGAGAAAACTAATTATCCAGTTAATAATATACGGGTTAATGTCAATCTGTTTGAGTTTATCACATACTATATTATGAGTAACTGAATCAAAGGCCTTCTAAAATCAAAGGAGAAAACGCGAACAAAGTCAATAGACTGATTGTCGAGCAGCTTAAGCCATGTATGATAGCACTTAATAAGGGCCATAGTGGAATTGTGACCCTCTTTATATGCAAACTGGTCAGAACCTATTACCGATTTGAGAGTTTCATGTAAATATTTTCTGTATACTATTCTTTCGAAAAGTCTCATTGTGATGTTAGTCAAATAAATAGGTCTCAGCTGATTACTGGAAATTAGAGGAGACTTTTTTGGAATAGGCGATACATTAGAAAGCTTCCAGAGGAAAGGTACTGTATGGTTCCTAAGTGAGCAATTAAATACTTTAGTAATAGGTGGCGCAAGATGGTGGGCATAATCTCTCCACATCCAGTATGGGAATTCATCAGGTCCAGGAGCAGTGCGTTTCTGGTGAGCAAGGAGTAGTCTAACAGTGTGTTCATCTACTGTAGGAATTCTTGTGTTATCAGGGATGGGTAGGAGCTGAGGAGCGGAGTACTGGGAGGCTGTGTTGATATTTTGAAAATAAGTGTTAATAGTGTCAGGGCTAATAATGGAGCCAACCGGAACAAACTTGAAGAACTCTTTCTAAACAAACACCCTGATCAAGCCCTATTGCAGGATTGAAGATCTTCGATCATAGACCCCAGACCAGAGTAAATAAGAGTCACTCCTGACGCGCCTTCCTAGTTAAGTAGGGTAAAAACCTAGTTTGCCTTATCCTGGTCATATTTTGAATAACTCTTTCTAAACAAACACCATGATCAAGCCCTTTTGCAGGATTGAAGAACTTCGGACAGGAGCGTCCATATGTCCTATATAGTTGTCACAGCGTTTTTACAAGTTGAGCTATTTTTAGATTATATTCCCCGCCAATTAATTGTTGCACCGTCACGGAACAAATGATGCCTCATTAGCTACTTTTGTTATACCAAACAAAATGGCTGCTACGCTTTTGTGATTTATTTCCCCTAGGAATAATTGCAACTCAACAATAGCCGGAAACCGTTCTAAAAATAACCTAACTTGTAAAAACGCTGTGACATGGGCCTAGTATGCGGGATGGACGCTCCTAGTTATGGGCTCCTGATGAGAGTCACTCCTGTCGCGCCTTCTTATTTAATGGGGTAGGGTAAAAACCTAGTTTGCCTTATCCTGGTCATAATATTGTTTCATATTGTTTCATTTCTGTGATTTTTGAATTGTATTGTAACGGGCGAAAGTAAATTTCCTACTGGCATGCGCAGTTTCAATGTCCTATAGAATGTCTTATCAGACCTTCCGATTTTTCAGTTAGTCGAGGAGGTACTGGGAACGAGAATGCGCACGCGCAAACTTCCTAGCGTAATTAAGTCGCATGCGCCAGCATTTGTTTCTTGTGAAATGTGGCTTGGTTTTTTTCAGCCGAGGTAACACTTTTAAAATACCATACAGATAATATACACGTGGCCTTCAACATAAAGAAAATAAATAAATAAATAGATAATTAATAACAGTAACAACTTCTTGTGAAATGTGGCTTGGTTTGTTCAGCCGAGGTAATACTTTTAAAATATCATACAGATAATATACACGTGGCCTTCAACATAAAGAAAAGAAATAAATAGATAATTAATAACAGTAACAACTTCTTGTGAAATGTACAAAGTACTGTGGTAGTTGAGAAACATGCCCTATGTATGTGTTACATAACATATACAACGAATTTCTTATAATTATTTTAGAAAATGTTATTTTGTTCTACAAAGAAGAAACGGTGTGAGCGTCCGAGAGAAAAACAACGGATATATCAGATCAGATAATTTCGACGTATCTTCTATAACCTCTTGTATTGAAAAGGTAAAGCTTGATAAGAAAAAAATGAACTTTATGCCCTTAGACATTTGCTTTATTGCTAAATCCGTTTTTAACATACGGCGTTTCAAAAGCCAGAGGACTTACCTTTTTACGAACCATTCTTGTACGTCTATGAAGTTCAGATCAATCCGGGGCCCGCGACATTATAAATGAAACTTTTCAAGTGTTAATGCGGTTATACACTTGTGAATGCAGTCGCAGGTTTTTCAATAACACTGTTGCTAAACCAGAATAATAGTTCAACAATGCCACAAATGCATACCCATAGAGGACGTTAAATACAGTCATAATTCTACTGTGTATACATGTATATACCCTTTAGTTTACGAAGGCGTTTCCATTCCAGTACAGGAACAACATTTCAAGTATTTGAGATCATATATCCTGCGCACCCTTTCA
Organism: Actinernus sp. WN-2022; assembly: GCA_030867875.1. Taxonomy (NCBI): domain Eukaryota; kingdom Metazoa; phylum Cnidaria; class Anthozoa; order Actiniaria; family Actinernidae; genus Actinernus; species Actinernus sp. WN-2022. The sequence continues at coordinate 23,555,808 of JAOWCC010000019.1, forward strand.
ATTGAGCACATTCCATACACTTGCTGTACGTAATTCTCTTATCGCTCTTTTTCTCTTGCGTTCAACGCAATATAGCATGCAGGGACAACAGACACGATCAACCTATTGACTTCAGTTCATGAATTTGTCCACTTGTCTAGAGAACATTAACTGACTCTGGAAGTTTATGTTGTCATAGTATATCATTGACAAATGCTACATTCATCCTCGAACCCAGGCATTTCACATTAATTGCATTACCCTAAATAGAGTTTACACGTTTTTGGATAGTATGTCCCTTATCGGACCTGCACCCGCCTCACGAAAGCAAGTTCACATCACGAAGTTCACTTTAATGCGCCAAAGCTTTGAGGAATGTTACCTGACTCAGGTTGAAAAGTTAGGTTGTCAAGTCTATGTCAATAAAGAAAGTAAGAGAAAGGAACATAAAGTGGCAGGAGGGATCAAATTCATATATTTAACACGACCACGAACGCTGGACATATTTGGAAAAGTGATTTATTACAGTTTTTGTGTTAGTGCGGGTGATCAAGGTGCTTATCTCTCATCTCAACCGATTACTTGTTGGCGTCCTTTTACAATCACGTCCTATGTCAAACACAAACCGTAACATGATCTCATATGGGATAGACGCGGTGGATGAGTATATTAGGTCACGCTAATAAAGCCGGGCAAGCTAAGCTGCTAGGGCCAGGCCAAGTTGGATAAACTTTATACTAATATCAAAACACACTTGAACTACTGTCATAACCTCTCAAAAGGGTGCAGGGTTTTGACATTCAACATTCATGCATGGATGTTGGGTTAAATATTTGCAGCGATAATGCCCCCTATATTACAGTGCGACTACTGAAAGCGGGGCCACTTAGACAACGAGAACCAATCACATTGCAGAACTAAAACAAAGTATTACAACTTCGGTGACTTTAGCCAATAACAGCTAGCAAAGAACAATGCTACTTGACTTGGCGGAAATCTGAATATGCTTTGTTTTCGTTCTACAATGTGATTGGTTCTCGTTGTCTAAGTGGCCCCGCTTTCAGTAGTCGCAATAGGAGTGACTCTCATTTACTCTGGTCTGGGATCTATGACCGAAGGTCTTGGCCAGAGTATTTGTTCAGAAAGAGTTATTCAAGTTTTAATTTTGGTACTGTGTTTTAGTGAGGACATGAGACATCTGATATGTTTTTTTGACCTAAATGGGTGTTGTTTTGAAGAAAAAGTGCGCACTTTTGGCAGTGAGCTAGTTAATGGCTGCCTATGCCGTCGCATATGAAGAGCCAGTTTCCGCGTTCGAAACTTCGAATTGGCAGCTAACTTCAGTCCGCTGCATTCAAGTTTCAGTAGTCCAGAGTTTGAGTCTTCAGCTTTTCACGCGTTCAATGCACTTGATCCTGTTTTGCTGTTATACGTATCAGTATCAAAAACACCGTGGAAGGGTCTATTAGTTAATTAATAAGTGAAATTAATACAACTGCGAAGTGGCTTTGGTACGAGCACGAAAATACTGAATACAAGCAGCATGCTCGCTCTCTTGCTCAGTTTTCTTACCCTGGCGGAGTGAGGAGAAAGGGAGCTTTGGTTTAGTTTTTTCCTACGACCCACACGAATTCAGCCATGGCAGAAGTTCAATATCCGGCTCATGCTGCTCCAGAACCAGAAAACCCTCGTCAAGCAGCCCCGGAGGCACAACCAATTCAAGTAGTCGAACAGGCAGTTGAAGTTGAACAAGCAGCTGAAGGTGGACAAGCAGCTCAAGGTGAACAAGCTGCTCCTCGCGAACAGGCAGGCTAAGGCGAACTTGAGGTTAACATTTGAATCCACTATGTATTGATACCTAGTATCGAAAAATGCCAGAATATCGTCAAAAATATATCCCAGCACAGAAAGTGAGTGTCTAGGTACGATCGACGAACTTGGCCCGAGGACCCCATGTAGCCGATACTATAAAGTCATTAACCATTTATTTAAATTGACAACATTGTACCAATGTGACTATTTATTACTTCGCTGGACGTCACCATTTTGAAATCACGTGAGAGCAGCACTGTGCGTTTTCATTGGTCGATAGATTACGCCAAGCTAAGACTTAGCTGTCTCAAATTGTAAAATGTATCTCTCCACTGTAAATACCATACATATCTATATAAATACATATCTAATAATATTATTGTTATCAAATGTATCCATTGTAAAGTATCTGTAAATATTGTCGAACAGTTACACCAGCAGATGTATGTTATATACTGAGTTACTTACTGTTTTGTCGTAAACACATCTATTGTGAAATGATGATTTATTTTGCTGTTGTAGAAGTGCAAATAAACAGATATTATCTCTTCAGCGTACACGGTGAGTTTCTCGCCTCAAGAGACTATACAAATATCAAACACGATATATATTTTTCTCACGGATAATTGAGGCGAAACACTCGCGGAATTTCGCCGCACACGAGAGCTATCAGTTAGAAAACGACCTCTCGTGCCCGTTGCTCTCGTGTGCGGCGCGGGCTTTAATAGTCCAACGTAATTCAGCCTATGGCAACAATGAAGGATTTATATGAAGCTATTCATTATTTTCATACATTATTGTCTAGTATTGCAGCTTCCGTTTTGGTTCAAGTAAAGATGTTATACTTTAGTGAAACATTAATTAATGCAATCTTTCACCATGTAATACCTCTCTCCTAATTATTATACAACTCAATCCCAAGCATGGCAAACAGAGCAGTTTTCGATTGAGTGTCGTAAAACCAAAACCTGAGCCAATCACGAGCAAGTAAAAACGCAATGAACCAATCACGAGCAAGTAAAAACGCAATGAACCAATCACGAGCAAGTAAAAACGCAATGAACCAATCACGAACTGAATTCGTGATTGGTTTATTACGATGAAAAGTAATCGCAATCATGGATAACCAACCAATCAAACGCGATAACAATCACCTAATTACTTTTCGACACTCTATCTTTACTTCGCTTCGTTGTACAGCCGACACGAGTAGCCTTGTTTGGTTCTCCTAAAGTTCTTATCTTCTCAGATACGATATTGTCTTTTCATTATTATCATTAGAGCGGATTTAGTATGAATGGGAAAGAAATACGGCAAGACTCTAGGGGAGCCGGGATGGCGCGAGTCGTAAGGTCGGCGCTTCGCCTCTCACCTCTGGGGCCTGGGTTCGATTCCCGTTCGCGGTGCCACATGTGAGTTGAGTTTGTTCGTATCTCGCCTTTGCTCGAGGGTTTTTCTCCGGGTTCTCTGGTTTTCCTCCCTCCGCAAAAAATCAAATTCGATCTGTGTTTTAGCCCCTGTGGTTGTTTTAGGTCTCGTTAAAATTCAGAGTTTTTCTTTCAGAGTTTTTTTTGAGTCTGTTAGTTGATTCGATTAGCCATTTCAATGCATGGCATGCCGCGAGTCGTTGACATATAACTTTCAATGTGAAATCATGTGACATCTGCTCTATTATTACTATATATTGTTATTACTAATTGAGCGGATTTCTATTGAGTGTTGAAAGTAATAGGCCCTTTGCGAACACAGTCACGTGCACATATAATACTTCACAAAATTCAAAATGCTGTTTTAGAAAGATCAACAATCGATTGGAGATGGAAAATAGCATTTACAAACAGGTTTTCCTAAAAACACTATCAATCTCGTAAAAGTACATTTAAATAAATGAAGTCAGATTTTTTGCCATGCAGCACAGCCACGTGATTGCATTTCTGCAAAGGGCCCATTTTGTGATTGCACTCGTGATCCCATGGGAAATGCTTTACTGGAAACAGCCACGTGCTGATATATCACTTCAATAACCAATGAATTGAGCTTGTGATCCCATTTCAAAGGCTTTACTGGGAACAGTCACGTGCTGATATATCACTTCAATAACCAATGAATTGAGCTCGTGATCCCATGTGAAAGGCTTTACCGGATGGCAAACAATCTTCAAAAACCCAGTTTTAGAAAGATCAGACAGTCGATTGGAGGTGGAAAATAGGATTTACAAACAGGTTTTACTGATAATACGACTGATCTCGTATACAAGTGCCTTTAAATAAATTACGTCATGTATCAGTTTTGCCACCCAGTACGACCACGTGATCACGACCTGCAAAAGGTCCATTCACAAACGTTAAATGAACCCTTAGAACGTAAACAAAAACGTAAACAAACTCTAGTTAAACATTGCCAGATCAGTTAATTCAAATGAAACACAAAAATGTTTAACTTCAGAGTAAGGGCTACAGAGTTCGCAAACAGTCATAAGATACCATTGACAGTCAAACAGTCAAACAGTCATAACATACCATTTGTCACTTTTTTATGGCTTGTTTAATTTTAAACCTTAAAAATCTAGCATTTCAAATTACATAATAAATATATGTATAAGCTATGTACAACCTACTGTATGTATAATGATTTACAAAAATATTGAATTATTACAAAACGAGCAGCAATTAGTAGTGAAATCAAGTTTAGCAATAGTAGATTTAAGGCTCTGACAGTGGATGATACTTTAATGAGATCAGAAAGGGAGTTCCAGAGTTTACAACCATTATAAGAGAATGAGTGTAAACCATATCTAGTGATTCTAGCACTAGGAATTTTAAGGGAGTGAAGTTAATTGTACAAGTTCTCTGAGTTATAAGGTCACTGATGTAATAATTTGATGCTTGTCCACAATAACACAGTTTGATTCTTGTCAAATCCTTGCAAAACCTCAGGCAACTATGATCGTCGTTTCCAATTCTACCCGGTAATCAATAGCTTAACACCATGTGAAACTACTGTGTTAGTTACAAGAAAATCGAGAAAGCGGGATGGAGTATATCACTAGGTTAATTGTGAATATTTGGTGAAAAGCGCGCCAATAGAGGGCATGGGATAACTCTGTTGCCACCCAATTCAGATCATGTAAACAGACGTTACTCTGGAGAATTGACTCTTTGAAAATGAATTATATTTAGATAGGCATGACTACATTATGATTATAATAAAACATAGGGCCCCTAAGGGCAACTCGTGGATGGTCAGTGAGCTATTTTGGTATATACTAAAAATCACGTGACCGATGACGTCATCGTTACGTCATCACCACTAAGTGAATCGTGGGAAAATAATACGATACCTGTCCAAGTTTGATCTGTCTGGCATTAGAAATGAGGGAGATATTGGCATGTACTTAAAATTACGTGACCGACGACGCCTTCGTTACGTCATCACCACTAAGTGATTGATAGGGATTCGCTACCATGTCTGTCCAGGTGTGAAGTGTCTGGCATTAGAAATGAGGGAAATATGGGCATGTACTTAAAATTACGTGACCGACGACGCCTTCGTTACGTCATCACCACTAAGTGATTGATAGGGATTCGCTACCATGTCTGTCCAGGTGTGAAGTGTCTGGCATTAGAAATGAGGGAAATATGGGCATGTACTTAAAATTATGTGACCGATGACGCCTTCGTTACGTCATCACCACTAAGTGATCGATAGGGACCCACTACCATGTCTGTCCAGGTTTGAAGTGTCTGGCATTAGAAGGGCACCGTCAATACATCTTCTCCTGCATGACCAAATCTTTCAATTTTTGGACGCGTACCATAAACATCCGTAAATATATCTTCGGAATATCGAACACTATGCGGACAGCCAACGGAGAGTCCCCGATGTACACAGAAAAAAACGAAGTACACACCATAAAACGATGAATAAATTAGCTCGACCCACTAACCCTAATAACTCGTGTTCTGCGCTTCCGCACATCCACGAGTTAAAAAGGAACAATTCCCCAGAGTAGCATCTGTTCACGTCACATGATCTGAATTGGGTAGCAACAGAGTTAGCCGATTCGTCTATTTTGAATTGATGTAAATATTTAAAAATCTAAACGAAAACTTTGGCATCGTTCGTGAGTATGTTGTAGGACAACATATTTGTGACATCATGTGCAATTTCATTTCGTTTCATAAATACGTTTTCGCACACTGAAGTCGGGAATGAAGCTGGTTGAAATCTTCAAAATTACTCCTAGCCTTTCTCCTCCGAGATTTCTAATGATGCGCAAAATGGTATATTTTATTAGCGTGTTTTCAAATTCCTCCGTGGCGCATAGAGGTTTCTCTCGGCGACAGGCAAGGCAAATTAGAGATGATAAACTTCTGCTCGCAGAGTACGTTGATCTGCGATTCCTTTTCCAGACAAATACACACGTGTACCGTCCGTTGTGGTGGAGCCCATTGAGGCAAACAAAGCAACAAATGACAACCAATTAGTTTGGATTATAAAGTATAACAAAGAATATCAGGGGTTAATCAAAAGTGAGCACGAGGCCAATGCTCCATTTGTTACTCTGCGTTCAGCTTTGATGAATACTTTCATTCATTCAAATCGTGCTCTTATAATATTAGATGGGTATATGATGGCTTTAATACATGCATGGCTTAGATTCTAATCAATTGCTACTATATTCACTCGACAGCATGTCACTTTCAATTTTAAACTACTAGTTTTATTGTTTTTGTACTGCACTTTATAAGGTTATAGGGTGTTTTAAGGTTATAGGGTGTTTTCTATTGTTGGGTAGGCCAATACTGTCGCTCGTTTCGAGAAGTTCCACCCGACCCGGAGGAGAAAGGCACATTTCTGACTTCAGTGCGGAAAAACATATTCATGAAACGAAATGAAATTGCACATGATGTCACAAAATATGTTTTCCTACAACATATTCGCGAACGAGACCAAATTTTTGTTTAGATTTTTAAATATTTATAGGCGCTTTTCACCAATTATTCACAATTAACCTAGTGGTATATATACTCCGTCCAGCTTTCTCGATTTTCTTCATGTAACTAACACAGTAGTTTCCCATGGTGTTAAGCTATAGATTACCGGGGAGAATTGGGAGCGACGATCATAGTTGCCTGACGTTTTGCAAAGAATTGACAAGCATAATATTTTGCCGTAACATTTATATCTCTTTTGGTGTAGAGGTTTCCATTCCATCGATTTTATTGAAACTCGTTACCAACAAAGCTGATGGGTTAGTTAATCTATAACATTATTGTTTAAAAAATATATCGTGTCGTTTATGAAGATTTTCGCATTTTACTTAAAGACAAGTGGTCTAAAGAAGTACTTATATCTCCGAAAATATTACGTATCTTGGAATTTTGTTATGTGTTTACTATTTCTCAATATAATGAAATATATGATCCAAAAAATCTCAGAGATCGACCAAAAACGTTCCGCTGAATAGTTATAATCTTTTTGATGCCAATTCGACTGTCACAATACTCGCGAGCCACCATAAATAGCAAAATATATGATCTGTTCACCTGTTTCGAAAGAGGCACTTATATCTCGGAAAATATTATGTATCCTGGAATTCTGTTTTGTGTTTACTACTCCCTCAATTTCAGGAAATACGTGGTCCAAATAATCTTAATGATCGGCCAAAAACTTCCTGCTGAAAAGTTTGAATCTTTTTGATACCAATTCGAATGTCACAATACCCGCGAGCCACCTTAAATATCTATTCACCTGTTTTTAAATTTGTATCCACATGGAGCAAAACTATCATCACCGAGAGAGATTTTAGTTTTCACACGAGATTATATTCTGTATTACCACCGGTTTCATTATCAAGTTTACTATCCGAGTTTAAAATTTCCTTATCTATATGAACAGCATCAAAGTCACAGTCCATTTGTCCTTTTTTTGGTTAAAGTCTTCAGCCGCCAGTATTCCTCTCAGTTTCTCCTTCACCTTCAAGTATTTCCGACTGATTTCTTTTCTATTTTAAATTGAAAATGCTGTTAACATTTATGTAAAGCATTAGCGACTCCAACAGCAGTCTTAGAAACCCTTTTTTCAACAAGAAACGACAGTGATGACATCATTCTCATCAACCCCTCACACGATTGGCGTATCAGCAAAGCAGGTCCCAGATCAGTGACGTCACGTATGAATTCTAGGAGTGCTTAAGTACCTGGTAAACTACACTTCTCCTATGATAAAGACTGTCGCTCTTTAACAAAGTTCTGCTTTCAAAGTTCTATTGGAAAGAAGGTTTTGACTCTTGTGTAGCATTTTCCGAGTTGTTTATCGATCGAGAAGTACATTGCCAAAAAGTCCGTGTGCCTTAACCATTCCATTGCAACTTTCATTGGTGAAATAACTACAACATGTTATATCGTGGTATATTGTGACTCAACGTTGAAAAACCTTTTTCATCGTTGGTACTAAAACGCAGCTAGTAGGATATAAATAAGGTAAGAAGCCTTCTGATTTCGGATCAATTAATAATGCTGCAATAAGTGATATCGTAAGCTAGCCTAAGGTTGTCCATTCCGTCCGTCAAATCTCCGTAGAAGGAACAATATTTTTTCACGAAACACCTTAAACCTTGCGTTAGCTTGGTCATTGTCTTCACAAATGTTAACAACGGCACCCAAACTTTCAACTCTATTGGGTAAGTTTCGTATTTCAGTACTGTTAACTCCCCGGGGGTGCTCGACCTATCTTTTAGGGGTTAAAATCGTTAGCAGTGCTATCTCTTAGGGGTCTTCCAAAGGTCTGCTATCTTTTAGGGGTCTCCGAGACCCAACATTTTTGTGGCCGAGAAAAAATAGCGCTGGATCCTCGAGCATGAGACCCCACAAGTTGAGTCGGTATTTACGGCTTCGACATAGAGTTTGATCCATCCGAATATTAAAGACGAGGTTATGGGGCAGAGCTTTGTCTCTTATTTCCTTTAGTTTGCACAAATTTGTCTTTTGGAGTGCTATCTTTCAGGGGTAATTTTTTTGTGAGCCACGCCCACGCTATCTTTTAGGGGTGAATTTCATTTCTCACGTCGAGCACCCCCGTCTATTTTTATGGGGAGTCCCCCCCCGGTGTTAACCACGGTTCGCTTCACTCTCGGAAACTGTTCGCTTCCCTCTCGGTAACTGTTCACTCCTCGGAACAGATAATATCCCTAGATACCAGTGCATAATTCAACGCCATAAGTAGGTTGTAGTTTACTATGATGCATTTCAACGCAACAAAGTACGTTATTGCAAGTCTTCAAAGGTATAAAGAAAAAAGAGCGTATCATTTCTGGTTAATATTAATGCAGATTTGTTTTCCCCAGCTCTGACCAACTTTGCCGAAAACTATGCCTTGTTTTAAAGATTGTCAAAACTCCCCGCCTTGGAAAAGTTAACTAATCAACCATTTTTCAAGTTGACATCAGGACCTGCATCAACACTGATTCCCAAAAATCTACATACAAAGTTTATGCAATATATTTAACAACAATGACCAACCAATCAACAACAACATCCTGTTTCTACCTCAGACTTGACACAGCAGTTGTTCAGGAAATATATACAAGCTACATTGTCAGGATTGTACTAAACTGTATCGCGGCACCTTCAGCAGTAATCTTGAATATCTTGGTCATCCTAGCGATCTGGAAGACACCGTCTATACACAGTCCTTCTTATCTGCTCATTGCCAATCTCTGTTTCACAGATCTTGGTGTGGGTCTCCTGGGGCAGCCTTTTGATGTAGCTTATAAACTGGCCGAAGTAAGAGGAGATATCGACTCATTTTGCATCATAGCTGTGTCCGCAAATGCATTGGGTTATGGCCTCGCAGGGGCATCATTTGGCATTCTGACAGCTATTAGCATCGATCGCTACCTTGCGTTACATCTTGGAATGCGTTACCGTCTAGTGGTAACGACATCTCGGGTGACAAAACTGTTGGTTGCATTATGGGTGTCCGCCGCTGTGTTCGGTTCATTGCCCATAATGTTATCACCAAAAACATTTTTCAAGGTTACTACATCATTTATGATACTTTACCTTATCATCATAGGATTTGCATACACAATGGCATTCAAGACTTTGAAACATCACCAGACAAGAATCGCAGCTCATAACGAAACACAATCTTCTCTGAGCCGCATTAACAGACACTGAAAGTCTCTAAATATTATGCTGTACATCCTCGGACTGATAGTGTTGTGCTACGTTCCATATATTTGTACGTCTGTCGCCATTGCCGTAACGGAAGTGAATGACGTCACAAGAGCTGCAGAAAACATTGCCATCTCAATCGTCTTCGCAAATTCCTGCTTGAATCCCATTCTCTATTGCTGGAGGATCAAGGAGATCCGTCGTGTATGTACAAGTATCATTAGAAAAGTGTTTTGTAAGACAAACAATGAAGTTAATGCAGTGACTTAAACAACAGCACATCTGGTAGGAGTACAGTGATAATCCCCAAAATCTGAGAGGTGATAATTAAAAACCTGAGGGGTGATAATCAAAATCTGAGGAGAGTGATAATCAAAATCTGAGGAGTGATAATCAAATTATCTGAGGGGTTAGGGTTTCTATAGCGCTTATACATTAATGTTCTAAGCGCTTTACAATCTAAACAATTATGGAATGCTTAATCTATACATTACAACAGAAAATATAGCTTATAATACTAATAACAAAAATAATAATCATAGCTAAAATTGATATAACGAGTTAAAACACTAATCAGAAATCATAAGCAATCTTAAAAAAGGTATGTTTTAAGCCTGGATTTGAAAGTATTAACATTCTCAGAAGATCTGATATTTAGTGGAAGATCGTTCCATAACTTGGGAATGTGCACAGAACAAGCTTGGTGTCCATAGTTCTTTAATTTATAAGATATGCAATTTATGCGCAAAACAGACTTAGATGAACGCAGTAGTCTTCTTGGTTTGTGCAATTCCAACAACTCTTGTAAGTAGAACTGAGCTAAATTATGCAGGGTCTTGAAAGTAAGTAGATTAACCTTAAAAATTATCCTATATTGAATGGTAACCAATGGAGCTTTCTGAGTGAAGGACTAATATGGTCATGTTTGCCTCATACTTTTACCCGTGCAGCAGCGTTTTGTACGTATTGAAGCTTTGAAATCCTATGCTGCGGAAGACCATATAGGAGCTAATTACAATTATCAAGTTTTGAACTAACAAATGCTAGTATCGTATGATAGATATCTCCTCAGTGATATATATCATTTTAAACCAGGTTCAAACCAGGTTGAAACATATCGCAAATGGTTCAGTGGCGTCTGCATGTGTGCTTTGTATTCCTGTACAATCTCCTAAACTATGTCATTTATCACAATTGGGATTTTCATAGAAATTTATGAATAAAACGTAAACTATAAAATCCATTGTTAGGTTTCTTTGAAGGTTGACTAAAGTGCGAGCCATTTTTTGCGGGCCGCGGGTCTCTGTTGCGAGCCACTTTTTTTAAGCAAAACTTTGGTTTGGAAGAAGGAAATGTGGCTAAAAAATGTATCACCTTCCGTCGGTCGCCCTCTACTGATAAGTAATTGCTAAAACCATAGTTAATAGAGTGGAATGGTTATGAAACCCGGCAAACTTCAAAGGGGCTAACAAAGGCGCTGCGATTTATGTTGGAAGGGGACAAGACAAAAGATTGTGCAGGGTCATAGTTCATTAGCGTCCCCTGAACGACTGAACTCACACGTTTCTAATGGCTGATTGATTAACACATTGGAATTTCTATTGTGTTTTGTGCAGGGTCACGGTTGAAAAAAGCTAACAAAGACATATAACAAAGAAGGTCGCTGGGTTTCATAACCATTCCACTCTATTAACTATGCTAAAACTGACTGTCAGTCTCAAACGAAATGTTCAAAACTCAGTTGTGACCCGCACGCTTCAAATGTTTTCATGACTTATAACATAGGGGACATGATTATTAAATTCTGATCGATTGGCTTATGAGCAGGGATATTTTTTCTTAATGAAGGGCCTGATTACTGGCGTCTGATTGCAAGTTGGTTGCTTAGCAACAGGCTTCTCGCTGGTCAAAGTTTGCAATGCAGATAATTCAGTTCCAATTCACTTCAGCTCGTGTGTGCACTTCTCCTCCAAAAATAACAAATAAGGATTTTACAACCATTTCATGACAACAGAAAGTTTATAGGTAGGTCAACTAATCTGTTAAGTGTTATTTTACAAATTTCTAAAGGATATTTTGAGCGAATACTGTATTTGTCGTGTATTTTGTCTCAGTTATCCTTGATTTTGACATTTGTTTGAGAAAATAAGTCCAAAATCTTCTCATTCAAATTATAGTTATCAAGTTAAAAAAACCCAGAAGTTTCAAATAATTTCATTCAAAAACACTGCATTTTTCTGTAGTCCAGAGTTTGAGTATTCAGAATTTCACGCGTTCAATGCACTCGATCCTGTTTTGCTGTTATACGTATATATAAAAAAAACCGTGGAAGGGTCTATTAGTTAATTAATAAGTGAAATTAATACAACTACGAATATGGCTCTATTTGTGGCTTTGGTACGAGCACGAAAAAGACGGCGGTGGGTTGCCTGTGGTATCCCTGCGTTCATTGGGGAATTGGGTGCACAAAATGGCGGCGACCTTCCACTTAATTGTTGGTTGAGCAGGAGTTTTAAGCCAGAATTAGAGGCAATTGAGAGCTGATTGGCATAGCTTATTAAATCGGTTTGTTTTGATCGTGTTGTGATGCAAAACCATTCCGATACAATTTCTATAGTACACAATAGCAAAATTGCAAGTAGACGTTAAGGAGGGGAGGGGGGAAGGGGGAGTAGGGGTACGGCAATTTGGAAGGATTTATAAAATCCCATACATATCTTCTATTCATAACACTCGTAATGATATGCACGGATGGATTTAGGCTATAAACACCAAATAACTCCAAATAACTGCATGTATATTTTGCACATTTGCACGTGTATTACGAATAGGCAAGTAAAAATACTGAATACAAGCAGCATGCTCGCTCTCTTGCTCAGTTTTCTTACCCTGGCGGAGTGAGGAGAAAGGGAGCTTTGGTTTTTTTTTCCTACGACCCACACGAATTCAGCCATGGCAGAAGTTCAATATCCGGCTCATGCTGCTCCAGAACCAGAAAACCCTCGTCAAGCAGCCCCGGAGGCACAACCAATTCAAGTAGTCGAACAGGCAGTTCAAGTTGAACAAGCAGCTGAAGGTGGACAAGCAGCTCAAGGTGAACAAGCAGCTCCTCGCGAACAGGCAGGCCAAGGCGAACTTGAGGTTAACATTTGAATCCACTATGTATTGATACTTGGTATCGAAAAATGCCAGAATATCGTCAAAAATATATCCCAGCACAGAAAGTGAGTGTCTAGGTACGATCGACGAACTTGGCCCGAGGACCCCATGTAGCCGATACTATAAAGTCATTAACCATTTATTTAAATTGACAACATTGTACCAATGTGACTATTTATTACTTCGCTGGACGTCGCCATTTTGAAATCACGTGAGAGCAGCACTGTGCGTTTTCATTGGTCGATAGATTACGCCAAGCTAAGACTTAATTAGCTGTCTCAAATTGTAAAATGTATCTCTCCACTGTAAATACCATACATATCTATATAAATACATATCTAATAATATTATTGTTATCAAATGTATCCATTGTAAAGTATCTGTAAATATTGCCGGTCGAACAGTTACACCAGCATATGTATGTTATATACTGAGTTACTTATATTTTGTCGTAAACACATCTATTGTAAAATGATGATTTATTTTGCTGTTGTAGAAGTGCAAATAAACAGATATTATCTCTTCAGCGTACACGGTGAGTTTCTCGCCTCAAGAGACTACAAATATCGAACACGATATATATTTTTCTCACGGATAATTGAGGCGAAACACTCGCGGAATTTCGCCGCACACGAGAGCTATCAGTTAGAAGAAAAGGACCTCTCGTGCCCGTTGCTCTTGTGTGCGGCGCGGGCTTTAATAGTCCAACGTAATTCAGCCCATGGCTACAATGAAGGATTTATATGAAACTATTCATTATTTTCATGCATTATTGACCAGTATTGCAGCTTGCGTTTTGGTTCAAGTAAAGATGCTAACTTTAGTGAAACATTAATTAATGCAATCTTTCACCATGTACTACCTCTCTGAGTCTCCTAATTATTATACAACTCAATCCCAAGCATGGCAAACAGAGCAGTTTTCGATTGAGTGTCGTAAACCCAAAACCAGAGCCTATCAGGAGCAAGTAAAAACACAACGAACCAATCAGGAGCAAGTAAAAACGCAATGAACCAATCGCGAACTGAAGTAATTCGTGATTGGTTTATTACGATGAAAAGTAATCGCAATCATGGATAACTAACCAATCAAACGCGATAACAATCACCTAATTACTTTTCGACACTAGCTTTACTTCGCTTCGTTGTACAGCCGACACGAGTAGCCTTGTTTGGTTCTCCTAAAGTTCTTATCTTCTCAGATACGATATTGTCTTTTCATTATTATCATTAGAGCGGATTTAGTATGAATGGGAAAGAAATACGGCAAGACTTTAGGGGAGCCGGGATGGCGCGAGTCGTAAGGTCGGCGCTTCGCCTCTCACCTCTGGGGCCTGGGTTCGATTCCCGTTCGCGGTGCCACATGTGAGTTGAGTTTTTTTGAGTCTGTTGATTTGATTAGCCATTTCAATGCATGGCATGCCGCGAGTCGTTGACATATAACTTTCTATGTGAAATCATGTGACATCTGCTCTATTATTACTATATATCGTTATTACTAATTGAGCGGATTTCTATTGAGTGTTGAAAGTAATAGGCCCTTTGCAGAACACAGTCACGTGCACATATAATACTTCACAAAATTCAAAATGCTGTTTTAGAAAGATCAACAATCGATTGGAGATGGAAAGTAGCATTTACAAACAGGTTTTCCTAAAAACACTATCAATCTCGTAAAAGTACATTTAAATAAATGAAGTCAGATTTTTTGCCATGCAGCACAGCCACGTGATTGCATTTCTGCAAAGGGCCCATTTTGTGATTGCACTCGTGATCCCATGGGAAATGCTTTACTAGAAACAGCCACGTGCTGATATATCACTTCAATAACCAATGAATTGAGCTCGTGATCCCATTTCAAAGGCTTTACTGGGAACAGTCACGTGCTGATATATCACTTCAATAACCAATGAATTGAGCTCGTGATCCCATGGGAAAGGCTTTACCGGATGGCAAACAATCTTCAAAAACCCAGTTTTAGAAAGATCGACAGTCGATTGGAGGTGGAAAATAGGATTTACAAACAGGTTTTACTGATAATACCACTGATCTCTTATACAAGTGCCTTTAAATAAATTACGTCATGTATCAGTTTTGCCACCCAGTACGACCACGTGGTCACGACCTGCAAAAGGTCCATTCACAAACGTTAAATGAACCCTTAGAACGTAAACAAAAACGTAAACAAAGTCTACTTAAACATTGCCAGATCAGTTAATTCAAATGAAACACAAAAATGTTTAACTACAGTGGGACAACTACAGATGGACAACTACAGTTGAACCTCCCGTAAGCGACCACCCTCGGAACCTGGAAAAGTGGTCGCTTACTAGAGGTGGTCGTTTACGAGAGTAACCACCACAGGAAGTCCAAATTTTAGTAATATGATATCTGGTCTCTAGGGACAGGGAATATCAATACAACAACATATTATGGGTTTGTAGTGCTCAAACGTCAAAGCCTTTAAAATTTTCAGCGAACATGAACTTCAACAGATAAACGGGGCTTGATAGTGTCAAAAAATATTTACAGTTTATGGCTTGAAAAACCTTTTAATCGAGGATTGTGTGAACGATTTCAGTTGTACGGTCGTTTACCGAAGGGCAAATAACAAAGAATAATCCAACTCTCAAGCCCAAAAGGTGGTTGCGGTCGCTTACGAGAGGTGGGCGCTTACGAGAGGTGGGCGCTTACGAGAGGTATTCTATGTAGTGATTTGACTGAGAGACAAAACGGGCTTTTGATAAGTGTCGCTTAAGAGAGGTGGTCGCCTACGAGAGGTGGTCGCATGGAGAGGTTCCACTGTATCTTCCATCTGGTCACTTTTTTATGGCTTGTTTAATTTAAACCTTAAAAATCTAGCATTTCAAACTAAAAGTTGTTACATAATAAATATATGACTGTATAAGCTATGTATAATGATTTACAAAAATATTAAATTATTACAAAACGAGCAGCAGTTAGTAGTGAAATCAAGTTTAGCAATAGCAGATTTAAAGGCTCTGACAGTGGATGATACTTTAATGAGATCAGAAAGGGAGTTCCAGAGTTTACTACCATTATAAGAGAATGAGTGTAAACCATATCTAGTGGTTCTAGCACTAGGAATTTTAAGGGAGTGAAGTTAATTGTACAAATTCTATGAGTTATAAGGTCACTGATGTAATAATTTGATGCTTGTCCACAATAACACAGTTTGATTCTTGTCAAATCCTTGCAAAACCTCAGGCAACTATGATCGTCGTTTCCAATTCTACCTGGTAATCAATAGCTTAACACCACGTGAAACTACTGTGTTAGTTACAAGAAAATCGAGAAAGCGGGACGGAGTATATCACTAGGTTAATTGTGAATATTTGGTGAAAAGCGCGCCAATAGAGGGCATCGGCTAACTCTGTTGCCACCCAATTCAGATCATGTAAACAGACGTTACTCTGGAGAATTGACTCTTTGAAAATGAATTACATTTAGATAGGCATGACTGCATTATGATTAGAATAAAACATAGGGCCCCTAAGGGCAACTCGTGGATGGTCAGTGAGCTATTTTGGTATATACTAAAAATCACGTGACCGATGACGTCATCGTTACGTCATCACCACTAAGTGAATCGTGGGAAAATAATACGATACCTGTCCAAGTTTGAACTGTCTGGCATTAGAAATGAGGGAGATATTGGCATGTACTTAAAATCACGTGACCAGTGATTGATAGGGATTCGCTACCATGTCTGTCCAGGTGTGAAGTGTCTGGCATTAGAAATGAGGGAAATATGGGCATGTACTTAAAATCACGTGACCGATGACGCCTTCGTTACGTCATCACCACTAAGTGATCGATAGGGACCCACTACCATGTCTGTCCAGGTTTGAAGTGTCTGGCATTAGATGGGCACCGTCAATACATCTTCTCCTGCATGACCAAATCTTTCAATTTTTGGACGCGTACCATAAACATCCGTAAATATATCTTCGGAATATCGAACACTATTCGGACAGCCAACGGAGAGTCCCCGATGTACACAGAAAAAAAACGAAATACACACCATAAAACGATTAATAAATTAGCTCGACCCACTAACCCTAATAACTCGTGTTCTGCGCTTGCGCGCATCCACGAATTAAAAAGGAACAATTCCCCAGAGTAGCATCTGTTTACGTCACATGATCTGAATTGGGTAGCAACAGAGTTAGCAGATTCGTCTATTTTGAATTGATGTAAATATTTAAAAATCTAAACGAAAACTTTGGCATCGTTCATGAGTATGTTGTAGGACAACATATTTGTGACATCATGTGCAATTTCATTTCGTTTCATAAATACGTTTTCGCACACTGAAGTCGGGAATGAAGCTGGCTGAAATCTTCAAAATTACTCCTAGCCTTTCTCCTCCGAGATTTCTAATGATGCGCAAAATGGTATATTTTATTAGCGTGTTTTCAAATTCCTCCGTGACGCATAGAGGTTTCTCTCGGCGACAGGCAAGGCAAATTAGAGATGATAAACTTCTGCTCGCAGGGTACCTTGATCTGCGATTCCTATTACAGGGAAATACACACGTGTACCGTCCGTTGTGGTGGAGCCCATTGAAAGCAGCAAAGCAACAAATGACAACCAATTAGTTTGGATTATAAAGTATGACAAAGAATATCAGGGGTTAATCAAAAGTGAGCACGAGGCCAATGCTCCATTTGTTACTCTGCGTTCAGCTTTGATGAATACTTTCATTCATTCAAATCGTGCTCTTATAATATTAGATGGGTATATGACGGCTTTAATACATGCATGGCTTAGATTCTAATCAATTGCTACTATATTCGCTCGACAACATGTCACTTTCAATTTGAAACTACTAGTTTTATTGTTTTTGTACTGCACTTTATAAGGTTATAGGGTGTTTTAAGGTTATAGGGTCTTTTCTATTGTTGGGTAGGCCAATACTGTCGTTCGTTTCGAGAAGTTCCACCCGACCCGGAGGAGAAAGGCACATTTCTGACTTCAGTGCGGAAAAACATATTCATGAAACGAAATGAAATTGCACATGATGTCACAAAATATGTTTTCCTACAACATATTCGCGAACGAGACCAAATTTTTGTTTAGATTTTTAAATATTTATAGGCGCATTTCACCAAATATTCACAATTAACCTAGTGATATATATACTCCGTCCCGCTTTCTCGATTTTCTTGTAGCTAACACAGTAGTTTCCCATGGTGTTAAGCTATAGATTACCGGGGAGAATTGGGAGCGACGATCATAGTTGCCTGACGTTTTGCAAAGAATTGGCAAGCATAATATTTTGCCGTAACATTTATATCTCTTTTGGTGTAGAGGTTTCCATTGCATCGATTTTATTGAAACTCGTTACCAACAAAGCTGATGGGTTAGTTAATCTATAACATTATTGTTTAAAAAATATATCGTACGTGTCGTTTTTGAAGATTTTCGCATTTTACTTAAAAACAAGGGGTCGAAAGAAGTACTTATATCTCCGAAAATATTACGTATCTTGGAATTTTGTTATGTGTTTACTATTTCTCAATATAATGAAATATATGATCCAAAAAATCTCAAAGATCGAGCAAAAACGTTCCGCTGAATAGTTCTAATCTTTTTGATGCCAATTCGACTGTCACAATACTCGCGAGCCACCATAAATATCAAAATAGATGATCTGTTCACCTGTTTCGAAAGAGGCACTTATATCTCGGAAAATATTATGTATCTTGGAATTCTGTTTTGTGTTTACTATTCCTCAATTTCAGGAAATACGTGGTCCAAATAATCTTAATGATCGGCCAACAACTTCCTGCTATAAAGTTTGAATCTTTTTTATACCAATTCGGCTGTCACAATACCCGCGAGCCACCTTAAATATCTATTCACCTGTTTTTAAATTTGTATCCACATGGAGCAAAACTATCATCACCGAGAGAGATTTTAGTTTTCACACGAGATTGTATTCTGTATTACCACCAGTTTAATTATCAAGTTTACTATCCGAGTTTAAAATTTCCTTATCTATATGAACAGCATCAAAGCCACAATCCATTTGTCCATTTTTTGGTTAAAGTCTTCAGCCGCCAGTATTCCTCTCAGTTTCTCCTTCACCTTCAAGTATTTCCGACTGATTTCTTTTCTATTTTAAATTGAAAATGCTGTTAACATTTATGTAAAGCATTAGCGACTCCAACAGCACTCTTAGAAACACTTTTTTCAACAAGAAACGACAATGATGACATCATTCTCATCAACCCCTCACACGATTGGCGAATCAGCAAAGCAGGTCCCAGATGACGTCACGTATGAATTCTAGGAGTGCTTAAGTACCTGGTCAACTACACTTCTCCTATGATAAAGACTGTCGCTCTTTAACAAAGTTCTGACAAACAACTGCTTTCAAAGTTCTATTGGAAAGAAGGTTTTGACTCTTGTGTAGCATTTTCTGAGTTGTTTATCGATCGAGAAGGACATTGCCAAAAAGTCCGTGTGCCTTAACCATTCCATTGCAACTTTCATTGGTGAAATAACTACAACATGTTATATCGTGGTATATTGTGACTCAAGGTTGAAAAACCTTTTTCATCGTGTGTACTAAAACGCAGCTAGTAGGATATAAATAAGGTAAGAAGCCTTCTGATCTCGGATCAATTAATAATGCTGCAATAAGTGATATCGTAAGCTAGCCTAAGGATTGTCCATTCCGTCCGTCAAATCTCCGTAGAAGGAACATTTTTTTTTTCACGAAACACCTTAAACCTTGCGTTAGCTTGGTCATTGTCTTCACAAATGTTAACAACGGCACCCAAACTTTCGACTCTATTGGGTAAGTTTCGTATTTCAGTACTGTTAACCATAAAACTGAAGAGGTAAAATACTCGAGCTTCACTCTTGGAAACGGTTCGCTTCACTCTCGGAAACTGTTCGCTTCCCTCTCGGTAATTGTTCACTCCTCGGAACAGATAATATCCCTAGATACCAGTGCATAATTCAACGCCATAAGTAGGTTGTAGTTTACTATGATGCATTTCAACGCAACAAAGTACGTTATTGCAAGTCTGTATAGGTATAAAGAAAAAAGAGCGTATCATTTCTGGTTAATATTAATGCAGATTTGTTTTCCCCAGCTCTGACCAACTTTGCCGAAAACTATGCCTTGTTTTAAAGATTGTCAAAACTCCTCGCCTTGGAAAAGTTAACCAATCAATCATTTTTCAAGTTGACATCAGGACCTGCATCAACACTGATTCCCAAAAATCTACATACAAAGTTTATACACTATATATTTAACAACAATGACCAACCAATCAACAACAAAATCATGTTTCCACATCAGACTTGACACAGCAGTTGTTCAGGAAATATATACAAGCTACATTGTCAGGATTGTACTAAACTGTATCGCGGCACCTGCAGCAGTAATCTTGAATATCTTGGTCATCATAGCCGTCTGGAAGACACCGTCTATACACAGTCCTTCTTATCTGCTCATTGCCAATCTCTGTTTCACAGATCTTGGTATGGGTCTCCTGGGGCAGCCTTTTGATGTAGCTTATAAACTGGCCGAAGTAAGAGGAGATATCGACTCATTTTGCATCATAGGTGTGTTCGCAAATGCATTGGGTTATGTCCTCGCAGGGGCATCATTTGGCATTCTGACAGCTATTAGCATCGATCGCTACCTTGCGTTACATCTTGGAATGCGTTACCGTCTACTGGTAACGACATCTCGGGTGACAAAGCTGTTGGTTGCATTATGGGTGTCCGCCGCTGTGTTCGGTTCATTGCGAATAATGTTACCACCAAAGACATTTTTCAAGGTTACTGCATCATTGATGATACTTTGCCTTATCATCATGGCATTTGCATACACAATGGCATTCAAGACTTTGAAACATCACCAGACAAGAATCGCACCTCATAACCGAACACAATCTTCTCTGAGCAGCATTAACAGACACAGAAAGTGTCTAAATGCCATGTTGTACATCCTGGGACTGATAGTGTTGTGCTACGTTCCTTATTTTTGTACGTCTGTCGCCGTTGCCGTAACGGGAGTGAATGACGTCACAAGAGCTGCAGAAAACATTGCCATCCCAATCGTCTTCGCAAATTCCTGCTTAAATCCCATTCTCTACTGCTGGAGGATCAAGGAGATCCGTCGTGTATGTACTAGTATCATTAGAAAAGTGTTCTGTAAGACAAACAATGAAGTTAATGCAGTGACTTAAACAACAGCACATCAGGTGGAAGTACAGTGATAATCCGCAAAATCTGAGAGGTGATAATTAAAAATCTGAAGGGTGATAATCACAATCTGAGAAGTGATAATCAAAATCTGTGGGGTGATAGTCAAAATCTGAGGGGTCATAATCAAGATCTGAGGGGTCATAATCAAATTCTGGGGAGTGATAATCAAATTATCTGAGGGTTGATAACTTGAAATTTCGTTCCGCCGTCCCTGAGAAGGTATTATTTTGGTGCTTCGATATATTCACTTTTTCCACGCTTAACGTCAACTGGACGTTTAGGTCAGATACACCCTCTCCCCATCCTTAACGTCCACTTGGAATTTTGGTAAATTGTATGGGAATCGTTTTGCATCACAGCACGATCAAAACAACCTACAGATTTTATAACCAATCAGATGTGAGAAATTTTAGTTACTGTATGATTTGTCATGAAATCGAAAATTTGAAGCGTGCGGGTCACAACTGAGTGATGATCCCTAAAGGAGTAGAGGAGTAAAAGAGGACATGCACAGAAGCTTGTGCTCTCAGATGTCGCATCGATCGGTGTAAATAAACAGCTTTAGTTGTATTCTCGGCTTCTATTTGACCTTGTTGTTCGACCTTGCGGAGTGCGAGGCTTGTAGTGATCGGTACTTGACTTAGAATTAAATCATTACAGCTTTGTTGTTCGACCTTTTCCAAGCCCGAGTAATTAGTGTTAATAAAGTTAAAGTACGTTGTAGGTAAATCGGTAAAACACTGTTTTTATCACGAATGCGCACAGCCGTATTAGCTGGTTGGCCGACTACTGAATGTCCTTTTGCAGTACAATCACGTGGTTGTACTGGTTGGCAACAATATCTGACTTTATTACTCTTGTACGAGATCAGCAAAACCTGTTTGTAAATGCTATTTTCCACCTCCAATCGATTGTCGCTCTTTTGAATTTTGTTTGTCATCCAGAGCCTTTCCCATGGGATCAAGAACTCGATTCATTGGTTATTGAAGTGATATATCAACACGTGACTGTTTCCTGCAAAAGGCCTATAAGTTGTTTATTTTAGAAATCTGCAAAATTATCTGCCAAAGATGGGCAACTGGAAAGCCATTTTATTTGTACTACCCCAATACGGTCCCGTATGTACTCGCCTTCTTGTGCATATTGCGTGCGTTCTTTGCATATTTATATTGTCCCTTTCTTCTAATTGCTTTTTCAGCTTTCTTAGCCTTTACTTCAGTTGATAAAACTATTCTCTACAAAAACATGGAAGTAGGAAATTAAATTAATGTTTTTAACGTTAGTTATTATATAGCCTGCGTAGCAAGCGTTTCCGTGGGTTTTTTCGGAGCGTAGGAAGACTTTTTCGCACCTACGCTCCGAAAAAACCCACGGAAACGCTTGCTACGCAGGCTAGTTATTATATGAAGTTATTTAAGCACGACCTTTTACTTACTTTGTACAATAGTCAATTTCGTATTCGAAAATTACCGCTGAATGCAATGAGTACAGCCGACGCATGTACGCAGGGTTAGCCTCATTCTGAAGTTAAACATTCATAAATGCCAGCGAGAAGGTGCAAAACGCGAAACTACAATAATACACAGTGTTGTGAATGGCCTTGCTTTCATGTTATCGACTCCAGCGCCACAGAACTGTGGGTGAGTTTGGTGCTTAAGATATATCCTATGATGTAAATAAAGATATTAAACCTCCTTTAGTGGTCCTTTTATTGTTTATTATTTATAATTGTTTGTGCTTCTTTTATTCTTAATAGGCTGGACAATGTGCAGTTGTGCAAATGTATCTGGTTGTTAAAGGTTAGAGCGGCTTTCGGTTGAGTGTCGTAAAATCAAAGTATTTACTGAGCCAATTATGGAGGAAGTAAAAACACAATGAGCCAATCACGAACTGAAGTAAGTTGTGATTTACTTGAACCAATCACGAGGAACTGTAAACGCAATCGTGATAACTTTCGCTTAAACAAAAATGATCGCGTAAGGGACCATAACAATGTTTGTTTAGAACTTGACTGGCTGATAATTGCAGAACATTGTTCACAACCAATACAACATTAATGTAAGTAAACACCTAAACGCAAAACCAAAACAATCACCGAATTACGGCTTTTCGGCACTCAATCGAAAATCGCTCTAATGGACACCAGAGATGTGAGAATCGGTTTTTCAAAGGTCTAAAACAGCCCAGTTCGTGAAAAGTTCGTGAAGTCAGCTAAGTACCAATGTGACTATTTATTACTTCGCTGAACGTCGCCATTTGTGAAGTCAGCTAAGTACCAATGTGACTATTTATTACTTCGCTGAACGTCGCCATTTTGAAATCACGTGAGAGCAGCGCTGTGCGCTTTCATTGGTCAATAGATTACGTCAAGCAAAGGGTGTCTTCAACCTTTAAGTTAGTATCGCCGAAAAATGACAGAATATCGTCAAAAATATATCCCAGCACAGAAGCTGAGTTTCTAGGTATACGATCGACGAACTTGGCCCGAGGGCTCCATGTACATACTAAGTCATTAACCAACATTGTATTATATCTCACTGGAATTTTTTTATCAGTTTAAGCCCACCCAGCACACGAGAGCTATCAGCTTAGCTAGGCTATGCTGTTAACTCAAGCGCCGTTTCACCGTACATGGTGAATTTCACTAAGATATCCCTTAGCTATAAGTACCTAGTATGTGACTATTTATTACTTCGCTGGACGTCGTCATTTTGAAACTCACGTGAGAGCGCTGTGCGTTTTCATTGGTCAATAGGTTACGCCAATCTAAGCTGTTAGCTCTCTTCAGGGTATTTACCAAAACCATCTAGCGCACACGGTGAGTTCCTCACCATAGATATTTCCTCATAGATATTTCCTCCCGTTGCTCTCGTGTGCGGCGCGGGCTTTAATAGTCCAACGTAATTCAGCCCATGGCTACAATGAAGGATTTATATGAAACTATTCATTATTTTCATACATTATTGGCTAGTATTGCAGCTTCCGTTTTGGTTCAAGTAAAGATGTTATACTTTAGTGAAACATTAATTAATGCAATCTTTCACCATGTAATACCTCTCTCCTAATTAGTATACAACTCAATCCCAAGCATGGCAAACAGAGCAGTTTTCGATTGAGTGTCGTAAAACCAAAACCTGAGCCAATCACGAGCAAGTAAAAACGCAATGTTTTTACTTAAAGGGGCATCGGTTTATACGCATGCGCAGCAGAGACAGATAGTTTAGTTTTTCGTGGGCCACGGGAAACTCAACTTATCCGCCATCAATGCGAGCGTGGTATAATCTGGTCCAATTTAACAGCTTGTGTGGGCCATCAGTCCTCCAAACTTCGTACAGTATTTTAGCTGTATATATTTATTAGTTCTATAGCCATTTTTTGTTTGATTTGCGAAAATGAGCTAGAAAATTTCGAAAAAAACACGAAGTCATCGTGGCGTAAACTAACGGTATGTTTGTACTAGTTCGATTTATCGGATGTCATGCACTTGAAAACAATTTTTATCACTTCAAATGAATGTCGATTGTTCACATGGCTATCCTGTGTGAGCTGCTGTAGTTATTTGGAATCAGGGAATGTTTGAACGGTGCATTTTGTACACTTTTGCAAGCATAGTGTAGCGCGCTGTTTACTCGTAACGCAGTCTGAATTAATAACAAGCTTGTTTGTACTGGTTCGATCTATCGGTTTTTATGGACTCCAAAATAATTTTGAAAGCTTCAAATGAATGTAGATTGCTCAGAAGACTATCCTGTGTGAACTACTGTGATTATTTGGACATCAGGGAATTTTTAAACGGGAGTTTGCCTACTGTTTTGGAAGCATACTGTAGCGCGCTCGACCATAGAATGTTTATTTGCAACGGAAGTCTATTTATAACCTAACTAGTTCGATCTATCGGTTTTTATGGACTCCAAAATAATTTTGATAGCTTCAAATGAATGTAGATTGCTCAGAAGACTATCCTGTGTGAGCTGCTGTGATTATTTGGACATCAGGGAATTTTTAAACGGGAGTTTGCCTACTGTTTTGGAAGCATACTGTAGCGCGCTCGACCATAGAATGTTTATTTGCAACGGAAGTCTATTTATAACCTAACTAGTTCGATCTATCGGTTTTTATGGACTCCAAAATAATTTTGATGGCTTCAAATGAATGTAGATTGCTCAGAAGACTATCCTGTGTGAGCTGCTGTGAATATTTGGACATCAGGGAATTTTTAAACGAGAGTTTTCCTACAGTTTTGGAAGCATTGTGTAGTGCTTGACACTACAATGTTTACTTGTGAAGAAAATCCTTTGACCTTTATTTATACCTAGCGTGTTTGTACTAGCTCGAACTATCGGCTTTTATGGACTGGACACTTATTTTACAGCTTCATGAATATGTATGTCGGTTGATCAGAAGACTATGCTCTTTGTGTTTCTGTGGTTTGTTTGGCATCAGAAAGTATTTTTAATGTACTTTTTGTTCGATTTTCGTGCAGTGTTTGGACATAATTCGCTGATATCAGATTTTATGCAAAATTATCCAAATCAAGCATGTTCAACATTCTAAGAACATAACTATTTGTTCAAATTATCATATCCAACTCAACTTCTTCCTCCATCGACTCTGAAGCCATTGTTACAACGTGGTTCCCTAATACAGGGCCGCCAGCCTTCAAAATGCTACTACAAATCCTCCCCTTTGCGACCTTCTCATGCACGTATGCTCGCTCAACCGGGAAGACCAGGTGACCAGGTGACCATGCCCCTTTAAGGACGGTGCCTACTAATTACAAACCAATTTGTTTTCTAAAAATCTATATGGATTGTTTGAATCCCCTAAGGAGCTTTTGAAATCAGAAAATAATTTATGGGGTACCCATACGTTTAAGAGAGATAATTAAGGATGAAAATCGACAAAAGTGCTGACTCAGCATTTTTCTTTGTCCGAGAAACTATTTTTTAATTCGATTAATATTTTGGATTATGTGGAAAAATATAAGGGCAAAAAACGTTAGACATAGCGTTCTTCACAAAGGATGCCAATCAAACCATTTATCTTACAATGATTATCATTTTTTGTACAAATTTTGCTTTGTAAGCCTCATTAGTGACCATAAACAGACATATATTTTTTGCTGAAATGGACATCAAGTTTCAATTTTATGAAGACAAAAAATATATGTAAACGTTTTTTAGCTTCTATATTATAGATAACAAAAAGAAAAAAATAGGGGTATCCACGCGTTTTAAAAAGTTATGTGGACGGTAGGCCTCTTTAACGCTTATTTTATTTTCAAAAATTGAATTTTTTTTACCAAGGCCTCCCTAGTAAGTCTGAAAATTGGTTTCTTTTATTGCATTCTGGGAGATTTTCAAGATGGCGGTGGGGAAAAGAGTCAGTCCGTCTTTCCACTTTCTTCATTGAAAACCAAACCTGTTGCTGCTTCCTTTGTGCTCAAACCCCATACAGTCCTTCCTTCTTCATTTGATTTCCAAGAGGCTTACCCGTTTTCACAAAGCTTATTTGACCGTATTCACACATTGTTTATACTGTCAAGTCCATGTTTGGAGAAACTGACGAAACTCGAAAGCATCGACAGGCCTAAAGCACAAGGCGCTGGGAGAAAAGACAGCAGCGATTCATGGCAGTCCAAACAACCTTCATTCAATTGGTCGGGTAAATCTCCTAAATCTACGATTCTTCGACCATCTCCCCACGATAAATCATCACTTAAGAATTAAGATGGTCGGCTCTTTTAATACCATTTCAGCTGAAAATTGTCTTTCGTGGCCGTGTAGTGGAATTTAAAGATTTACCAAATAGTTCATTTCTCAAGCATATCTTTCAACCGTATTTTAAAATCCTTCATCTTTCTGTCTGTCAAATTATACAATTAACACAGCTTTTTCAAAATAGTTCTGCAAATGGCCTGTCTCGCGGGATGACCCGCGGGACGTAAGATGCGCAGAACAGCGTGCGCGCTGACAATAGTAGGCACCGTCCTTATACCAATAACGAGGAAAAAGTAAACGCAATCATGGATAACCAACCAATCAAACGCGATAACAATCACCTAATTACTTTTCGACACTAGCTTTACTTCGCTTCGTTGTACAGCCGACACGAGTAGCCTTGTTTGGTTCTCCTAAAGTTCTTATCTTCTCAGATACGATATTGTCTTTTCATTATTATCATTAGAGCGGATTTAGTATGAATGGGAAAGAAATACGGCAAGACTCTAGGGGAGCCGGGATGGCGCGAGTCGTAAGGTCGGCGCTTCGCCTCTCACCTCTGGGGCCTGGGTTCGATTCCCGTTCGCGGTGCCACATGTGAGTTCAGTTTGTTCGGGATGGCCCAATTTTTGGACGCGTACCATAAACATCCGTAAATATATCTTCGGAATATCGAACACTATTCGGACAGCCAACGGAGAGTCCCCGATGTACACAGAAAAAAAACGAAATACACACCATAAAACGATGAATAAATTAGCTCGACCCACTAACTCTAATAACTCGTGTTCTGCGCTTGCGCGCATCCACGAGTTAAAAAGGAACAATTTCCCAGAGTAGCATCTGTTCACGTCACATGATCTGAATTGGGTAGCAACAGAGTTAGCCGATTCGTCTATTTTGAATTGATGTAAATATTAAAAAATCTAAACGAAAACTTTGGCATCGTTCATGAGTATGTTGTAGGACAACATATTTGTGACATCATGTGCAATTTCATTTCGTTTCATAAATACGTTTTCGCACACTGAAGTCGGGAATGAAGCTGGCTGAAATCTTCAAAATTACTCCTAGCCTTTCTCCTCCGAGATTTCTAATGATGCGCAAAATGGTATATTTTATTAGCGTGTTTTCAAATTCCTCCGTGACGCATAGAGGTTTCTCTCGGCGACAGGCAAGGCAAATTAGAGATGAGAAACTTCTGCTCGCAGGGTACGTTGATCTGCGATTCCTATTACAGGAAAATACACACGTGTACCGTCCGTTGTGGTGGAGCACATTGAAAGCAACAAAGCAACAAATGACAACCAATTAGTTTGGATTATAAAGTATGACAAAGAATATCAGGGGTTAATCAAAAGTGAGCACGAGGCCAATGCTCCATTTGTTACTCTGCGTTCAGCTTTGATGAAATCTTTCATTCATTCAAATCGTGCTCTTATAATATTAGATGGGTATATGATGGCTTTCATACATGCATGGCTTAGATTCTAATCAATTGCTACTATATTCGCTCGACAGCATGTCACTTTCAATTTGAAACTACTAGTTTTATTGTTTTTGTACTGCACTTTATAAGGTTATAGGGTGTTTTAAGGTTATAGGGTATTTTCTATTGTTGGGTAGGCCAATACTGTCGCTCGTTTCGAGAAGTTCCACCCGACCCGGAGGAGAAAGGCACATTTCTGACTTCAGTGCGGAAAAACATATTCATGAAACGAAATGAAATTGCACATGATGTCACAAAATATGTTTTCCTACAACATATTCGCGAACGAGACCAAATATTTGTTTAGATTTTTAAATATTTATAGGCGCTTTTCACCAAATATTCACAATTAACCTAGTGATATATATACTCCGTCCCGCTTTCTCGATTTTCTTCATGTAGCTAACACAGTAGTTTCCCACGTTGTTAAGCTATAGATTACCGGGTAGAATTGGGAGCGACGATCATAGTTGCCTGACGTTTTGCAAAGAATTGGCAAGCATAATATTTTGCCGTAACATTTATATCTCTTTTGGTGTAGAGGTTTCCATTCCATCGATTTTATTGAAACTCGTTACCAACAAAGCTGATGGGTTAGTTAATCTATAACATTATTGTTTAAAAAATATATCGTACGTGTCGTTTTTGAAGATTTTCGCTTTTTACTTAAAAACAAGAGGTCTAAAGAAGTACTTATATCTCCGAAAATATTACGTATCTTGGAATTTTGTTATGTGTTTACTATTTCTCAATATAATGAAATATATGATCCAAAAAATCTCAGAGATCGACCAAAAACGTTCCGCTGAATAGTTATAATCTTTTTGATGCCAATTCGACTGTCACAATACTCGCGAGCCACCATAAATAGCAAAATAGATGATCTGTTCACCTGTTTCGAAAGAGGCACTTATATCTCGGAAAATATTATGTATCTTGGAATTCTGTTTTGTGTTTACTATTCCTCAATTTCAGGAAATACGTGGTCCAAATAATCTTAATGATCGGCCAAAAACTACCTGCTATAAAGTTTGAATCTTTTTGATACCAATTCGGCTGTCACAATACCCGCGAGCCACCTTAAATATCTATTCACCTGTTTTTAAATTTGTATCCACATGGAGCAAAACTATCATCACCGAGAGAGATTTTAGTTTTCACACGAGATTGTATTCTGTATTACCACCAGTTTAATTATCAAGTTTACTATCCGAGTTTAAAATTTCCTTATCTATATGAACAGCATCAAAGCCACAATCCATTTGTCCATTTTTTGGTTAAAGTCTTCAGCCGCCAGTATTCCTCTCAGTTTCTCCTTCACCTTCAAGTATTTCCGACTGATTTCTTTTCTATTTTAAATTGAAAATGCTGTTAACATTTATGTAAAGCATTAGCGACTCCAACAGCACTCTTAGAAACACTTTTTTCAACAAGAAACGACAATGATCATTCTCATCATTCTCATCAACCCCTCACACGATTGGCGAATCAGCAAAGCAGGTCCCAGATGACGTCACGTATGAATTCTAGGAGTGCTTAAGTACCTGGTCAACTACACTTCTCCTATGATAAAGACTGTCGCTCTTTAACAAAGTTCTGACAAACAACTGCTTTCAAAGTTCTATTGGAAAGAAGGTTTTGACTCTTGTGTAGCATTTTCTGAGTTGTTTATCGATCGAGAAGGACATTGCCAAAAAGTCCGTGTGCCTTAACCATTCCATTGCAACTTTCATTGGTGAAATAACTACAACATGTTATATCGTGGTATATTGTGACTCAAGGTTGAAAAACCTTTTTCATCGTGGGTACTAAAACGCAGCTAGTAGGATATAAATAAGGTAAGAAGCCTTCTGATCTCGGATCAATTAATAATGCTGCAATAAGTGATATCGTAAGCTAGCCTAAGGATTGTCCATTCCGTCCGTCAAATCTCCGTAGAAGGAACATTTTTTTTTTCACGAAACACCTTAAACCTTGCGTTAGCTTGGTCATTGTCTTCACAAATGTTAACAACGGCACCCAAACTTTCGACTCTATTGGGTAAGTTTCGTATTTCAGTACTGTTAACCATAAAACTGAAGAGGTAAAATACTCGAGCTTCACTCTTGGAAACGGTTCGCTTCACTCTCGGAAACTGTTCGCTTCCCTCTCGGTAATTGTTCACTCCTCGGAACAGATAATATCCCTAGATACCAGTGCATAATTCAACGCCATAAGTAGGTTGTAGTTTACTATGATGCATTTCAACGCAACAAAGTACGTTATTGCAAGTCTGTATAGGTATAAAGAAAAAAGAGCGTATCATTTCTGGTTAATATTAATGCAGATTTGTTTTCCCCAGCTCTGACCAACTTTGCCGAAAACTATGCCTTGTTTTAAAGATTGTCAAAACTCCTCGCCTTGGAAAAGTTAACCAATCAATCATTTTTCAAGTTGACATCAGGACCTGCATCAATACTGATTCCCAAAAATCTACATACAAAGTTTATACACTATATATTTAACAACAATGACCAACCAATCAACAACAAAATCATGTTTCCACCTCAGACTTGACACAGCAGTTGTTCAGGAAATATATACAAGCTACATTGTCAGGATTGTACTAAACTGTATCGCGGCACCTGCAGCAGTAATCTTGAATATCTTGGTCATCATAGCCGTCTGGAAGACACCGTCTATACACAGTCCTTCTTATCTGCTCATTGCCAATCTCTGTTTCACAGATCTTGGTATGGGTCTCCTGGGGCAGCCTTTTGATGTAGCTTATAAACTGGCCGAAGTAAGAGGAGACATCGACTCATTTTGCATCATAGGTGTGTTCGCAAATGCATTGGGTTATGTCCTCGCAGGGGCATCATTTGGCATTCTGACAGCTATTAGCATCGATCGCTACCTTGCGTTACATCTTGGAATGCGTTACCGTCTAGTGGTAACGACATCTCGGGTGACAAAGCTGTTGGTTGCATTATGGGTGTCCGCCGCTGTGTTCGGTTCACTGCGAATAATGTTACCACCAAAGACATATTTCAAGGTTACTGCATCATTGATGATACTTTGCCTTATCATCATGGCATTTGCATACACAATGGCATTCAAGACTTTGAAACATCACCAGACAAGAATCGCACCTCATAACCGAACACAATCTTCTCTGAGCAGCATTAACAGACACAGAAAGTGTCTAAATGCCATGTTGTACATCCTGGGACTGATAGTGTTGTGCTACGTTCCTTATTTTTGTACGTCTGTCGCCGTTGCCGTAACGGGAGTGAATGACGTCACAACAGCTGCAGAAAACATTGCCATCCCAATCGTCTTCGCAAATTCCTGCTTAAATCCCATTCTCTACTGCTGGAGGATCAAGGAGATCCGTCGTGTATGTACTAGTATCATTAGAAAAGTGTTCTGTAAGACAAACAATGAAGTTAATGCAGTGACTTAACAACAGCACATCAGGTGGAAGTACAGTGATAATCCGCAAAATCTGAGAGGTGATAATTAAAAATCTGAAGGGTGATAATCACAATCTGAGAAGTGATAATCAAAATCTGTGGGGTGATAGTCAAAATCTGAGGGGTCATAATCAAGATCTGAGGGGTCATAATCAAATTCTGGGGAGTGATAATCAAATTATCTGATGGTTGATAACTTGAAATTTCGCTCCGCCGTCCCTGAGAAGGTATTATTTTGGTGCTTCGATTCATTTGTCGATTGTTTTTCTAAGGGGCCCTCGGCATATTAACTTTTTCCACGCTTAACGTCAACTGGACGTTTAGGTCAGATACACCCTCTCCCCATCCTTAACGTCCACTTGGAATTTTGGTAAATTTGTATGGGAATCGTTTTGCATCACAACACGATCAAAACAACTTACCGATTTTATAACCAATCAGATGTGAGAAATGTTAGTTACTGTATGATTTGTCATGAAATCGAAAATTTGAAGCGTGCGGGTCACAACTGAGTGATGATCCCTAAAGGAGTAGAGGAGTAAAAGAGGACATGCACAGAAGCTTGTGCTCTCAGATGTCGCATCGATCGGTGTAAATAAACAGCTTTAGTTGTATTCTCGGCTTCTATTTGGCCTTGTTGTTCGACCTTGCGGAGTGCGAGGCTTGTAGCGATCGGTACTTGTCCGGATATGCGCACAGCCGTATTAGCTGGTTGGCCGACTACTGAATGTCCTTTTGCAGTACAATCACGTGGTTGTACTGGTTGGCAACAATATCTGACTTTATTACTCTTGTACGAGATCAGCAAAACCTGTTTGTAAATGCTATTTTCCACCTCCAATCGATTGTCGCTCTTTTGAATTTTGTTTGTCATCCAGAGCCTTTCCCATGGGATCAAGAACTCGATTCATTGGTTATTGAAGTGATATATCAACACGTGACTGTTTCCTGCAAAAGGCCTATAAGTTGTTTATTTTAGAAATCTGCAAAATTATCTGCCAAAGATGGGCAACTGGAAAGCCATTTTATTTGTACTACCCCAATACGGTCCCGTATTTACTCGACTTCTTGTGCATATTGCGTGCGTTCTTTGCAGATTTATATTGTCTCTTTCTTCTAATTGCTTTTTCAGCTTTCTTAGCCTTTACTTCAGTTGATAAAACTATTCTCTACAAAAATATGGAAGTAGGAAATTAAATTAATGTTTTTAACGTTAGTTATTATATAGCCTGCGTAGCAAGCGTTTCTGTGGGTTTTTTCGTTTTTTTTCGGTTTCTTCCTACGCTCCGAAAAACCCACGGAAACGCTTGCTACGCAGGCTAGTCATTATATGAAGTTATTTAAGCACGACCTTTTACTTACTTTGTACAATAGTCAATTTCGTATTCGAAAATTACCGCTGAATGCAATGAGTACAGACGCATGTACGCAGGGTTAGCCTCATTCTGAAGTTAAACATTCATAAATACCAGCGAGAAGGTGCAAAACGCGAAACTACAATAATACACAGTGTTGTGAATGGCCTTGCTTTCATGTTATCGACTCCAGCGCCACAGAACTGTGGGTGAGTTTGGTGCTTAAGATATATCCTATGATGTAAATAAAGATATTAAACCTCCTTTAGTGGTCCTTTTATTGTTTATTATTTATAATTGTTTGTGCCTCTTTTATTCTTAATAGGCTGGACAATGTGCAGTTGTGCAAATGTATCTGGTTGTTTAAGGTTAGAGCGGCTTTCGGTTGAGTGTCGTAAAATCAAAGTAATTACAGAGCCAATTATGGAGGAAGTAAAAACACAATGAGCCAATCACCAACTGAAGTAAGTTGTGATTTACTTGAACCAATCACGAGGAACAGTAAACGCAATCGTGATAACTCTCGCTTAAACAAAAAATGATCGCGTATGGGACCATAACAATGTTTGTTTAGAATTTGACTGGCTGATAATTGCAGAACATTGTTCACAACCAATACAACATTAATGTAAGTAAACACCTAAACGCAAAACCAAAATAATCACCGAATTACTTTTCGGCACTCAATCGAAAACCGCTCTAAAAAAAGTTTTTTTTCCTGTGGCTGAAAGCACAAACACAACGGAAAAACCCTGTGAAATCTCCTCACGAGGCCTACTAAAAGCAAACCAAGTACTTTTCAGCCGTCCTCAGACTTAAAGATGCCTCAAGCTCTCTGACAGTGGCATTTTTCTCCAAAATTAGAGCACATTTCATTGGAAACCCTACAGAAGTTGCAATACCTACCGTCGACCAGTTCGTAGAATTCACCCGAATGGCATTGTGGAGAACGTTTGAGCCCTCGGCTTAAAAAGTCAGCAGTATTTAACTACCCCGGGCTAGCCAAACTTGAACTGAGGGGGGAGGGTTGAGTTAGCACTCAGGATTTCACCAATTGAGCTCACACACGATCGGACGACAAAGAGTTAAGCCCACCCGGCACACGAGAGCTATCAGCTTAGCTAGGCTATGCTGTTAACTCAAGCGCCGTTTCACCGTACATGGTGAATTTCACTAAGCTTAGCTATAATCCCTTAGCTATAAGTACCTAGTATGTAACTATTTATTACTTCGCTGGACGTCGTCATTTTGAAACTCACGTAAGAGCGCTGTGCGTTTTCATTGGTCAATCGGTTACGCCAATCTAAGCTGTTAGCTCTCTTAAGCGCACACGGTGAGTTCCTCGCCTCAAGAGACTAAAAATATCAAAACCATAGATATTTCCTCACGGTCAATTGAGGCGAAAAACTCGCCGAAATTCGCCGTACAGGAGAGCTTTCAGCTCAGCAAACGACCTCTCGTGCCCGTTGCTCTCGTGTGCGGCGCGGGCTTTAATAGTCCAACGTAATTCAGCCCATGGCTACAATGAAGGATTTATATGAAACTATTCATTATTTTCATACATTATTGGCTAGTATTGCAGCTTGCGTTTTGGTTCAAGTAAAGATGTTATACTTTAGTGAAACATTAATTAATGCAATCTTTCACCATGTAATACCTCTCTCCTAATTATTTATATACAACTCAATCCCAAGCATGGCAAACAGAGCAGTTTTCGATTGAGTGTCGTAAAACCAAAACCTGAGCCAATTACGAGCAAGTAAAAACGCAATGAACCAATCACGAGCAAGTAAAAACGCAATGAACCAATCACGAGCAAGTAAAAACGCAATGAAACAATCACGAGCAAGTAAAAACGCAATGAACCAATCAGGAGCAAGTAAAAACGCAATGAACCAATCACGAACTGAATTCGTGATTGGTTTATTACGATGAAAAGTAATGGCAATCATGGATAACTAACCAATCAAACGCGATAACAATCACCTAATTACTTTTCGACACTAGCTTTACTTCGCTTCGTTGTACAGCCGACACGAGTAGCCTTGTTTGGTTCTCCTAAAGTTCTTATCTTCTCAGATACGATATTGTCTTTTCATTATTATCATTAGAGCGGATTTAGTATGAATGGGAAAGAAATACGGCAAGACTCTAGGGGAGCCGGGATGGCGCGAGTCGTAAGGTCGGCGCTTCGCCTCTCACCTCTGTGGCCTGGGTTCGATTCCGGTTCGCGGTGCCACATGTGAGTTGAGTTTGTTCGTATCTCACCTTTGCTCGAGAGTTTTTCTCCGGGTTCTCTGGTTTTCCTCCCTCCGCAAAAATCCAATTCGATCTGTGTTTTAGCCGGGTCCTAACTTTGATCAGCTCCTATGGTTGTTTCACGTCTCGTTAAAATTCAGAGTTTTTCTTTCAGAGTTTTTTGAGTCTGTTATTTGATTCGATCAGCCATTTCAATGCATGGCATGCTGCGAGTCGTTGACATATAACTTTCTATGTGATATCATGTGATATCTGCTTTATTGTTACTGTTGTTTATTACTAATAGGGCGGATTTCTATTGAATGTTTAATAGGCCCTTTGCAGGATAGAGTTACGTGCAGATATACTGATACTGAATTGAGCTCGTGATCCCCATGGGAAAGGCGATGCCATGGATGCTGCATGGCTTCAAAATGCTAAATGTTTTAGAAAGATCAACAATCAATTGGAGATGAAAAATAAACAGGCGCTACCGATCTCGTAAAAGTGCCTTTAAATAAATGAAGTCAGATTTTTTTGCCATCCAGCACAGCCACGTGATTGCATTTCTGCAAAGGGCCCATTTTGTGATTGCTTAAGCTTTTCTATCTTGAGAAAAATGTGTTGTGATTATCCTACCAATCAGTGACAATTAAAGTCGAAGTCTTGTCGTTCCAGCCAATCCGGTAAATCTTTTGCTATTACTATTTGCACAACTCTTAGGTCCATTCAGACGCCGCTCTACTCATGTATGAATAGGCCTTTTTCAGGAAACAGTCACGTGCTGGTATATCACTTCAATAACCAATGAATTGAGCTCGTGATTCCATGGGAAAGGCTTTACTGGAAACAGTTACGTGCTGATATATCACTTCAATAACTAATGAATTGAGCTCGTGATTCCATGGGAAAGGCTTTACTGGAAACAGTTACGTGCTGATATATATATATCACTTCAATAACCAATGAATTGGGCTCGTGATTCCATGGGAAAGGCTTTACTGGAAACAGTCACGTGCTGATATATCACTTCAATAACCAATGAATTGAGCTCGTGATCCCATGGGAAAGGCTTTACTGGAAACAGTTACGTGCTAATATATCACTTCAATAACCAATGAATTTGAGCTCGTGATCCCATGGGAAAGGCTTTACTGGAAACAATTACGTGCTGATATATCACTTCAATAACTAATGAATTGAGCTCGTGATCCCATGGGAAAGGCTTTACTGGAAACAGTTACGTGCTGATATATCACATCAGTAACAAATGAATTGAGCTCATGATCCCATGGGAAAGGCTGTAATAGCAAATGATCTTCAAAAAAACGCTGTTTTAGAAAGATCGACGATCGATTGGAGGTCGGGTATAGCTTTACAAACAGGTTTTGCTAGTATATAACGGCTACCGATTTCATACAATTATGCCTTTAAATAATAAATGAAGTCAGATATTTCTTGCTCTCCAGAACAACCACGTGATTATTTCCAGCAAAAGGTCCATCAAGTACAACAGAAGAGCGACGTGTGTCAATAGTCACTCCAACGTCGAACTTAATGGTGAAACGGGCATATTAGTTGATAACCTCTCGGCCGACGCAGACCTAGGCTAGTTTATATGACAGGAACTAGTCATCTATTGTTTCTTTTATGAGAGAGATCTTAATTATTCACTGTCTTCTCTCTGATGCCTGCCTTTGTGCATTCGTGATCCACCTCCAGCATGTTTTTCTTCGACAGTCTCCAGATCATAATCTGCCACTCTTCTTATATAGGCATCAGTGCCATTGCATCTCCCAGCGATTCCGTTGTCTGTGACGTCATGATTTCTTGTCCTACGTAACAGTTTTCTAAAAGTATTTCGACAAGCGTGACGGATCTCCTTGATCTTCCAACAGTATATAACAGGATTCATGCAAGAATTGGCGAATACGATGGGGTTGGCAATGTTCTTAGCGGCCCTTGTCACACCATTCAGCCCCTTGATCAAAATCGCAATGAACACACAAAGATGAGGAACATAGCACAGTAGTATGAGTCCCAGAAGATACAACACTGCTCTCAAAGACTTTCGATACTTGTTCATATCATTAAATGGCGATGTGTTAGTACCGACTCGCAACTGGTGACGTTTTAAGGATTTGAACGCCTTTGTGTAGGCGAAGGTAATAATAGTTAAGCAGATCATCATCAGTGATGCTATTACTCTGAAAAAGGTTTTGGATTCAAGAAATATCTGCAACGAACCTATGAAAGCCGCAAAAATCCATATTGCTATCACTAGTTTGGTCATCCGAGACGCCGTGACAACTGGGCGGTAACGCATTCCAAGATGTAACGCCAGGTAGCGATCAATACTCATTGCTGTAAGAACGTAGAATGACATTCCTCCAAGAAAATAACTCGAAAAGAGCGCTACCACTTGTACTCCCGCTTCGCAGTATTCTTCAAATTTGTGATTGATCTCGGAGAATTTATAAGCCACATAGAAAGGCTGCGTTATAAGACCGATACAAAGATCCGATAAAGAAAGGCTGCAAATCAATATATTGGAAGGAGTGTGAAGAGAAGATGTTCTCCAGATGGCAACGATGACTATGATGTTGAAGATTACTGTTGGAGGCGCCAAAATGGAGTTCAACACGATATTGATAATGTAGCTTGCGTAGGCTTCTTGTACCGCTACTACATCAAGGTGGACGAACACACATGCTTTGACATCTGTGTTGTTTTCCATACTGGCTTTGATAGCTTTAGAATGTACTGGATTTCGAGTTTAGGCAAAGCATGTTAAAAAAAATCGTCCTGCTCTTCGGCTATTCACTGGAACTGAATAATCAATCGTTTGTTTTCTTCTACTAAGGGTACGTTTTCAACATAATTAAACCGAACGGAAACATTACGGTATCTCTCGTTATATTACCTAGTGAGTGTTTCGGCTGATGGTTGTCTACCGGAATACATGCACTTTGTAAAACAAATATGCTTTTAAAGTTATTAACGTTAACCTACGACAAAGAAGCATTAAATGAATTAATCGTTGCTTCTTCCATTTATATGTTTAAACAGTGTGATGGTTTTCTATCTCTTAAGGAGGACAAAAGTTGGAGTGTGTAACTGATAATGGTTAGCTTCACTCCAGTTTTGGACAATGCATGTAACTGATAACATATTGATCAGAATCAGCTTAACAGGGAGTTTTAAAGATGATGCCTTTGAACGTTGTAAGTTTAAACAAACTGCAGTTCCCTAGCCACTACCCTACGCACGAAAAGAGAGAAGAAAAGAAGGCTCTGCATTCGTGTTTTTTTTGCCCAAGATTCTGGGCTTGACAAGCTTGTTAAGGTGTTAAAACCTGTTTATCAGCGCGTGGCTAATTTTTGTTTTAAGCTGATGAACAAACTCGAGCCCACTCCAACAATGGCGGACGAAGGTGACACGACTGAGTGACCGAGTGAGTCTGGTACGAGAAAAAAAACCGGTTGGCGCATGCTCGATACGAAACACGAATACTAGCCTTCTTTTCTTCTCGCTTTTCGTGGAGTTGAAGAAGGCTACCTGACTATCTCCTGGAACAAACATGTTTTAGTTAGATCGATGAGCCCACTAAACCCGGCTCAATCCCGGTTCCTTCGGTTGACGATTTATATTAATCAAATAGGGAGAAAATCCGGTTTCATTTTTACAATAACTTAGGGTTTGGAGCTATTTTTTTCTCGTAAAACTGGGTACCACTTATCACCCAATAAGTGCGGCCTCGGGGGGTATCATAGCTTTAACTTACTTTGATTTTGTTTTTCATGAACGACTTAAGTTAATAAGAATGAGCTCGCACATATTTTTTGGACTGAAGTTCGTTATCTACGTCACAGCAGCAGGTGCATCAACGGGATGAAATCTGAACCGAGAAAAATCGTAATGTTGACTTGGCTCTTGCTCATCACTTGCTTGCTTAATGGCGAAATAGTTTAAAAAAATGTGTTTTCGGAGAAATGGGTCATAATAAAAGGGGCTTTGTTACCATGAGAGGCCTTTATTAGTCCGGACACAGTTATTTGCATCGATTTTCGGATAGGCGGTCTGAAAATATCCCTTAAACGTATGAATTTTGTCCCAGTTCTAATTTCATCCCGTACCGTGATAGCCTGATAATATCAAGATGGACTGACATTCTGGAAAGCTTGATCCAACTGGCCATGCTTTAGTTCCATTGTTAATTCTCATTCCTTTTCACATACGGTATCAAGATACGAATAAGGTTCATGTATTACTGGCGAGGAGAGATGTGTTACAGCTTGTTACTGTTAGTACCTAATCAACTGGAGTTAAGCCCTATCTAGCTGTCGGTCGTTTTTTCTTCGCCAGGAGAACACGCCGATAAAATTAGCATGCATCACGGCATATCTTCAAACTTTCAAGTATCTGTAATTTCTTGTAATATCATTCGACTACTGGTAATCCTCGTGTCGCTGCTGAGCTGTCCCTAACGTTCACCGCACTCTCCTCACTTTGGTGTAACGCCTTCCTGAGCGCATTACGACATGCGTGACGTATCTCCTTGATCTTCCAAAAATACAGCACGGGATTGAGGCTTGAGTTTGCGAACAGAATTGGACTGGCAATGTTTCTTGCAGCTCTTGTCACGCCATTCAACCCTTTCATCGCTATGGTAACGGATACACAGAGGTAAGGGACGTAGGAGAGCAATATCAACCCCAGGATGTATAACATGGCGGTTAATGACCCCCGATACTTGTTTATGTCCCTGGCACTAAAAGGCGACGGTCCTTGACTGTTAGTCCCAATTCTTGCTTGATGAAGCTTAAGTGCTCGGAAGGCCATTGTATAGGCGCAGGTAATTATTACAAGGCAAAGAACCATTAACGATGAAATAGTACGAATGAAAGTCCTTGGGTCTACCAACATTTGTGATACCCCGAGCAAAGCTGAAAAGAGCCATAACGCAATCAGCACTCTCATTATCCGAGATGTCGTGACAACTAAACGGTATCGCAATCTAAGGTGTAACGCCAGGTAACGATCGATACTTATGGCTGTAAGTGTGAGGAACGACCCACCTGCTAAAAGGTAACTTGATACAAGTGCAGTAACACCCATTGTGCAATATCTTGTAAATTTGCCATCCATCTCGGCGAATTTGTATGCAACGTAAAATGGCTGGGTTATAATACCAACACCAATATCTGAGAAACACAGGCTGCCTAGAAACAAGTGAGAAGGAGTGTGCAATGACGGTGTCCTCCATATCGCTATGAGGACTACAGTGTTGAAGACTATTGCCGGCGGTGCCGTGATGCAGTTTAACACGATGTTTACAACGTAGCTCGCGTACGCCTCCTGAACCGCTCCCGTGTCGAGGTGGAGGAAGAAACAGGTTTTAGTGATCGTGTGGTTTGACATGCTAGTAAGAAAGAGATGGCTGACGTCTCTCTAAAGTTGGCTATGCCGGTTGAACGGCGCAGGTAGAAAAGAAACTTCCAAGTTTCGTTTGTTTACAATTCGGTTTACCAATCTCTGATGCAGATATTTTTAATATTTAGAATGCTTTTGCAGTTATAATCGCAGCACGCACAGGTGAGTCTTTGTAACACTTTATACTTGAACTGAAAGGATCTGGAAAAGATATAAAGTAACGGAACATTTAAACGGTGCATCAGTCTACCTGGGTTAAAATTTTAGCCATTTGTCAGTTAGCCCTAGTTAATCATTACAAGAGAAAATTTACAATGTTTGACCCACAAACAACAAATTTGTCAGTTGTCAGTTATTTTTCGCTTGTCAGTTGTCAGTAAAAAAATCGTCATTTGCCAGTTATTTTTAAGGCCGTTTGTCAGTAGTCAGTTAAACCCATTCAGACCCTCAAATATTTTACTTTAAAATATATAAAATGTTGTACGGTTTATGTTACATTTCTTAAATATTATGCAACACACGACGAAAAAATGGATTTACTCGGTTGTCAAATATCGGTGCAAACACTGTGCAGGTCGTATTTGCTCAGTCTTTTATGTGTAAATACAGACGCGAAAGTATTGCATAAATAGTATGTATGCCGTATGAAATAGTATGAAGCTTTTCTTTATAAATAAATTACTTGTCAAATCATGGCGTATTCATTATTTCGACTCGTTTCCTTCAGTTTTGAAACCATTAGTTTGGTCGTGTTGCCATTCTTGAGAGAAATTATGATGGAGGTAAACACAAGAATTGTTAAAATAAAGTGAAATTACACTTAAAGTGCATATGAGTCCATTTTTTTAATCATTAAAATCTATTCTACATCAAGTAAATAGTTGAATAGTAAATTGTTTTCTTAATTTGAGTGTTGCGTCTGAGTTAGAAATGTTTATATTTCGAAAATTCTATTGACATGACGTCAAACAGGGAATTTACTGTCATTTCGTTCTCCTTGTGAATTAAATTTATTTCTGATTTAGACAAAATACTTGGTAAAATTACTGATTAATTAAGCTTCAAATATAACATGGATGTGTTGATAAAATATCATTTAGCTCTACTAGCAAATTTTTGTATAAATAATATTCCCTGTTTGACGTGATCAACATTAGCATATTGGAAATATAAACCATTATAACTCACAAACGCAACACTCAAATGAAGAAATATTTTAATATTCGACTATTTACTTGATGTAGAATCGATTTAATGATAAAACATTTGGGCTCATGTGCACATTAAACAGCCGACACTTTCTCATGCCAAACGGGGTTTTCTCAGTTAATGATCGCTAAAGATGTGAAAGTACTCCATATTACAGCAACTGATGCTTTCTAGTTGAAAATGGACTCAAACTAGGACCTAACCGAAGGTAAACTACACACAGAGCGAACCATCCTAAGTTTGTGGTGCAGTTTGTCAAGAATTCTTAGTATTATCTGGCTCTAACCAGCTATGGTGAGTCCAAAGTCCTGTGATAGTTACCTGAGAATCTCCAACTTCTTATTCCATTATCGGCTGCTCTTGGTCATGCGGTTGTACAGTCACTAACAACACCATATGCACCTTAGTCATGTCTCATGCCAGCGTGGGAAGAAGTCTAGTAACAATGGTATCAGAGCCGAAGATCACAACATTTGAGTCCAGTTGGTTAGAAATGTCTCAGTTTCTGTCGTGCCGCACTGGTGGGAGTGTTCTTTTGTGTCATAAGCAAATTACCGTTATTTCCGCCATCGACTGTAGATTTTCACTTCCTGTGAGAAGCTGGGACAACTGGCCTCGCTTTGATACTTTTATGAATAAGGTCAATATATCGATAACTACTATTACTATTTAGTATATGCCACACCAGTGAATATCACTTTTCGCGCGCTCTGATTGGCTACTCAAACAGGTGAATTATTTTCATATTCACCTCCGAGCAAAGCCGCAGCGATCACCTCGCGCGAGTTTTTGTCCATTTGACAGAAAATAGAATAACTATGTGGTGCTGGCTATTCACCTGGAGTGTGGTATATCCTAAAACAATTATTCACCTCAGTGTTGGTGAATAGTGGTGGATATTTACCTCGCCGAAGCTCGGCAAGGAAACAACACTAAAAAGAAAGCCGATAACTAGAACCCAGCTTTGTAGAACTGAACTAAAATTATTACGATTACAAATAGATATTGAACCTGGGATAATGTTTAAATTGATGACAATAGCTATAATTGATGAGAAACTTTCCCAAATGTGTATATTTTAACTTTTAGAGAACTTAAAGAATCAACTTGAAAAGCGACAGCGAAGAATAACTCGGGTCGGCTGAGTCTTTTTCATTCTTACCGTCGGCTGCTAACAGGATATACAGAAATTTGATATGTTTTTAATACAACTATTTTTAATACATTTATATCTATTAAAAAAATAAGTGTTTTACCTTATAAACCGGAGTATTAACAGGTTCCTTATTACTTCGGACGAGCATACAGTCAGGACAATATTTAGAGTAAAAACGTATATTTACGTATATAAACCAGAGCGAGACAAATAAAACATTCAGTGGGAACTTACCAGAGTAAGAACTTACTGTCGCGATTGACGGAGTTTTCTGAAAGAGGAAAATAGAGAAAAAAGGTAAATTAGTTTTCAATGTGGAGGTGGAGTTGAAATAAAAGTAAATGTGTTAATTTTGGGCAATTATTTTTTTATATTTTTTTATTGGCAAAGAGTGACAGAGGTGGTCGCTTTTAGATTGTGATTAATCATGAATTCGAAGCCACTTCCCAGTCGAACTTGCGGCAATACCTTCATCTGGATCGTTTTTAGTTTCCAGTCATGTATGCCGGCAGAAAGATCGAAAACCGAGGAATGTTTAACCCTTAAAACTAAGTACAGTCTTCAACTTTCTCGTTGCGAAAAATTGACAGTCTGAACTGGACGTCGCAAGGCTTCGCAATAACAAACACATAGCTATTAGTTTCAAAAATGTAATTTCCACTGTTTCAACAAGTAATAAATAATTTGTTAAACACAGCCGTTGTTTCATGTTCTCGTTTAACCAATAGTTGCATAATTTGTCTTGAAACTTCTAGGATAATAGCTATTACCATATCGTAGTTGACAGAGTAAGCATTTTGAAAGTGAGCACCTTTCATATATAGTTGCAATCAAAATTCAGACACGACGTTATGTCCAAGAGTATTGAAATTTTAAATTAAATTAAAATTTTAAATTATATTTTAAGATTAAGTGATATATCAGCACGTGACTGTTTCCTGTAAAGCCTTTCCCATGGGATCACGAGCGCAATTCATTGGTTA
This sequence comes from Actinernus sp. WN-2022, assembly GCA_030867875.1. Lineage (NCBI taxonomy): Eukaryota > Metazoa > Cnidaria > Anthozoa > Actiniaria > Actinernidae > Actinernus > Actinernus sp. WN-2022. The sequence continues at coordinate 23,600,228 of JAOWCC010000019.1, forward strand.
TTGAAGTGATATATCAGCACGTGACTGTTTCCTATTTTGGGGCTGTTTTAGGCCTTTCAAACTGACCGATTCCTCACCAAAGTCCGCCAAAGTATAATAAAACCTCACACTTTCCAGAGGTCTTTCATCTTCGTCTCCATTTCTCTAGAGACACATTATCAGGCAACAAGTGAACTCTAAATTTGAAGTACCACCCTAAATAAATATACTCTTTTGCGATGTAAAACTACATTTGGGGTTTCTTTTTGACCTCCGACACTTGTGCCAGGAAAACGTTAAAATAGACCGAAAAGTCCTCTTACTCTCCCCTCCCTCGATGTTAATTTATCCTGGCACCGCTTCAAAGTGTCATTGGGATTGGGATTTTTCTTGGGAGGGGACGGGTGGACGTTTCGGTCTATTTTGACGTTTGCCTGGCACATCAAAGTATCGGAGGTCACACAGAAACCCGAAATGTATTTTTATGTACTGAGAGAGATGAGCCACAGGAAGCCCGAGCTGTTTGTAAACTACCTGAGCCACATGAAGCCCAAGCTGTATCATGAGCGCGCGCGTAAACAACCAACTAAATCAACACAGCAGAATCAAGTCAAAACGACATTTTATTTCACAATCGGTTACATGGGATTGAGTAAGTTTCGGGGACTCTGCTAAACTGAAACTGAGACATGACATCAGTGACAAATGCACAAAATGTGAGGATGGTTACCCTGTAGGCCAAGGTTTTAATTTTAGCTGTGCGAGCCCAGGTGCAGCAAATGTTCAGGCACGTCGCGCGTCGTCTCGCGTCCGCGTCCGCGTCGGGGTTCGGGCGCGAGGGAAACCTGAAGTCGTTCAATTTTTGCTCTCATCCTGTATGTATGGTGCTACTTCAGCCTACGCGGGAGCACCGCTAAAAAGCTTCCTATTTCTAAGCAAATAGTTACTACTGTCATTAAATTCGGGTAATAGGCGATAAAGTATCCTATGACCGAGTGAAATGTTTGCTCTTGTTCGTGATTGGCTCCCATGATTGGTCAGTCTGTAATTACTTTTGTTTTACGACACTCAACCGAAAGCCGCTCTAACCTTTAAAAAACAGATACATTTACACAACTGCACAATAAAAGAAGCACATAAACAATTATAAATAATAAACAATAAAAGGACCACTAAAGGGGTTTAACATCTTTATTTACATCATAGGATATATCTTAAGCACCAACTCACCCACAGTTCTCGGCGTGGTGCTGGAGTCGATAACATGAAAGCAAGGCCAGCTAATAACACTCACGTTATGTTTTCCACTCCAGGATCGCTTTTCTTCGATTAACATTTTTGTACAAGTCAAAATAAAATTCCACGTAAATAACTAACTTAAAAATCATTAATTTAATCTCCTACTTCCATATTTTAGGTACAGAATAGTTTTCTATTCTCTTTCACTTCGTTCAGCCGAATAGAAAACATTTATATTTATAAGCAATGAGAACACAATGATGTGGAGGGTAGCCGTCCAGCACCATTTATTAGTATAAGAATGGTCTAGTTACAAGCTATTACTAGGGTGAACACCGTGTACGCACACGTCTATCAGTGATAACAGTAATATAAAGAATGGTCTGTAAAGTATCATATAAAAAGTTATAATGACTAAGTACTGTTTAGTTTGAAGGCTGACGGACACGAAAAACCAGGGGAAAATGTACCCGCCTTGCTGCAGGAAAAAAGCTGGAAACGTGTTCTCCAACCCAGTGCATGCCTGCCAGGAAAAACTCCTGGGGGTTAAGAGTTGGAAAAAAACCTATTAGACGCCAAGAAAAAATCCAGGGAAACTGATGAATTTTATGACAACGGGAAAAACGAGCCTGAGAGCACAACCGAACTCGAGGGTTAGCTGGAAGGCGTTAAGTGGCGTGAATAACGTCAACTGGTTAAGTATGCTCTAATAGGGTCCAAGGGACCGGGGCATATAAAGCACCCCATTAGCAGCTAAAATAAATACATTTATCAACAGTAATAGGAGAGGCACCGAATAGCCCACTTCCGCGATATGCTTTACTTGTCACGCACAAAGGTTTCAATACGAGGCTCCGTGCTAAATTAAATTTATTCTTTTCTCTGTCCGGCAAAAGAATAAATTTAATTTAGCACGGAGCCTTGTATTGAAACCTTTGTGCGTGACAAGTAAAGTATGTCGCGGAAGTGGGCTATTACTCCCCTTTTTTGACGTGTAATACATAATTAGGAGGTGGAAGCTCATTAATTAAGATGACGTCATTATCTATTGTTTTCCCGCATGAATAAAGTGAGGTGACATCTCATTATCTATTGTTAATAAAGTGAGGTGGCAGCTCATTATCTATTTTCACTGCGTATATAATTAGCGCATCACCCAATGTTTGTTCAAATGATCAAATTCCTTCGTAATCGGAATGTGCGGGGCGGGTATGATCCTTTGCGGCCTCCTGGATTTAAATTCGTGGGCATTCCCTTCGCATGTGGTCAGTTTCCCGGCGTCCCGGTGGAGAGAGGATTTTTTCGCCCCACCCACCTCCCCTGGTGTCGGTCGACGCCCGCTCATCCACGCTACATGCCTGTTGTCGCCGCCGTCGCAGACACGTACACCTCCCATAGCTTAATCTACCGTGAGGCGATAATAGGTATGCAGTGAGGATATATTATGTGTTGATCAGCTCGGTTGCCATCGGTCTATGAATGTTATATTTATCTGTGCTTTACACATACACGGAGAACGGATCAAGTTATCGTCGATATTTTCCATGATGACCTCAACTTGGCAACTTTACTGACATAATTTTCTACAGATAAAAAAATTAATTGAATGAGCAAATGTAAACAAATAAATAAAAAGTAAAGGCTTGGCCTTCCACAAATTTAAAAAAATTACTCAAAAATATTCAATATATTTTTCATCCTGCATGCAAAGAACAGCATAAATGCCCTGGAATATGTCACGACAACATGTCAAAAGGCCTGGCATAGCAGCATTCAGCTGGAAGTCATGTGATACTAAACAAAGAGTCAAATCGATGATTCGGTAAATCGTGGTGTTATCAGTAAGGTACCCTCTCTTAATATTTTCGGGCTACCAGTGTTATCCGTATGGTACCCTGGCTTAGTTGTTTTTCAGTATTTTTCAGTTTTTCACTCGTGGTCTACTCGTGTTCACTCGTGTTCTGACTCGTGTGGAGTTTTAGATCAGACCTCCCAGCACAGCTACATCCCTAAAAGTTTGATCAGTTAATCTGGTACAACATTAGAATACCCGGCCACTAAAATTTGGGAGTCGTCAGGTAGCTACTGGCTACATACACCTGTACATACAATTGTATGGCTACGTGGCTACATGGCTACTTGGCTACACAAATTGTTTACTTTTCCACCATGGAGTTATATTTTCGTTTAACGTGGTCACACTATAAGCAAAGTAATTGCCACATAATTGCCATGGTGATAGCTCAGGCCAATGAGACCATGTAAAACAATGTTACAATACTAGTTCCAATGTTCACTCCTATCCTACCCGTCAATCTCTAAGTAATGATATATATTTAAAAGCTGTTAAAACTACTCACTATGGATTACGTTCTCTTCAATATACTGGTTCAAAACTTTGGAATTCTTTACCTTCTGATACAAGAAACATAACCTCTCTCGTCTCCTTTCGTAAAAATATTAAACGCTCTGTTTTGGATAATTATTCCTTTGACTAGTCTTGATTTTATAATATTTATTAGATTATAATACTATTACTGAAGAAATACAAACTTACTTTAATGTATTCTCCCTTTAAATATAAGTATTGAGGGTCATCCTCTCGATTAGTTTATGCTATTAGGATGACCCGAACTCAATAAAGTAATTATATTAGTTAATATTATATGTTCAAATATTCACAACGTAAATGTCAATTCATAAGTATATTTCCAAATTGTAAACATATTATTGAGTCAAATAAAACATGATGATGATGATGATGCATGTTTGACTGGCTATGCAAAGCATGCATCAGTTGACACGTAAACGCATTGACGCTTTTAAATGTTTATAGTCAAGCACAGCAAAAGTATATCGTAGAAAATAAAGCATGCCAGGTATGTGTTCCTCGCTCAATTCAAGTGTGAGTATGGCCAAATTACACAATGATCTAGGTACACAATGATCTAGGTACACAATGATCTAGGTACACAATGATCTAGGTACACAATGATCTAGGTACACAATGATCTAGGTACACAATGATCTAGGTACACAATGATCTAGGTACACAATGATCTAGGTACACAATGATCTAGGTACACAATGATCTAGGTACACAATGATCTAGGTACACAATGATCTAGGTACACAATGGTCTAGGTACACAATGATCTAGTTACACAATGGTCTAGGTACACAATTGCAATGATCTAGGTACACAATGGTCTAGGTACACAATGATCAAGTTACACAATGGTCTAGGTACACAATGATCTAGTTACACAATGGTCTAGGTACACAATGGTCTAGGTACACAATGGTCTAGGTACACAATGGTCTAGGTACACAATGGTCTAGGTACACAAGCGCGGACACAATTAGACAAGCTGAAGGTATATTATAAGTTTAATATTCAAGAATCCGGCAGTTTTACAGCAAGGTTCTTCGCCATGTGAGTCTTTATCATTTGTTCACCGCCTTTAAAAATGTCATCCTCTAAACTTCAAAGGCTTGGAAGAGAACACACGAGAGTACATCAACGGAGTTGCATCAAAACTTTCGATATTCGGAGTTATTTTGTCCTGCTCTTAGGGAACTCATAAAGAACACGGCGCATCAGCGGCATCTTGATTTAACGGAATCGACGGAATCGATGGAATCGACGGAATCGACGGAATCAACGGATCGACGGAATCACCTCTAAACTGTCTAAAAATACATCTCTGTCTACTGGGTTGCATAACACATTCAGTCGTACTCGTAGTATGGTATAAGCTTACTGACTATACTGTATATATAGTCATCTGCATCTGTTTGGCGCCACTTCAATGATCGGATTTGCGATTAATTTCCTCCCATGTTGTCGCCTATAAGTAGAATTTCCCCCGCTATTCTGGTCTGCAGTATTCTTCTATTACTGATAACTAAGTTTATCTTATCTTTCCCGTCGAAAGATCTGCTATAAAAATACTTGAAAAGAACCACATTCGCCATTTTGAAGTAAACAGAGGAGCCAAGCCAGGTTCAAACCACAGGACGCCCGGTTGTAAGCAGTCCCGGAAAAAAAAGGGGGGGGGATTCTTCCATATATGGCTTATACTGGGATGTGCCGCTCAACAGGGTATGGTTTTTGCCCTCTGAGACTGGAACAGGGTATACAAATCAGTTTCTGTCTGGGACATGGGTATATTTTACGTTGAGTTTGGCAGTCTGGAACAGGGTCGATTTTTACTCAGAATCCTCGATTATTCGCGAACAAATCTGCCGCTAGAAAAACCGTTGTTTGTCATGCAACGCCAAGCGAGTGTGAGCAGCACGCTTATGTCGTGGAGTGAGTAGTTGCGTGCCGCACTTCTCTGATTACCAAGCACATCCATTGTTAGACTTTCTCAAAGTCCTTCTTAGCCCCCCGCTTTTTGACCCAGTAATCGCTTACCAAGTGACTCAGCGAGTTTGACTTGGAGCAAGTCTAATCCATTGTATACATTACCATTTATTGCAATTATAAGAGTTATATCGGCAATTTATGACTACAATAACAGTCTGGAACAGGGTTGCAAAATTATCTTTCTTTTGTCTGGAACAGGGTCAGGGTCTCAGCGACTCAGTGGCACACTCCCATCCCGGGGGGGGGGGGGGGGACTCCCCATAAAAATAGACGGGGGTGCTCGACCTATCTTTTAGGGGTTAAAATCGTTAGCAGTGCTATCTCTTAGGGGTCTTCCAAAGGTCTGCTATCTTTTAGGGGTCTCCGAGACCCAAAATTTTTGTGGCCGAGAAAAAATAGCACTGGATCCTCGAGCATGAGACCCCACAAGTTGAATCGGTATTTACGGCTTCGATATAGAGTTTGATCCATCCGAATATTAAAGACGAGGTTATGGGGCAGAGCTTTGTCTCTTATTTCCTTTAGTTTGCACAAATTTGTCTTTTGGAGTGCTATCTTTTAGGGGTAATTTTTTTGTGAGCCACGCCCATATTGCTATCTTTTAGGGGTGAATTTCATTTCTCACGTCGAGCACCCCCGTCTATTTTTATGGGGAGTCCCCCCCCCCCCCCCCCCCCCGGGACTCCCATACTAAATTTAAGGGAGTACCCCCCTGTCTCGCTCAACCCCCTTTCACAAAAGCCTGAATCGGCCGCCTCTGGGTTGGGAGAAATGATTCCCCTATCCTAACATGCGAGGAGCACAGACTCGTTGTAAATATTGTTACTGGATTCAACTGACACAATCTATAAAGATCATACGTATTGAAGACACCAAAATTAATTCATCCCATTCGTTTTGATACCACCTCGATTACTAGTTCAGTATTTCAAACTGAGGCATTATTAATTTTATTTTCAGGCTTTTAATTTGTGAAAGGGGGGTTGAGCGAGACACGCCCTAGATCCGCCTCTGACCGATCAAGACTCGGAACAACCGAATGATCAATGAAAGACCACGGAAGGAATAATTTATATGTCTTGTCTTTCTTTGGATAATTCCAAAGAAGTTACCGTTACAAACGGGCTTCCTGTGGCTCAAACCAGGCTAGGCTCCTCTGTTAACTTCAAAATGGCGACCAATAAATTGTGGTTTGGAGAATTTTCTCTTTTCAAGTGTTTTGGTAGATCTTTCGACGCGAAAGATGAGATAAACTTAGTTATCGGTAAAAAAAGAATACCACAGACCAGAATAGCGGGGAAAATTCTACTGATATGCCACGACATGGGGAGGAAATTAATCGCGATGAACAGATGCAGATGACTGATATAGCTATACATGTACTATGCAGACTGTACTAGACTACTGTATAGGAGTATACCACACTACGACAAAATGTGTTGTGCGATCCAGTAAACAGTGAAGGAACTCAAAGGTATTATATTAATACTCAGAGATGTATTTTTAGACAGTTTAGAGGTGATTCGGTCGATTCCGTTGATTCCGTTGATTCCGTCGATTCCGTTAAATCAAGATGCCGGCGCATCAGCGAGTTCTTCCGAAGGCGACGTTTCTGTTTGTTGGCTACGACAGTGTTCGTGGTTGGAAATAACAGGTATTTTAAAATCAGAATTTATTCAATATTTACATATGGGTCACTATGGGTTATGGGACATTTCCAAAATTATTGCTACCAAAAACCATGCTGCATGATGCATTGATGATTTACAAAATCAAACTGGTTCAATATATATAACTTAGTCATTGCATGCTTACCCGACGAGGGGTCCGAAGCCGCCCCCGAGTCGGAACTGGCTCGAGGTCCTGGGCAGTGCTTGCCAAAAAGCATTTAGTTTTCTCCCATCCACGTCGTAGCCATGTATCCAAGTACATAGCCATGTAGCCAGGTACGAAGCCATGTAGCCACGTTGTCATGTAGCCAAGTACGTAGCCGTCAACTACGACTCCCAAGGTTTAGTGGCTGCGTATTCTAAAGTTATTCCGTTAATCTTTTAACTGGTATCTTAAGTTTGCAGACAGTGAATATTTCAGAAATTCGATATTACGGAAATTATTTGGCATCGGATTCCATACTAACACTGTATTTCGCGCCATGTTTGCACCCCTTCAAATTGTCATAAAAGAGCTGATTTGAAAAGTGGGCCAGTGTATTCTGTGGTAGCTGTGATGTGTGTAGGTTTTGAAATTATAAACAAGTGAACTATATAAAGTCGATCAAGCGTGTGTTTTGGAGGTCTCTCTCCCTCGCCTTCCATTTTACCAAGACAGTACAGAGAGAGACCTGCCAGCAGGGACTAAGTCGCGAGCCTCTTCGGCTTTTGAGATTGCAACTAATTTATGCATCGTGAAATGGATATCTGCTACGTCATCAGTATGGAATTTTCCGGCTCGTCTCTTTCGCGGGGAGAGCAATAGACCTCATTCATAATGGCCGCCACCTAATTTGCATAAATTGGAAGGTTAATGTGTACAGAGAAACTATTGGTACCACATGAAAGATCGTACCTAAATTAGTAATTGACCACAGTTTGTTTCAAGTTGCTGTCGAGTTATTGGTCGACAGTTTTCTCAGGCTAGATTTTCGATGTTGGGTTCACTTTTCTACTTATCCCACTCCCGTTGATTGCAATTTCTAACTTAACCCCTCCCCCTGTCAGTAAACAACAGCAAATCGGAGAATGCTATACGGACAAATCCTGTCCCCAGTTCAAACCTATTGGCGCGGTACGATCAGTCAACTGACGCCCGCTTCCAGAGGTTTTCTCTCTCTTCCCTCCTCGCCGCCTCTTCGCAGATCTCTCTAATCAACGGAGAAAACATCTGGGACCAGGGTAACTGATTAATCCCAATGATCATCAATTTAAGGGTTCATTTATCATGTTATATATCATGCGATGCCTACGGTGGAATCGAAAATGTCATCAAGTACGGTTCACACGAGTCTCGAAAAGTCCTTCAAATGATATCAGGACCTTGGAAAGTCCTTGAATTTTGGTAATTAGTTTAACTAAATCTCCCTGAGTAAAGACAAGAAATAAAAAGTAAAAACGGCTGCATCCTTCTTTTTATAAAAAGATCCGTACGATAAACATATTTATTTTCTAACTTGGCCTAAGCTGTTGATAGGACATGCTCAGATCGTTTGTAAAATGGATCATTGTTCTTAGTGAACGAAAGTCGATCTTCAAGTTCAAATGGTTAATTTGCGCATCAAATTGAGAAAGAGAGATTGCCAAGCTAGGCAATTTCGCTATTGGTCCGGTTCTTTTCAATAGTTCGACAAGTAAATATTACAATTTTTATAAGTTAAGTTCGCTGACATTTGGTTGTCAATGACTTAACTTTTTTGACCGCGTGATGACCTAGAACCAATGGGAAACCAGCGAAGACAGCCGCCTCTTATCGCTCACCCGCTAACCTGAGTACCAGGCTCTCTTAAGGGAGGGGGGTAGAGAAAAGAAAGGAGAGCCTGGCACAAAGTCTCCGCCCCAAAAACGTATCGCCATCACTTTTTAACCAATGAAATTTATTTCCGGTTTTCTGAGGGTCACATACCGGATTGATCTCAACAGTTAGCTGAAATGTCTGATTTTACATCAAGGTTTTTCGATCTCTACCATACTTAGGTCTTAAATTTTCTTCACACTTGTATTCATATGTTTCTTTGTTTTGTGCTTCTCTACTGCTCCTCCAAGGCAAGAGATGTTCAAGGATAATAGGTGCGGTTACACTTGACCAGTTTTACTAGGTATATTGGAAATTTACCCCGGTAAATTCGTGTTTTCGAGTCTAACCGATTTTCCCAGGAGAAAACGTACCTAGGTATATTGGAACTTTCCCTTGATAGCACCCCAGATAAGTCTTAGGGGTCACTGCCGACCCCAAATAGTTCAGCCAATGAAATTTCGAGGATCTGGCAGCTCTCGAGAGGCGTGATTGTTTTGATCAACGAATCGAAGCGAAGAGCCACAAAGTTACTGGGACGTGATATTCAACGGTCTTCGTGTAACCGCTGTACCCAGGTAAATGGATTTTATTGGGGCCAGTTTTACTGGGTAAACGACTTTTATCTGGGGTAGTGTAACCTCAGCTAATAAGCCTGTAATTATCAAGTTGCGTGGGAATTGTTTTGTCAAAGTGGTTCGGCATTCAAGCGGCACAGCTTTGATGTTGACTGGACTGAAGGACTTTGTTTCGCCTGTTGTTTGTTTCCAGAAGTGTGAGAAGATCTTGGAAAACAACTGGTAAATTAAACGTGTCCGTAACCCGCCGGCAACACCCAGAGGACGTCCTTCCTTTCGAGAAGCAAGCCTTTGAGACAAAGTTTTTGTGCAGTCATAATTAAGACGGATATTTGGGAAGAACTGTAAAGCGCCTTCCAATAGACTCATTGCATAAATGGTGTTCAATTTTAATAAATACGTATTGTTCACGTTGCCACACAAAAGCGTTTTCACATGAATGAGACATTAAAGATTCCTAACAATGGTTATTCAAATGAGACGGCATTTATGCAATGGTCTATGCTTTTGTCAATTCCATTTCATTCATTACAAGAGACAAATTAGATGATTTGCCGAGTGTATGTTAACTCAACAATGGCTACCGTGAAATGTAAGCTCGCGCGGGGCTGGCGTTTAATTTCTGAATCTTTCGTCTTTTATCGAATCAGCGCAACTAATTAAGGTCCTGTTACACGAGGCAATTTTTCTTGCAACTTGCAACGCAACGCCATTGCGAGACAAGTTGCAGAAGAAATTGCGCGTGTAACACCCGTCTTTACAACTCGTCTCGCAACGAAAAATTGCGAGACAAGTTGCAAGGAAAGTAGAACAATCTTCTACTTTTTGCAACGCTGCGCGATCGGTTGCACCGTGTAACACCCTCTTTGCAACTTGTGTTGCAATTTTGGCGAAACAACCAATCACAATTCTCATAGCTATAGCCCAATGGGAGAGGGGATGGGAGGTGAAATTCGCACCGCAATCCAAGATGGATTTGTTTACGTTTCCCGGCGAAGAGGTAGACAAAGAAAACAGCTTATTTGGCATCGCCGAAAATGTCATATAGACACCAGTTGACGGATACAGAGAAGGTTGAGCTGTTGAGTGAGTTGAACAGTCATCCATGTTTTAACCACGTTGTTCTGCGTCTCTTTTTATCGTTTTCTTCTTCATGTTCCAACTCAAAACATTAAAATACACATCGCTTTCCTACGGCGATCCGCGGCCATGTTGCCATATGTTGTAATTTACTTGTTTTTATTTTATTGAGGACTTCCCGCTGAAAATTGTCACTATCTGGCGGCGGGCTTAAGTATATCGCATTGCAAGTTGCAAAGAACGTTGCGTACGTCTAACACCGCAAAGCAACTTGCAATGATTTTCTATCGAAAGGTCCTGTTACACGAGACAATTTTTCTTGCAACTTGCAACGCAACGCCATTGCGAGACAAGTTGCAGAAGAAATTGCGCGTGTAACACCCCCACTTTGCAACTTGTCTCGCAAAGAAAAATTGCGAGACAAGTTGCAGGGAAAGTAGAACGATCGTCTACTTTTCGCAACGCTGCACGAGCGGTTGCACCGTGTAACACCCCTCTTTGCAACTTGTGTTGCAATTTTGGCAAATCAGCCAATCACAATTCTCATAGCTAGCCCAAGACAACTCCCCAAGGGGAGAGATTCGCACCGCGATCCAAGATGGCGGATTTGTTTACGTTTTGCGGTGAAGAGGAAGAAAAAGAAAACAGCGGTGTCGCCGTAAATAGAAAGTTGACCTATTGAATGAGTTGAACAATCGTCCATGTCTTTGGAAAAGTAGTGGCAACTGGAAGAGTAAAGACAAGAGTGACGCTCTTGAAGAAATGTGCGAAAGTTTTAACCTGACGCATGATGGATTCAAGAAAGTCGTGCATTCCCTCCGCACTTCAATGATCCGAGTGTATCGCATTGCAAGTTTCAAAGAACGTTGCGAATGTCTGACATCTCACAGCAACTTGCAATGATTTTCGATTGTCAACATTGCGTTGCAAGTTGCAAGAAAAATTGCCTCGTGTAACAGACGTCCAGAATCTGACAAGTCCTTGAATGGTTTTGGCTCAGACCCTTCTCTCTTTTCCCTCTTCCCAGTCTCCCTCTTTTTCTCTTCTTCTCCTGTCTCCTCCCTGTCTGGGCCTGGTACTCCCCCTCTGTCTTCTCATGCTAAAAGAAAACGCAATGTTCAACATGGCAAAACTAATTCCCGTCGTCTGTATATAGTAGCCTCCTCCGCAGGCAACTCCTAAATAATAAGAAATTTGAATGACCGGGATTCCTGTGGTGGAAGGATCATCTGAGCGGGCTTCCTGTGGAAGGTTCAGGTGAGGGGGAGGGGCAGATTCTTTTCTCTGACGCGCAACATAGCCGGAAACAAAATCGTAGCAAAATTAATTTCCTTCGAATACATATTTATAAAATTATATTAGTTGGCTCGTCGTGTTGCTCGACTAATTGTTGTATTTAGATCAGTAGATGGTTCTTGTATAAGAGCAGAGTTCGTGATGTCGTCGCAGAAGGAATTCATGTAACCTGAGTATCAGGGCTATGGGGGGCGGCGTCTGCCTGATACTCAGGTTAGAATTCATGTCGAGATTAAGTCAACATGAACTGAGATTGCAGGTGTTGTCAATGAAATTATCATCAGACAAATTTATCCGTTTTCGTTCGATCCAATTCTGAGAGTCAGTAGTCAATGAATGAACGGAAGTGAATGAACATTGATAAGCTTAGAATACTGTGCAAAGTATATTTTCCCTTAAAAGTTATTTTTAATGAGTTATTGAATTAAATAAAGTACTTGTCATTTTTCGTTATTTGATTATTTCTGACTCCTTCATAACCTTCGAGTCTGAATCCCCGGCGATTTCCCGAACGCGTTCTATTCACTCAAATCACTCCAACATTAATGCACATCAGTCAATATATAACTTACGTGAAAGGGATTCTGCCGGATTCTGCCTTCTTCGACACTTGGTCGCCATTTTTGCAGTAGGCTTCGGTTTGGCCATCAGTGTAAAACAATAAGTTAGCCGCGCGCTGATAAACCGGTTTAACAGGCTTGACTCGCCCAGAATCTTGGGCGAACCGTTGACGCATGCTCAATACGAAAACAACACGAATATTGCAGAGCCTACTTTTCTTCTCGTTTCGTGGAGTCGAAGAAGGCTCTGTTCGCATGGTACAACATGAATAACTGGAATTTGACACTGTTCACTACTCTTAAGTATGTAGAAAAATACAAGTTCGTCATAAGTAAATCGAGCGGAATGCAGTTTAATTTTAGATAACTCCAGCCAGCAACTCAAGTCGCCTAAAAATATTCATTATTCAATCTGATACGTTTTTGATCTCTCTACAGTATTTGCCTGGATCTCGAAATCGATCAAGTCGCGAAAAATTGGACAGTAGAATCAAATGACGAAAAAAACATTTGTTGCCGATACCATGAGGTGCCAATCTCATTCCTGACTCGAATCTTGTATCAGCGACTAATATAAAATAGTGCAAGACGAGATTGCAGTATGGGAAGGGCAAGAAAAATCTCCATTGATTTAGCCTTGGAAATACGTGGGCTTCCTATGTATAATGAAACCGCCATGACGAGGATGCGTACTCCTTCGCCGCCCGCAACATGTATGACTTGACGTTGATTTTATCCGAGTTGGCGTAAGTATAGAGGGTTTTCGCATGACGTCATAGCCGCCATGTTGGTGTACCTTTAACAATAGATTCTTCGCTAGCTTCTTTTGTTAGGTACACCAACATGGCCGCCATGCCCTTTGTCATTTGATTCTCTAGGGATTGAGTGAAAAACCTCTATAGTCTCCTTCGCAGACGTTTCCTTTGTCGTCACGCAACGCTCCCTCAACAACAACAACAACAACAACAACAATTTATTGGTGTCCTCTTAAATATACATGTTAGTTCTGGTATTGATAAATAAAAATGAAAAAGATTGAGGAACACAGCTACTTAAAAATAGCAGAGCTAATCGAGTTAAGTAGCTGAGATCAAGCGGTTTATAATTTTGTTATTTTGACAAAGAGAGGACAACAATACTACAATACAAAATAGAAAAGAATATATATATATATATACGACTCACGAAACAGGCTTGTCGAGATGTACACATAGTTGAGTTTTTTTATCCTACCCTTATATACATGTATATATATATATATATATATATAAATAAATAAAGACATGACAAAAACAAAAACAAAAAACTTACAAAGTGACAATATAGGGCATATGTCAAAGCAGAGTGCATCAGGTACCGCTTGGAAGGGAGCGTTGCGTAACGACAACTAAAGAAACGCCGGCTGCGAAGGAGACTAGCGTAAGATGCGCTTTATATCCGATTTCATCTTCGTGCATTGTGAGCTATTGATGTGGCAAACCTCGGACTTCGACGTCGATCGGCGGTGAGTTAGAACAAGAAATCGCTCCGAATAATCAGGAAAAATAGCTGCAATAAAAACTTTTAAAACAACGCTTTGTAGCTTAGTAGCTTGGAATCTCAAGCATATAAGGCCTGACTTGTCTGTTAATTTGGCATATTTTTATTTTAAGGGAAGCTTCTATCCAATCATTATGAAACTACTTGTATCTTTCAAAGTGCTGTCACGTGACTTGAAAACGACCGTAACAACAACAACAACAACAATTGTTTATTTGTGTCTACGGTTTACAATGTTGCAGAAGAACAGAGTAAAATAATAATGTTGGACACCGGCAATCTGAAGTAGCTAAACTAATCGAGTCAAATTGCCGCATGATTCAAATTACAACGTGTAGGTCGTATATAGGCAAGACATAAAATACACACAAGACATAAAGATAAAATAATATTCAACCGTAACGGTTGAAACCTTTAGACAAAAACGAGGAACGGAAAGTGAACTTAAATGAATCGTTTTTCTTCATTGTTCTGTATCATAATAAGGGCTTGAACAGTCAACACGCTCTCATTGGTTGAACCGGGATCACGTGACAGTCATCAATGTATCCCGCGCGGGATACTATTCAAATATACCCCCCACGTGATCACATCGTGACAGAAGATGACTAGTTAAAGGCGGAAAATTAATATTTGTGTACAAAAACTCAGGAAAAAGGAATTTTACAATATGTTGCTATATAACAAATCACTTAATGATTGGCCCCTCAGGAATCAGTGTGGTTTTTTTTCCTCGATCCTCTATGTTCCCCCGAGATGGAGCCCAGGGGAGCATCGAGGATCTCGTTGAAACAAAACTCAATGTTTCCCTCGGGACCACTGGTCATTAAGTGTTTATTGTTACATAGCCATACGTTTTCCAGATACGACGCACGCTCTCATTGGCTGATTCAGGGTCACATGGCAGTCCAATGTATCCCGCGCGGGCAACAAGGAAATTTTGTTTACCAAAATGTCTAGACTGACCATTTTTCGTCGAAAGAGAGCATTCAAAATGGAACCAGCTCCAAAGAAACTATTTACATCTTTATCAAGCGCAAGAGAGAGAAATTGGTAGCTAAAAAGGATGCAAGAAAGAATAAAACGATGCTAAAATTGCCGTAGCAACGCTGGCAGTGTTTTGAGTTTAAAAGCAGCTTCCCGACTGAAGAGAAGACGATAAACCTCGCTCGTAGCAGGTAGTAAAACTTATGTCTATATAACAAATTACTTTATTTATAATGACTCTCCCTTCGGGAATCTGAGTGAGTTTTGTTTCCCCTCGATTCTCGGGGAAACAAAATTCACTGATTCCCTCGGCACCAGAGACTAGCAAAATCTTCTTTACAGCAGGCTCATTATTTATTTTCCCGCCTTTAGCTAGCTAGTGCTGTGCCAACCTCGTGACCAGGGTCTTCTCGGTCAGTTCCAAGATGGCGGATACTCCCGAGGGAAGACCCTGGTAATCTCCAGAAATACGAGGTATGCTGTGCGACAGAATCTGCTTCTAACCACGTAAAGTAACCACCAACTGCGCATGCTCATATGAATGGCAGCGTCCTATATTCGTGCCTGCACGAAGTACATACCTACATGTACCCAAGATGGCGGAGCACTTGATGCAGCTCAGCGAGGAGATAGCCTTCTTTGCAGCCGCTCTTACTCTTAGTGTCGGTCCCTTCCCAGCGGCTGCAAAGGAGGCTAGAAGGTATACTGATATTCCCATTTCTTGTACATGTACTTTATGTTTTTTTTAAAATAATATTTGTTAGTATCTTTACTAGAACATTTATCGAAGTTTAGTCTTTAGATACGTTTTCTGATCTGCCGTCACTGCGTCAGACTCAGAGGAATCCTGGTTTGGAACAGCCTGGCTGAAATGAAATTGATAATCTAAACTTCGAGTTCGATAAATGTTCTAGTAAAAATACTAACAAATATTATTCAAAAAAAAACCATAAAGTACATGTACAAGTAGTGGGAATATCAGTATACCTCCTAGCCTCCTTTGCAGCCGCTGGGAAGGGACCGACACTAAGAGTAAGAGCGGCTGGAAAAGAAGGCTATCTCCTCGCTGAGCTGCATCAAGTGCTCCGCCATCTTGGGTACATGTAGGTATGTACTTCGTGCAGGCACGAATATAGGACGCTGCCATTCATATGAGCATGCGCAGTTGGTGGTTACTTTACGTGGTTAGAAGCAGATTCTGGCGCACAGCATACCTCGAAATACTGGAGATTTTAATCACGTGATGTGGGCATCCAATATGGCGGCCAAGCTAAATATGGAAATGTTTAACACGTGCCTACAAACCATAGGTATCCCAATCCGGAGTGAGCGAGATGCGATTAACGGTATTTCCACGCGGCGTACGATGTAGTGAAAACAGGTCTACTAAACGGCTCGAAATGAAGTTTACTTGGATAAATAAACGGTGGAAGGGTATCACAATGCTGTCAGGATGTATCTAAGCTAGAAGAGAATCATAAAAAGACGTTAATTTGCCGTTAGCGTTGAGACGAAGCGATCGATAGCACATGCTCAGGTTAAACGGCTTCTCCTGGCTTTCCCACTGATGAAACTTACCAGAAAACTACCCAGTAATACACTTCATCTATTGCTCTACCTACACAAGGTGTTTTAAGGTTATTTAAAATCTATTTACAAATCATCTCCGTGGTCTCACTCCCGTATCTGCCTGTTTGGACAATAAAAAGCATTGGTAGAACACGTGAGGAGCCGCAAGCCCTAAAATTTTGGACCGTATATTAATTGGATTACATTTTCAGAGTAGATTTCGCTACGATGGATAATATGTACATGAAAAGAAACCGCTCCTTTAGTCACACACATTGGGTGTTTAATCCGTAATTGTCAACAATGTTGTTTTGAAAGAAAGAATTAGACGGCTGATACTGAACCACAATAGTTGTTGAAAAATTGAAACTAGCTGCCACTGAACGCGAAACTTCACTCAGACGTCAAGAAACAAAAAACATCCGAGATTGTTTGATGTAAAGCAGAGAAATATAATCGGTTGTGAATAAAGGTAAACATTCACTTACTGGAAGTAAAGTTGGATTTGAAGCGGAATAGTTTATTTAACGGGAGGTGACAACACTAAGAAGGGCTGTTTGAGCAGTAGCATGTTTTTAGGATTGCTCTCCCGGAAATCCCGACTTTTGAAGGTCTTATCCCGAAATTTACTAAAAGCTAATTAAGACCTCCCGAAAATTTTGAGGAGCGCCTTATAAATTCCCGAAAAATAAACCAAGGCTCCCGGTTCTGGATTTTTTTTTGCACTTCTCCCGAAGCAGCTCTTCTTAGAGTTTTCACCCCCCGTTATTTATATAATCATTAACCACTGTTATGGATCAAATTCCTAGTTTTGACCTCAAGAACGCGGGTTCGGAATTATATATTCAGTTCGAATAAAAGCTCCCGACAATGTTAGTCCAAGTGTACAACTCGCTACTCAATTGGTACGTCGTTAACGAACAGTTATTCGGCCCAAGATATCCAAAATTTGGGGAAATCACGTTCTTTAATTTAATCATTTGTTCCCACATGAGTGCAACAGATTGATCTTTGTGATTTGCGTACAGCGAATGGACAATGGAAGAGTTCCGGTCTAGCTGTTTTCGGTTCAAAAAGCCGAACTACAACTCTCGCAGAGTTTTTGTGGTTTCCACCCTTGGACTTTGCGGAGGACTGCTTAGAAGAAAGGAATTTGGAGAGGACAGCTATCGATCTGGCAATGGCTGCGTTGAAAAGAATTGGTGCTGCAATCAATGTTCACTGTGCAATCACTGGCCTTCCCCGCAAACATGGCGCTCATTTCGCCGAGACCCCCAGTGATGCGAAGCTTGTCCAGGATTTCGCTGAGACCAAGGAAAATATTAGCCAACTCAAGACCCGACTTAGCAGCTTGATCCCACCATCGGTATCATCGATTCCTACTGGCGGCCTAGACAAATCTCCAAAGGCCAAGTCGCCTAAGCAGAAGAAGCTAAAACTTGGCAAAATAAGCGCGGGAAGAGAATTGCTTCAAATTTTAGAAGACGTATGCGACAAGAATAAATCTAATGTGGCTTCCGTTCTCAGGTAGTGTATACCTGTGGCTTTTTCATTACAACATAATCGTTAAAATATGTATTATTCAGTATTTTTTACCATAGAATATCGCCAATTATGTGTCCTCCTGGGTAGAATATACCTGAGGGTTACAGTCACGTCACTTGGGTAGTGTATACCTGTGGCTTTTTTGCAATGAAAAAGCCACAGGTATACACTACCCAAGTGACTTGACTGTGACTCTCAGGTAGATTCTACCCAGGAGAGCACATAATTGGCGATATTCTATGGTAAACAATACTGAATAATAGAGATTTTAACGATTATGTTGTAATGAAAAAGCATGATATACTTTGCACCCAAAAAATTCCCTAGTTCAAAAAAAAATTGAACTGAGATAAAATTTGAACTACCTTGTAATATTACTTACTTCTATCATCAACAAGATAAGTTGAAGAAACTAAATGCCTTTTATATTTTACAAACGCTGCCGACATCTGTGTGGGGCAGTTTACGTAAAGAAGTTAAGTGTTAATAAATGTAGGCTTTCCTGAGCTGCATGGATTATTATTATTTTTTAAACATTTCTTCCAGAAGATGTATTTAGAGTTATTAAGAATGTAATCGATTACAAACTTTCAAAGTAACTTTATTTGTAGCAAGACTTCTCTGTTTATGTTCTTATTTATTTATTTATTGTTATTGCGGAGTTGAATGAATTTTATGCATGGTAGCTAAAAAACTCAACTGAAACCCTATGAAGCCACTCAAACTTACCTCCAAATCGCTGAGGACAGATGAGGTTACAAACTAGAAAAATCATGACAAGTTGTAATTGTCAACGTTTTATTCGTTCACTTTTTTTTTCAGGGATAACTTACCTTGGGCTGCGCTTGGGCTACCTATGGGTGGACCATAATTTCTGCCATATTGTATTCTCTTCCTACCAACTCTCTTCTCGAACAAATATTGTTTCCCCTAATTTAGCACAGCCCTAGGCAAAACAAATGGTCCTATTCGTTGTATTTAACCATTTCTGATTTTGTTGCATTTCATAGAGTATTTTTATTTTCATTTGCAGCTCCACCTGTGTTTGAGAATAACCGCGGTAATGTCCCCATTCAGTTTTTTGGAAAACCTTTTACCATTATTAGTACAGAAACGAGACACTGTCTACACGGATCCTTAAAGGTAAACTAAAAAGAACACATTTGATAGCTAATAAAAGGCTGTGGTTGTACATATCACTGTTATAATATCAACTATTATTCCAAAGAATGTAATTATCAGTATGCGTTTATAGAAAAGTTTCATTTTTTTTCTCTGATCGAAAGGATGGAAGAGGGAGCTTTAAATCAAAGAATGCCAAAGAGCACGACTACTCCTCTAAGAATCGGATCCGACTTCAAAATACAAGAAAGCTGGATTGCCAGGCCGTGATGCCGATAAGGTGTATTAGAGTCTGTAATGATCATTTTGTTGACAAGAACGCCTGCCCAACAGCAAATAGCTTAACGATCGCAAAGAGAACAGTTCTTAAGGAAATACAAGCAAAGTTGGACAACAACTCCGACCACTATTCTGTACCACCACGCGTTACTACGTAAAAATCCCTTTGAGTTCTGCTCATTCAAATCATCCAGTAGGTGGGGAATGTTCAACCCTAGGGCATCACATAGATAAGCGTATCGTTAAGAAAATATATGATCTCGTGCAGCAAAACATCACCAAGCTGACAGAAGTAAGAAGATGCCTGGACCAATACGTAGAGGAAAGCCTTTTCTCTGAGGTTTGCGACTCCAAAAAGCCAAAGAAAACAAACCGACGTTACTACCCAAGTCGAAAATATCTGCGAAATCAAATTGCCAAGGCGATTGCGTCCTTCAAGTACTGTAAAGATGACCAGGAATCACTACGAAGGAAAATTTCAGAATGGCAAGCCAAGTCTCCAAATACCAAGTTCTTTTATAGAACTCGAGACGAATCTTCAACCTATGGCACTGAAGTTCCAGGCGCTGCCGAGGAGACCTTTCTTTTCGTTCATCAAGAGCCATGGCAACAAAGATTGCTAGCAAAATATGGCGGGGAACTGGTCTTGATGGATGCTACATACAAAACCACCAAGTACGCAATCCCACTGTTTTTCATTTATGTACATACCAACGTCGGTTATAAGGTGGAAGCAGAATTCATGTGCCAATCTGAACAGCAAGCCCTTATCAGTGAGGCACTTAGTATTGTCAAGGGTTGGAATCCAACCTGGAACCCACTCTATTTTATGGTTGATTATTCTACCGCGGAAATAGGAGCAATTGAAGAACAATTTTCGGGTATTCTATAGTCTACATCTGTGACTTTCACAGAATACAGGCGCTGCAACGGTGGTCACGGGCTGGCAAGAATGGTCTCTCATGTGCTGAACAAGAGACCTTCCTCGCGCACATGCAGCGAATAGCATATGTACGAACACAGGAGGCTTTCAAGAAATCAGTGGAAGCCTTCAAAGAATGTCGTCTATATAAGAGTAAACCAAACCTCAAAGCCTACATAGAGAGGACATGGCTATCCTGTGCATTTCGCTGGGCGCACGCTTTCAGGAAGCAGCAGGCAATTAATTGAGTTGCAATTATTCCTAAGGGAATCAAATCACAAAAGCGTAGTAGCCATGTAATAGCTAATGATACATATTTTGTTCCGCCACGGTGCAACCCGCCAATTGGCGGAGAAGATAATCTAAAAATAGCCCAACTTGTAAAAACGCTGTGACCATGGACGCTCCTAGTTATGGGCTCCTGACCACGATCAAATTTTGACATCAATGTTTTTGCATATTCATAAAGTAAAATTGATACATTATTAACAGTTCATATCGTTTTTCGATACGACTGACAGAAAGTCTTATTTTTTGAACTTCGAATATTTTATCTAAACGTCCGCCATTACTGGAGGCCGTTCCCTTTGTTCAGCTTTATACAAAGGGTTATTTCATACACTCAACGCTCGCCTGCACAACACGGTAACAACGTCTTGGATGCATATTTCTACTAAAAACGTCTTCACAACACAAGAAGAGAGTTACTATATTTATCTTTGGTTGGCTACTTTTTTATGCACACTATTTCTCGCGACGTGTCGAGTGTTCCATTAATGGCGGACATTTACCGCCGGTAAACTCTAATAAAATTTTGTGGTGTAACTTGCCCATTTGGAAATATTTTTTACTATTATATTTCGGACATTTCTAACACTGATTGACCTTTTGACACTGAAAAAGTGGCAAATCGAAATGGTACATTTTCGTCGTTATGGCAGCTTTAAGTGCTTTGCAGTTTTAAATGCAGGTACAATACGTCTCTCTACAAAAACTAACAAAGAACTAGCAATTAATATCATTATTTTAATGTTTTATCTGTTAAATCAATTCACATTGTTAGGGGATGATTTTCTACTGTTTTAATTATTACTCTTACACAGCATTTTTATAGTATTTCGCCTTTTTTAGCTTTTTAGTACCCTAGTTCTTCTGTACAAATGACTCTCTCTCATAATGACTATAGCTTACGATAATAGTGTATATGTTATAAATAATGTATGTATATTATAATTTTAACAACATAGAATAATTTACAGTTAAAAGTGACGGCCTTTGTTTCTTCTCGCGGGAAACACAAAGCTAAAAATAGCTACATCATCTGTTCTGTTGGACAGACCTAATCTGGGAGATGCACGCTCCTGGTAATGGGCTCCTGATACTGCTAAAAATACTAAAGCGCAAGCGGAATAAAAGACAACAGTTCGCGGTTAACTCCGACATTTTGAAAGGGGTGCAAACATGTTGCGAAATAGAGTATTTGTATGGGAATCCGTTGCGAAATAAAATCCGTAAAATCGAATATCTGAAATATTCTTCATATACAAACTTAAGGTACAGTGGCGGATCCAGGATTTGAAAAAGGGGGTGACTATTTTGACCGGTACAGTTTCTGGTGCGAAATTTCTTACAAAATTTGAACGAATGTATTTTATTTTTACGAATTCTTATACAGAATTTGTTTTTGGCCCAAAAGGGGGGGGAGGGTGACATGTCACCCCCGTAACCACCCCTGGATCCGCCACTGAGGTACCAGGTAAAAGATTCACTGATCGAATTAGAGGGGTGTAGCTTTGCTGGGAAGCGTACAATCGTGTATGTTTTCAGTTTTCCATACATTTGTCTGTAACAACGAGTCAAAGTCCGCGGCTACAATTTACAGACAAACTGTAAATAGTCACATTTCTCAAATTTCGATCAGTGTAAGTCAGTGCTGTAGTTTGCCCACTCAAACGAAATCTGCTCTATATCACACCGTACGTAGTGTTAGTTGATAGAGAACCATATCAGTAGGATTTATTCAGAAAATAAGAAATTACGCTATAGTCAAGAAATTTAGCTCTAAATTTAGTAAAGTTGAACTTGCAGCAGAGCTAGAGGAGTCCACATTTCTAACTCTTAGGGTGGGCTTGCTGTGCTATTCACTCTTTATACCGCTGACCACTCGTATTTCATGCGCCGGCTCTGCCTCGATCCTCGCCCGTGATTTAGCAACACCCGATGTAAAGTGGTAAGCTGTAGTGCTAAGTGTGCACGCCCTACGAGGGAAAGAGAAAAAATCTGTGTGGGACTCGACGAGGTTGCGTTTTGCCGCGGTTACAACATTTCCCATAGTGCAAGGCGCGAGTTAGTGCCCAGTCCTATATTGTGTCTTACATGTCAAGAAAGCGAAAGAAAAGCGAAAGAAAGGAAGTCGAAACCGGAGAATTCTTCGCTTTTTCTATACTGATTATACTGTCTTTTAACCAAGTGAGTGAAATAATTTTGAATGATTTTGGTAATTCTAGCCAACTAATTGAGCTCTATATTATTACTATTACTATTAGTAGCTTTGGTCAATAGACTCATAAATTATACTTATACTTGCTAGCGCAGTCCACACGAGCAAGTTTTCCTTGTCTCCTTGTTGAAAAACTGGCGTGCCAGTTATTGAACAAGGCAACTTGTCAAGGAAAACTTGTCAAGGAAAACTTGTCAAGGAAAACTTGCTCGTGTGGACTACGCTTTATAGTCATACATGGCAGAACACTAAGTTTCATAAGTTGATATACGTACATGTAGGTCTGGTAAATATAAATGGCTGTATTACATAAGCATACGACTAGACTAGTAATGTCATTCCATATGAAGCTCATCAGGTACTCTATATGTGCTGAGTTTTGTAGCTAATTTGCATGAGTCTGGAGTTACAGACACGCTGAATTTCTAACGGGACCTGAAACAACCATAGGGGCTGATCAAAGTCAGGACCCTGCTAATTGTCAGATTGAATTAGAATTTAGCATGTTGGTTTTTGTGGAGGGAAGAAAACTGGAGAACCCAGAGAAAAACCCCTGGAGCAAAGGCAAGATCCTGGGGGGGGGGGGGGGGGGGGGGGGGGGGGTGGTGGTATGTATATTGGGTATGTATGTGAGGCCAAGAGGCTCAAACCCTGACCCTGTTTGACCCAAAATACAAGCTCCAAAATCCTGATTGCCCCCTTTTCGGGGGGGGAGGGGGGAGAGAGAGGGGGGGGAACCCTGATTGCCCCTTCTTTAAATTGTTTTTAAAACATTGGTCTTATACATACCCTGGCCAGTATACTGCATAACAGGATTGCATGCAAAATACGGAACATTTCGAGTCGGGACAATATGGCACTGGGCAAACAAATCAGCAGATGAAGTAGTAACATACAGTGTAGATAAGTACTGAAGTATGAATTAGCAGTGTCACCCGTCTGGGGACCTCGGTGCTTGCATGTCCAGGCGATCAAAATGCCACAACAGAATGTCTTTTTTTAACATAGTAGCTAAAAAACTGAACCCTAACTGCCTAAAAAATACTGAACCCCAACCCTGACTGCACCCAAATTAAACTCAAATCCTGACCCTGATCTGCCCAAATCAGGTCAAAACCCTGACTCTACCCGCCCAAACTAAGCTCAAAACCCTGACCCACCCTGGTGGCACATACATAATACGTCACAAACAGGAGTACCCCCTGAGGACGAGATACTCATATATGGCACCACATGCATCCAGTAAATGAGTAGGTGGTATATGATGAAGTCAGCTTGTCATTGGAAGGCGTTGTAGTGGTCAATTAACATGACATTAAATGGAACGCGAGCCCACCAATGAGTGTCCCTGGGTTATCGCTTATTGGAAATAATCAGCCATTGTACCAACCGATCAATCATTGATTAAAATTGGTTTCTTTCGCTTGTAGTTTAGCCTGAGAAAGCAGCTGCTTCTCATCACGTTTTTGCACTGGTTTTTTTTTCAGGCTACTTGTAGTTGTGATAATGTGAAACATATCTTTTCAGCACTGTTAGTCTGCTAGTTATTAAATCTTATTACAACTTGTGAAATTAACCAGGCAAGTTTTCATTTGAAAATGTGAAACTAAGAGGAATGCACTAGTCTATTATAGTAAAGTCAAAAGAGCGAATGCATTAAACCCTCGAAATCATTCAGATTTGCTGCTTTGAGCTCCAAAGAAGACAAAACACGCCAGGTAATAAATGGTTCATCTTAATATGCTTATTTCTTTCACAATTATGCATTTTTTCACAATAATCGATTATGCATAAAATATAATTGATTGCCCTGTATTACACAACTTTCCATGTAATAAAATGTTTATTACCGTATTCACTCACGGATAAGCTGCAACATTATCTTAAATATAGAAAGAGATTAAGCTAAAGAAAATCAAATTGTATTTTATGTCTGATATTTTTAAAGGATATAATTTTTTTAAATACCAAGAATATTGTAGTGAAGCACGTTCTCTTTGATATGCAAAACACATACTTTTGATGCATTTATTTTGTTTGGTTCTTATCTTAGCCAACTTTGTAGTATATGTATTGCCCCAGCTCATAAGCCCATAGTTGAGATATGGATATACAAGTGTATAATATAATTGCCTAATAACATATTAAATTTGACAAAATGTCTATTTTTTAAGTTTACTTATAATTCCTAGATATAATTCCTAGATATAATTCCTAGCTCTGTTTGAAGAAACATCTTGAGAGCAGAAACTATTAGCCTTAAAGGAAGCCAAATGTTGGGGGCGCTCACACTGAAAAAAAACCTGTTTTTACACTAAAAGCTGATTGGCTATTACTCAAACAGCCTCATTTTGATTGGCTTGTGTGCTTACAAAACCATTTAAGTGTTGAATAAACCTCTGCTAACCTGTAAACACTTTGTGACCCATGTAATACACTCACATATTTGCACTCGTCTTATCCTGTATTTGCACCCAAAAATGCCATTGAAGTCATATAATAAATCAGGGTATTCATTAACGTTAATAATGAAGTAGCTGCCAGAGAATCAAAGAAAATAACAGGAGAGTCCAAGTGGAATTAACTTACATAATTTAATTCATATATAAATTAATTATAAGTCCAAATATTTTTTGGGGCAAAAGTTTCAGAGAATTGTGCTAGTAACCAAAGAATAATACCCTGGCCAGTGCATGTCACAGCCCTGCCTCAAAATACCTTTTACCTGTAACACATTTTAATAATCCTTAGTCACCACGTAATGGCAACAATGCAGGAAATAAAATCTAGTCCCCAGCCAGCAAATGTTAGTATTAAACTGCATGAGTTTGCAGCTATATAATCAGTATGTTTTAGTTGCCAATCAATGTTTTAGTCATATTGTAGACCATATTGGTTCCAATTTTAAGTCCTGTGTAATTGAAGGGCTGTGCACAAAGCACAAGTGTCTCCTGATCACAATTTCTTTGTTTTCTAGAGGAGAATTTATAATGTGATCAAGAATTACTTATGCCCTTTTTGCACACAGCCCTTTATAACCAGACTAGAGAATTATACATGTACTAGTTTGTGTTAATTGGGCTACCTGTGCTATAAAGAAACTAATATGTTGGGCTACCTGTGCTATATCAGTATAAACTAATAATGTGTTGTGCTACCTGTGCTATATCAATGGACCAAAACTAATGTGTTGGGCTACTTGTGCTATATCAGTTTCAGTGAAAAAAACTAATAATTATGTTGGGCAACCTGTGCTATATCAGTTTAACTAATATGTTGGGCTACTTGTGCTTTATCAGTCTCAGTGAAAGAAACTAATATGTTGGGCTATCTGTGCTATATCTGTCTAATGTGTTGGGTTATATTACTTGTGCTATATTTCAGTGAAAGAAACTGATATGTTGGGCTTCCTGTGCTATATCAGCTAATGTGTTGGGCAACTTAATGTTGCATGTGCTATATTTCAGTGAAAGAAACTGATATGTTGGGCTACCTGTGCTATATCAGTCTAATGTGTTGGGCTACTTGTTGCATGTGCTACATTGTATATTTCAGTGAAAGAAACTGATATGTTGGGCTACCTGTGCTATATCAGCTAATGTGTTGGGCTATCTGACGGTGTGCTATAACAGTTTCAGTGAAAGAAACTGACAATAATTTGATTGGATCAGTAGGACAACAACAATACGGAAGCGGCCCATTTCAATGTCACGGCATGCCATATGGTAACCATGCTGTAAGTATTTGCCATAACATGCCCATTCATACAAAACTGCTCTCTAGTGATATACATACTTTACATTTATTTAATCCTTTACAGTTACAAGTGAGTTTTCAAACCATATCTGAGCCAGACCACTGTGACATACCGTACTTACAACTTCAGAAGCAACCAAGAGTTGTAAGCCAAACCCAGTCCACATGAATAAGGGAATGGGACAACGTAAGTAACCTTAAGCAAACATAGTGCTCCAATGGCAAACTCGTGGATGCAAAGTGTATTTTAGTGTTCTCAAGGGTAAACATGTTGAAATGTTCAAAGTTTAAGTTATTACTGCTGTTGTGATGGTGTGTTGCCTGTAAAACCATGTGACGGATGATGTCATTGTTACAACATTTATGGGACCCAGTACCATGCCTGTTAAAGTTTGAGCTGCCTGGCATTAGAAGTGAGGGAGATATGGGTACATGTATGTACTTAAAATCATGTGACCAATGTCATCGTTATGACAACATCACCACTAAGTGATTAATGGGGACTCAATACTATGTCTGTCAAAGTTTGAGTTGTCTGGAATTAGAAGTGAGGGAGATGACATTGTTACGAGATCACCACTTACTGATTTACATGTATAGAGACCCAACACCATGCCTGTCAAAGTTTGAGCTGCCTGGCATTAGAAGTGAGAGAGATATGGGTATGTACTTCAAATCATGTGACCAATGTCATCATTATGACATCACCACTAAGTGATTCATGGAGACCCAGCACCATGCCTGTCAAAGTTTCAACTGCCTGCCATTAGGAATGAAAAAGATACAGGCATGTACTTAAAATCATGTGACCGATGATGTCATCGTCACAACATCACCATTGACCAAGTGATTCATGGGGACCCAATACCATGTCTGTCAAAGTTTGAGCCGCCTGCCATTGTAAATAAGGGAGATATGTGCATGAACTAAAAATCATGTGACCAATAACATCAGCATGACTAAGTGATTCATGGAGACCCAATACCATGCTTGTCAAAGTTTAAGCTGCCTGCCGTTAGGAATGAGGGAGATGCGGACATGTACTTAAAATTGTGACTGATGACATCATCGTTATGACATCACCAGCAAGTAATTCATGGGGACCCAATACCATGTCTGTCAAAGTTTGAGCCGCCTGGTATTAGAAGTTCGGGAGATACGGACATGTACTTAAAATCATGTGACTGATGACATCATCGTTACGACATCACCACCAAGTGATTTATGGGGACCCAATACCATGTGTTTTTCCAAATTTGAGCCACCTGTCGTTAGTATTAAGCGAGTTTGCATGAAAATGTACATGTACAAGAGATTTATGTCACTATGATAGCAGGACCCAGGTAAGCTCGGCTGAATGAGTATACACATCTCCCACATGGATAGACAGGGCTGCTTGCAAACATAAAAAAGCGTTGACAGTAACTGTACAGTCAGATAGAACAAGAAGGGAACCAGCAGATGAGGACTTGCAACTTAAGCAATTAATGTTCCATGTCAACATTCAAATACTAATTAAATTAAATATTGATTATTATTATTATTCTCAATTTGCATTCCAGACATTCCATTCTGCTAACAGCTTAGTGAGTGTGTGACACGATTTCCCCAACCATCCAATAACTCGTTTCTGCACTTGCACACATCCACAAGTTAAAAATGGTGGTTTCCTTAAAATAGGATGTTAAAGTGCCATCGGTCAATTTGAATGCTTTCATATTAAAGAGGTCACCAAATTAAAAGTAATTCAATTTTTTATACTGAGAAGTTTAGTTGTGATAATGTAAAATGGTGCTAAGATATTGATATCTAAATTTACAAAGGTTTATATGGCCAGAACTAACTGTAGACTAGCTAACTAGCCTTGTTTTCAATAATAATAAAATATTATAAGTACATAATTGTACAATGTATATACATGCAAACGTAGCAGCTTTGAGATTTTTACTGAAGTATTGATGGGTACTCAACTGTGTAAAAAGCATAAATTCTACTTTTTATTGGTTTCATCCCCTTACATTTCTTTTTTGCAAATTCACAGGATTAATGAAGAATCAGCCAGATTTTTTGAAGTATACCACACTAGAAGATTTTGGTTACAAGTTTAATGAAGGTAACATTTGCCATGTAGTGAGAAACATGGTTCATGCCATTCTTATTATACATATATGTATGCTATAAAATTCATTATGCAGCAGTATGTACATATTAAATATACACATGAAATTTATATATGTGCTTGCGAATTCTAGATGGACAGCTCAGGCACAAAGAGACTGGAGAGAGGTTTCAGTTTGAAGTGAAAGAAGGGGACAGGAACTATAATCAGAAGTACTATGAGGCACTAGGAGAGGTTAATTTATTAAAATCCTGGATGCGACTGTAATTTGTGAGAGTATACAACTGTTAGGTTAATGATGACGATGATGGTAATAGTAATATAGTAATAGTAATAATAGTCTTTATTCATCTTTTAAATACATGAAAGGCATTACAATTGTTAAAATGGTTATGGCTGAAAGTTTACAATTCATAGAAATCCTAAGTGCTAAGAGTTAAGAAGTAAAAAAGGTTAAAATATATCAAATGGATGACATTATCTATTAATCTAATGCTAAATTGTATCTGAAATGTAACCTATTTACAAAACTGTTCTTCGATGCAGCCTCTGACTGTGTAAACCCTCCAAGGCCTCTGCCTACTCTTATGTCTTAAATTATAGGACACTTTCTTTGTAACTGGTAATAAAGATCTTAGAGGAAGATTTACGTTAATTACAAGATATTTTACGGAATAACTTCCTGTCACATTTTTCCAGCAGCGTGTAATGAACGTCATACTGTATAATGCTTAAATGTTAAAAAATTCCATTGAAGTAAAAATGTCCCACATGAGTACAATCTCAGGCTACATTTTTATGATAAATTTAGAACTGTCTGGTACAAAACTCATGTTTTATAGGCCTTGTGTTTACATGGATCTATACCTACATGTATCTGGACTACTTTTAGACCACCTAACCATGCAAGTTTGAGACCTAAAACAAAACATGTGCCCGTCTTCAATTAGTTCAGCACAGTGTAAAGACTTCAATCTGTTCTGCAATTCTTTTGTTCCAGTTAAAATTTGTCTTGTACCATATAAACTATAGCCTCAGTTTCAGCTCACTTTCATCTTAATTTCTGTCACAGTGCATTACTGATAATGCTAATGTTTACATGCAGTCAACTTCAGCCATGTAGTGTAGTCGTTTGTACACTAACTAAAATTTATAAACATCTTTCTTACCAATTTCCTGTTCATTTTATAATTATTTTGTTATGTAAATAGACCCAAAGCCTTTCTTTATTGTTTCTATATTTCACAGGTTATTACAGATCATATCTATGAGTTGTTAACAACAACTGCAAATTTGAGGAAAATTCCCATTCCAGTAAGTTAAAATCTTATTGATTGATATATATTAGGCAAATAAATTATGTATTTTTCCAGAAATGAGCAAGGGAGGGATTTATTTATTATGGAGTCTGTTCCTGAGAATGGCTTGTGATCTGAAATTGGCATTGCTGGTTTCAATTGAAGTCTGTTACTCCAGAGCTCTTGTGGCTACTTGATCTAAATATACCACAGCCTACTTCTCCTGGGGATTATACCTACTTCATTTTGCTAACTTCTAGTAAATGTAGAGCAACTTAATTTAAAGACTCTGATGCCTTCTTTAAAAATTAACGAAACCTCAGTGTTAAAGGGGAACTGAAACCTAAAATCAACCCAATGTCTATAGAAACATGTATTTGAAATAAATAGTTCCTGCTATTTTATTTTTCTGTGTTGCATGTGTAGGAAGAGAACATACGAAAACCTTCCTCACAGCCTCTGCTATATGTACTGACAGCTCAAGTCTTGTAATTTGTGATGTCAGATATGGAGAATAAATTAGTTCTGCCATGCTGTCCCCGACATTGAATAGCAGGACTGCAGGACTGATGGCTTCTAATTGCAGACCATTGTGTTTTCTTTTTGCTGGAAGTGTGGTCGTTTTTCCTTGGTATGCAGTATTGTGCAAAAGTCTTGCAAACACCTTTCAGCGAATTTCGGGCCTTTTCAGGGCTTTACGGCGAAAATGAAAAAAAAAATAACAAACCGAAATTTAGGCGATATTTCAACGGAAATTTTTTAAGCCTTTTGTTTAATCTGTGCGACATTTCGCAGTGCTCTGCAACAGGTTAGCACGAAAATTCGCTGCACTCTACGAAATATCGTGCAAAATTTCATTTGGTACTCTGCAAATATTCGCACAAAACTTCGCTTCTTCGAAATTTCGATCCTTATATGTGACATACAATATGGGGAAATTTGCACTGAATTGAGCTGCCACACAATATATATTTTTCAGCAGAAAATCGAACTTGGATACTAATTTTCTCCTCACAGATGTGCAATACAGAAAAATAAAATAGCAGAACTTATTTCTTTTGAATACATCTTTGTATAGACATTGGGTTAATTTTAGGGTTCAGCTCCCTTTAATATACAAAATTCAGCCACTTTCCTCAACAGCTTGATGCTAAGGACCATGAAGCCCAAGGGTTTTTCTTTATGAGTGAGGATGCTTTAAATTCAAAGCAGCTCATGATCCTAATCCATGGCAGTGGTGTGGTTCGGGCTGGACAGTGGGCTAGAAGGTTAGATATTATTTTTAGTGAATTATTATGTTAATGATGATGTCATGACATTGGTAATCTGATGAAGTTGATTATGGTGATGTTACATTGATGATGATGTTGTTGTTGATGATGATGAAGAAGTTGTTGTTGTTGGTGGTGACGACGATGGTGGTGGTGACAATACATACATACACTTTATTTATACTCTGATTTACAGAGTAGCTACAGAATAAGCTAATACATGTACCTCCAAGGTAAAAAAAAGAAACTAATAAAACTAATGATCTAAATATGTAAATAACGTTAACATATATATACATTGTATGGTTATATATGTATAGATTATATATCATAATAACATTGAGATATGTGTGACAATAATAACATTATTTTATAAGCAAGCAAGCATAATTACCACAAAGAACACAAGGTACATATATATGCATATACATGCATACATTACAGACTGTCATTTACATTGCATACATGTATATGAGGGAATAACTGACATTGTCACAGATGCCAGCCACCTGAGAAGCTCACCTAAACTATGCACAAACAAAAGGGAAAAAAACGTGTACACCGGCTGTACATTAAAGTGTATGTCAGAAGGTAGGACCTACACATACAAGAAAACATGTAACTAAAGGGTAGGTGGCAGGAGGGACCATGTCAATTATTCCAGCATTACTTGAATAAAAACTACGAGCAGAATTTGAATACAATTTGAATACAATAATGAATACAATGGGAATGGTGAAGTTAATGATGAGGATGATTTTGATGATAATGATGGCAATTAATAGTGAATGTAAAGGCTGGTGTTGGTGTTATTCACAGGCATTACAAAGAAAATTAGTTCAAACAATAACATAATTTGCTAAAGTGTAGTATAATTATTTATATAGTACCAATAATCAAACATATACACTCCATACTTGCATCTAAATCTTCATACTATCTACCATTGATCTGCACTATGGTAAATTGAATATTATTTTAATATATTTTGGCCCTAATGTGTGGAATTCTCTAGAATACTCACTGTAACTGTCATCTGACTAGGTTAGCTTTTTAGCTATTTCAGATGACATACATTGTACATGTACACCCATAATGTAATTTTTCCATTTCGTGCATAATTTGAAATTTATGGTTAAATATAACTTATTCTGTGCTTGAATAAAGTATTGTTGTTGTTAATCAAGACCTTCCCAACATGTACACAATGCATCTAGAAATTAATGGTGCTCTTTTTTACACAGTCTGATCATCAATGACTGTCTGGAAAGTGGAACAATGTTACCTTACATTAGCAGAGCAAGGAAAGTATGTATACATGTAACTGTGCATTGCAGTAAACTGTATTACCCATCCCAATAAAATATTTTGTTTACTATCAATTGCCCTCTCTCTTGTGATGGTGGGTCAGTTTTCCTCCCTCCACAAAAAAACAACATTCTAAATTCCAGTTTGATCTGTGGTTTAGCCAGGTCCTGACTTTGATCAGCCCCTATGGTTGTTTCAGGTTACATTAGAAATTCAGAGTTTTTTTTTTGTATTACAGTTTTTAATAATAATATTTTTTTATGCATTATTACAGACTCTAAAAAGTGTTTAACTTATTAATTGAAGGCTTTTGTTTGTTTGTTTGTTCTCTTTCAGGAAGGCTATGGCATTCTTGTAACAAATGGTAATCAGAATAATATTATGGAGCATGGGAAATATTTAACAATAAGGGTATGGTACTTTTCATTTGTATGTTTATCATGATTTGTGATACGTACTTGGAAGAGATGTGGCCTAGGCTAGGGGGTGAAACATCTTCTTTTAGGGACTGGTCATAAATTGCAGTGTGTGTGTGTGTGTGTGTGTATTGGGGGGGGGGGGGGGGGAACCCCACAAATGGAGTTGTAAAAAAAATAAATAGGGGGGTTATAGGGTGTAGGGGCACAATAGGGCTGGCAGGGATGCACATAACATTATTTTTTTATGATTATTGTTGGGGGAGGGTTATATATTTTTTAGGCATTTTTGATTTCCTTCTCCAACCCTCTCCCCTTGCTAATTTATGACCAGTCCCTTAGTCTGATGAGTTAGAGTATTTAATCAAATAGTGTCCCCTTCTTGTTGTGTTACAGGGTAGCAAGTCCCCAGAAGCACACTTTGTTTATGTCTGGGAGCATGTCATCCGTAGAGCTGCTGCAAAGGACATCGTAATAGTAGCACACAGTTATGGAGGAGTAGTGGTTGTCAATGGAGTAAGTGAAATAAATAATAATTATATAATACTAATAAAATATAAAATAAAAATGGCCATTATCACCACAGTCTAATGGCGCTTTACATATGACTGACATATTGTCAGTTAAATATTTTTGGGGGCTGCTTACACCACTAATAGCTGCCATGCAGTTAAACAGTGTTGAGCATGTGGTTAGTACAACAGGCACCTTTTTGAGTAGTACAACAGGTTCTTTCACGTCCCCTCCAAGTACTGATTAGAAGAACACATAGTAGGAGACAAGGCCAACAGCTTACATATGTCCCTGCCCAGGGATTCAGCTGGGAATCAAACCCCCGACCTCCCACACTCTAAAACATAGACTTTCTCAAAGTCCTTCTTAGCCCCCGCATGAAGGACTTTTCCCACTTGCAGCGTGCCAAATTTACCGGTTGATTTTTCAACCGGAGGCATGGCTTATGACGTACTAAGATTTGCCCAATCACAAAGCATCAATTCTTCAGGAATTTTATGTTAACGCGTCAAGTCAGTCGACCGTGGATGTGGTATTTACAATTTGAGTGTGTACTCATAAAGAGTTTGTCAAAGGCACAAAATATAAGCTCCGCCCCTGAAACATGTTTTTGCGCCAAAACATAATCCCCCAATTAAATTTCCTGCAAGTGAAACAAGTTGAACTCGCCTCTCACTTCGATTCTCGTGCTCGCTTTTGAACTCAGTAATCGCTTACCCAGTGACTAAGCGAGTTCGACTTGGAGCAAGGCTATCTAAAACAATGTTCTACCAACTGAGTGGTTAATAGACTTTATTTGAATGTCAAACTTATTTAGCATGGTATTGCTTATTGGGGACATGTTTTTAATAAACTCTATCCACTGAGGTGGTCACTGCCAGAGATTTGTTTTATTCTCAGTGGGGGGCCTACAATTTAATGTCCTAATCTGAGAAGATGCCTTTTTTTGTGTTCAAATAGTGATTATAGTAAGTGTATTTCCTTTATCTAGATGAGGGTGTGCAAAGATGCCATGGATCATGTTACAGCTGTTGCCTTCACAGACTCAGTACACAGTCTAGCACACCATGGGGCTGAAAGGAATCTCAGATCATGGTTCAAAAAGGTATCATGACATTATAACAACAAGATTGTTTCATTTCTTAAATGTAGACAACAGGAGCATCTTAAGAATGCACAGTTTCGTTGGCTAAAAACTTTTCAGCTCAGCATGCATTATTTTTATGAAATATAATGTACACGTACATTTGTACATGTTGTGGTTAAACAATTTTTGGGTTAAATTTTTTTTTAAACTTGCAGTTCAAAATTTTTTAACCAGTTCAAAACATTTACACCAGTTTAATTTTTTTAAACCAGTTCATTTTTGTAAATCTGGTTTATTTTTAAGATTCTAAAAGGGAAGTTATGTTAACTGATGCTAGGGTTATTTTAAATGTTGGATTTGGGTGTAGAATAGTTCACATGATTATTGAAGGAGGATTATACATGTAGTCTGTGTTAGTGATTTAGCCCTGAACACCCTAAATTGGTGACTATAACATGTAGCTCTAAACACCCTAAATTAGTGAGCACCCGTTGTTGATGGTTAGGGTGTTTTTAAATGTTGGGGTAGGGTTTGTATTAGTTCACAGGACCATTGAAGAAGCATTATTTTTCTGTGTTGTCCAGTGATCTAAATTTAGTGACTATACATGTAGCTCTAAAAACCCTAAATTAGTGAGCACCCGTTGCACATGCGTAAATAAAATTTAATATGGAAATTAGTTACTAGTCCTCTCTTGGTTAAGAAAAGCTATATTATTCCAAAAACGTGACTGGAACTCCAACGCAAGTCTCTGTGGCACAGTTGGTAAAGCTCTGTTCTTCCAAGGCATTCTTCCAAGCGAAGGGTTTGCAGGTTCGAGTCCCACTACTGGCGGTGAACGAAAAAGTGAAAACAAATTAAGTAGTAATGATGTGTAATTAATGAGTGAATTACAAAGTTGGTTGTGGGGGATAGAGAAGGGAAAAGGAGTTAGGGAGGGGGAACGGTGAGTACTGCATGTAGAGAGGGAGGGGAGAGTGGTCGTAATTATTTTTTATGCCGCGTCATTTGCTAGTTATAAAGAGATCGAGAGCTCTGCATGGCGTCGCACTAGTTTGCTGAAATATTGAACAAAGAGAATTATATCCAGTCTCAGTTTGGAATAAATCTGGCCACTACTGTGACGGTTTTATTTCAACATATGTCAAGGACAATAATGTCCTATACAATAAACAATTGTTTCAGCAAAGGTGGGAGAAGACCCGCCAATACTGAACAACGTAACACATGAAAATATTAAAATTAATATTTATATAGGATAGTCTGCAGGCAGGTGCAGGGGAGGTGGCGGGAAAATATTCGCCTTAGGTATCTAGAAATGATGTTGGCGCAAAGCTGGTCAGAGTAGGAAGGGCCGCCTGTATGGCGGAACATGCTCTTAACCTATAGATGGGAACGCCCCTTTCCTCCGATTGGTAACATAATTACACTATCTATCCCTACCCTATCCTGCATACTATCATGTGACACTTCCTTGACATAAAATCACATTACTCTTTTATCGTAATGTTTATTTTTATGCCGCATCATTTGCTAGTTATAAAGAGATCGAGAGCTCTGCATGGCGTCGCACTAGTTTGCTGAAATATTGAACAAAGAGAATTATATCCAGTCTCAGTTTGGAATAAATCTGGCCACTACTGTGACGGTTTTATTTCAACATATGTCAAGGACAATAATGTCCTATACAATAAACAATTGTTTCAGCAAAGGTGGGAGAAGACCCGCCAGAAGCCACAAACTGTGGCAACCCCACCAAGACACCAAGCAGAACTTGCGATGGATGGGCGCCTGACCCAGCTTTCGACACGTGTATGGGAAAAAACTCTTAACTAATGTAACAACAGGTTTAACATATATTACAAATCGTGCTAAATGATCAAGTAGCAGCACATGCTGACCTACTTAACCTTGCGACACGTGTAAGGGAAAAACTATCTTAACTAATGTAACAGCAGGTTTAACAAATGTTACAAATATGTTCTATATAACGTGCTAAATTAGCAAAGTAGCAGCACATGCTGACCTACATACTTAACCTTGCGACACGTTAGATTAATTAATGTCACGAATATAACCCATTTTAATAGCAAAGTAGCAGCACCGGCTAACCGCAAATAATACGTGTACTGCTCGATTACAGCACATGCCTGACTAATCGGGCAGTATTCGCATCTTAAAGAAACACGAACCGATGCCATTTAATACCTTCAATGTCCCAATTAAGCTTACGAGCTACCTAATTGAGGGCAATCAATGCAATAGCAGCACATGTCTGACCTACAACATTGTTCCTTTCTACATCTATCTGATATCAATTTGCGTGCAGAGTTTCGGATCTGATGTTAAGTTTAAATGTGTCAGATTTCCAGCGACCAAGAGCGCGTATCTGCGCATCCGAAAGACCATTGTCGGCGGCGTGACAAGCTGCCCCAATTCGGAAGCTATGGCTTTTGTACCTGCTTGTGTCCAGACCACAAAAGATCAAGCCACGGTTCAGCTCGGTATTAAAACGGCTAACCGTAACGGAGCTGTCGAGATAACAGAATAGTGGCCCGGGCTTGGTTCCTCTAACTTTACAATAGTCTATTAGACCTTGTACAGGACAAAAGGGCAAAGAATCCTCCCGAGCAATGTGTATATCAAAAGGCCGATTATCAGTATTATGTTTGAATTTCGTGATTGTGATTTTGATCATGTGTATTTTGCCATCTTGCCTAAGGAAGGTAACATCCTTTAATTGGACTACCAAATGTGCATAATTCGCGCTCTTGGTAGCTATTTCTCCGATCCTAAAGAACCCATAAAAGGCAATTAAAAACATTGCTGTAAAAAGAGTGCGTTGAGCGGCTGAAGAGTTGGTGTAATCGAGTGCCCGCACAAGCTCGTGGAGCACCGGTCTCGAGATGGGTAGTCTAATGTCCGGTGTGCGCTCACGGCCCACAGCGGTCAACATCTTATGTATAAGAAATGCTTTTGTCGGGTCATGAAAACCTTTCATCTTATGCACATAGCCAATCGCCGATAAGTAGGATGTAATGGTAGATGGTGCTAATTTCTTTGCACGAAGATACGAAATGAAAAGAGCTAGTGAGGCTGTACTTACCGTATTTACTCGAATAGACGCCGCGGCGTTTATTTAAATTTTCATGACTCAGGTGCGGCGTTTATTCGGGGGCGGCGTTTATTCGGGGGCGGCGTTTATTCGAGTAAATACGGTAATGGCAAAACCGGCAAGGACGAACGATAGAAACGTTCATAAAACTGATTAAAGACCACCCACGCTCGCTGGTAGTTTTTCTGTGACCCCGCCGATAAAGCTAAACCAAGTATGTCCTTTAGGTTATTAACCAACTCTCCGGCAGAAGGCTCTCGGGCACTTGTGTCGGCAGCTCGTCCGCTTCGGGAGCAAATCTTTTGAACTGTACTATCTGAAATCGGGAAATAAGTTCGGCGCCAATATTGTGGATTCCGAGAATATGGCGTGCGCGAAACATGATGTTGTGTTTGAGTGAAGTTAGCACTAAATCGCGTACTAAGATCATGACTAAGTTATGTTTGGATGTCTGTCGGTTGATAATCTCCACCAGTGCCGCGTTATCAGTCACAAATGTTACACATCTGAGACCCCCAAATGTGCAATGCGAGCACGATGGGAAAAAACTCTAAGAAAGTGATATTAATCGTTTGCCACGATCTAGGCCAAGCCCCGTAAAACCAATGCTTACCAAAAATAGCACCGTAGCCCTTCGAACCAGCCGCATCAGTAAATAACTCGAGAGAAGAGGAAGTTACCCATCGGTCGGTCAAAAAGAAAGCTCTCCCGTTAAATTCTCTTAAAAAAGTGAGCCACACCATGAAATCCGATTTGGTTTCTTTGTTCAGCCTAATACGGTGATTAGGGCGTAACACTCCCTTGGTAAGATCAATCATACGTCGGAGGAAAGCGCGACCCGGCACTATAACCGTGCATGTAAAATTTAATAGTCCTATCAAAGACTGCAGTTCCCTAAGCGTTACTTTGCGCCGTGTATAAAAACTTTGTAACAGTGTGCGGCATTTTTGAAGCTTATCAGCTGGCAGCCTGGCTTCCTGCTTAACCGAGTCAAGTGTGATACCCGCGAATTGCAAAGTGGTATCGGGACCGACAGTTTTTTCCTGAGCCAGGGGGACCCCGAGATAATCGTACATGCCGATAAAGTTATTCAGATCGGCCTTGCACTTCTCCTCGCTCTTCGCAATGAATAGGAAGTCATCCAAAATGTGCAACACCCCGGAGGCTCCTAGGCGGTGTATCGATAACCATTCTAGCGCAGAACTAAAAGCCTCAAAAATGGCGCACGAAGAGGAGCAACCCATGGGAAGACATTTGTCAAAATAGTACAAATTGTCCCATTTCATGCCCAACAAAGGGTAGTCGTCGGGGTGAATTGGGACAATTCGGAATGCCGATTTAACATCTGTTTTAGCCATAAAACAACCAACCCCCGCCTGTTTAACGACATGTAACATGGCGGCGAGTAGTTCGGTCCCGCGTGCTCTTGTTCGTTGAGCCTATTTATCCCGTGCAGTCCTGTTTTAATGTGATTGTTAGTGCCGTAAAGTTTAGTTAAGTTGGTCAGTGATCTAATGGATCAGTCAGTGGAGAGTTCAGTGGCGGAGATGAGTAGTGCGAGAGGAGTGAAAGTTCACCAGGTTCATGAGCATGAGATTATTTCACTTTCCGAAAAGGGGGCGGTGTTCTTGTTTCAAGTTACAAGTAAAGTGCGCTTCCAACAATGGCTAGCGGCGTTAAAGGTTCGTTACTGGGTTGACTTCGGAAATCAGGACGGATACAAAGTTGAATGGCTGAGAAAGACTGGCCCTGAAGGTGAGATCGTCGAGCTTATTATTCAACTATACCGAAGCGATGATGTGAAGGAAGAACAGCTTCTATTTACGATTACAGTCTACTTTACCAAGCAGAAGTTTATGATTCAAGGAAAGTTCCGGGGTATGTGGAAGACGAATGAATTTGAAGGTTTAAGAGCTTTAGTTGATGATTTATGTTCTAACAAGAGGCCCTGAGTGGCCTTAACTCGGGCCAACTAGAAAGGTTAATTTATAATACATGGAGTTCTAGCATATTTTTGTGCCATAACATGGTTTGTGCTAGTGGAACTGGATAATTGATTCACTGCTCATGCTCGTGATAATTTACATATAATAATATGGACCTTTTACAGGAATGCAATCACATGGTTGTACTAGATGGCAAACAAATCTTAATTCATATATTTAAAGGCACTTGTATGAGATTGGTAGTGTTATTAACAAAACCTGTTTTAAATGCTATTTTCCACCTTCTTCCAATTCTCAACCCCCAAAGGTTGTCATGGTCCCTTACGGGAGCTTCTAATTACAAAGTTTTACTGATAATAGGCCCTTTGCAAGACAAGAGCAAGCCAAAATTAGTAAAAAGCCCAAGTTTTAAGTTCATATCTTTAAAACTGAAGAAATAGCAAATTTTTGAAAACTCTAT
Organism: Actinernus sp. WN-2022; assembly: GCA_030867875.1. Lineage (NCBI taxonomy): Eukaryota > Metazoa > Cnidaria > Anthozoa > Actiniaria > Actinernidae > Actinernus > Actinernus sp. WN-2022. The sequence continues at coordinate 23,640,588 of JAOWCC010000019.1, forward strand.
AATTTAGCTTACTTTAACAGAGTTTGTGAGGCTGTTTTTTGCTGACTGGCAAGACCCCCCTGCATCTCCCCTGCTAGTTTTTGACTAGTCCCTAATGTTTAATAAAATATTGTGTGTTGATTTCATGCATGTAAACCACTTGGAAAATAACTATTTAAAGAGGGTAACACTAGGCTGTTTTCTATTGTTGGGTGATAGGCCAATACTATCGCTCGTTTCGAGAAGTTCAACCCGACTCCTTTCCTGCCGCCGAAAAACGATTACAGCGCCACGGTATCTCGATTTCCATTGGCCGAGAAAAACGAGACGGTAAACATTTTAGGTTCATTGTAGATTTCAGATTGTCCATTTCCTATTGTTAACGGAAAGAGAAGGCGAAGTGAAGAAAGTAAAATAAATTCCTTCTTCGAGGGTATATAAAATCAAAAGTTTCTTTAGGATAAATAAGATAGATTTATTGAACGGTATTTTCAAGGTCTTCTGTGCGGTCCAGAAAAATAAGAAGAAGACAAAGCCGGAGTTTGAAGACCGTTCGTATCAATCGTATCAAGCGAGGACAAAGTGTCGAGGAGCAAGCGTCGCTTCGCTCCGCGGTGGAAAAGCTTCGTGCCTAAGCTTTGCGAAGTGAGAACCTCTGGTACCCAGGGTAGGGTTCACGCCATATCCTGCTAGATTTTCGTTCCCGAATTTATAAAAACATGTGCATATAATATTTTAAAAGGACCCTGTCATATCGAGAACTGAGAAATCGCGAGAAATCGGGTCATTTCTACTATACTTTCCGAGAGGTTAATAACAATGAATAACAACACAACCACAGCAATTGGTATAAAAGTTATCATGTTCAGTTTAGCTACTTACATTTACAAACTGCTGTCTCAGTCCTATTAGTGTTGATCAGATATTAGCCATCTAATAATGTCACGAGTGGATCCTTGAGCGGTTCTGGATATGTGATAAATTCCCGTCCAAAGCCCGTGAAACACCTCTCAGCTTTAGAAAAGACAAAAATCTTGGTATTGCACTTGAAGGAACCTTTGGTTTACACAAAAAACAGCTGATATTAAAGGTTTTGCTAAGTCAAAACTCCCACTCGTCTCCATCTACCCTGGTTAAATGTTCACGTCACATGGCTGGCGCAACGTAAGTGTCACGTGACCAGTCGAAATCTGATTGGTTGACAGCGCAAAATCTCGACACAAAAAATAAAAACAAGATGCCCGTTGGGCATTATACTCGGGCTTTCAGTTAGGGAGAAGGCCAAATTTTCTAAAACAATTCATGTAAAGAATTGATGACTTTGTGAAAACATTAAAAATGGCACTTGACATTAAATGCATGTGTTACGTTTCCAAACTTTAAGACAGGAAATCGTCAATACAATGTTCTAATAATTTTTGTACAGCAGAGAATTGTGTTATTAAACATGTAGTAGAAATAAAAAAATGGTGCCATTTGAAGAATTATTCTTAATGTCAAAAGAGCATAACGAATAAATACAACCTTAACTTGGGCCACTTTTAATTAATACATGGAGTTATAGCATATTTTTGTGTCATACATGGTTTGTGCTAGGGGAGCAGGATAATTGATTCACTACTCATGCTTGTGATAATTTACATTGCAATCACATATGGGAGCTTCTAATTACAAAGTTCTACTGAAAATTAAATTGAGGCTTCATGAGGGTTGTCACTGAAGGGACTGGTCAGAAATTAGCATGGGGAGGAGGTTGAGATTTTTTTGAATCCCCAAAAATGGAGGGTCATAAATCATGGGAACTGAAAAAAGGGGTGATAATAGGGGAGAAAGGGTCAAAAGATTTCATACTCATTGTCCAGGGATGGTTACCGTATATATTGTTTAGACTTTTTGATTGCATTCTCAAATCCCCCCCCCCCCCCCCCTTGCATTTCCCCTGCAAATTTTTGACTAGTCCCTAATGTTTAATAAAATATTGTGTGCATTGATTTCATGCATGTACACCACTTGGGAAATAACATTAGAGTAACACTAACTAGTATACACAGAGAAGTGTGTGGCCCTCCTACCCTGCAAGCAGGTTTCTCATCTCTTTGCCTTTCCTCCAAGTAGCATGGAACCTCTCAAGACCTGTATGCTGATTGCACCCATAATACTATACTTCTATGGTTTTTGTACTGCACTTTCTAATGGGTTAGGGTGTTTTCTATTGCTGCGTAGGCCAATACTATCGCTTGTTTCGAGAAGTTCCACCTGGCCCCTTTCCTGCCGCCAAGAGGAAACGATTACATGCGCCACGGTATCTCGATTTCCATTGGCCGAGAAAAACGAGACGGTAAACATTACAGATTCAATGTAGATTTCAGATTATCCATTTCCTATTGTTAACGGCAAGGGAAGGCGAAGTGGAGAAAATCAAATGCATTTCCTTCTTCGAGGGTATAAATCAAAGCTTTCTTTAGGATAAATTAAGGTAGATTTATTGAACGGTTTATATTTCAAGGTCTTCTGTGCAGCAGCAAAATGAGAAAACAAAGCCGGAGTTTGAAGCCCGTTCGTATCAATCGTCGGCAAACAAAAAACATGCATGTACATTTCAGCGACAATTTCCCTCAATTCTGTAGTTTAATATTACTTTCTTTTCAATATTATTGTTCCTTGAGGGTCGTTAGAATTACAAAAAAAACTTGGTATGGGTGTTGTTGATTGAAGTGCAATGGTTATTTGAGTAGTCTGCACGATATTGAGTCACTCAAATTTGATGCATTGTAATTATATCAGGTGCAGTACAACTATGAGAAATCAAGCAATTTAGAACAACAAATTCCACATAATGTTGCTATTCATTGTGAATAGTTAGGTAATGTCATTCTACATGTGAAATAAAGTCATATCTATTTGTAATTCTCAATTATTAACAAACCAGTGGAGATGGCTGACATTCAGGCTAAATTCTCAATACAATATTTTCGATTGAGGTCGTAAACTACAGACCATCATTTTCTAGTATTAGTGAACTGCCACTGTGCTAGTGCTCATTTTCTACATCTTGAAGGAGACTGAAACTTATAATGGCAGGCCACAAATAAACATGCAATGTCCACTCTTTTTATATCATTGGGGTCGCAGGAAGATTAATTTTCATTCCCAAATAATTCGTAAAAGTACTCGTACTCCTGATCATGACCGAGTGAAAGTGACGATGCTGACGCCAAGAACTGAGGAACAACAACAACAATTACATGTATTTTCTCATAAGATGATGGAAATGTTTACGAGTAATAATTAAGGCATAATAAGAAATACAATGATGAGAAGGTAGGTCCTTAAGGTAACCTTAGGGTTAATATCTTAAGCCAGGACCAGCTCAGATGGAAAACACTGAAACAAGATCTAGCTTGCATGGATAATAATATATAATGGTACCAAGAAAGGGGAAGGTAAAGAAAGAGTGCCACTTGCATGTAAGTATACTCTCAGTTCTGGACCAAATTTAGTTATGTTATGTTATAAACTTGCAATAATGATAAATACACTACTCGATACATAATATCATTATGTCAGTTCTAAAAAACACATTAAATACACTGTAGAATGCCTAAACCAAGAGATAATAATCAAATACAAAGTGCTACAGGCCAGATGTAAATATAGACCCGGGAAATAGAACAACAATAACACGCCACAGATAAATATGCGATTTCCACATCAGTCATTTATCGTTCGTTTGAAAAAATCTTCATTTCGGATTACTTACTCAGTTTATACTCAGTCACTGCATGCTGGATTTTCGTTCCCGAATTTATAAACATTTAAATACATGTGCATGAGGGGCGAAACGACTGTAATTCTTTTAAAAGGCCCGTCAGTCAGAGAACTGAGAAATCGGGTCATTTCTATTACACTTTCGAGAGGTTAATAACAAAATAAATAACAACACAACGACAGTCAATTGGTATAAAGGTTATCATGTTCAGATTAGCGGCTACTTACATTTACAAGCTGTTGTCTTTATATACAGTCAGTGTTGATCGCAGAGCAGATCAGACTCCGCTGTCACGTCTCACGAGTGTATCTTAAAGCATGTCGCATAATATGTGGTAAATTCCCGTCCCAAAGCCCGTAAAACACCTCTCAGCTTTAGAAAAGACAACAATCTTGGTATTGCACTTGAAGGAATCTTTGGTTTACACAAAAAAAAAGCTGATATTAAAGGTTTTGCTAAGTCAAAACTCCCACTCGCCGCCATCTTGAAAAACCTGGAAAGTTGTCCACTGTTCACGTGACCAGCACAGTGCAATCTGATTGGTACGGTGGTGAAAAGAACTTCCAAAGTAGGCACAATCTGATTGGTTGACGGCGCCAACCAGCGACACAAAAAATAAAAATAAAAAACACTTGCGAAACTTGACTCGTGCCTCGGCCGAAGGCCTGGCCCGAGTAATAAAAACTTGCGATTTCTGACTCGAGCCAGCCGAAGGCCTGGCCCGAGTAATGATGAGCTGGGTCCTAGAGCAATAAGTGAGCTTTATGCTGGCCGTTTTCAAAACACAAGCGCCGGAAGCTCTAGGCTGGATCTTGATGGAGTATCCTTGGAAGTGACGTGTGATTCGGACTGTGAAGATACAGAAGATAGCTTGGGTTCTGAGGCACCGTTGGCTGAGATTCAGATGGTTGTCGGTTCGCGTTCCCCGCTTCGCAAAAGACACATTATAAACAGAAAGAAAGTGTCTTATTCACTTCGAAATAAGCAGAAAACAACTGAAGAGAAAGAAGTTGGGTGTAATATGATAGATTTGAAACTACTACAGGAGTTTATTATGTCGACGAATGCTCGTTTTGATAGGCTAGAAGAGTTGGCTGAAAAAATGGATATTTCGTTTGCTGCCTCGGACGTCGAGTTAAACGTATTGAGCGATAACTTGTCTTCCGTTAGTCAGAAGGTTGAGGAATCGGTTAAGTCGCAGTTGAAACATGAGTTGGGGGTGCTGAGGCGATGCCAGGAAGATTCCAAGAATGAAACGGAAAATCGTATTCACAAAGCGGAGAATGAAGTGAAACGTATGCAAGGTCGGTGTGGATCGTTGGTAGAAGAGAAGGTTCAGTTGAGCAATCGCGTAAAGGCATTAGAGGAAGCAAATAGTATCCTTCAAGAGAAAGTGGATTTACTAGATTCTAAGTGTGTCGCGGGAGTTTTACCAAGAAGGGCGGATTCCGCAGTTGAGTCTGAAAGGGATGTGGATCAAGAACAGGCTAACTCGCAAGAAGAGTCCGTTGGGTCAAGCGCTGCGATCAGTGATCAGAGCAGAGAGTACGATTTTGTGATTCTTTGTGATTCTAATAGGAAGTGCTTAAATGTTGATCAGTTATGTCCTAAGGGGAATAGCAAGATTATATCATGTAACACAACTCTGAAAGCCATTGAGGTTTTATCTTCGCCAAAGTTCAGGGTTAGTAGCGGTATAATTCTTCATACTGGAGTAAACGACGTGGAGCACTTAACAGTCCGGGAAATTGTGAGCAATCAGGTCCGTATGGTAAACGCAGCAGTTCAAGCGTTTCCGGACAAAAAGATAGTCATGTCTAGTATCACGCCTAGGTGTGATCATCTTGACAAAGTAGTATTTGACATCAATGCCGCGGTCTTTGAGCGTATCAAGAATATACCGGATATCACGCTTGTGGACAATGGCAATCTGCGTAACAGGGATTTATTTCGTGATGCTAAACATTTAGGGGAATATACCGGTGTTCGCGGGAAATCTGAAAGGAGGGATAAGAAGGGCACTTGGAATAGTGTTACGTCCTAGACGAGATTTCACTTCAAGGAGAAGTCAGCACTCGATCATCAGTCACAGGAACTTCCAGCATGAGATTAGGCGAGAACGCGAGCAAGAACGCAGTGCTCGTCCTGCAGCAGATGCCCGGGGGGGGGGGGGGGGGGGGGGGGGGGTACTCCTGTTTGTGACGTATTATGTATGTGCCGCCCGGGTGGGTCAGGGTTTTGAGCTCAGTTTGGGCAGGTAGGGTCAGGGTTTTGACCTGATTTGGGCAGATCAGGGTCAGGATTTGAGTATAATTTGGGTGCAGTCAGGGTCGGGGTTCAGTATTTTTTAGGCAGTTCATTTTTTTTTAGCTACTATGTCAAAAAAAAGACCTTCTGTTGCCGCATTTTTATCGCCTGCCCACATGCAAGCACTGAGGTTCCCATACATCGTGACGCCGCTAATTTTATCTATGTACTTCATCTGCTGATTTGTTTACCCAATGCCACGTCCCGACTTGAAATGTTCCGTATTTTGCATGCAATCCCGGTACGCGGTATACCGGCCGGGACATATATCCGACCGTGTTTTGAAAACAATTTTAAGAAGGGGCAATCAGGGTTTTTTTTTTTCCCAAAAAGGGGGCAATCAGGGTTTTGGAGCTCGGATTGGGTCAAACAGGGTCAGGGTTTGAGCCTCTTGGCCTCACATACATACCCATTTTTCATGTAAGTACCCCCTCCGGGAGCAGATGTCGGGAGTGTCAGTGTGACAGAGTTCAAGAACCAACTGACGGAGATAGCGAGTGCGTTAAAACAGTTAGTGCAAACGAATTACAGTAATCAGCAGCCTATTCAGCAACGTGTTCCTTTCCCGCCCATACTACCAGGGGTAGGTTTTTATAATCCGCAGTTTGGTCTTTCCCAGCAACAGGCCAGGGTATCCGTTTAATTTTTTTCAGAAGGTTTTGGTAGGGTTGTTTTGGTGTCTGTATTAGGTGTTCATTTTTATTTTATTTTTTATAAGTGTTGTCTGTGTGTCTTTTTATTTGACTGTTATGGGAGAAAGGTTACTTCAATTATTATGCCAGTAGATACAAATTTTCTAAGGTTTTGCTCTTGCAATATTGAGGGTCTTTCTTTGAAGCTTGACAATCCTGATTTCCTTTCAGAAATAGGGAAGTTTGACTTGATTTCATTAGTGGAAACGTGGTTAACAAATGGCAGTGAGATTAATGTAGCCGGTTTCTTTTCATTTCATTTTCTAAGTGTAGGAAATTACCAACCAATGCTCGCAGGAATTCGGGTGGCATTACTATTTTAATTAAATCGTCCCTTCGAAAAGGGGTTAAAATGTTGGATCAAGAGAGCTGTGATGAATTTGTTTGGTGGAAGCTAGATAAGGGTTTCTTCCAATTAGAACAGGATATTTTTATCTGCTCGGTATATATTCCACCTAGTAACTCCCCTAGGGAGAAACGCTTGAATGTGGACCATTTCGATCGTCTTCAGGAAAGTATTTATAGGTTTTCTAATTTAGGTGAGGTGCTTTTATGTGGTGATTTTAATGCACGAATGGGCAAGTTGCCGGATTTTGTTGAGGATGATTTGTTTTTGTCGAATGATAAACCATGTTTAATCGATCGGAGAAATACAAGGGATATGCATGTGAACGGGTATGGGCGATCTCTGTCGGAATTGTGTTGTGGGAACGGGTTGATTGCGTTGAATGGTAGGTCTAAGGGAGATTTTTGTGGTCAGTTTACATGCCATACGTATAATGGAGCGAGTGTGGTTGATTATACCATTGTATCTCATAATCTGTTTCCGCTTGTAGGGCATTTTATAATTTCCGCTCCCACAGAATTTTCACATCATTGTTTATTATCGTATTTATTGAAGGTTAAAATTCCGCGTGTTTTGGATAACGCATTCGAATTGCAACCATATCCTATGTCTTTTCGATGGAGCGCAGAGCTTAAGGGAGCATTGCTTGATTCTTTCAGTTCTAATTACATCTCTAGGACGTTGGATGATTTATTTTATTCATGCGTCGGGAATAATGTAGATATCGATCTCGTGGTGAGCAAATTCACAGGAGTAATTATTGACATCTCTAGTAAAGTGATTCCGGTAAAGCGAAAACAGAGATCTAGTAAATCGAAACCAAAATCCATGAAAAATCAAAAATGGTTTGATAAGAGTTGTCATATGTTTAAGAAAGAACTACGCAGTCTAGGGAAATTACTTACAAGATATCCAAATAACCCTTATCTGAGGCACAAATTCTTTGCGACAAAGAAAGATTATAAAAAACTGGTGAGGAAATTGAGAGAAACTTCCATAGTAAAATTTTGGATAAAATTAAAGTTATGTCTGATTCTAACCCAAAGGAGTTTTGGAATCTCGTAAATTCTATCAAGCAAAACCGTTCAAATGGTGCTTCTGCAGATATATCTTCTGAAAAGTGGTTTAATTATTTCAAGGATCTTAATAAGTTTAGTATTTCTTCTGAGTGCGTTAGCGACGAGGCTCTTTTCGTTAAGGATTTTCAATTATGGGCTGTTAAGAGTGACGAATTTCTTGACAAATCTGTGTCAATTGAAGAAATTTATGAATCAGCTAAGAAACTCAAAGACAATAAGGCTAGTGCAGGTGACTCTATGACTAATGAGATAATCAAGACTTCCATTGGAGTTCTATAGCACCTTACTTTGTCAAACTTTTTAACATAGTGTTATCAAATGGTGTTTTTCCACGTGCATGGTCGGAAGGTTTTATTGTGCCTCTCCATAAGTCTGGAAGTAAAGATGACCTTGACAACTATAGGGGAATTTGTATTAGTAGCTGTTTAGGAAAGTTTTTTACATTAATTCTTAATCAACGTTTAAATTTATTTCTGAAAGAAAATAATATTTTGAATAGAAGTCAAATAGGTTTTAGGCATGGTTTTCGTACATCGGATCATTTGTTAGTTTTGAAAACTTTGATAGATTTTTACAAATCCAGGCGTAAACCATTGTTCGCTTGTTTTATCGATTTCAGAAAGGCTTATGATAGTGTTTGGAGGGAAGGGTTATTCCTTAAGTTGATTAAGTATGGTCGTAGCAGGAAGTTTGTGGGTATTCTATTGAGTATGTATTCATCAGTTAGGTCGGCAGTAAAACTAGATCAGGGTTTAACACCTTTTTTTCAGTCACACATTGGGGTGAAGCAAGGATGCAATGGCTTAGTCCTACATTATTTAATATTTTCATCAATGATATTCCCAAGTTGTTCTCTTCCGATTGTGACCCAGTGAAACTTGGGGTTACTAAGTTAAGTTGCCTTTTGTATGCGGACGATTTAGTGCTTTTGTCTGAGTCACAAGTAGGATTGCAATGTGGTCTCAAGAAACTTGAGTCGTACACTCGGAAATGGAAATTAAGGGTTAATCTGAAAAAATCCAAAATCTTGATTTTTGGAACACAGACACAAAGGCGAGTATATCTGTCGACTAGGTGGTTTTTCGGTGACGATAATTTGGGTTGTGTTGATGAATACACATATCTTGGGATAACTTTACATTTCGGTGGGAATTTTAAAATTGCTTTGAAAGTATTATATAATAAGGCGTTACGAGCATATCATGGTTTATTGAAAAAAATGTCTAATGTGGAGAATGTGCCTGTTAAGGTATTGCTAAAACTATTTTCTTCGTTAGTAGTCCCGGTTCTGTTATACGGGTGTGAGGTTTGGGGAGTGTTTTTGTTGGGTAAAACTTCCTCGTTTAAAATGTTTAAACAAAAATTCTTCAAAGTAGTCAGCGATTTAGAAAGGTTACAGCTTAAATTTTACAAACGTATTTTGGGGGTTCATAATAAAACTACAAATTTGGCAGTTTATGGTGAGCTGGGTAGAAGTCCTTTAATCGTGCAAATTTCTTCCCTGATAGTAAAATATTGGGTTCGAATAACTGATAGTTCTTACGACGATACTCTTGTGGGCAAAGCTGCAAGAGCGTGCATCCAAAATAAGTACCAGGCGGTATCGTTTACGAATTATGTGTTAGAATGGTGTGAGTTCAAACCACTAGTTGATATTCATGTACCGCTTAAACAGTTGAAAAGTTTAGGTAGCTTCGTAAAAACAAAATTATATGAATTGTTCTCTTCCTTCTGGAAAGACCAGGTTCAACAGGGTCGTAATTGTGGCAAACTTCGAACGTTTAGTCAAATAAAGACAAATTTTAGGATTGAACGATATCTGTCAGAAATTCAGAATGTGAAGCATAGACAGGCTGTTTCAAGGCTGCGTATGTCAGCTCACAAGTTACCTGTTGAATCTGGTCGATACAGTCATACTCCATACGAGGAAAGGAAGTGTAATTTTTGCAATTTGAATGTAATTGGCGATGAGTACCATTATTTGATGAAATGCGGCTCTAGTAAGGAATTTGAAGAACGGAGGGTCATATTTTTAAGAAGTTTATTTGATTATAACGAATCTTTCCGTTTATTTAATTCAAATAATATTTTTATATATATTATGAATATGGGTGATGTTTCTATTCTACGTCTAGTCGCAGAATATTGTTATAGTGTCCTAGAAATGTTTAGTTTTAGAAATTCTTGAGGCATAAGTCTATTTTAGTGTAAGAGAAATATATGTATTTCTATTTTGTGATTTGACATTTTGTGTTATCTGCATTAGTATTGTATTTTATGTTTGTATTTCTAAGGTACCATTTATTGGTGTGAAAGGAATAAAGATTATTATTATTATTTATATAGCGTCGTTGATTGACACGTAGGAAACAGAAGCACGGTCTTCTGGAATGAAATCATTGACCGAAGCACCTGTCGGATAAGACAGATGGTGAATTAAACGAAATTCAGAAGGGGCTTTCTTGGTAACTATGCCTAAAGGGGAGCAATGAAAGTTATCGAAAGGTGGAATGAGAAAAGGCCCCACGATTCTACCAGCTTCGCATTCCTTGTTTAACTTTGCGGTAACGACTTCCGGTTGTGCGAGAGCGCTTTTGAGATTAGGAGATTCCAAACAACGCCGCTCTCCTACAAAACTAATGCGAAAACCCACAGAGAAACCGCTAACTAGATAATTCTTCTGAAAGGAAGGATAGTCGCTGAGAAGAAATTCAAGGCGCTGGGCCTTTACGGGAGTTACCGGCTTGCTGAACTGGTTGCCTAGTTAGAGGCGTTGCTCTGTTAGGTGGAGTACCGGCATGTTGTTGAGCGTTGACCGAGCACCGGCTTGCAGGGTGTTGTGACCCACACTTAAAGCACGCATGCTCGAATTTGCAGCCGCCGCAGAATCTTCCGGCATTGAAATTCCAGCACGTGCCCTTTGGAAACTGGTTACTGGTTGGCTTGCGAAACCGATAGCGTGTGGAGGCCTGATCGGTGTCAGACTGCTGTCTCCGAAAATTAATTGTGACTGCTTTTAGCCATAATTCCCAATGAATAGCATCCCAAGGGTATTTCTCGGGGGCGGATTGTCTTATTAGCCGAAATTGTTCGTCGTAAAAGGCCCAATCCCCCGGTTTGGCTGAAATATCGCGAATAATTTCTCAGTACTTCATTAAGGTCGGTGACTCTTCGGGGAATTTCACGGAATAAATAGCCACATAGGTGTTAAATGCCGAGAGCCATTGATTTAGACTTTGAATTTTCTTAGTAGGTTGGCAAGGCTCTAGCGTAAGTTGGGGTTGGGCCGTAGAAGTCGCTGAAGGCGAAAAGGAAAGAGAATAGCGCTCCTGATTAGGCGACATAGAGAGTAGAGCGCCAAAATCAATATATTCGTTCGCCCAGATTCGTGCCTTGATTTTGGCACTCACTCTACTCCCCAGAGCTAAAGCTATGCTACTAAGTATCGGCTTCTCAGGAGCTGCTTGAGGGACAGCCAGCGCAAGCGAATTACTTGCGAGTGTCGATGGCATACCTGCCGTGAGGCCGGACAACTGGTTCTCTACCGCCTCATACACAATCTGATCTGTTGTCGTGGTACTCGCCGGTACGGCATTCTGCTGGGGGGTTATCGGGGCGGTGCGGTCCTCCAAGGCCTGCTTGACTGCTTGTGCCACAGCCACAGAGATAGTTGCAGTAAGTGCCTGTACGTCAAGTGAAACCAAACCGGCAGTGGAGCTAGGGGTGGAGGGAAGAATGTCCGGCGACTGCAATGCTGCAGGAGTTACTTCTGTCATTGTTGACGCCCGCAGGCGTTTCGATTGTCGCTTTGCTGTTCCTGAGGCTGAGGTACGCACACGCTTCGAAGAAGGCATATCTAATCGATAATGCTAAAAGACTAAAGGTCAGAAGCATGCTAATAATCGACAGCTGTCGCGCGCTAAGTTTCGCCATGTCTTTAGTGAGGCAATGCCAAAATGCTAGTAATACAAAAGTAAATACCTCGACATAGTTGGTATACACTGATTTACATTACTTTTGGTTAAAACACTGGTCAAGCCAAGTTCGCCAAAAAACCAAGTGCATGGTCAGTAACCGAGCGCAATAGAGCACACCTTAACCAGTAGGTGGCCGAAATGGGTTGTACACTCCTGTGGTTTCTACCAGCGGCACTAAAAGAGCCTTAAACGCCAAAGCCAGTGTATCATAGTGTACAACCAATGCCGTGCCATTATTTGGCCACGACTTACTAAAGGGTTGACACAGTACCATAGTATCACAGAGTACAACCAATGCCGCGCCATTAGTTGGCGACGACTTACTAAAGGGTTGACATAGTACATACAATAGTATACATGCAGCCAATAACGCTGTACCCAAAATAAACTTGGCAGCGACTAAACATGTTATACAAATGGCTGGCACCAATAGAAATTATATAACATCTGGCAAGGCTATAGGCAATCATTATACACGGGAACTGCATGGCGACATAACAAATACACAGTAGCCAAATAAGGAAACACGTGTTATCGTCACTAGCCGCCATTAGCACGAAAGGCTAGTTCGCATAGATTTTAGCATTGCCCATCTAAGACTGCGGTAAAGCTTATGCTGTCCACTACTACTGAGGTGGACTCCATCCCGAGCAAGTAAAACATTACGCGCCCTCCAAAATCCCTTATGGCCCCAAAACATAGCATAAGGGATGGGCTCTAAGACCACCCTTAGATACCTGGTCAACAGGCCCACGTTTATATTAAATTCCTCCGCTGAATCGCGGCGAATAGTCTGGCACACACAAATGAATTTGACGTTGTATTCACCATGTAATAGGCGCACAAGGTCCTCAAGATCAGAACTGACTAGTTGAGGCGAGCGCTGCATAAGATCATTCGTCCCAAGCTGGATGATAACTATATCGGGGGAGAACTCCTCCACCACGGAGAGATCGTACTGGATTGTTTTATCCACGGTACGCCCTCCAACGCCATGCCATTTGATAACATGTGGTTCTGAAATGTGCAAATTTATATCGTACTCGGTAGGATTGCGGCTAATGAACTGATGCAGACGGCGTATAAAAGAATGTCCGAGAATCAAAACGCGCGGTGCAGCCATGACTGTGTCACACAAACTCATCGGAGGAACAATAAACTACTAATATTAAGTAAAACTAACAATAAGGAGTGGAAAGTAAAACTTGCCTGAAAATATTCGCCTTAGGTATCTAGAAATGATGTTGGCGCAAAGCTGGTCAGAGTAGGAAGGGCCGCCTGTATGGCGGAACATGCTCTTAGCCTATAGATGGGAACGCCCCTTTCCTCTGATTGGTAACATAATTACACTATCTATCCCTACCCTATCCTGCATACTATCATGTGACACTTCCTTGACATAAAATCACATTACTCTTTTATCGTAATGTTTATTTTTCTCAGGGGAGGGGTGGGTGACTTTTCTTTTTCTTTTTAAATCCCCCCCCCCCCCCCAAAAAAAATAACTAAACACTCTTTTTTTATGAATCCCAAAAAATTGAAAAATCCCTTTTTAGAATCTTGGAAAAAAAACAGTTTTGAAATTTTGAACTGGTTTAAAGATTTTGAACCAAAAAGTGTTTTTCAACCACAACATACACTTGGGCATGAGAAACCAAAGATCAAAACCTCACCAATATGTAAGGTTCAGCATTAAATTACCCCTAATCCCTTTTGCAATTTTTACACCTGTGAATCTTTTAAAGGTTTTAGTACTTCTGCAAAGACATTTTTTGTTTACAGAGAATACTCTGTTTTATATGCTTGTTTTAAATGGTGAAAATTTGACCTTTCCTAACCCATGAGGGTGACGTCATTAGGAGCCCATTACTGCTACGTCATCCAATTTATTCGACTTTGCAATAATTTGAATAAATACTTAGCATGGGTCAAATTTTCACGATTTCAAACAAGAATACATGTAGAACATAGAGTATTTTCTGTAAACCAAACATTTCTTCACAGAAGTACTGAAAATCTTTCAAAGGTTCATAGCTATAAAAATTGCAAAAGGGGTTGTAGGGGGACTTTAAGCATTAAGTTCACACTGGCAACACAAGCATAAGCACAAGCAACATGCAGATGCATTATTTCATGGTTTTCTATGGAATACAGGCGAATATTTCACAAGAAATTTTTGTATTATTTGGTATGGAGCTTTAGGCTCCATTAGAAAACCATGAAATAAATAAGTTACAGGAAGATTAATCACAAAAACAAAGCAACCTACCAGCCACTAGACTAGACTGCGAAATTTCAAACCAAATGGGTATCGTAAAGATTCACACTTTTCAGCGGGAAGTTTTTGGCCGATTTTTGAGATTTTTTGGATCATTTATTTCATGATATTGAAGAATAGTATTTTGTCAATTTGCAGCACACCAGGAATTGGGTGTCGGCAAATGACCCTCTGGATACACCAATCTCATCCATGTATGGTGCAGCTGACTGTGATATGGTGTCAGCAGGTGGGACCTAAGTTAAAGGGATCAAGTTTCTTTAAAACAAAACTACAAATTAAAATAACACCCTGATCGAGATAGAAGAGAAATACTGCATGGAAATGTCCTGATACATGTAATTGCATTTAAAACTTTTTCGATAGAGGATGGTGAAGATCAAAGTGGATTTCGAAAGCTCATTCTATTTTATACTTAATTTCGGTTACAGTGAACCAATTTCAAGTTGCTCTAAATTTCTCTTAAAAGTAGTACTTTTCATCCACTCGAATCTTTGCCGTCCTTCATCAAAATTGTCTCAAATGTTCTTCACTGTACCGGGAAAGCATACTCTGCTATTGAATCTGAGTATAGTTAATATTTTTGTCTTTCATGATGAAAAAGTTTATCATTTGGGGGTTGCAGACAGTGCCCCTTTAAAATCTTTACACATTATAATAAGTAGTATAGCCGGAGTCAAAATGATACCCGTTTTTTGTTGTACAACAAAGTTCTAACACAGTGTTCTATTTTGCATCCATTTAGCATTTATGACCCTCCCTTAGAGCTTTTGCTCGCTATATTACCCCTTTTTAGGCCCAAAAACAGCTATTTGACACCGAATTGTCTCACAAGGTATGTATTCACCCTCAGTTCCGATATGGGTGGCAGAGTTGTTGCTTTCGGGCGTTGTTTTATGATATTCGTTGCTGCAGCGTTCCTCCAAGCTATTAGAGACTGGCAGATATATACGAATAGACAGTCTCATGGATAAAGCCACTTGTATCTGGTTGATGCTTGGGAAGGATTACGAGTGTAAAAGAAAGCGATATAATACAGAGTATTGTGCTCAACATAATTATCAGATAAGAGAGGGAAGTAGATCACCAATACCATGTTCGAAATGTGGGATTGGGTGTCGCACTAGTTATGGACTTTGCTCGAGGTGCGGCCAGAAAACGAGTCAATACCTCAAAGATAAAAAACGTTATACTAAGGTTCGCTTTGCAAAGGTGTTATTGGAATTGAAAAAGAACTACCTCCCAATCGATCAGAGTAGGATATTGACTGTCACGAAGCATTTAGAGATACCCATCATATAAGTATTGACAGAGAAAATCGACTGTCACGAAGCATTTAGAGCTATAACCATCATATAAGTATTGACAGAGGAAATTGTTGGAAGATACTACCTTTCGCACAACATCCAGCGCTAACCATCATATAAGTATTGACAGAGAAAATCGACTGTCACGAAGCATTTAGAGCTATAACCATCATATAAGTATTGACAGAGGAAATTGTTGGAAGATACTACCTTTCGCACAACATCTAGCGCTAACCATCATATAAGTATTGACAGAGCAGGGATATGTAGAAGATATCGACTGTCACACAACAATTAGAGACTGCCAATCATATAAGTATTGACAACGGAAAATGGTTACCCTCCAAGAATTACGCAGGACAGCAAAACAGTTTGGAATTCGAGGTTTCTCTAAGTTACATAAACGCGAACTCGTTCATACGATAGCTTTAGCTTTATCTTATGAAAAAGGGAAGAGGTGGGGCAGACATAACAAAACAGGTAGATTTCCAATTCTTCAAGGAGGTCTACCCGAGCCACATAAAGTCGCCCAATTTATGCGCGAAAGCAAACAACTTGATGAGGATGCAGGAGCAAGTCTACGTACTAAAACTGTTGCAAGAAAAATGGAAACTAATCCTTTACTTCGTTTACCCCATATGCGGCGCATTAGTGATCGAATATTTAGTAAGCGATTTCACCAAAAACCTCGTAGCGAACCACTATCACGCAGCATCATTCGAGAGGCAAATACTATTCTCGATGAGATAGATGGCACACTTGAGAGAGAGGAAAAAGGCAGACGCACGATTCGATGGAGATTTTTCAAAGGTATAGCGGGAGATTTGACGCATAGGATCATGGAGAAATTGACTGCAAACGTCGAAACTAGTTTCTATCTACGCTATAGCTATGTCTACCGCATTCGCAACATCAGGGATGGGCGTATAATGATGTTTTCCAAGACAGGTTCAGGATCTCAATGGATAAATATTCTAGACGATGCGGCGGGATGGATAAACGACAAGGAGATTGCCAGATTGAATCCCGATAATATAGCGCGACCCGACACTCAGTGGGTATTCGTACGTTGGATCCATGTGGATGTCAAAGTCGTAATCGATCGACAACCTTTGTTGGGTACCGGCCCATTACCACAATGGCTTAGACAGAAAAAAGGACTGTTTTCCCTTGACAAATACGACGACAATCTATGCCTTTGGCGATGCCTTGCTATATACAAAGGATCTCGTGTAGATAAGTGCAATACCACAGCTCGAAAATTAGCTCAAGAGTTCTATCAATTGGTAGTGCCTATACGAGATACTCCCAAAACTTCGTTAGACCAATTGGATAAGATCGAGTCGCACTTTGGAATAGGTATTTGTGTATATGAACCTACGAAGGATGGAGCTTGGCATCTGACACGACATGCAGCTCACTACAAACATATGATGACGATTGGGATATATGAGGGACATGCCTTTTATATTAAGAAAATTTGGCAACTCGGAGATCTCTATATCTGTAATGATTGCAAACAACGATTCACGAAAGCCTCAAATCTTCAACGTCATGCAGATCGTTGTAGTCGTGGTGAAACTAAGATAGTTTGTGCAGGTGCAAAAATCATAGCCCCACAATCTGCATTCGAAAAAGCATTCTGGCCAGTGTGTCGTGCGAGTAAGAAAGCTCTACGTTGGTTGAAACGCGAATCGGAAAGAATCGAACGACATATTCATCACGCAGCTTGTGGTCATGGTGGAGAACGTTGGATAGAAGGAGCACTCGTCGATGGTTATGAACCGATTTCCAAAACAATCTTTCAATTCCATGGGTGCTACTTTCACGGATGCCCAAAATGCACGAAAGACAAATCAAGGGGTAAGAATTTATATCGTAAAACTTGTGCAAGAACATCAAAGCTACGATTGGCCGGATATACAGTGGTGGAGGCTTGGGAATGCTAAACGAAGAATACCAATGAACCAATTTCAACTCCAGTACAAACCGCTTATCCACATGCGATAGTATATGATTTCGAAGCCTATCTCGATACGACGAAAGGAAGACAACCAACAGACCACTTAACCATCGAAAACGTACATGTTCCTATATCAGTATCAATTGCCGACACATACAATCGAACACCAACCTTTATCTATCGAGTAGATACAAAAGAACTCATAGTTGCCTTTGTCGAAGAACTTCAACGAAGAGCAAAAGTAATCCAAGAAGTTGTCATCGAACAGTTTTGTCCTAATACACCTGAATTCTCTTTCGACACCCTACCGAAAGAACAACAAATGAAAATCAATGAATGGACAAATCAAGTTCCCGTATTAGGATTCAACTCCGGGCGATATGATTTGAATTTGATCAGAAACTATTTCGTGGAATCTATTGCAGATACATGCAAAAAGGTCCGAGTGGCAAAGAAAGCCAATACCACTATGTTTCTCTTAACCCCAGAATTTCGTTTCCTCGATGTGATGAATTATCTTGGACCAGGTACTTCCTATGAACGTTGGATCACTGCATATGGATGTGAGTTGCAAAAGAGTTTCTTTCCATACGAGTGGTTTGATTCTCCAGACAAATTGGATCACATTGGTTTACCAGATTATCAAGAATGGGTATCAAAGTTGAAAGGATCACATTTATTGACTATGACAGAGTTCGAGGATTGTAAGCAAATCTTTCGTGATAACGGAATGGAGACCTTTGCTGATTGGTTACGATACTATACAACTTAGATGTAGTTCCATTCATAGAGGCATTAGAAAAGATGCGCGATTTCTATCACGATAAAGGTATAGATATATTGAAAGATGCAGTATCCATTCCAGGAGTATCACTACAATTTCTACTTCGAGGTAGTGTAGAACGTGGTGCTGAGTTGTATGCCCCAAATGAGGAGGCTTATCACATGCTCAAAAGTGCTATCGTTGGTGGACCAAGTATAGTATTCACTAGACGTCATGAAGCAGGAATAACTAAGATTCGTAGTCATCAGGGTGGTACCAAAAAGTGTCGAAAGATTCTTGGATACGATGCCAATGCCCTATATCTTTCTACTATGGCACTCGATATGCCTTGTGGGAAAGAAAAAGTCGTACACTATAAAGATCCTGATACAGCCGTCAAAGGGTTTATCAAACGTCTACGCGACGGCACGTGGTTTGGATTCGCAGAAGTAGATATCGAGATACCTAAAAGTAAATGGAAGAAATTCGAGGAGATGCCACCCTTCTTCTACAATCGAGAAATTCCAGACAAAGCAATCCCATCAGAAATGTTATCATACCTTGAGAAGACTGGGCGAAAGAGATCTAATACCAAGAAGTTAGTTGGATGTCTATCTGGAAAAAAGTTATTACTCTATGCTCCTCTACTACGTTGGTATCTTGATCATGGAGCGATTATAACTGCGGTCTATCGCACAATAGACTATGAATCCAAAAAAGTATTTGAATGGTTTGTAGATCAAGTCACCGAAGCACGAAGGACAGGAGATGTAGACAAAAGTAAAGCTCTACTTGCAGATGTATTCAAGTTACTTGGAAATAGCGCCTATGGAAAGTTGATCGAAGATTTGGGGCGCCAAACAAATATCACCTATACTAAGGATGAGAAGGTCGTTGACAAAGCTTTGCGTAGTGTTTGGTTTTCAGACTTAGAGGAAATTGGTGAGGCATATGAACTCGAGAGTAGAAAGAATCAGATCCAAATCAAACGACCTTTCCAAGTAGGTATCGCTGTATATCAACTCGCTAAGCTTCGTATGCTCGAATTCTACTACGACTTCCTTGACAAGTATATTGCTCGAGAGGATTTCGAATACATACAAATGGACACTGATAGTGCATACGTTGCAATTGCAGGAAATAGCATTGACGAAGTCGTACGATCTGAACTACGTGAGGATTTTGCAATTCATAGGAAAGATTGGTTAACTTGGGATAAATGGAGTAATCGCACACCAGGACTATTCAAACTTGAACTCGAAGGACAACGAGCTATTGCACTATGTTCTAAAGCTTGGTAATTGTCGATGGAGGCGATACTCGCAAATATTCTACCAAAGGGATGTCGAAGAGGCACAACGATGTTACGTGGGATCGATTCAATGAAGCCTTATGTGGTAGTATCGATAAAGCACAAAATCGAGGATTCCGTTTACTACCGGAAGGTATGGCCACTTATACACAACATAAACTTGGACTTTCAGCGTACTACGACAAAAGACGAGTACTCCCAGATGGAATCCACACTGAGCCTATAGAATACAGTCTTTGAAAGTATCTCTATCACCATTCGATAGCAAGAGATGGATTTCAGCAAACGGAATTGATTCATTAGCATATGGGCACAAAGATATCAGGTAAAGAGAAAAAAAATGAAAAAAAAAAATGATCTTATTGATTAGTTGCCACTCTAATTAGGTAGACAAAAACACAATATTAAGGCCCCCCAAATTGCCGCGTCATACGGATCAAGCATTTTTTTCAGAGCTCCACAAACATTTAGAGAGAAGATATAGGTATAGGTATAGTCAATATGGTTGGTCACATCGAAACGCTACCACTAGAGATCATATCTAAGATTGTAGAGCTTGCAGGCCCTACATCATTTGCAAGTATTTCTTCGACATCGAAAAGTTTCTACGAAGCGGCATCTATAGCTCGATACGACGGGGTGAATCGAAGTTTTCTAAGACAAATCCTTATACAGGGATTTAGTGCTGCTCGAGATGATGGTAAGCGAGACAACTTAGTTAGTATCTTCAGGATTTCCAAAAAAGATATACACCAGGAAATAAATATTGCACTACAATTTGCTTGTATAGACGGATATCTATGTACCATCAAATGGCTAATCAAATGTTTCCAACTAACTGCAAAGGATATACGCAGCTACGACAATCTCGCACTACAACTTGCTTGCACCTACGGAAACATTGGAATTGCTAAATGGCTCACGAAGAACTTTCAACTTACTATAGAGGATGCACGTGCAAACCAAAATGGCGCTCTACGACAATCTTGCGAAAGTGGTCATCTCAATATCGCCAAGTGGCTAACGAATCATTTCAAATTAACAATCGAGGATGTATCTACTCTAGACAATGATATACTATACCAGGCGTGTGGACGGGGAAATCTCAATATTGTCAAGTGGATTACTATTCGCTTTTATCTTCCCATTGGGCATTCAAGGAATATCTACGCACTTCGATTTGCCTGCGACGGAGGGCATCTTGATGTTGCTAAGTGGCTAGTGGAACGTTTTCGGATGACTGACGAAGAAGCGAGATTTGGGTATAATAACGCATTACAATTGGCATGCACATCTGGTTATCTTGATGTTGCTAAGTGGCTCACCGAATGCTTTCATTTCACTATAGATGATGTGCGCAGTCGCGATGTGCTATTTTTGACCTGTGATAATGAACATCTTGATGTTGTCAAATGGCTCACAAAACATTTTCAACTCACTATAGTAGACGTACGAGCCTGTTTTAGCAACGCTCAATATAGCGCCAAAAAACACGAACTTATAAGATGGTTCCTTAGACACTTTCAGATCAACGACTAAGAGAACCGCAAATAGATCACGTGACCCGGCACCGAAAATAAATAAATATAGGAAACAAAAAACGCAAAGCATAGACTCCAACCAATAGATAGGAAACAAGAAAAAAAAAACGCAAAGCATAGACTCCAACCAATAGATAGGAAACGAAACGCAATGCATAGAGATAGGAAACAAAACACAAACGCATAGACTCCAACCAATAGATAGAAAACAAAACGCAATGCATGGACCCCCAACCAATAGATAGGAAACAAAACGCAATGCATAGAGATAGAAAACCAAACACAAACGCATAGACTCCAACCAATAGATAGAAAACAAAACACAAACGCATAGACTCCAACCAATAGATAGGAAACAAAACGCAATGCATAGAGATAGAAAACCAAACACAAACGCATAGACTCCAACCAATAGATAGAAAACAAAACACAAACGCATAGACTCCAACCAATAGATAGGAAACAAAAACGCAATGCATAGAGATAGGAAACAAAACACAAACGCACCAAATCATATAGCCATTAGATTCACCCAACGAATAACCAAACAAGAGAATACACCAAACGATGAAGCATTACTAAAATGAATGGAAGAACGAATGAAGGCGTAAGAATAGAGAAAAATGAAGCACTTAATGATCGCCTACTTACTTACGTACTTACTTAATGATTACTTGAGAGCAATAAAACGAATGGCACCGCGAAATTGATAAAATGAATGATACCACAAAATTGATAAGAAGAATGGAACCACAAAATTGATAAAACGAATGATACCACAAAATTGATAAGAAGAATGGAACCGCAAAATTGATAAAACGAATGATACCACAAAATTGATAAGAAGAATGGAACCGCAAAAATTGATAAAATGAATGATACCACAAAAAAAAAAGAGATAAAAAAGGTAAAGATCATGGATTTCCAAAATCGCAGAGCGGCTACGTATTTACTAGATTCATCACAGGACATCAACAAGATCGCATTAGATTCATCACAGGACAACAACAAGTTTCCAACGAGATTCCAACGAGGCCACAACAAGGGTCGCATCTGGTACTTCTAGCGAACGTCTAGCAAAATGTCTAGCGATTGTCTAGCGAATGTCTAGCAAATGTCTAGCAAATGTCTAGCGAATGTCTAGCGAATGTCTAGCGAATGTCTAGCGAATGTCTAGCGAATGTCTAGCGAATGTCTAGCAAATGTCTAGCAAACTGTTGTGTGACAGTCGATATCTTCTACATATCCCTGCTCTGTCAATACTTATATGATGGTTATAGCTCTAAATGCTTCGTGACAGTCGATTTTCTCTGTCAATACTTATATGATGGTTAGCGCTAGATGTTGTGCGAAAGGTAGTATCTTCCAACAATTTCCTCTGTCAATACTTATATGATGGTTATAGCTCTAAATGCTTCGTGACAGTCGATTTTCTCTGTCAATACTTATATGATGGGTATCTCTAAATGCTTCGTGACAGTCAATATCCTACTCTAATCGATTGGGAGGTAGTTCTTTTTCAATTCCAATAACACCTTTGCAAAGCGAACCTTAGTATAACGTTTTTTTTCTTTGAGGTATTGACTCGTTTTCTGGCCGCACCTCGAGCAAAGTCCATAACTAGTGCGACACCCAATCCCACATTTCGAACATGGTATTGGTGATCTACTTCCCTCTCTTATTTGATAATTATGTTGAGCACAATACTCTGTATTATATCGCTTTCTTTTACACTCGTAATCCTTCCCAAGCATCAACCAGATACAAGTGGCTTTATCCATGAGACTGTCTATTCGTATATATCTGCCAGTCTCTAATAGCTTGGAGGAACGCTGCAGCAACGAATATCATAAAACAACGCCCGAAAGCAACAACTCTGCCACCCATATCGGAACTGAGGGTGAATACATACCTTGTGAGACAATTCGGTGTCAAATAGCTGTTTTTGGGCCTAAAAAGGGGTAATATAGCGAGCAAAAGCTCTAAGGGAGGGTCATAAATGCTAAATGGCTGCAAAATAGAACACTGTGTTAGAACTTTGTTGTACAACAAAAAAACGGGTATCATTTTGACTCCGGCTATACTACTTAATAGACCTAATATATTTTCCTGCACTACACAGAAACAAGCCTGTGATTGGGTAAGCTGAGCCATAAAAATAATATTGTTTTACTTTTAATTAGATTGAGATTTCTTTTATTTCACACATTTTACAGAAGAAGTTAAGTTGAAGTACTTATAAGTTGATGAAAGTAAATCGCTAATCTGCTATTTCAGAGTTCCACAACTACTAACCTCACGGTTAGCGTAGTGGTTATATTAGCTCCAGCCTGTCGTGCGGGAGGTCGCAGGTTCAAACCCTGACCGCACCAATACTCAGGGTCTTAAAATAACTGAGTAAAAGGTGCTGCCTTTGTGAAACAATCTCGTTCTCAAACTGCAAAATGTTAGACCTTCACGTCTTCTCGGATAAGGACGTAACATTGTAGGTCCTACGTCGATCTCAAGTTTATCAGTCTCGCCAGACTGTCACGAGTTACCAATGTTAAAGAAAGTTGCTTTACTTTACTTGCTTTACTTTTACTAAAGTAACACAATGTTTATAGCTCTGTGAAGCAATGGGGGAAATGGTTGTTTAAGTCTTTTTAACCTCTTTACTGTATATTGACGTTAAAACTCGTTGTCTTTCATTTTTTATCATTAGGAACATCACAGCGTGTCTGGACATCTCATTATGCCCGTGAATCAGTTTTCAAGTTCTTCAGTGAGAGGTTAAACCACAAGAAGGAGAATAAACAGCTAAAAAAAGACAAAACGAAAGTCAAGACAACTGAACAAGAACCAGAGCACCATACAGAAAAGGTAGTTCACATACAGGCTGAATCGAGCACAGAAATAGCTGATACAGAAAATAAAGATGACCCAACAGCAGAGAATCAAGGTACGAAGATGGAGCACATTGAAGCTACTGAACAAGAAAGCAAGGAAGTAACAACATCATCTGAAATAAAGGTAAGGTGTCAGCAGTTCATAATTAGATTGACAATGCATAACCAACAAGAGGCCCTGAGTGGCCTTAACTCGGGCTATCTATAGCATGTACTGCATGGAGTGCTAGCATAATTTTGTGTCAACATGGTTTGTGCTAGAGTAGCCAGAGTATTGGTTGTCTACTGATGCTCTTGGCTGTCAAATGTCAATGAGCAAGTGCCCCACGTATTCCGGGGGGGGGGGGGGGGGGGGGGGGGGGGGGGGGGGGGGGGGGGGGGGGGGGTTAGGTTAGGGTATGCCTGGGGGGGGGTTGGAAATGATAGAGCCATAATACACACACAACACACACATACATACATGCTGTGCATGTACATTTCAGCCACAATTTCCCTCAATTCTGTAGTTTAATATTACTTTCTTTTCAATATTATTGTTCCTTGAGGGTCGTTATAATTACAAAAAAAACTTGGTATGGGTGTTGTTGATTGAAGTGCAATGGTTATTTGAGTAGTCTGCACGATATTGAGTCACTCAAATTTGATGCATTGTAATTATATCAGGTGCAGTACAACTATGAGAAATCAAGCAATTTAGAACAACAAATTCCACATAATGTTGCTATTCATTGTGAATAGTTACATGTAGGTAATGTCATTCTACATGTGAAATAAAGTCATCTATTTGTAATTCTCAATTATTAGCAAACCAGTGGAGATGGCTGACATTCAGGCTAAATTCTCAATACAATATTTTCGATTGAGGTTGTAAACTACAGACCACCATTTTCTAGTATTAGTGAGCTGCCACTGTGCTAGTGCTCATTTTCTACATCTTGAAGGAGACTGAAACTTATAATGGCAGACCACAAATAAACATGCAATGTCCACTCTTTCTATATCATTGGGGTCGCAGCAAGATTAATTTTCATTCCCAAATAATTCGTAAAAGTACTCATACTCCTGATCATGACTGAGTGAAAGTGACGATGCTGATGTCAAGAACTGAGGAACAACAATAACAATTACATTTATTTTCTCATAAGATGATGGAAATGTTTACGAGTAATAAGGCATAATAAGAAATACAATGATGAGAAGGTAGGTCCTTAAGGTAACCTTAGGATTATCTTAAGCCAGGACCACCTCAGATGGAAAACACTGAAACAAGATCTAGCTTGCATGGATATATAATGGTACCAAGAAAGGGGAATAGAAAGAAAGAGTGCCACTTGCATGTAAGTATACTCTCAGTTCTGGACCAAATTTAGTTATGTTATGTTATAAACTTGCAATAATGATAAATACACTACTCTATACATAATATCATTATGTCAGTTCTAAAAACACACATTAAATACACTGTATAATGCCTAAACCAAGAGATAATAATCAAATACAAAGAGGTACAGGCCAGATGTAAATAGACCCGGGAAATAGAACAAAATACAACCAGTGTCAATAACACGTACGCCACAGATAAATATGCGATTTCCACATCAGAGTCATTTATCGTTCGTTTGAAAAAATCTTCATTTCGGATTACTTACTCAGTTTATACTCACTCACTGCATGCTGGATTTTCGTTCCCGAATTTATAAACATTTAAATACATGTGCATGGGGGACGAAACGACTGTAATTCTTTTAAAAGGCCCCTGTCAGTCAGAGAACTGAGAAATCGGGTCATTTCTACTACACTTTCGAGAGATTAATAACAATAAATAACAACACAACGACAGTCAATTGGTATGAAGGTTATCATGTTCAGATTAGCGGCTACTTACATTTACAAGCTGTTGTCTTTATATATAGTCAGTGTTGATCGCAAAGGGCTGTCACGTCTCCGCACGAGTGTATCTTAAAGCATGTCGCATAATATGTGATAAATTCCCATCCAAAGCCCATTAAACACCTCTCAGCTTTAGAAAAGACACAAATCTTGGTATTGCACTTGAAGGAACCTTTGGTTTACACAAAAAAACAGCTGATATTAAAGGTTTTGCTAAGTCAAAACTCCCAC
The DNA here is from genome assembly GCA_030867875.1 of Actinernus sp. WN-2022. NCBI lineage: Eukaryota > Metazoa > Cnidaria > Anthozoa > Actiniaria > Actinernidae > Actinernus > Actinernus sp. WN-2022. Next base: position 23,666,910 of record JAOWCC010000019.1, read on the forward strand.
TTGCCGCCAATCTTGAAAAACATGGAATTGTTGTCCACTGTCCACGTGACCAGCACAGTGCAATCTGATTGGTACGGTGGCAAAAAGAACTTCCAAAGAAGGCGCAATCTGATTGGTTGACGGCGAAATACCTCGACACGAAAAAAACACATTTGCGATTTAAGACTCGTGCCGGCCGAAGGCCTGGCCCGAGTAATAATAATAATAAACGGCTTGCATTTTCTGACTCGTGCCTCGGCCGAAGGCCTGGCCCGAGTAATTAAGTATCTATTGACTGAGTGGGAGTGCCAGACAGGAATTCAAAATATTTGGCTCAAGCACCGGGGCCACCTGCTAGTGGCTCTTGATCTTATGGGTGTTTTTTTGCTAATTTGTTTTCGGATTGGGCTACCTGTGGCGCATGGTCAAAATGGGAAGGAGGAAAAAATACGACATGGGTAGTGTGCTTGGACCCCTCACCCCTCCTTTCCTTCCCTTCAAAAATCAACATTTGAGCTTGAATGTAGTGAGTAGAGAATATATGAGTGTAGTGTGAGCGTGTGTGGAGTGAACCGGCACGGAAGAGCCCCTCACGGGGAGTGCCTGGTTGTAAAATAGTATTTTTATTTATTTTTTTCCTTTTCTCCTCGCCCAATTTTGACCGTGCACCACAGGTAGCCCAATCCAAAAACAAATTATAAAAAAAAAACACAAGAGCCACAAGCAAGCTAATATAGACAATGAGAACTTATTATGTTTATAAACATAATTAATGAAAATAAAGCATTCCAACTTACAGATCTTAGCATTTCCACACAATTTTCTTCATTCAAATGACTTCAACTTCAGAACTAGTCCACCGAATTTGCATTTTACCAGATCAGCAAGTTGAACTAGTCCACCGAATTTGCATTTTACCAGATCAGCATGTTGAACTAGTCCACCAAATTTGCATTTTACCAGATCAGCAAGTTGAACTAGTCCACCGAATTTGCATTTTACCAGATCAGCAAGTTGAACTAGTCCACCGAATTTGCATTTTACCAGATCAGCAAGTTGAACTAGTCCACCAAATTTGCATTTTACCAGATCAGCAAGTTGAACTAGTCCACCGAATTTGCATTTTACCAGATCAGCAAGTTGAACTAGTCCACCAAATTTGCATTTTACCGGATCAGCAAGTTGAACTAGTCCACCGAATTTGCATTTTACCAGATCAGCAAGTTGAACTAGTCCACCAAATTTGCATTTTACCGGATCAGCAAGTTGAACTAGTCCACCGAATTTGCATTTTACCAGATCAGCAAGTTGAACTAGTCCACCGAATTTGCATTTTACCAGATCAGCAAGTTGAACTAGTCCACCAAATTTGCATTTTACCAGATCAGCAAGTTGAACTAGTCCACCGAATTTGCATTTTACCAGATCAGCAAGTTGAACTAGTCCACCGAATTTGCATTTTACCAGATCAGCAAGTTGAACTAGTCCACCGAATTTGCATTTTACCAGATCAGCAAGTTGAACTAGTCCACCAAATTTGCATTTTACCAGATCAGCAAGTTGAACTAGTCCACCGAATTTGCATTTTACCAGATCAGCAAGTTGAACTAGTCCACCGAATTTGCATTTTACCAGATCAGCAAGTTGAACTAGTCCACCAAATTTGCATTTTACCAGATCAGCAAGTTGAACTAGTCCACCGAATTTGCATTTTACCAGATCAGCAAGTTGAACTAGTCCACCGAATTTGCATTTTACCAGATCAGCAAGTTGAACTAGTCCACCAAATTTGCATTTTACCAGATCAGCAAGTTGAACTAGTCCACCGAATTTGCATTTTACCAGATCAGCAAGTTGAACTAGTCCACCAAATTTGCATTTTACCGGATCAGCAAGTTGAACTAGTCCACCGAATTTGCATTTTACCAGATCAGCAAGTTGAACTAGTCCACCAAATTTGCATTTTACCGGATCAGCAAGTTGAACTAGTCCACCGAATTTGCATTTTACCAGATCAGCAAGTTGAACTAGTCCACCGAATTTGCATTTTACCAGATCAGCAAGTTGAACTAGTCCACCAAATTTGCATTTTACCAGATCAGCAAGTTGAACTAGTCCACCGAATTTGCATTTTACCAGATCAGCAAGTTGAACTAGTCCACCGAATTTGCATTTTACCAGATCAGCAAGTTGAACTAGTCCACCGAATTTGCATTTTACCAGATCAGCAAGTTGAACTAGTCCACCAAATTTGCATTTTACCAGATCAGCAAGTTGAACTAGTCCACCGAATTTGCATTTTACCAGATCAGCAAGTTGAACTAGTCCACCGAATTTGCATTTTACCAGATCAGCAAGTTGAACTAGTCCACCAAATTTGCATTTTACCAGATCAGCAAGTTGAACTAGTCCACCAAATTTGCATTTTACCAGATCAGCAAGTTGAACTAGTCCACCAAATTTGCATTTTACCAGATCAGCAAGTTGAACTAGTCCACCAAATTTGCATTTTACCGGATCAGCAAGTTGAACTAGTCCACCAAATTTGCATTTTACCAGATCAGCAAGTTGAACTAGTCCACCAAATTTGCATTTTACCGGATCAGCAAGTTGAAATGCTATTGTGTTGTAATCGAAACTGATTGGCTCAAATAACCATAATTTATGTTGTAATGCTTTGCTTTCATTCTGCAATGTGATTGGCTCTCATTGTCTAAGTGGCCCCATTCTGTAATGTGATTGGTTCTCATTGTCTAAGTGGCACCTCTTTGCTGATGACTCAAACCTATTCTTCTCTCATACAAATCTACAAACACTCGAGACAACAGTCAATAATGAATTATGTAAGATCAATGACTGGCTTTGTGCAAACAAGCTGTCTTTAAATATAGGCAAAACTAACTTTGTTTTATTTCATCCTCCACAAAAGAAAGTTACTGCTCCCATACATGTAAATATAATCATTAACAATAAAGTTATGAAAGAGTCTAAAAGTATAAAATACCTAGGAGTCTTAATGGATTGTCACTTGAACTGGAAAGACCACGTTTTTCATGTCTCCAAAAAACTATCAAGGAGTATAGGCATCCTATGCAAACTTAGACATTTTGTTGATACTAATACTTTACTCCTGTTGTATTATGCCATCATTTATCCATTCCTCACTTATAGCTGCCTGGTATGGGGGAGTACCTACAAATCCAATATCAAACCTTTAGAAATCTTACAAAAGAAAGCAATTCGCATAATTACTTTTTCAAAATTTGATGTCCATACCAGTCCGCTTTTTAGTCAGCTTAAAGGGGCCGTCTCACCCACAGTGCTTAGCGCGCTCACATAGCATAGCGGCCATTTTCGATGCCATCGAAATCCAGAGTTTTATGGCAGTGGTCTTAATCTTCTCTACATCTCTGCCATCCTTCCAGCTATCATAAAAAAAATCATACTAGGTTGAACCTTTTTTATTGCTCTTCCTATTGAGCCTCTTATTTAAGTCTTAAATTACTTGGTCATGTAAATTTTAGTTTTATTTCCGAGGTGGCCGTAGTTCTCTGATGGATGCCTGAGTCTCGTTCGTCCTCAACAAAAGGAAACAATTGTCCAGGATTTCCACCTACAACATGGAGAAGCTATCCTGACCATTAATCTTTATATTTAAAGATATATTAGCGCTTAGTTGGAGTATCTACTATCTTTGAGCCGATTTGGGTTGTTGAACTGACACCGTGGCTGGCTTACGCGACCATATGGCAACAAAACTCCGCTTGGTCGACCCGAAAACAACTGAGCAGTTTCCTAAAATCATTTTCAGGGCTTTGGCGTTAAACTTGTGGAAACAGGTCTCTCTCTGGTTTCGAAGGACTTTTAGACAGTGATTTCGCCGAGATTTTCGGATTCACCGTGTCGATCAAAGTGTTATTTGACAAACAAAGCCGCCGAGAAAATAATTTCCCAGAGGCATTTTTCAAGGTACAAAACCTTGAGTTTCAAGCGAGCTCTTGAACTGGTTCTCTGCTACTGCGATCAACGAGATTGCCTGCTAGTAGATCTCTTTCTCTCTCTCTGCAGGGAACAATAAAATCGAGGAGAGAAACCTCTCGCTTTAATAATTATTAGTATTACCTGGAAAGATAGCACCGAGATTAGTACGGAAGCGACGGGTGAGCGGTAATAGTCAACAAACTATAAATTATAGGCAACGAAACTCCGCTTGGTCGACCCGAAAAGAACTGAGCAATTTCCTAAAATCATTTTGAGGCCGGGCTTCGGCGTTTAACTCTCTCTCTCTGGTTTCGAAGGGCTTTCACGCAGTGATTTCGCCGAGATTTTCGGATCAAAGTTTATACTCGCACGAAATTTGACAACAGAGCCGCCGACTGGAGATAATAATTTTCTATTGAAGCGAGCTGTAATTCGTTCACTGTTCTCTCTTGAACTGGTTCTCTGCTACTGCCAGCAACGAGATTGGAGATTGCCTGCTAGCAGATATATGTATATATATATATATCTCCCTGCAAGTAAAAACAAAACGGAGGAGAGAAACCTCTCGCTTTCATAATTATTAGTATTACCCGGAGAGAGTGTTCTCTGTTATAGCACTGAAGGGAAGCGACGGGTGAGCGGTAAATATTATAGTGCAGCCAAATACTGCTGTATAACACTTTCCTGACTTCACATTCAATTTGTAAGGTACTATTAGTTTCATCAAGGTCATCCATGTTCAAGGCAAAAATAACATGTCACCAACATACAGAAATATACGCTCAGTTCGCGAGGTTCCCGCCGTGAACAAGGGGTCAAAGTCCCGGATATAAACAATAACAAAGCACGCGAAGCACTGTGGGTGAGACGGCCCCTTTAAACTTCTAAAACTTCATGATATAATTATTTTTTATACTGTATCCTTTATGCACCAGTATTCTATGGGCAATCTTCCTAACGTTTTTGACACTTTCTTTCAAGCTACTAGCAGTAAGCATAAGTACAGGACTCGCCTTGCATCTAAATCCACCTTCTCATTTCCAAAGATTCGTACAAATTATGGAAAATTTAATATAAGATATCTTGGCCCCAAAGTTTGGAACAATGTTGATGAATCTATAAAATCTTTGAGCTTTCGCTGCTTCAAGCGAAAGTTTAAAGACAAACTTCTAAATCTTTATTAATAATCTAAATAACTGTTTTGACCCACATCCTGCTTACTAATAGTAACTTTGTTTGTTTGTGTGTATATTGTATCTGTATCTGTTTATTTGATCGGTAAAGCTATTTGCATACAACCAATATAAATTAATAAATACATAAATAAGTAAATCAGTAAATCGATTAACGATTGCGTGTGTATTTATTATCACCTTAATTAGTTATTCAACGTATTTAATGTTATGTGCTTGCTGATTTTTCGCCTTTTTCTGACTTAACTCTATCATTTAATGGGCACCCGACTAGATTAGCTCCTTATAGTTATTTCGGGTACCCGGTTACTTTATAACTTGTTTACTTTCATCCGACCCATGTAATCTGCCACTGTAAGTACAAATAAAAAAATGTTGTTGTTGTTGTTGTTGGCCCCATTCTGTAATGTGATTGGTTCTCTCTAAGCGGCCCTGTTACAATAGTAACTGTTTATTTTTTAACTTGGTGGTTTTGATTAATTCTCATATTAAATTATTATTAGGGTGAAGAAACCACTAAAGCAGTGCAAGAGTCAACAGTTACTAGTCCAGCTGGAGAAGTTAGTGAGAAAGTTGACGACGAGGAAGCTGATGCAGAACAATCAATGGATACCAGTGAGGAAAATGAGTCAAGCCTGGCTGAGGATTCCAAGGCAAAAAGTATGAAAACAGGCAGTGAAACAGATATGAAAGATAATTTAAATCAAAAGAAAGAAGTAAGAGAATATGAAAAAGAGGGTGAAGAAATGGAAAATGTGAGAGAGGGTGAGGAACCGATGGACACTAGTGATGCTCTACCACAACATCAACCAACCAAATAGAAATAAAAATACATTTATTTATTTATTTGGTAGGGAACCATTATTTACCAGAGGTGCAAGCTAGTTTTATCTGTTGATGAGTTTTTTTAGCTGTCTTAACAGCCAATCAGGTACATTTAGTATTGCAACATACAAATTATTATGAAATCTGAAGAGCAATAGTCTTGCAGTTAAAATGGAGAACTGATATAGATTAAATGACTGTCACGGAGCAGTTTTGCATCCAAGGACCCACAAAAACAAAATTGTGGGACATATTATAAGATTGTCATTAAGAATCCAAGATATTTTTAATCGATTTCACAACTTCTTTTACCATTGTTTTCCTCAGTTTTAGAACTGAATTTTACAGCTAGTTTTTCTGCTTTGTTCCCTCAGGGCCTCAAGTATATTTTTAGTGCACTGTTTCGAAGAAAAATGTGAGAATAATGGCCAATAATAATGGCCACATTTATATAGTGCCATTATCACCCCATCTCATGGTACTTTTCATATTACTGACATATTGTCAGTGATTTTTTCAGACTGCTTACGGCGCTAATGAGCTGCCACGCAGCTTACAATGTTAAGTGTGTACCGGGTGACAATCACCTGCTCTTTTTCAAGTAGTACAGCAGGTTCTTTCACATCCCCTTAAAATACTATTTAAAACTGAGTAGGAGACAAGGCCAACGGCTTATATACGTTCCTGCCCAAGGACGCGGCCGGAATTTGAACTCTCGACCTCCCGCACTCAAGACCGTGCTCTACCAACTGAGGTAACCAGTGAGGCGGAGAATCGTGCAATAGTACAGTCTGGTGAAAACACTGCATGGAAACTATTTGCATAGATTAATATCAAATAATAACAGCATGTACATATATATTACTCCAGGAAAAAGGTGCTAATTAATCCAAAAAGAGAATTAATAAAAGAAAATAATGTAACAGCCTAAGAACAATGGCAAGAGGGGATTTAATGGTACGAATGTGCTTGTAAGTAATAGATACAGAATGAATGGCCATGCTTTATCGGAATTACAAAATCGAGCTACAAGTGAATTCTGTGTATGACTTATCAAACATCTAGATGTACAGTGTCATGTTTTTCAGTTATTTTGGCGATACGTCGACCTATTTCGGCCGAGAAAATCAAACAAAAGTTTATGCAAACCCGGAGGAAATCTGTATAAGTGACAGTCCACGCAAGAAGTAGGCACAATTCTATTCAGATGCAATTTGCTTTCCCCACTTTAGTATTTTCTGTTTTTCATACTGACAACTCATCAACCCTTAAATGATAAATTTCTAAAATCCAATCCACTGAAACTGCATTTTAAAGGTACATTTATTTTGTGTGAAAACATTTCGTCCAATCAGAAGAGTCCAAAACAATAACCAATAACACGTTCAATTTTAAAATGTTCCCCATATTGAAAGTTCGTCATATTAAAAGTTATGAATGTTTTCACTAGATGCAATTCAAATCTGTTTACAAAATGAGAAAAAAGAATATTCTTCTTCAAGTTTAGATATATTTTTAAAATGTCAAAGCCAACGAGGTGGAAGATTTAAACAATACCACTATTAGCACCTTTTTACATTCCATACATTACATATGCCTACCTCTTGCACGGACCATTACATAATAATAATAATTACGGTTCTTGGAACGCATTTTGCATGCCTCAATTCGTTTACAAAGAATGATTACAATAAAGAAGATATATAACAGCCAAAAAATAGATATAAACAATACAAATCCGACGTTATACAATTAAAAAGATAAGTCTTCAGTAAAGATTTCAAATTAGTAACGGATTGCACGTTCCTAATATTATGTGGTAAGTTGTTCCAAATTTGGAGCGGCAATAGAAAAAGCAGGGACTACAAGTAGACCCTGGGAACTGGAGCGCAAATTACTCGTGCGATGATAAGGTGTAGTAAGGCTATTTATATAGGATGGCACAAAGCCAGATTACGATTACGCAAAATAGGAGAGTTATGCTCCATACGTTTGTCTCTGACAACTAGTCTGGAATCTTTTGAACTTCAGTAGAAGGTAGCCCATACATGATATGGTGGCCTGGAAGGGACATTTGGATTGCGTGAATATAGTTTCTTCGACAGTTACTAACTCTCAATTCTAACACTCATTGAGAGTTACTAACTCTCAATTCTAACACTCATTGAGAGTTACTAACTCTCAATGCGTGTTACTAACTCTCAATGCGTGTTACTAACTCTCAGTGCGTGTTACTTAAACTCTCAATGCGTGTTACTTAAACTCTCAATGCATGTTACTAACTCTCAATGCGTGTTACTAACTCTCAATGTGTGTTACTAACTCTCAATGCGTGTTACTAACTCTCAATGCGTGCTACTAACTCTCTACGCATGCGCATCTAGCATGCTGTAGCGCATGCATACACAGCTTGTACCAAGATGGCGGACGAAGGTATGAAGACGGTGAGTAAAAGTTTGTGTATTTAATTTGCTTTAACACCTGAAAAATGTATCTATGACATTATGTAGCTTATGAAACATACTTTTGAATCAACAGAGGCAGCTGTCAGAGCGATCTTGTCTCCAAACTTTCCCTTTTCCCCTTCGCTTTGTACGTTGCTTAGCAGGGTAAACTTATGATACTTAAGCTTAGTTATAGTGCATGTGGCGCACTGTCAGGGTCAAGCAACATAAATAGTTTGATTCGATTTAGCGGTCTCTTGATTTCTCCACAAAAGAGTGCTCCTACAGTGGTTTGATAAAAATATGTGCACATGCATGCACAGTTAGGGCAGCTGACTTAGGCAGTTAGGGTAGAGGCTTGGGTGATTTGTCAATAACAATCCAATTTTTCTTTCTAACTTGATGGGTGGCATAGTGGTGTGAGTGCTCGCCTCTCACCACTGTCACCCATGTTCAAATCCCAGATTTGGTATCACATGTGAGTTGAGTTTGTCTGTTGTGTTGTTCTCTCCCTTGCCACAAGGGTTTCCTTCAGGTTCTTATGTGAGTTTGACAGTAGTATGTACAGAATATATGAATGTAGTGTGTGTAGATGTTCAGGTCATTAGCATGCATTTGCTAGAGGCCTAACAAGCCTCATCCTCTGATGAGGGCAAACAAAAAACTTTTTAAATACTGCAATGAGGATTTAAGATGTGTCAAAGTTACGTATAGTTTAGATAAGGTAACGTCAATACCTCATTGATAACAGTGTTGTCAACATAACTTTTAATATATTCTTACTATATATGTAATCCATATTTTTTTAACAAAAATATTGTTCATTCAGATTTGGCAAATATAGCAGATAAGTGCATACAAGCTTAAACCCTTATTTTATCTGCCTTGGTTATTTGTAAACAGGTGTTGATGTTTCTCAAGAAACGAAATGTTGGAAGTGATGTTCTTTTGAAATTTGAAGAGGAGAAAGTAAGTATAAACACATTAAATATAATTTAATTACTACACTAAATTCAGTGTATATGAATAGTGTAACTAACATATAATAGATATATATATAATAGTAGAACGAATTAATCAAACTTGATAACAATTCATCTTTTATTTAAAACTTGAGGCTTAAAGGCCACTAGTTAAACAAGAGTGAATGATTGAATTCAGTTCTGATTTCTCTTTCATAATGCTATATCCCTGGCAATTAAATGGTGGTTTCTCAAAAGTGTCAGTGAGGCTTAAATTCTTTTTACAGTAGCTATTGTTTTGCTACAGTTAATGAGCCACATGCTCTAAATTTAAGACCTGTTTGGTACAGTAATGTACTGTATCTGTATGTGGTTGAATGTTTAAAGATACATACATGTACATTGTAGTTTGTTCATTCATTTTGAATATACAGTTGTACTGGTAAATATAATATTAATAATCTTTTCCTTTGCTTATGAAAGCTGTAGTTTAATCTGTATTGAATTATATACTGTTAGCAGTGTGCACTTTGTTCTCTGTACTTACCAGTATTTGCTGGTATACCTTCTGCTGATTGATTTTAATCCAGTCACTGTGTTATATGAGCATTCCACAGTATTTTGCGCGTCACGGAGGGGACAATTTGAAAAATGAAAATTCGTAAATTCTTAATTCTTGGAACTTGGATAAACTATGAACTTACATATGGCAATAGTGCCCCAGCACCTATTTGTGTTAGAACTTATAGGATTGTATGTGAATAATTCAGGGATATATTCTACCTTATGAAGAGCGTCACGGAGGGGAACAGAAAAATTGCCATTTCCAAAATTTTAAACTTGACCTCAAAATCCTATGAATTTAGCAACATAAACATTTGGGCAATACCTTTAAATTATTAGTAAGGGTATATACTCACACTTGGATTGGAGGACTAGAGTAATGCTCTTTGCTTTGTTCCTTTGTTTAAAGTTAAGGCATCGTGCCCACTGTGTCATGGAGGGGACGTCACGGAAGGGACACATGTCCTGATACATGTTCTTAACTAATGTATTCACTATTTGGGTGAACTGGAACATTTAACATTCCTTTAAACTTATTGTGTAATTGTCAACATGGTAATCCACAACAATGTGAAGCACCTGTAACTAGTGCATGTGAAGAACGTTAACACTTACTGTTTTTAAAAGCTTTTCTGATTTGCCTCAGCAACAGAACAGCCATTGTTGTCTGTTCCCTCCGTGACACCAATTTTCGCATTCTGGCTAATTTATTATAATTTATGACATTAAAAAATCCACTTTACCTCACACTACTACTTTTTTCTGAAATTTATTATAATTTATGTTATAAAAATGTGTTGTAAGTCCATTGTTTCCCAGTTTTATTTAAAAAAAATGTCTCGATTACTGTGGAAAGCCCCCATAACAAGTTACATGCAGGGAGGGGTGGGGGTTGTCAAAAAATATTTTGCAGGGGTGGGGTGGGGTGGGTATTTCTTTCTTTTTAGTGCCCCCCAATTTTTTGAATGACTCCCAAAAAATTAAAAAATCCCTTTTTAAAATGCTTATTAACCAACTGACCTAGGTCAAAATGAAATGACCTAGGTTGATTACCAACTGACCTAAATGACAATCTGACCTGCAACATATATATGACTTCAGTTATGTTAGAGCCACAAGGACTGAGAATACAGTAATTTACTGTAATTGTGCACCCTCTGTAAATATCTGTCTGTCTGTCTGCTGCCAGATAACGTTAGAACCTCACAATCTAAAGGAGAATTTAAATGTAATTTGTTTTCCTGCAGTCTTATCTCTACATGATTATACTGTTTGCATCATATTTTTATTGTAAAGCAACTTATTTTAGGAATCTTCTGAAATTTTAGCTAATTATGATTTACCGTAAATGCTCTATTAAGCCCCCCACCCCCCCAAGGAGGAATTTTGTGTTAAGTGCCCCTCTCTAATAAGTGCCCCCTCTCCAATAAGCGTCCCCCCTTGACATCGAGAACTAACACTGAGAACTGACACTGTTCTGCCGCAAATGTTATTACTCGGGCTGCCTGTGGCAGCACCGAGTCTTAATTTCTTTACATAATTTAATACAGTAAAGCAAGATGGCGGAATCCGCGAGCAACTTTCTCTGTAACTTGGAGTCTCATCTCTCAAATGTAAGCCAGTTTAATGTTTTATTTAACTTCACTCATGCGAAAGCCTTCCAACAGGCTCAGGATATTGCAACTGGCGCTATTGTCGGAGCCGAAGGACCGCGTTTTTTACCCAGATGGCCAGTGCTTTTATATACGACACGTACGACGACCTGAAGCAAAGGGGCCAGGATCCGGAAAGCTAAAATTCGAAGAAATAGATATTGGAATCTATAAGCCATCGGCTCGCTGTGCTGCATTTAAAACATCCGAGAAGAACATCTTATTTTGGGTGAAGGCACTTCAAGACCAATATTATGAGTCTCTTAAAAACTGTCAGAGATTTAAATTTACCGTAAATTGGATCAGAGAGTATTGAGATCAAGTTATTTCGTTCCAGCGAGGATATTGACCTAGCGGAAACGGTACAAGCTGTCGAAGGAGTTTACTTATAATCATCCACAACAGGAATAGTTATGTGCCAAGGCATGGGAAAAGATCGAGTTTCCCAGATTACAGATGAAAGTAGAGAACTTAACGAATGAAGAAACAGAGGTCACGCGCGACATGCTTGAGAAAATGAACATGTTCAACACTTTATGTTATACTAAGAAAACAAAACAAATTACAGAGCCTGCAAGTTCACAAGTCAATGAAAAACCCCAAGAGCCTGTAGTTTTGGATCAACATATCCTTGAAACTCCAAAAGCAACATACACATGAGTCAAATTCAAACCGGAAGAGACGGAATTCTTTAGATTCTTCACGACAACCCGATCCCTATTCATCAGAATACATTTTCTGTGCTAAATGACGAGAGTTTATAATTACCTGACCGACAACCCACTACTAAAGAAAGGGACCATGAAGTACGGTAGTACGGTTAATTCTCGGGTTCAAAACAATGAATATATGCCTGCTCAAATGCAGTGTGTTAAACTGTTTAAATTAAAAGGTCAACATACGAGAAAAACAAAAATATTAAATTACATATTTACTAGGGGAGCAGAGAAATTTTATGAAAGTCACCGCGCTACCGGCCACTCCAAAAGACTGCTAAATTCAGCTAATAATTCTTCCCTTTGGTTATTACTAAGAGATTTCAAATGAAAGTGTATTTCATCTTCAATCTCATGTGGCCCGAGTGAAAGCCCAGATGGGCTCTTGTTGGTAATGGTACAGTGCACTGAAGCGTTGTTTTATAAGGGACTAAATGCCTCTTTGTTTTCTTCGTTTTGAAGACAGTTTTAAGTTGTTTTGAAATTTAAAGCGTTCTCGTTTTTGGGCAAGCGTATCTGATAGAGGAAATTGAATAAGCGCCTCTTTCTATGAAGCGCTTCGTCTCTAATAAGCGCCCCCTAAGACCCCCAGAATTAAATAAGTGCCCTGGACACTTAATAGACCATTTACGATATATACCTTATATTTTTACTATATATGTCACAGCTTTTATGAAAAGCAATTTGTAATGGTTATCAATCAGTCAGTCAATCAATCAATCAATCAAACTTTATTTAACAAGGGTTGCATTTAATAGTGCATAGCACTAATGAACTTGTTGATTCATTAATTCTGTCTGTCTGTCTGTCTGTTTATTTGTCTACTCAAGTTGACGAAAGATTATCTTGGGCCACTCATGTTGATCATTTGGCAAAAAATGTTTCCTCTGCAATTGGGGGTTTAAGGCAGATTATACAATATGTTAATGAAGACACCCTTTAGTTCAGTTTCTTTGATTATTGTGATGTTGTATGGGATAACCTATTGAATACAAAGATTACAAAATAGGAGAGTAATTACGAGAGGAAGACACCTTTGAAGGTCTACATGTTGACGAAGCTAGTAGTTTGTCCCACTTTTTTTAAATCTTATTACTATATACTATTAACTTGATATTTCTTTTTGTTATCGTAAATATTAATTGGCTTTCATGAAAATCAATTTGTATTAAATAATAAATAAATAATATAGGCATTGGTATAGTGCTTATTAATCTCTGTTCTAAGCACTTTACAAAGTAAAGGATTTTACATATAACCTATGACAAACGGACTGCTAATTGGCGCATATGGCTGCCATGCAGTTTACAATCTTAAGAGTATGTGTTAGTATTGTAGGTACTGTTACTGAGGGTGGTGACAGCCAGAGGACTTATTATGTCCCCCAGTGGTTCTTTTACGTCCCTCCGGTTCATATTTGTGTAGTGTAGTTTTGGAGAGACGGGACCGCCATTAACGTGGTCATCCAAGCCACGGATATTGACGGATCTCCGAGTATAAATAAATTTCAGTTCAGTTCTGTCTGTCTGTCATCATGTATGAACCATGTCTTCAAATACAATTCAGATTTATCTGTTGTGCTACAGTCAGTAGATTTGGTGGATGCAGAATAATAATTATTAATTGCTTTATCATTTCTTCAACAGATGGACTGTGAGGCGATTTCATTTTCATCGGAGTATGTCTTAGAGGAGCTAGGATTGAAAAAAGGAGATGTATATGCGCTGAAAGCTATGTGCTCAAAAAGGTGTGAAACCACAAAATGTGATAACCTGCAAGAGAGTCGTAAAAGGCGGCTAGTTGACGAAATTAAGGTAGGCAAGGAAGGCAAAATAAAGAAAAGCAAAAAGGAACAAACAAGAACGCTGTCAATTCATCTGTTCAAACAAGAAACCGACGCTTATCTTTAGGATGGATGCATTATAATTCCCTGAAAAAAAAGTATGTCAGCATTCGAGCAAATAGAGGAGGAGGAACTCGGACACTAGATCTGCCACTAAACACGACAAAAAGTGAACTGATAGCAGAAGGGAAAGCTTTATTTTATGAAGATATAGAATCGCTGGAAGGAAATACATGTAACATGGAATTTACACTGGTAAATTTTAAAGAAGAGATTATTGAATCTCTCAAAGATAAAGATGGAAAAGAAGTGCCGTTTTCTATTCAAGCCTATTTTGACATGCACAAACTTTCCAGAGTGTTTCTATACCTGGCAAGTAGACCTATCCCATCCACTGAAATTTCTGAAGAGGAGAGCTATGAAGCAGCACCAACTAGCACAACCATGGAGTTTAAACACAAGGCTCACAATGATAGTGATAGTGATAGTGAATTTGAGAACTCACCTTTCTCAAACGATGATACTTCTCAATCAGTAATCGAAAACAAGGGCCGAATATGGCGGGACAACCTAAATGCAGCACTAGCACTTCAAGAAAGAAACTCTGGTAACCAGGATGATGACATCCAGCAGAGCCCATGTAATATCCCTTTACTTGGGACCTCGGATGAAAGGAATGTCCTAAGAGACGATCAGGGTAAGGCATACCAACTGAGCCTAGAGGCTGATCAGAAGAAGGACAGAGACAGGATCCAGAATTTAAAACAAGAGATCACTGAAGTTCAAAGACTCGAAACCTTACGACAGACAAGAATGGAGAGATTACCACCTGAAGCAGAGAGTGACAGTGTACGAATAACTGTGCAGCATTCTTCTAATGGTAGACTGTCACGTTTCTTTGGAAAAGAAGAAACAATGTTTGCTGTGTATGACTGGGTAGGATCGCTGAGCATTCACCCTGAATTTTTTTCACTATCAACAACGCAAAGAAATTCGATCAGACACACTACAGTTTCGCCATCCGATAGCGTGACTGAATACCATGACCGTGTTCTACACATGGAATCAGAGGGAGAACCTGAATCAGAAGATTCTGAAGTGAGTATCAAATGATTTGGCATCAGTGACTGTGACAACAACGACACATTGCCACTGGAAAACACACACTTCCTAGTTGCACCTATAGACGAAAAGCCTCCGGTCCAGATAATGGAAGGTGATAGGTATGTGTGTAGCAATTCAAGCGCCCCTCTACAATAAATGCCCCCCCCCCCCTCCCCCGGGTGTTACATATAAATAGAATGATTTCGATATGTCCACATTATAAGAATATTATTAAGGCATTGTATGCATTGCATTATATATGCTTTAACCCTGCAACCATGTTGATTCCAGGAGAATAAAATCATTTGTTTTTGCCACTGGTAAAATCTTTCTGAAACATATCAGTGGGAGGCTAAAACATATTGTTTCAACCAACACGTCATACTGGCAGTGATGACTGCCGTCTAATGCCTATTGGAAAACATACGGAGTCACCCCCTCCCTCCTGATTCTCATCCTTTTTCTGCAAGTTCCATTGCCTGTTTCTATCAGATAAACATATATGGCTATTGCCATTTTAGACACTGGGACCAATATGTCTCATAAAAATAACACCACAAGAAAGATCACATCGAAATTACAGAGAAACGCATGGAAGAAGTGACAAGTGTCTCCTGTGATTTTTAAAAATAATGTCACATGTTTAGTAGCAAACCAATCTTCCCCAAACGTGATAAACCTAATAATTTTTGTTTGATCTTTCATTTCGTGTAATCAGGTTTACTTATTATTTTACCCCTCTGTCCCAGCTCTTAAGCTTACTCCTTTCTAAAGTAGTCAATTCATGTACACTTTTGTCAACGTGTACATTGTTTGTTCTCCAGTAGTGATGAAAAAATTGATGTTTCATGTACAGTGGCTCCTACAAACTAACCCACAACAAAGGTATCATTATTACAGTTACTTTAAGATTCTCAAAGCATATGCGATACCTGATGAACTTGTAAAGGCGATTGGAAAGATGTACGAAAACACTCGAGCAAAAGTTCTTTCTCCAGATGGGGAAACAGAAGAGTTCAACATTGTAGCTGGAGTTCTGCAAGGTGACACACTGGCACCATACCTCTTCACGATAGTACTGGATTATGCCATGAGACAAGCGATAGAGAAGAATAACAACCCTGGATTCATCATAGAGCAGAGAAGAAGCAGAAGGCATCCAGAAGTGAAGGTAAATGACCTTGACTTTGCAGACGATATAGCCCTAACTCTCAACCTGATCGAAGAAGCACAGAAGGCGTTGATAGATGTTGAAAATGCAGCAGCGAAAGTTGGACTGCACCTAAATGCCAAGAAAACAGAGGTCATCATCTACAATCAAGAAGTAGAGGATATACGCACAAAAAAGGAGGAGAAGATCAAGGTGGTCCAAGACTTCAAATACCTAGGTTCCTGGATCGACGACTCTCTGAAAGACATCAACACTAGAAAAGCACAAGCCTGGACAGCATGCAACAAACTGAGCAAGATCTGGAAATCCGGCCTAAAGAAATAGATGAAGATAAGACTGTTCATTGTAACTGTAGAAAGTGTTCTGCTGTACGGCTGTGAAACTTGGACCATCACCAAAACCACAGAGAAAATGATAGATGGCACTTACACGAGGATGCGGAGAGCAGCATTAAATGTCTCCTGGAGAGATCATGTCACCAATGATGAGCTATACGGGTCCCTTCCAAAGGTGTCAGTTAAGATTAGGGAAAGGAGGATGAGGCTCGCTGGACACTGTGTAAGGCATGAAGAAGAGGAAGCATCAAAACTTGTGCTATGGCAGCCGCATGGAGGGAGAACCAACAGAGGAAAGCGGAAGAGGACTTATATTGACACATTGCTTGATGACACTGGGTTGGCAACAACTGGAGAAATAAGAACTGCAATGATGGACAGAAGTGACTGGAGGAAGAGGATTCATATGGTCCGGGCTAGCGCCCGACCTAACTAACTAACTAACTATGATGTACCAAATTGAAGAAAGGTTGTGTGAGTAAAACAAAATATGCTGATTCACAGCCATTTAGAGTGCTCAACGATAATTTCATGCAGTAGCATCTCCAAACCTCCCGGGTTACATAAAATCACTATGCATAATAACAATTACGAGTAAAACAGAAAGTTAAATGTATTATTTCAATGATGTCCTACTGATAGTACAAACACGTACGAGACCGCAGGTCGAGTATTTGTACCTGCTCAAGAATTCTCCCAAACTTACCGAGGTTTGCATAAGCCTGTGCAAACACGGAAAATCTTTTTATTTTTTTTATTTATAAAATAATTATTGATAAAAAAATAATTTAAAAAATAGGATTATTAATGACATGAAAATCTCAATTCTCCATACATGATAAGAGCCAATCAGATCGCGTGTTATATCGCCGTTTCAATATGGGAAATGCCAGAGTTTCTGCTCGACTAGGGAGGCGAGGATTGTGCCACTATTTCATAGGATTTACTCCCAAAATGATGTAAAAAAAATTCACGAAACAACAATTAGACAACAATTATTCTAAAGAAGTGCCTCAATCCAAACTTCGAGGAAAATGTTTGTTTGGGAGTGAGAAAAGTGTACATTTAAGCTTCAGTTGGCGATCGTCGTTCTTGCCGGACTTCATAGGAACAAAGTTTTTTGGACTTTTGGACTTCATAGGAACAAAAAAATTTCTTAACCAATTAAATTACAGAATACATCTACTTCATTCTTTGCGCCATTAAAATTTGTGTGTATAAACTGAAACCCACGTAGATTGTTGATTGTCGGTCGATATGAATTTGGCGCCATTTACAATCGCAAGTTCTTTCTGGTTCAATCTCGCCAACCGCTAGATTTTGTTTACGTTTAGCTGGCAATGGCTCTTTGATATCTTTTCGGCATGATTGGAATCTACATGGAAATTAGGAAATTTGTCTTGTCCTTTTATAGAATTTACCGTAAATAATAAAGTATGGTACGAACACAGAGGAATGTGACGTCATTCCCATGTTTGCATAGCCTCATGCAAACACGGCTATCAGCCAATGAGAGCGCGCGCACTATCTAAATTATTTTATAATTAGCTTTGTTACAATGAAACGTGCTTATATATGCGTTTTTATTTTATTTTAAGAGGAGAGAACTTCGACGTCGCTGTGTGGATGCTTTGTGCAAGTTGGATAATAATGTAAACATCACAGTCCACAGAGATGCGGTATTTGAAACAGTCTTGGGTCTATATCAAGATGTCTCATTTTGTAGGTCTGCCTACCCGTGCTTGGAATTTGAAGGCGAGGACGGTGAAGATTTAGATGGTCTCAAACGTGAATTCTACTCAGAGTTTTGGGAGAAAGCCTTCATTAAATTCTTTGAAGGAGCAGCAGGAACTTTCACCCCTAGAACAAGTCCCGACGTTACATAAGATACGTTGAAGTTGCTTGGAAGAATAGCTTCACATGGATATATTCTTTGTGGAGTCTTCCCTGTTCGCCTTTGCAAATCCTTTGTTTTGGCCTCGATCTGTGGAGCTGACGCTGTTACTGACGATGAATTGCTATCTTCTCTCCTTGCCTACCATACCGACTATGAACGCGAGGTGCTGCAGAAAGCGCTAAGTCCCAGCAATGGTGACACTTACTCGTCAGATTTGGAGGAGGCACTCATTGATGTACTCGAGCCATATAATTTACGAAAGGTTCCTAATCCAACCTCGTTAAGACCGCAGCTGATAGCCGTCGCAAAATGTGAGTTCATCAACAAGGTGTCATGGGCTGTAAAGAGTTTCCAGAAGGGCCTGGCAGACTGTCATGACATATGGGAGGACATCACCAAGGAAGAAATAGAGGGCATGTACGCTGATCTTGTACCAACCTCAGCATCCGTCTTGGCCCTCTTGCAGGTTGAAGATGAATCCCAGATGACCAGTGGTAAGAAGGAAGTACTAAACTACTTGAAGAGGTTCATTCGAAGTGCAGATGATGCGAACCTAAGGAAGATACTGAGGTACATTACTGGCTCAGAGTTACTTACGGTTGACAAGATCACAGTAGTTTTCCACGCTAACACTGGAAGCGTTCCTGAAATCGTTTCCCACACATGTTCAGCCGTTCTGGACTTGCCTTCATCGGGTTATCTTAGTTTTAATGACTTCAGAGATCAAGTCACCAACATCCTCAATAACCCGTTGTCCTGGAGGTTTTCCCTCATTTAGTTTCCGTGAATCCACTAAAGACCGCAGCCGATAGCCATCGCAGGATAATAAGAGTTCGTCTACAAGGTTTCGTGGACTGTTCAGAGTTTCCAGAAGGGACTTTTTCACTTTCATAAGAAGAAATAGAAGGCATGAACTCTGATCTTGTACCGACTTCAGCATCAGTCTTGGTCCTCTTCTCTCTTGCAGACGATGTAACCTGAAGAGGATACTGAGGTTTGTTGATGGTTTGGAGTTGCTTACAGTTGACTGCAGTTTTCCACCGACATACATTGTTTAATCAGATAGGAAATTTGTATCATGCATGTATCCATGTACTGTTTCTGATCGTTGTACGCCAGGCGAGAAGGGACGTGATGGCGAAATTAAAAATGACATGGATACCAACCGTTTATAACACGTATTTGTTCACGGTGATTGTATTTTCTCTACTTGCTATTAGGGAGCTTTAGCACCGAGGACGTCGACGACGACGGGACGTGAAAAAGTGCTTTTTCGTCAAATCTCGTGTTTATTATTTCTTCCAGTCGTCTTGCGTTTCTTTTTCATATCCAGATTTTTTGACAAATTGGATGCACAAAAAGTTCTGTTCATGTCGAACGAAAATAAGAACGTTTTACTTTCTTTCGTTGACGTTCTCCGTTCAACGTCAAACTTGGGGTTTTCGCGTTGTTATTTAATGAAGACGGCAAAAATGTATGTCACTGCACGCATTTTTGCGTGCAGTTATTGTTCTTAGTAACTGAATATATTTTTTTCCGTCGTCGTCGACGTTGCCGTCCTCGCTGCTTAACCTCCCTATTCTGTCATTGCATACATGTATTATAGGGAATAACAAAGAAGTGAATTAGCCACTTTAGAAACGAGTGTTACAAAGTTGAACTGTTTTTCATTTTTGAGTGCAAAAGTACGTCTGAGATAGCAGGCTACTATACGTTAAATGTTGCTATGTCATAGATTTGTGTTTAACAATTAGATGGCGAGCTCGCGATTTCTATCGGCAGATAGTTGGCGAGGGGCGCACACCCGAGTCAACTATCCAAGTTCAATAGAAACCAAGAGCGAGCACGTCTAGTTCTTTTAGCATCACACAGCCACCGTTCTATAAATTCAGAAATCGATTAATATCGAAAACCCTAACGCACAATAGCAATTTTGTTGATGCGCCCGCTAGATTTAGCTCGCGAACGAACTATTATAACAATAGAGTGTGTCTGTCGAGGGACTATCGGCTGATAGTTTCCCTTGGAAATTTGATATCAAATTTCCAAGGGAAACTATCAGACGATTGTCCCGAGACAAAAATACTCTATTGTCTTTATTGTTCAACGCTAAATTTTTAGCGAAGCAGCAGCTGGGCACTATGCTCTCATAGTTTCCCAGTAGCGGACGAACACTATCGCGTCACGTGATCGCTTTTGTCCAATGAGCGCGCGCGAAAATTTATTGGTGAACTATAACGCTCAATAGTAGGTCAGAAGCGAACCAATAAGATTGCGAGTTTGCCAATACACGGCGGCTGTGTTATGCTAAAGATACATATATCGAGTAAAATATTCGTAAATATGTTTCTCCAAAAATAGATATAAAAAGGAACTTTCAGAGTTTAAATATGCAAAGCTGTCCTGTGCTATAATATACTATTGTATTTTGGTTTTTAGGTTTTTAACTAAAGGGGCACTAGTGTACTATTGACCACAGACGTGCTTGCTATTCGACTCTACGTAGAACTATTACTGGAGGTTGGCTAAGGACGCCAGTATACGTTTGGTTAGAGTTAACAGAACTACCTAGTCTAGTTTTATTTTAAATTTGTTTTGTTCAAGTTGAAATAAACTTTCTGGAAACATTCATGAATTGTCTGGAAAAGAGAAGAGGGCGAACTATGAAATAAAAGTCACTCTTAGCTTTCCTAGAAAAAACACCACCTTCGCATATTTATGACTTATTCCTTATGATATGGGTTGATAATGTTGAAATAAAAATATGAAACATTAAATACTTACTGTTGCCTTTTTTATCTAATCAAACGCAGCGCAATCAATTGACGGACACTTGAACTTAAATAGAATAAAAATTAATAACTGTGTGACGTCATCGGTCCCGTGACTAAGCGTAAAATCGTTTATATATATACATACCGGCAATCTGCCGGGCTTTCTAACGCTACTATTTCAGATGTCATTGATGTGAAGCAACAACTCTATATAAAGGTCTTTCGCTTCCTCTGGGTTACTTGGCGTTTTTAAGTTGTGTTCTTCCATGATCATTTTCCCCAACTCTGCAAATGACGGATGGCACCCCATCGGGAGTCGCTGTTCTCCACAGATACTCTCTGCCACATTCAGGTCATCCTCTTCAACCTCTGTTTTTAAGTCACTTGTATTAGTTGTGCTGGGAAGGAAATATATGACATCAGGTCTGCCAGGGGGCGAATCGCTATTTGACGATGTCCTTATTTTATACAAATTCCAGTTCTTTGCATAAAGCAAAATTGTAAGCAGTTGGCTTGAAGAGGATCGCTACTGTTATACATTCCCGTATCTCTCGTGTCTTTAAAGTAGTTCATCCACTAAGCTGTACTTATTTTGCGCAGTACAGACCACCATGCCTCGATTCGTTGGTTAGCAGTAGATTTGCCGTAAAGAAAACTCTTGGCGCCAGCCATACCATCATCACAGTCCTTCCTTGGATAGCGCTGTATCGAAGCGATATAGATGTTTTCGGTACCGCAATCACCTCTTACTATACGTGGAACGCCATTCACCTGGCGAATGCAGTCAATAAAGTACTGAGCTGTGATCCGAGGATTGTTGTTTGACGGCCCAACTTCTAGCCACATAATTCGTCGACTATAGCCATCAATTGATCCATGAATGCAAAAGCCAAACGGCTTTAGCTTGTCGTAGCCATCTACATGCCATATGAAGTTTGGCCCTTTGGCAAAGTGCTTCCTTCGTCTCAATTTTCTTAGATCGGCACTCGACACCTTCAGGATCTAGACCTTTTACAATTTGTCGAACAGTTTCACGATCGACCACCAGCCCTCGATCATTCTGTAACCTCTGATGCATAAGTCTGTATCCTATGCTACATCCACTTCCTTGCAGCTCTTCCTTGACTGCATCAACGACCTCTCGTACAGGTGTAAAACGTCTTCGTCTTCGCAAACCTCTGGCTCTTAATACCCTCTTGAGCTGCCTCAAGCAGATTCGTATTCCATGGCAGAGAAGCAGAAAGCTAATAATTTCACTGTAATTTAATCCGAGATGGAAATAGCTCACGATTAAGCTATCACGTTGTCCATGATTTTCTTTTAAGACAGGGATGTACTCTGGGAGACTTGCTTGAAGAGATCTCACAAGGTCAAACAAAATAACTAGAGACAGTAAAAGCTCTTACATTGATTGACATCTCTTTCACTCCACTTGAACACACCTGCCATACGTCTGTTGGGAGATAATACGTTTAATATTTATTTATGTTTATGTGTGTGTGTGTACACAATTCTTTTGAACATTTCAAATCGTTTTTAAACGAAGATAGATTGAACAAAGATATTGGGGAACAAAACAGATATATCTTCCTCTTTGTAATGAACTTAACGCCGGGGTTATCAACATGGTCATGGATTATGCGGTACAAAAATTGAAAATTGATCAATTATGCTACTGACATGAAAAGTATTATAACTATGAAATACAATCCCCATCCCCTGGCAGGACGTTTGACGTTTGAATTTTTACATCTCAACGAAGTGACGATTGCTTTTACTCTAGCTAAAATCCCCAATTAACCAAAATTGTTTGAGAAATTTACACAAGTCTAAACCAAAAACACGAACATACGATCTATTCTCACTGTGTTGTATTATTCTAAACGTTTTAAGGAGGTTTTTAAGCAGAATATTTTACTTACCGTATTCACGCCATCTTGGTAGAAATCACAACGGCTGTGTACGCATGCGCTACATGCTAGATGCGCATGCGTCGAGAGTTAGTAACACGCATTGAGAGTTAGTAACACGCATTGAGAGTTAGTAACACGCATTGAGAGTTAGTAACACGCATTGAGAGTTAGTAACACGCATTGAGTGTTAGTAAGTAACTGTCGAAGAAAATATATTCACACAATCCAAATGTCCCTTCCAGGCCACCACCGTACATACATTAGAATGTTACAATAGATTATTTGCACTCAATCCCCAGAGATTCAAATGGCATAGCGGCCATGTTGGTGTACAGAACAAAAGAAGCTAACGAAGAATCTATTGTTAACTGTACACCAACATGGCGGCTATGACGTCACGTGCAAAGGGTCCATAGTCGAGCTTGGATGTTATGAAAGCGTGTGCTAGACTAAGCCGGGTATTTCCTAATTGCCCTATATCATTATGACGTCACGGCTTGTTTATGAGGGGGACGGAATCGACATGAACAATAGAATTTTGAACTAAATCTGCTCTGCTGAGGAAAATTTAACTTCGAATTGTCTGGTTTCCAGATATCAGCTGTATCAATGTTTATCCCACAATATTTACCGTATTTGGTGGCTGTTACCGCTATTCTACGTTCTACAAAATGCATTTGATAACGATTTCCTTCGTGTTGTTACTGTTTTGGCCCCCTCCCACGACCGTGATCCTTAGCGTTTAAACAATATATTGTTTTGCTTTGACGTCATAATGATATAGGGCAATTCTACCAATATTCCTAAGTTCTAAAGATGTTGAGCGACAGATGCTATTGACATGACTAGACAGTAAGGTGGCGGTCTAAAATAACGCCAAGATTACGGGCTTCGATAGCTGGTGGTACAGTATGATGACCGAAAGTAATACTAGGGATAGGAACAAGACGAGAGAACCGCGATGAAAAATGAACTACCTCCGTCTTAGACTGGTTACAAGATAGCTTATTGACAAGAAAAATGTCTGAATGTCGTTAATACAGTGTTCGAGATTAATCAGGGTAGATTGCATAAATGCGGCAGGGTTCATTGTTATGTAAACTTGTGAGTCATCAGCATACATCATGCAGTCAAGGCCGCGTGACTTGATAACATATTGGATGGGGCCAAAGTATGGTGGCCCATAGGGACAAAACGATAAACACGGTTGCACACACTTAGATAAATACGGTTACACACACTTAGATAAACACGGTTGCACACACTTAGATAAACACGGTTGCACACACTTAGATAAACACGGTTGCACACACTTAGATAAACACGAGAGAGAGAGAGGTAATAAGAGCTGCGATTTCAAATCTGTAATACGAGAACTATTTTGTGTTTGACCTGATGAATAATATAGAATGATAAAATAAGGCTGCCCGCCTGAATCCTTTTATAGTGATGGGACTAAAATGACGTTTCATAATGAACAGCCCTAAAGAGAAGTCACGCATGGCACCAATAACACGAGGAGAGACAAAGGAATCAAATCTTCTCTTTTCTGTGTCTTCATGGTCATAGAACACCCTTTTACTGGGATGTATATCTTTGGCGAGTCTAGATATAGCCGTAGACAAAGCGTCTGGGGGAGCATGCACCACCGAATTTTATTTTTAAATAAAGAAAGGCGAATGAGCGGCAACTGCTTTTGCTATAGGAAATGTGTGATCAAAGCCTTGCAGGCTAAAATGATAGAATTTCACGGTTAAACTTGCTACTTCGTTACCGCCAAAAGATAAAGGAAAACAAAACCTATTATGTTTCCTGTGTTTCTTTGTGTCTACCAAAGCAACAACTGTCAAGAAAGTTTGATAGGAATATAAAGGTATCTATATATGATATGTATAAGTCTTTTGCAGATTTTTTTTTGTTTCAGTGTATGTATGTATATATACAATAAGTAGTCCAGTGGCTAAAAAATCCCAGTTTAAGCGAGTTGTGGTGATCATTCTGTGTATTCTTATTTCGCGTCAATCGAACGGTATCATAAGCCGGTAATGTTGAAGGAACACGAGCCACTTCCGGAGATGCACGCGCATAAATGCAATGGAAAATAAATAGTGCGGTCGGTTGGGCAAGAACATGTACATGTCGCTAGAATTTCACTCTCTTGCTATATGTACAAATGTATGGTGCTCCGTTATAATTTATAATTTAAAGTTCTAGGTTTCAACTGAGGCATTTATCTTTCATGAAAGACAAGGCTTGAAGACATGTACAATGTGGCTTGGGTGATATTGGCATTACTGAACTGAAGATCGAGCGCTTAGCTGACGTTCACGTTAATAGAGCTGTCGTGCTCGAATATGTTATACGTGGTTAAATAAATTACTACAACTACTACTAATATTAGTAATTCCTCAATTCTGATTGACTTTCGAATTATGTTACTTTTGTTCTGTACTGAGTTGAGCAATTCCTGCATGTTGTTTATTAAAGATTCAAGGAAATAAATTTACAAAAGATAGCCCAAAGCCAGTGGCTTAAATCGCTTGAGGTCAACGGAGATTAATGAGAAATACATAGTGATTACATGTAACTGACGAACAACAACAAACAAAAACAGAACTAGCGTACATTACAATCATTTGCTCATAAGCAAACCTTAGGAACTATGTATGCATATACATTCACCAACACTATTCACCGACACTGAGGTGAATAATTGTTTTAGTATATACCACACTGCATGTGAATAGCCATCACCAAATAGTTATTTTATTTTCTGTCAAATAGACAAAAACTCGCGCGAGGTTATCGCTGCTTCGCTCGGAGGTGAATATGAAATCATATTCACTGTTTGAGTAGCCAATTAGAGCGCGAGAAAAGTGATATTCACTGGTGTGGTATATACTAATTAAAAATATGTAAATGTGGGAGTCTTGACGTTAAGGGAACATGCACGTGCTCGTTGACTATCTGTCTGTTGTTACCATTTAATGTTGACACTGATCCAAGAGGTAATTTTAAAGAAATTATAATTGTTACACTAGTTTATTTGATTTTTTTTTATTAGAGCACAGTCCCAAGAGGAAGCCGGATCTACACTGGCAGCATCTTAATCAGGATGACCTGTGTATCCCAGAGGAGGAGATTACGTTAAAGGATCAGATAGGCAGTGGTGCTTTCGGTACCGTGCATCGGGGGGAATGGAGGGGGACAGTTGTTGCTATAAAAAAGATTGATATCGAGCCAGAGACCAGAGAATATGTTACAAATTCAAGGGAACTTCGTATCTTAAGGTGTGTGTGTCAACATGTGTGACTATTAATGAGGGTTTATTTCATGATCGGATGGGTTTTATTTCAGTATTATTCATATGGCTTTAGTCTCAGATAAAGACCAGTTGAACAATAGAGAGTTGCTCATTATAACTCTGGTCATTTGAGAACACTCGAGAAATGTAAGTTGAAAGTACACGCCTTCGGCTTGTGCTTTAACATTTCTCTCATGCATGTTCTCAAATGACCATCGTGTTTTATGATAGTATAAAACATGGCTGAGGTTTCTTTATTTGTTAAATATTCATTAGAGATTATTAAAAATTGTACATACGGATGCAAACGGAGGACGGATATTCTTACTGCTCAATTTGTGAGGGATAACTTGACAATGATGCGCGCTATCAGCCACGCATACTAACAACGTATTTCATACAATCGAATCAACAGAACCTTGAGGCATCCAAACTTGCTTCTGTTGATGGGCTACTCGCTAACACGCGAAGGCAAACTGCTGCTTGTTTCACCTCTCGTCGATGGACAAAATCTCGAGGAAATTATATTTTCTCCAGAGCCAGTCATAAAGGTATTTGGTGTTGCATTCCTATCCTACAAACGCTTCGGCATCATCATAGTAGAGGGAGGACAAACGTGACAAACGTCTCTAGGTTAAACAAATTTTCCTGCTGACTTTAGTTACCCTTGAGCGTTTTTTCCTGAATGCATATCAATAATTAAGACATGCCTAAATTTCAAGAAATCGAAAACAAAGCAATAAATCCTACGGGGAGCTGCATGTTACCGTGATGATTTGGAATGAGGCATGCAACAAAGATGCAAGTTAAATCGGTCTATTCATGAAGCCAATGCAACCCAGGCTTGGAATGTCGATAGGTCTCAAATATGAAAGAGCCTGTATTGAATTTGCTGATGCGACAATATCTCCGTAAATGTTGTAATAAAATAAATTTAACTTGGCTGAGCTTAAGTAGCTCGTGTTGTCCTATTTTCTGGTAACCATTTCAAGCAATTCAGTTCGACGAAATTTAACGCCCTTTTTACCCTTCAAGTAGTATAGCCGGGATTAAAATGATACCACCTTCCAAAAATCCACTCGAACCATTTGATACCCCCTCCCTCAATATCTTGTTTGGACTATGTTGAATTTTGACCCAATATGTGACCCAATCCCAACTTATTATCTTTGGAATACCATATATGTTGTGATTAGGTCACATATTGCGGTCAAAATTCAACATAGTCCAAACAAGATATTGAGGTCGGGAGCCATCAAAAGGTTCTCCTGTGGATTTGTAGAAGGCGGTATCATTTTTCCCCGGCTATACTACTAGGTTTCTACCAGAAAATAACGACCTTACTATTCAATTAGAGAAAGGGCTCTATATAGATATATACGTATACGTGTGAAGAAAATGCCTCATCTCGATTTCACCGAATGGCTCGTTGAGTACTTAGATCTCCCCATAGAGGATGCTAGAAAATTGCTAATTAGAGAACGGAATGTATATGGTATATGTCGAACGATGGAGAAAGGCACTTGTAGCTGGTTGATGCTTGGGAAGGATACGGGATGTGTAAGAGGTCTAGGGCGTTCAAAGACAGAGTACTGCGCCCAGCATAATTTCCAGATACGAGGTGGGAGCACATCACCCACTCCATGTTCTAAGTGTGGTCGCGGCTGCCTTACGAGTTCCGGTCTTTGCTCGAAGTGCGGACAAGCACAGCGCCACTGGGGCCTACAACGCCACAACTAAGGAGCGCTTTGCAAAGGTGTTAGCTGAATTGAAAATAACTATCCCACGTTCTAACTAGGGGAATCCACTGAAAAGAATAAGAGAATAAGAATAAAAAATATAAAAAACATTTTTTTTTAAAGCAAAACTGGTGTCACCAGAACCTCTCTAGGAACCACTTTCACCTTTTTCCTTCATTCACCATTTCGTTCCTAGAGAGGTTTTTGTTTTGTTTTTGTTTGCCAGGCCGGCTTTTTCACTGTAATTTTTCTACTGTATTTTTTCCTTTCGCTACTACTTCTGCCACATCGACAGACGCGCTACGACTTGTGTGGAGCGGAGAGCTTTTTACTCCACACAAGCCGGTCTACCACATGTACCCCGTCGGACTCGAACCTGGACTCAAGAGTCTCTCCTTTCTCTCAAGCCCAGCACCGAACCGTTGGGATACATGTGCTAGACAATGACGTAGGGAAACAAAATCATATTTATGTCTTGTCATATGCTAATTAGCGGCTGGTTCAATCGCCCACGCGTATTTCCGAAATTTGCATACGAACCAGACATACGAATTAATTATAGCTCTTTTCAAAGTTAAAATAACATCCACGCTCTCTTCTCTCATAGGAAATATCGATTTTTATCCCACGAGACTGCCAAGTTTTGCTCGCATCTCTTCCCGAATCTCGGCCCGAATTTGTTCCACGCTTTTTTCACCCTGGACCAAAGCTTTGTGACGAATTTCAACCCTCATAGCCTCATATTTATCTACTTCGGCAAGGATTACAGTGAACTCAGAGTCAGATACTTTTTTATCACGCAAGGCTTTTGATACGAGATCGCGAAGTGTATTCACTTTTGCTTTCGCCAACATAGTGGTTTTCTCATGCTTAGAAACTTTGGTTCCAAGCTTTTTAGCCCCAACAGCTGTAGAGGCTGAAATTACCCCACAGATCCCGCCAATAACACCGACTGGTAGGCCAACCACAACACCAAAGCCAGAGAGAGCAACTGCTAAGCCTCCTCCCGATAAAAGTACACTAAGGCTACCTGTGGTCACAGCGATATCGTGAACGATTGCCCGCGCACGGGCACACTTTTTACCCACACCCTCGTAGTGTTTTTCTTGAGCTTCAATATTCGCAAGCGTCTCACATACCTTTTGCAGGCGAAAGCTCTCTCCAGAGAGCGTAGGATAAATCTGTGGGGCCGTCGGAATGGTTTGAATCGAATCACTTGCCATTATAACTATAGCTATAGCTTACTCAATCTTTAATACGTAGCGTATGGGTCGACCATGGAAGTCTATGATATTGCCTTTCTCATCGCGAATTGCCAGGTGAAGGCTGTTTCTCATTGTCCCTAGGGCTCGGATAGGTAGTGGGAGTAGTGAAGCATATGTTGTTTTTGCAAACTTCTCACCTCGGATCTCTAAGCTAGCTAGGACTTTCGATCGTTTTCCCTCGAGAAGTGAGAATCTGGAATCCACCACATCGCAGTGGGCATACACTGTGTGGATATCTTGTATCACCAGTTCGTGATTACCCACTTCGATCTTCATATATTCTGGCCCCTTTTCATTTGTTTAACACCCAACAGTGTGCCAAGCTCATTACTGCACGTGATTTCTTTCTTGACCTCTAGGATCCAAGACCTCTTATATGAAGGTTTCACGATATCAGCATCGATTGCGGGTTTAAAATACGGTTGAATGCTTTCCATATCATTGTGCCCTACAGCAATAACATATGGAAACCCCACACCTTTGGTATACCACCAGAACGAAACCTCCTTTTCTAGATTCCACCAACTGTTCTCGAAAGTAGCTTCGACTTGCGAAATATTATGGATATAAAGAGGTTCGTCGAAGTAGACCGTCTGGTCAGCCGAAGTACAGGTGACATTTAAGATTACCATTTTCGCAATATTAAAGGTATCAACTGTATGTATTATACTTGCGATAGCTTCAATAGTTGCAAAGCAACAGCTACAATGCCTCTAGTTGTGCCAGACAAAGATGATTGGTATGATGGATTATCTGCCGAGGACAAGGCGGAGATTGCCATGGGCGGCCCAAGGCTTTCGAAAGCTGAGCAGACCGCTCTCCTTACCGATGAAAATAAAAGGATCGCAGCACTGAATGCCAATCTGTTGGCGAAGTTCCGTAAGCGCTATCCACATGCTGACCCCCACCAGTTCCATGTGGTAACGGATATAGATGGTCCGGGACGATACTCAACAAACATTGTATTTCAAGATGGAGATAGCAGTTATTTAGTTTATGGCGATGAACCACATTACAGGAAACCCACTGCCATTAAAAAACGTATAGATGCTGCACTACGCGGTATGCGTGTAGGCTTTCCACAAACTCTACTGCTAGCGGACAAAGATAGGAAAATTCGCTTTCCACTAGATGATAACATGTGGGGAAAGCCTTTTCAGGTAACCAACCTAGACATTTACGTCGACAACCATGGGTTCTTTGTTGTAAAAGTGCCAGACGTGTTTGGAAGCTCGGTTGTGGTTTATGGCGGGCGTAAACCTAACGGTGGGAAGACTGTTGATGTGCACAAGTGGCTCGCAGGCCCCAATAGTGATTTCTGGCCCCAGCAGCTGAATATGGCTGTCTTTCTAGCCACAGAGGGTTGTGGTATTTCAGTAGAAATGCTAGGAGGTTTGCCCCCTCGCGTTGCTGCCTTCCTTCGGTTCCATATCTACTACACGACAAGGCGTATCCTGCAGGAGATGCATGCCTCGCCCCCTGGAACTCCTACCTGGACGCCATACAACGACCCATATCTCAAATCCGCATACGACAAAATATGTAGAGAATTCGGGATCCCAACCAAGACAGACTTTCGGTTTCGGAAGGGGCGTATGGGAGGGCTGGGTATAACGTCCACGTAGTTGATTGACCCAGACAAGCGCTGGAACACAAACCCTACTTGGACTGACGATGAGGAGCTCGCAGCGTACCTTAGGAGAGACCCCAATGCGGAACTCGATGCTGGGAGGACACGCATTGAGAACCCAGAAGCGGCTGAACAGTGGAAAATGTTCGTGCCTTTCGGGGCCAACACCCACCCGGGCTTGACAGTAGCTGGTCGTGGTCGGCTGAACCAAACTGTGGAAGCCTATGTCTACTGTTTGCTTGGATCCCAGGCCGAAGTCCGTGGTGTAATCCTCGGTTCCACTGGTCAAGCAAAGGAGGGCAGACGAAACTTTCTCATCAAGCTGGAGGACACCATTGTGAAAACCCATATTACGGATAGCATCAAAAGATACCAGGATGCCATAGGGAATGCCCATACGCGGTTGAACTACGTGATTGCTCCTGGTGTGTGGCTCCAGCCAGCCGACATGGGTTTGGACTTTGGGGCCTCTGTGGTGGGCTACAACAACAACCTTCGGAAGGCCAGCGAAGATATGCAGCTGGGTACAAACGACATTAATGGGGAGAGCAAAAAACAACCTCATCAATCTATGGATGGGCCTTCACAAAAGAAAAACTTGCCAAATGCTGCTGCAGGAGGGTCTCAGGTAAAGAAACGTGTCAGAGGTACAGCAATCTACCAACAGCAAAGTAACTGCACCACAAGTCACAGCGCATGAGACCAATCTGGCAGTGATATCGATTGCTGCAGCCGGAGCCGCTTGGTTGTTATTTCGTTAATGCTAAGCATTAGCGCTTCTTATATTGTTCCACTACGAACACAACTACAGCTACGATCAACAGCCAGGCGTTCTTTGCCAAGAATCCCACAACCTCACCTGCAGTTCGAAATAGGAAGCTAGTGATGGCTCCAACCATTCCAGGTAGAATCTGCCCCAGCTTCTTTCCTATTGCTTTTAACCCATTGCCAACGCTAGCCAGGCTTTTTGACAGCATGGAGACAATGACACCAATCACAGTGCCTATCGCAGCCAGCACGCCAAGCACTGTGAATCCATACTTTTTGAAGACGGCTTTTACGCGGTCCCGCAGCGACATACGCTCTTCGATGACCTCAATATTTTTCTCGAGTTTTTGAATCTCCTGTTCCATATGGTCTACTTCCTTCTGCGCTTCCTGCTTTTCCACCTCAGATGTGGAAGGATCATTGACGACAGTCTCGGCTACTTTCTTTTCCTGTTTGAGGCTTTCAATCTTCGCTTCGTTTTGCACAACGACCTCCACTGCAGGTGGGCCTAGGACGGTTTTTATGGTCTTTGGTAGCTTATCGTTGAGGGCCACCTCCTTTGCAGTTTTGAATAAGAGGTAAGGCTTGCCATTCTTCTGGTTGAGTCTTACCCAGACCCTGTCGTGCTCATCCACACGAGCTGTGAATTTATCGTACTGGACTTCGGGAAACGTATCGTGTATCTTTTCCCACGCCCTTGCTGTCTGCTGTTCGATATGTGTAAGCACACCAGTGGTATCGCCTTCAGTGAACGATGTCTCATCCACGAGTCCTTCATTCTCAACACCATTTTCGTTTGGATTTAACGTTTTCATGGTGATCCACTCATCAGGGTTCGTACCGCTAGTACCAGGCCCAAATAGGTCGTCCCAGACGGGATCAACATCTTGTGGAATGAGTGGAGTCTCTTCGGTTGTGTAAAGTAAAGTAAAGCAACTTTATTTAACGTCGGTAACTCGTGACAGTCTGATGAGACTGATAAACTTGAGGCCGACGGGAGTCCTACGATTTTACGTCCTTATCCGAGAAGACGTGAAGGTCTAACCATTTGCAGTTGTTTCACAAGGGCAGCACCTTCTACTCAGTTATTTTAAGACCCTGAGTGTTGGTCCGGCCGGGGTTTGAACCCGCGACCTCCCACTCAACAGACCGGAGCTTAACAACTGAGCTAACCGGGAGGCGGTTATACCGGGAGGCGGTGTGGGGGTCATACTCAATTTTGCCTTCCATAACAGCCATATTGAAGGCTTATTCTTCCACATATATATAGCATATATACGTATACATATTCAATATGATATCGTCGAAGTTAGTTCCCGCACAAACACGCAGAGCTCAAAGCTCGACGCATCACATATAGACGTAGTTTCACACCCTCGTCTGCCAACCCAGAAGAGACTCTATGTGGAAGTACCAACACCAGGAGAAAACATTGTCCTAGTCCCAGGTAGCCTCGCACTCTTGGCTGACCTTGTGTTATCTGGTGGACACGTCAACAACCGAGTGGTGCAAAATGTTGGACGCTGTCTGGTCTCGCATCGAGTTTTCCAAATGGGAGGTGAGACAATAGAAGACATTGCTCGGCCAGATCTACTACAGGTATATTCCGATCTCTATTTTCATACCAAGGAGCGCAAAGCTCGGATTCAACAAAGTATTCAGGTAGAGAACGTGAACAAGCTACGCTCGAAGGCGGATTCAACCAAGATAGGCACATACAAGCTCAACAACATCCAGCTGGAGTATGTGGTCATCGAGGACGAAACTCTCGCCAGGCATGCACAGCACGCATATACCACAGGCGCTGTCTTCCTGTTCAACCACGCTTTTCACTTAAAGACTGTACCTATCAACAAGGTATCCGACACTCTGGTTTCTCAGCACAACCCTGTTCAAAGGCGATCCTTTGCTGGACTACTTCTACTCTTTGTGGGACCACACACTGCAGGTACCCGGGACAGCGAGTCGTTTGACAATCCAGGCATCACAAAGGTAGAGATAGATGTCAATGGAATTCCAATTAGTCTCTTCCCAGGAGGTATGCTACCACCAGACTTCTGGGAGGCTGTCAAGGGATGGTTTGTCCCAATTGCATGTATGGAAGACAGACTAGGACAAGCTCCGCAAGTGACCCCAGGGAAATTCTATCAAAACAAATTTGCCATTATAGTTGACTGTCGCACAGCAAAGGATCCAGTTGTTCATGGTGATGGCTTGGGCCAAATAGGTAGTGGAAAAGACATCCAGATCCGTATTCATAGGAGTGCAGATAAAGTTAGTGGCACTGTAAACATGCATATCTTTGTGCTAGCTGATGCTCAGCTCACGGTATTGAATGGAGCCCTACAGAATATAACATACTAGTAGTAAAAGCTACAATGGATGCCTTGGTAGAACACATTCCATTCAATGCCCTCGTAGTAGGACCCACAAACTGTGGAAAAACAGCCTTCCTTGTGGAGCAGCTTCCTGGAGCCTTCCGTGGCAAGTTCGACTATATAGTACTCGTATGCCCCACGTATGCCCACAACAAAACCTATCGGGGATTTGCCCATCGAGATCCCCATTTCTTTGTTATATCACCCCCACAGAATGCCATCAACGCCGCACTGCATGTTTGTACCACCTTTTGGGCAGGTACCAATACCTTACTGATACTCGATGATTGTGCTGCCTCGAAGGATGTCAAGAAACGAACCAACAAGCTCGTAGATCTGGCCTTTTCTGCTCGCCACATTGGTATTTCTGTTTGGGTGCTCTCCCAACAATTGACAAGTAACTGCAAACCCGCCCGCGAAAATGTAGCCATGGTTGTGGCCTTTCATACGGCATCAGCTTCTGTCTCCGTCATCCTTATGCAGTTATATTAGAGCTTCCTGCACCAAACAGTATACCATGGAGGACGAAATAGCTGCCCTACTAGGTGAGGACGTAACAGGTGCACCAGCCACTGAAACAGCGTGTTCCACTGGAACGGATCATCGGGAAGCACTTTCAATTCTAGCTGCGACGGGTACTTCGAAAGAATATCTAGGGAAAAATTTCTCTCTAGGAGACATTTCTAGACTACCTGAGAAAGACGTAGAGCGGTTACATTGTCATAGAAGGTACCAGGCCGTTCTAGCTCAGCAAATAACAGAGTGTCTAGTCAATGGTGTGATGCGTCTAGCTACCCGCGCAGTCGCGTACGTAGTTACTCTAGACAATCATCAAGCACTGTTTAATGACCTACAAGAAGACCACCTAGTCCGCAACGAGATATCTGCTGTGGCCGGCTTGTTGTCTCTTAAAGCAGGTCGCTTAGTGGCTCTAGCTAGTGCTATGTTCCATCTAGCTAACCACGTAGTCATACCTAGTATTTCTGCTACGACATCAAGAGATCCACCTATTAAAGACACGCCGACTACTGATATATCTCAACAAGATGGAGGAACAGACGGATCGGATAACTGCGGATCCTCCGAAGACTGCGCCTGAGAAACGTCAAAAGGTAAAAGATCCAAAGAAAGTTGCTGCTGGAAAAGCATTGGCAGTAAGCAATCGTCTTGCTAGAGAGGCACTAAAGCGCGAGAAGGAGCGCGAAGGTGAAGTGGAGCACGCTATGGAGTCATTGAATCGCATGAGGGAGCGCGAGGAGGAGCACGAAAGCTGGCTCAAGAACGTGTCTGCTAACACTACACTCGCAGCTATCGGCGTAGGCGCAACATTGGTAGTCCTGTACTATCAATATAAGAGTTCGCAAAGCAAACGCATCGAGGACTGTTGTAGCTATTCGCCCCCCGGAAACAGCGTTAGTACCACACCAGCAGTTTCGGAGAAACAATGCCCAGCGCGTGCATTGCCTGACATGGAGTAGATGTTACACCATTCGAAGCCTAGAACCATAGGTTATAGGAGAATGGTGGAGAACAAGTTGAGGCAAACAATAACAGACGCTGCTATATTATCTGGACTCGCTACGGGCATTGGGTTCGTTGCAAAAAAGTTGGTCAAGGAGTCCATGCTTAGCGATCCTTCGTCTTCAGTCTTGAATTACGTGAAGTGGACGGCTGTATTGGCTGGTAGCGTTGCCGCAAAGCAATATCTCGAGGACCAAAAGATAATCCCACAGAGTCTGTAGCAAAGCTATGATTGCTACCGCTGTTACAATTCTCGTTGGAGCCGCACTCAACGCAGGGGCCTTCACAGGTGGAAGCTATCTCCTCCAGAAACTCTCCGGTGTAGATCCCGCCGAGACGGCTATAGAGACAAAAAGGCACAACGAGGCTCTCGAGAAGTACCAGGCAGACGTGGCAGCTTTCCAAGAGCACCGAGAAAAGTTGTATGACTGGGTCCAAGAACAGAACGCCTACAGCACCATGCTTCTGTGGATTTGGAAAGTACGGACCGTGCTCTTGTGCTATACAATACGGTACACGTGGGACTACACCGCATACGTCCGCAGGACATGCACGAACCCAATTTCTCTGACTACTACCGGCCATCAAGTGCACAGAAGACAGGTGAGTTGGTCTTTGTTGGTGGTGGAATGCTCGCCACGGGCTATGCTGCTAGTCGATGGCTGTAGATTTAAAAAAACGTTTTTTTCTGTAGATGGGCGTGGTTTTAGAGAGGTAGCGTATAGCGTAGATACAATGGAGGCTAAACTTGCGAATACCTACTATGGTCCTCAAGGATACTGGAAAGGTCACGCTGCTGTGGATAAGCTCGCAACTACTGTGGGAGTTTCAGAGGCTATCGCGAAGGTTTGGCTGGAAAAGCAAGCCCTATGGCAAATGTTCTTACCTAGTCCGCAGGAAATTCCAAGACCCCACTGGACAGTCTCAAAGCCAAACGAGGTGCACCAGGCAGATCTCCTTTTCCTACCCCACGATCGGGTTCGTTCGGGACGAACATGGAAGCTATACAAATATGCACTCGTTGTGATCGATGTGGCAAGCCGCTACAAAGAAGCAGAACCATTGACCTCGAAAGATAGTGGTGAAGTGGCTGCAGCCTTCGAACGAATCTACGAACGTGGTCCATTGACATGGCCAAAACTGTTACAGGTCGATCCTGGAAGGGAATTCGTGGGACGTATGTCTGGAATCTTGGAGCGACATGGTACGAAGATCAAACGAGGTGAGGTAGGTAACCACAGGGCGCAAGGATTCGTTGAGCGAGCGAACAGGACGCTGGCTGAGAGATTGTTTGGATATCAATATGCCCAAGAGTTGGTGCTTACTTCGGAAGGATCAGAGGCTCGATCAAGAGAGTGGGTCCAGCGATTGCCTGCAGTCATCAAGGCCATGAATAGTGAGGTGACTCGACTGACAGGAAAGGAGCCTTCGAATACAGTGGTGGCACAGCAAGTGGATGCAAAAGCCCCTACGTATTCGCGGGCCATTGGATTCGATGAAAAGCGTCTGCCATTCGATGCTCTTCTTCGATATCTGTATGCGCCAGGAGAGTTGGAAGGTGGTGAAAGACGTAGAGTAACTGATCCTGTGTGGAGTCTCCAGACGTATGGTATCTCGCGAAGTGTAGTATCTTCGGGACAGCCAGTGCTGTACTACTTGGGAGAAGAGGCACCTAAGCGTCAAGGGATACAGAACTGCCCCCAAAGGAGATCCTAGTCGTACCCAGCCGCTAGCCCATGTTTCTTATAGATGGGCTCGAAGTGGGAATGGTAAGCAAGCAACTCGTTGGTAAAACGTGCGATTGCTGCTTTGTTAATACCACATTGTTTGACGAAGTCATCGAGAGTGATTCGTGCTCCTGCACGACGTACCACGACTTACCACGACGTACCACGACTTTGCTGCGTAGTATGGAGAAAGTACCGATATGATCTTTGATTGCTGTACTAACAACCTCGTAGACTATTTTTTGAAGCGTGTGATTTTTGTGTGGTACTGAGGCGAGGTCGAGTTTAGCAAAAGTTGTTGCGGTATGAGGAGCTATTCGATCGGCATTCAAGTCGATGTCGATTTTATCATCAGCATGTAGCGAGTGCAGAAGGTCATCGCCACGAGCAATATCCGGGATGTTGAGTTGCATGAAACGAGCAACCTCGCTTTGGAGCGAATGAACTTGAGTCGCATACATGCGTGGTAAAGTAGAGTAGCCAAAATATTCTTCTTCATGCGACTACACTTAAAGCAAACTTCCTACACTTGGTTGTATACTTCAGCCACGACCTCCAATACGTTTATGGGAAACGATAGGTTCTAATTTTGTCAATAAACGGTGTTGTATACCAGTAGTTTCTGCATGATTACGTGGTGTTGCGATTCCTGGTTGACTACTGGGATTGTACGATCTAGATCACGTTGATACCAAGAGCTATTTGGACCTATGATACGCAACTGTGAGGCGGTACAGACTACTTCGTGTATACAGGCAATCTCCTCGGAAACACGATTACAGGTCGGACATATGAACTCCATTCCTCGCACTGCCATTGGACAGAGACATTCGGGGCACATTTCCTCTGCGCTGTGCGCTTTGTGATCTAGTTGTGGACATATGGGAATGTCAAACATGTGTAGACTACGCATCTTAAAGTGCCTATGAAGCTTATTATTTTATTTTAGATATCAATTCTACATCAAGTGAATAGTAGAATGGTAAAATAGATTTCGCTTTGAATGCTGTGCCGCTGAGTTAAAGAGGTTTTAATATCCAAAATGCTAATTGCATGACGTCAGGGGAGGCATCTGCAATCACTTCTTAGTGGTTGTGAATGGGCGTTTCTACTGATATAAGAAAACAAATTTCTAACATCATTTTATTTCAACCATGGGTATAACACTGATAATTTGAAAAATTTGTTAAATTGTAACAAAAAAAATTGTATAATAATTGATGCCTCCCCTGACGTCATGTAATTAGCATTTTGGATATTAAAACGTCCTTAACTCAGCGGCACAGCATTCAAAGCAATATATATTTTACATTTCTACTATTCACTTGATGTAGAATTGATATCTAAAATAAAAAAATAAGCTTCATAGGCACTTTAAGATCACCAAGCAGGCCATAAGGATCATCTATGAGTTGTAGTGCCATGCTAAATGAATAACCTCGTAATATGTATATGGAGCCCTTTCTCTAATTAAACTGTAAGGTCATTTTTTCGCGCTGTTAGGCTCTATCTGGATGCTGGTGCGCTATGCGCTGCATACTCTATGGGACATGTATGGATTCCATCTCCCAGAACCCGTCTTTTGTCGTAGTAAGCTGAAAGCCCAAGTTTCTGCTGTTCGTAGGTTGCTATACCTTCTGGCAGCAAGCGAAAGCCGCGGTTCGTTGCTAGATCGATGCTACCATGTAGTGCTGCTTTGAAACGATCCCACGAAACATCGTTGTGCTTCCTCGACATGCCTTTGATGGAATATTTCCTACTACCACCTACATCTACATAGTATAGGCCTTGGAGCAGAGGGCAATGGCACGCTGTCCTTCGAACTCTAGTTTAAACAGACCTGGTGTGCGACTGCTCCACTTGTCCCAAGCTAGCCAATTCTTTCGGCAGGCTGCGAAATCCTCGCGCAGTTCTGGTCGTACCACTTCATCAATGCTGTCGCCTGATATGGCGATGTACGCGCTATCTGTATCCATCTGTATGTATTCGAAATCCTGCCGGGAAACGTACTTGTCTAGGAAGTCGTAGTAGAACTCAAGCATGCGGAGCTTGGCAAGCTCGTACACAGCGATACCTACTTGGAACCGACGTTTTATACGGATCTGATTTTTTCGACTCTCAAGCTCGTATGCTTCGCCAATTTCCTCCAGGTCTGCAAACCAGACACTGCGTAGTGCTTCGTCCACAACTCGCTCGTCTTTGGTGTAGGTGACAATGGTCTGGCGCTCCAGAGCCACTATCAACTTCCCATAGGCACTGTTGCCGAGTAGCTTGAACACATCCGCTAGCAAGGCTTTGCTTGTATCCACATCTCTAGCCTGCGTACAGCATCCCCTACTTGAGGGAGAACGGCGATTGCATCGTTTCCGTTTCTCCCCATGTAGGGTCTGCGACTCAGAGCCCAAAACCGTGTCCGTGACGTCACTTCCAAATTTTGGGTAATTAGCTAGTTATGCATAACGAAGTCAAAACGAGATGGCGATTGAAATGAGATTTCCAAGTGTAAAGTCCGTCGGAGAGGAACTTTCTCTCAAATTTGGAATCCCATCTCTCAAATGTGAACAGCTTAATACTTTATGTAACTTTATTCGTGGGAAAGATGTGTTCGTGAGCCTTCCAACAGGCTCAGGAAGGTCACTGATATTTTCAACTGGCGGCCCCTTCAAACCAACTCGCGGCCAGGTTCGGACTTTTGGAAGAAAAATGCATTTGTCATTGAAGTTATTCCGCTTGTTGCCCTCATGAAGGATTACACGGAGGTATTTATTAACAATGTTGTTTGGAGGTTGGGGAAAAATTGTATAACAGGGATCGAAGTAATGAAGCATTTGTTTAGTTCTATGTTTCTCACCCTCTCTCCCTGCCAAGAGGCAAGAATATAGTGGTTAGTACCGAGCTTAACTCAATTGTTAACTATAAATTGCATTTATTAATCTCTGTTCAGACAATTAAAATCCCTGCTCAAATATTCACCTTAAATCCATGACTATGTAAGCGCTTCATTTGACCCTTCATGAGGGCAACAAGCGGAATAACTTCAATGACAAATGCATTTTTCTTCCAAAAGCCCGAACCTGGCCGCGAGTTGGTTTGAAGAGGCCGCCAGTTGAAAATATCAGTGACCTTCCTGAGCCTGTTGGAAGGCTCACGAACACATCTTTCCCACGAATAAAGTTACATAAAGCATTAAGCTGTTCGCATTTGAGAGATGGGATTCCAAATTTGAGAGTTGGGATTCCAAATTTGAGAGTAAGTTCCTCTCCGACGGACTTTACACTTGGAAATCTCATTTCAATCGCCATCTCGTTTTGACTTCGTTATGCATAACTAGCTAATTAGCCAAAATTTGGAAGTGACGTCACGGACACGGTTTTGGGCTCTGAGTCGCAGACTCATGGGGAGAAACGGAAACGATGAAATCGCCGTTCTCCCTCAAGTAGGGGATGCTGTACGCAGGCTACCACATCTCCTGTCCTTCGCGCTTCGGTAACTTGATCCACAAACCATTCGAAGACTTTTTTCGGTTCATAGTCTATTGTGCGATAGACAGCAGTCACAACAGCTCCATGATCTAGATACCAAAGTAGAAGAGGAGCATAGAGTAGAATCCGTTTCCCAGAGAGACTTCCAATTAGCTTATTTTCATCACCGCGCTTTCTACCCGTCTTCACGAGATAGTCTAGCATGTCTGGAGAGATTGCTTCCTTGGGGATTTTCTTGTTGTAGAAGAAGGGTGGCATCTCCTAAAATTTCTTCCACAATGCTTTGGATATCTCTATGTCGACCTCCGCATATCCGAACCATGTTCCATTGTGTAGACGCTCGGCAAGTCCTTCGGCTTCTGGCCCAGGCTCATCGTAGTGCACAACCTTTTCCTTGCCACAGGGCATTTCGAGGGCCATAGTAGAGAGGTATAGCGCATTGGCATCATAGCCTAGGATCTTGCGGCATAGTTTGGGCCGTGGTAGCTGATGGCTGCGGATCTTTGAGACTCCTGCTTCGTGGTATCGGGTGAACACTATGCTTGGACCTCCAACGACGGCACCTTTGAGCATGTGATAGGCCTCCTCTTTTGGGGCATACAACTCGGCACCTCGCTCTACACTACCTCGAAGGAGAAACTGTAGTGAGACTCCGGGAATGGACACTGCGTCTTTCAATATGTCTACTCCTTTTTTGTGGTAGAAGCCACGCATCTTTTCTAGAGCTACGAGGAAAGGAGCCACATCCAAATTGTTGTAGTACTGCAGCCAGTCTCGAAAGTAGACCATACCTTTTTCCTGGAAGATGCGCTGACAGTCTTGGAACTCTGGTAGGGTCAATAGATACCCACTCTGGATAGTCTGGCAGGCCGATATGGTCTAGCTTGTCGGGAGAATCAAACCACTCGTAGGGGAAGAAGCTTTTCTGTAACTCACATCCATAGGCGGCAACCCAACGCGCGTAGGAAGTGCCGGGACCAAGATAGTTCATCACGTCGAGGAATCGGAATTCTGAGGTCAAGAGAAACATAGTGGTGTTGGCCTTCTTTGCCACTTTGACCTTCTGGCATGTGTCAGCAATAGTTTCAACAAAATGATTTCGTATCAAATTCAAATCGTACTTCCCCGAGTTAAACCCTAGTACATGAACCTGGTTGGACCATTCATTGATTTTCGTCTGTTGTTCCTTCGATAGCATATCAAAAGCAAAAGCGGGGGTCCTAGGGCAGAACTGTTCGACAACAACTTCTTGGATTGCCTTTGCCCTCTTCTGGAGTTCTTCTACGAAAGCAGCTACGAGAGCCTTTGGATCACGATCGCAGATGTGGGTTGGGGTACGATTGTATGTGTCAGCTATGGAGACAGATATAGGAACATGAATATTGTTGATGGTCAAACGCTCTGTTGGTTGTCTTCCCTGCGTACTATCGAGGTAGGCTTCGAAATCATAGACTATAGCATGTGGATAGGCGGTTTGAGTTGGTGTTGGTACGGGTTCATTGGTCCGCTTTGAAGAACAGCCCCACACCTCCACTACGGTATAGTCTGCCTTGCGTAGCTTTACTGTTCTTTCGCAGGTTTTGCGATACAGGTCTCTACCCTGGGGAGAACATTTTGGGCAGGCGTGGTAGATACATCCGTGGAATTGGAAGATGGTTTTAGAAAGGGGTTCGTAGCCATCCACAGGGGCACCTTCTATCCAACGCTCTCCACCGTGTCCACAAGCTGCATGATGGATATGCTGTTGGAGTGCTTCCGATTCTCGCTTCAACCATCGTAGAGCTGATTTGCTAGCAGGGTTTTCCGGCCAGAAGGCTTTTTCATAAGCGGATTGGGTAGCTTTGATTGCTTCTCCTTTGCAGACTATCTTCGTTTCGCCGCGGCTACAACGATCTGCATGGCGCTGGAGGTGGCAAGCCTGCGTGAACCTTTGCTTACAATCATTACAGACGTAGTTTTCCCCGAGCTTGCTAGCGTTCTTGATATAGAAGGCATGGCCGTCGTATATCCCTATTGTCATCACGAGCTTGTAGTGAGGTCCGTGCCTAGTTAAATGCCAAACACCGTCCTCCGTAGGTTCATACACCCTAATGCCAATCCCAAAGTGAAACTCAATCTTCTCCAGTTCGTCTAGCGAAGTCTTGGGGACGTCTGGTATAGGAACCACCAAGTTGTAGAAGTCCTGGGCGAGTCTTCTAGCTGCGGCGCAACACCTATCCACGCGGGATCCTTTGTATAAAGCATGGCAGCGCCACAGACATAGGTTATCACCGTATCGATCAAGGGCACACATTCCATTCTTCTGTCGAAGCCAATTGGGAAGTGGGCCTGTCCCCAACAGTGGCTGCCGATCAAGCACGACTTTGACATCCACATGGATCCAACGAACGAATGCCCATTGGGTATTGGGGCGAGCAATGTTGTTGGGATTCAACCGAGCTAGCTCCCTGTCAGCAATCCATTCCTCTGCGTCTCCTAGGATGTTCACCCATGGAGAGCCGGGGATAGTCTTGGAGAAGAGCATCACACGCCCGTCGTTGACGTTGCGAATGCGATATGTGTAGCCGTAGCGTAGATAGAAGCTGGTGGATACCTTTGCGGCTACCTTTTCCATGATCCTAGTGGTCAAATCTCCTGCCACAGCTCGAAAGAAACGCCACCGGATGGTACGGCGACCTATCTCCACTCCCTCAAGCATACCATCTCTCTCATCTAGAATAGCAGCTGCCTCGCGAACTATACTCCGTGCCAGTGGCACACTACGGGGATTTTGCTGGACCCGCTGGTTGGCTCGTTTCACATAGTTCCTCCGAGATAGAGGATTAGCTTGAGCCCATTCCACAGCACCTTTTGCCCGTATGCTTGCCGTTACCTCCTCCCGCATCTGTTTGAATTCACTTGCGCGTTGGGCACGCTTGTGGGGATCGCCGCAAAGAGCTGGGTATCTGTTGGTTTGTTCGGCTCTTTCCATTCTCTTCTGCCATTCCGGATCCCAAACTGTAGCTATTGCTCTTTGAAGACGAGCTTTGTTGAGCTTTGAAACGCCTCGGATACCAAATTGCTTTGCTTGTCTCGCAATTCTTCTTTGGTTGGCATTTTCTTTGATTATACTTATATAAAGCCCTTTCTCTAATTGAATAGTAAGGTCGTTATTTTCTGGTAGAAACCTAGTAGTATAGCCGGAGAAAAAGTATACCGCCTTCTACAAATCCACAGGAGAACCGTTTGATGGCTCCCGACCTCAATATCTTGTTTGGACTATGTTGAATTTTGACCGCAATATGTGACCTAATCACAACATCTATGGTATTCCAAAGATAATAAGTTGGGATTGGGTCACATATTGGGTCAAAATTCAACATAGTCCAAACAAGATATTGAGGGAGGGGGGCATCAAATGGTTCGAGTGGATTTTTGGAAGGCTATACTACTCTTAACCATTAAAATTATGTTAAATACAGACTTTTACCGACAATTCCGACCGGCCGACATTCCAAGCCTGGGCATCCTGTGGCTTTGGCACCTCTTAAGTATAGGACCGGGAGAGGAAAAAATGTAAAAAGTGTAAATTGGCCAGAGGTAACCCGGTCTCGATTTTTCC
Source organism: Actinernus sp. WN-2022 (assembly GCA_030867875.1). Lineage (NCBI taxonomy): Eukaryota > Metazoa > Cnidaria > Anthozoa > Actiniaria > Actinernidae > Actinernus > Actinernus sp. WN-2022. The sequence goes on from JAOWCC010000019.1 coordinate 23,711,678, forward strand.
CGATTATATAGGAGGTGCCTGCGTAGGAGGCTACTGTGGCTCATTGCTGTCACCGCTATCAAGGCTTAAAACGTGACAACTGAATTTTACGCTTATTTATTTCAATCAACAGATCGAAAGTGACGCACAGAAAGTGCAAATCTTGCGCCAGATCGCCGTTGCGCTGAATTTTTTGCACAAGAAAAGGGTCATACATCAGGATCTGAAACCGGCAAATGTAGTGGTACGTGGTAAAATGTCATGCAATATATCAGTGAATTTTATATGAAATATTGGTTCCTGCAGACAAATTGAAGTACATGTCCTTTGTCGTATCTATATAGAAGTTTTGATTTTTTTTCGGGATGAAGTGAACAACCGTAATAACGAGGTGTTATAGATTTCGTATATGAGTGGGGCAAAAATATGCCATGTCCGTAGACTTGGCTTAAACCGTGCCGTGCCGTAACTCTGTAATGTGATTGGATCCGAAAGAAAAACAAATACAATAAGAAACCATTAGTCAATGTCACGGAATGCCGTATAGTAACCGTGCCGTAAGTCATTGCCGTAGCTTGTCGACTCATACTCTGGAGTTATTCGTAATATAACTAAGGCGAGGCTGGACTGTTTATGCATGGTTCCTGTTAGCCTTTTTTTAGTTCCTTTTTGTATCGTCACATAAAAGGCCCCCATGCCGGGAGTTAACTGAATAAACTGAATAAGTGTAACAGCTGCCACGAATGATAGAATAAATGACTTTTTCGTTTTTACTTATCCCGATTTTGGTATACGAGATTCAATTGCCCACATTGGAATGTGAAAATTACTTTAATGGTGTTCATTTCATATTTCCACCGCAGCACGTTTTTTTAGAAAACCACCTGATAAGAATGGTACTTTTTATATTTGTGCTAACAGGTAGAGAAGGGTACCCTCAGGCCCGTTGTTGTCGATTTCGGCCTCAGTACGTTCTCGAGATCAGCCATGACGAAGTGTGGGGCAAATGCCGGTACTGTGGCATATCAACACATTGAGGCTTTAGAAGGACGCAGACCTACATCTGCAGTAGACGTCTATGCATATGGATGCATATTATACGAGGTTACAAGTGTTACAAGAGTATGGGCTGAGGTGCCTTCTGTTGTAGCTCTGATGGCTTTAATGTTGAATGGCAAATTTCCTAAAGTAGAACCAAATATCAATTTCTGTGGGTTGCTCAGCGTTGTAGAGGGGTGCTTTAGAAAAGCAGAAGAGCGATTGAGTATGGAAGAGATAATCCAGTTAATTGATTCAAAGGATCGAGTAAACTGAACGCCCATGATGCGATGGCGAGCACTATATAACAATTACCTAGACCAGAATGGGGGTTCTTGTGTTCAATGACCAGTTAGGATTTTGTTAATTATCGGGTAAGCTGTTACTTGTTCAGTGACCCGTTAGGGTTTTTTGTAATTATAGGGTAAGCTGTTGCCTTTTATCAAAATAAAACAGCTACCAGATAATTAACAAAACTCTAACGGGTCACTGAACAAAAGACCCCCCTTTGTGGTATCGGTGGCTTTTTATATAGTGCTCACCGCCCAAGACACTCGGTCTAAAAGGATGTAATGACATGGACTCAGGGGCCAATGTTTACATGAAGGGAGGTTGACCCAAATGCTAGGACCAGCAGCACTGTTATGGATATGCAAACAGTTTCGATGTCGGGATCGATGTAAACAAGCCCTATTTCTACGCGACCAGACCGAATGGGAACCTGCAGGGAAAAGGATAATTTAAATTCTGAAATCTTCAAGTGAAGCCCTGTCAACTGTTCTGGATAATTTTAAAATTTAAAATTCACAAACATCATGTATAGATTGTATCATGCATGTGTCGCGAAATTAGAATGCGAAATTTGAACTTCTACCCAATCATGTTCCTTTTTGGTATGGTCACGTTGGCTTCTTTCAAATTCACCGACTAGATTTTTTTTAAATGGTTATACAATATTCTCATAGTAGAGTTATTGTCGAGTTTCAGTTTATTTGTGTTTTCACTGATCTGTCACATCATGCAGGTAGTTTTCTTTGGATCTTAGCTTGTCTAAATAATTTTAGTGCTATAATGCAGTACGAGGGACATTTCATCTCTCCCTCGTTTAATAACCATACAATAGGAAATTTAGGACTAAATATCCCTCATGCATATGCATGAGGACATTAAGCCCTAATTTTTCCTCGTAACAATGCATGAGGAAAACTTAAAGGAGAGCATACAAGCTGGCGAGGGAACGTTGTGTTCGCCCTGACCGCATCGGGTTAGAGCGAATACTGAGTACTGGGTACAGCTCTTTCGTCCAACCCTGTGCCCTCCGTCGATTTATGACTGCGCAAAGAACCTTATGATTCTTTATACCCCCGTCTTCCATGTGGGATTCGTAAGTGACATTTACGCATGCTCAATATGATCAGAGATATTTAGTTTTTCGTCTATCGTATTCATCACATGACTAGGCAATTTCACGTGCTCACAAAAGGTTGTGTAATTAGCATTTTGAAAGCAAGCCAACCGCGACATGTCGTAGTTTATGCAGAGAAACTAAACTCGTGGCAGATTAGTTCACTTCCTCGGAGATCATAGTATTACAAACTAATTTATACCATGATATTTTGTCTAATCTCGGTATTACTTATAATATAATAGGCGTTGAGCCCTCCATGATTTTTGTACACAGTGACCCATATGACTTGGTACACAGTTTTACGACTTGGCTGTGTATCCGACTTTCTATCATGTGTCAGGGAGCCTTTACCTGAGCTGTGGGGGATTCTCGTAGAGCTTGTAGCGACAACAACCAAGGTTGGATCTTACGTACTTTATTACTGGTCTCAATGACTGGCAACTTACAAGAGTATTCGTTCTGTATTTATGTAATTTACAAACAATGGTCTCTGTGGTGAACAGATGTCTTTGACCAGAATAATTCTTAAACAACGCAGGTGTCTTTACATGGACCCTTGTTGTACGTAAGGTCGTTGTTCAAACAAAGGAAAACTGACCTTGAAAGAAAAGTACTTCAACCGATCGACAACATAAATAAGATATGTCAAAGGTGAAACTAGAAATCAAATATCATAGCTTGAGCGTAGAACATTATACGAGTCTTTAGATATGTTCCATAGAAATCCAACTTGAAGTTGGTGACTAATCTGCATTGACGGAAAGTTCAATGGATTTGGTACCTGACAAAGTACGGAACTGTAATTAGGAATACTCAAATGTTATTGGCTTGTTGTCGGGATCGCTTGGTACCGATAGCTTAAGATATAATCAATACTTAATTAGTTTCCTGTAACAACACAGGTTGTTGGAAAATGAGTTCTATTCAATGTTGTCAATGGATTGAAAACGACATTAGTAAGTACAGGCTCGTGACCAAACCGAGATTAACAAAAGAACGTTTTAATTAAAGTAACTCAACTTTGGATACGTCGAGCGTGGGCTAAAATAGAACTTGTTAATTTATTATATGTTTCTCCTAAAGTAGGATTTTGTCTAAAATCGTAAGATCCTTTATCTTAGCACATGCACCCGAGTCTTCCACAGCAAATTATAAACTTAAGAATACACATGTACAGTACATGTATCACTCGTTCGACCAATGCCTCAGACTGCGCGTGAAACATATATCCCACTTTGACGATGCTGCGTACACATCAGAGAACAATAGATATGGCTCTCCCCAAATAGTCTGTGGCCCGCCATCTTGTTATTCAGATTTTATGTGCATTGTTCTAGTTGCATGCGCAACATCGTCGAAGTGGGTTATGGACGAAGAACTTGATGGGTTTAAAAGAATAAATGATTTTCGTTGCACCTTTTTTTCCTTTTTCCTTTTTCAATTTGCTCTCAAGTTATATCGAGACTTTAAAAAAGAAAGACAACAAATTTGGCTTAAGGAAATGAGATGTAACCAAATTAATTCCTCGCGAATGGGAGAGGATTTCCTGGAATAGTCGGTATTTGATGTTCGATAATAAGCGGACACTTCCAAACTTCTAACTCGATAAAATAGCTACCTTCTATATATTTTTATCAAAACGTTAGCTGTTGTCGTTCTGAAATATTTCTCTCTGTTTTAAAGTTCATGCATAACATAAATATCCCGTTAGAAATTCAGAGGTCAGAGGTTTCTCTTTCAATAGTCTACTTAATTCGTAGTTCTTGAAAGGTAACCAAACCTTTAAGGTTAGCCTCGCATGGAGGTTGGAGTTGACTGCACTGATACAAACCCTAGTAGTATGAGAGGGATGGAATTAGCCGGATTTTTAGGGCGCTATGCTAATTTTTAGGGCGCTATGCTAATTTTTAAGGCGCGCTCATTAATTCAATGACGTCACGGTTCTATTGTCTTAGACTCATGAATAAAGTGTGGTGGTATCTCATTAACGTGTGGTGGTAGGTATGACGTCACGGTTCTATTGTCTTAGACTCATGAATAAAATTCGGCGCGCTCATGAATAAAGTGGTGCGCTCATGAATAAAATGTGGCGCTCATGAATAAAATGTGGCGCTCATGAATAAAATGCGGCGCTCATGAATATCTATTGTTCCTTTGGATGAGGTCATCGATCTATTCGGGCATGTTTGGGCAAAGCCTATTGTTTGGAGCAGCTAGAACCGATCGGCCCTGAAACCATTCGAAGTTGAATGAAAAAAGTAATAAATATCTCGCAATATCTAAACCCCTTTGTAGCGGAAATAGTAAGAACAAACTACTCGTGATAGGCTCTAAACTGTCTTTATTATTTTCCTTTACAGTTAATAACTCATAAGATAATTGTATACAAAATCCACTGTGAGAAATTTTGCTATTGTCCTTAGGGATTAACGATAACTGAAGTGCCTATTGTGATGCAAATTATTCTCTAAAACTGAACTATAATACGAATATAAACAAACCACCAGATAATTAAACAAAGTTTATTCAATCTCAAAAACACCAATTTTAAAAACCGTTCGTTTTCCTTATCCTCGCGGAGTTGATAACTTTCTTATTTCTCAGTTCTTGGGTTGATATAATGTACCGTGTTACAAGATTACACTGATTTATGTTTCATTGATTTTTTTTTCTTGTTGACAAATGCTACAGACAGTTGTGTTTTTACCGAGGAGAGGAAAATTAATGACCAAGGTAGTCTAGTCTAAAAACTATACCTCAGCTATCATTTTCTAGTCTAGTCTAGAAATTTGTAACCTAGGTAGTCTAGTCTAAAATGTCGTTCAAGACTACAAATATCTAGTCTAGAAACTAACAACACTCAATAAAACATATCTCGCAATATCTAAACCCCTTTGTAGCGTAAAGAGTAAAAACAAACTACTCGTGATAGGCCCTAAACTGTCTTTATTATTTTCCTTTACAGTTAATAACTCATAAGATAATGGTATACAAAATCCACTGTGACTCATAAGAGCAACTTTGCTATTGTTCTTAGGGATTAGCGATAACTGAAGAGCCTATTGTTTTGAGGAAAACTCTTGTGATGCAAATTCCTCTCTAAAACTGAACTATAATTACCATAATCATCAAAACAAACTATGATTTTTTTCTTGTTGACAAATTAAATGCTGCTTACTGATTGCTTATATTAAAACGATGAAAAGAGGAAGAATATTTAAAAAGACATTTATTAATAGAAATCGACTTAATAAAACTTATTTCTAAAAGGTACAAATGTTTTATTCATCGCGGAATCACTCTGTTCCGGAATAGGTTGTTTTTGGAATTGTTTATTCAACAAGAATTTTCGGTGGTGAATTGCAGCCTCGGTCGCTTCTTGCCATCCATAATCTTCCGTGTTCATCAAGTTTTGTTTTGTTTCCAAGATTTTTTGGAAATCAGGATCTTTTCTTAAGCTGTGAATCCATTTCATATCTTCGAACAACACTTCTCTTAGGTCTTTTCTATAGGTAGGAACCAAAGCGTTACTGGCTTTGATTTCAGCAACTTCATGACTATCCCCATCGTGTTCATACTTTTGAACCAACGCTCCCCAATCTTCCTGGTGCCGTTCTTTAGCTTCGTTACGAATTCTTTCCCAAACATCCTCTTCTCCTTCATAACTATCATCAGTGGAGTCCGTGCTCTCCTGAGAATCAGAGCTTTGATAAGAATCTTCAGTCATTTCATCATCTGAGTTGGAACGATTAGCAGCCATCGTTTATATCTTTACTCTTCAAGGATCGGGAGTATAATGTCAGACCCTTAAAAGTTTCCAACTTTATAGAAAACAAATTGGCGTGGTCACTACGTTTAACAAATGTCGATTAGCTGATTTAGCTAAGGTCTCTCAGTTAGATCAACATCATAAGTAGGATTCCTAACCAACATATTTTCCATTATCAACAACTGGATTTACATTCCTCGACAAAAACGTTCTTTTTTGAAGTTTTGCTTCTTGTAAATATGGTTTTCGTTCTTGAGTTGATAACCTATGGACTTGTACCAAGTGGTTGGATAATTTAACAAGATACTTTGATCCACAATTAGGTACAGGGCAGTTTTTCAAAGTCCGATTTTCCATGTTCACTCGTTGAAAGTTAATATCAAATAGCACAAATCTACTTGATCGTCCCTTTTGTCGCCTTTCGTCCCGTTTGTCGCCTTTTGTCCCTCTTTTTTTTTTCGTTTTGAAATAAAAAAAGAGGCATAAAAAAGCGGGACAAAAGGAGACAAAAGGGACGAAAGGGACTACTGACAAGAGACGTGTTCACATTCGGATATAGGTATCTCCGTTTATCCCTTTCGTCCCTTTTGTCCCGCTTTTTTTTGGTTTAAAATAAAGAAAGAAGCATAAAAAAGCGGGACAAAAGGAGACAAAAGGGACGAAAGGCGACAAAAGGGACGATCAAGTAGATTTGTGCTATTTGACATTAACTTTCAACGAGTGAACATGGAAAATCGGACTTTGAAAAACTGCCCTGTACCTAATTGTGGATCAAAGTATCTTGTTAAATTATCCAACCACTTGGTACAAGTCAATAGGTTATCAACTCAAGAACGAAAACCATATTTACAAGAAGCAAAACTTCAAAAAAGAAATCCTGGAGATTTTAATCACGTGATGTGGGCATCCAATATGGCGGTTAAATATGGAAATGTTTAACACGTGCCTACATACCATAGGCATCCCAATCCGGAGTGAGCGAGATGCGATTAACGGTATTTCCACGCGGCGTACGATGTAGTGAAAACAGGTCTACTAAACGGCTCGAAATGAAGTTTACTTGGATAAATAAACGGTGGAAGGGTATCACAATGCTGCCAGGATGTATCTAAGCTAGAAGAGAATCCTAAAAAGACGTTCATTTGCCGTTAGCGTTGAGACGAAGCGATCGATAGCACATGCTATGTTTTGAAAGATTATTATGCTGCTCTAATGACTTCCAACAATGACCTAAGGAATGAACTCATTAGTCTTCGCCAGGAAGTGTCATCCGTTGGCCAGCTCGTCCAATCAGAGTCACCCACTGGCAACCAGGACTGGGTAGGCGTTAGAAGAAAAAAACATGGTCCTTTGAGCGTTCATAATCAGTACGACCCTTTAGTTATCGCGGATGACGAAGCTTCATATCAGTACGTGAGGCAGCCAGAAGCTATTCCGGTAGTTCCTAACCATGAATCGCCGTGTTCGTCAATTCATTCCCTTGATAGTCAACTAAAGGCCTATCAGAAGAAGCAAAAGGACAGACATCAAAGAGAACGGAAACCCCACAGCGAAAATAATTCGAATGGTAGGAAAGTCCTGATCATTGGTGATTCGATAGTAAAGAACATAATCCCCAACAAGATAAATAAAGCGTGTGACAGACAAGTTGTTTGCAAGTCGCTAAGTGGAGCTAGAGTCGATGAGGTTCAGTCCGAAGCCCGTTCCTTTATGGCCGAGGGTGATAAAGACAAGAAAAATGTACTCATAATACATGTAGGAACAAACGATCTAGCGAGAAACAGCGTTAAAAAAGGTGGAGAAGAGTCTTGAATGCCTAGTAACAGAGTTTCAACCCTCCGTAGAGGCAATGGCCATTTCAAGTGTGACTACAAGACTGGATAACCCAGTGCTAATGAGGAAGGTAGATGAACTCAATAGTTCGATTAGGGCAATCTGTAAGAAGAGAGGCATTGGCTCTATCGATAACAACAACATCGGAGCTCAGCACCTCAATGGTTCGAATCTTCACCTAAATCCAAATGGCGACAGGAAGTTGGGCAGCAACTTTTGCGGGTACCTGAGGTCTATTTGCGGTAATGAGGGCCAGAAGACGCATTTTCAAGGGTCCTACAAAAGCCACGATCCAAGAAACTGGAGAGTGTACTTGGATCACGTAGCCCGAGTAACCTCATCTATGCGGCTCGCATAAATCACCAGGAAGAAGCATCGGTCGAATCACAATAGACAGGACAATTAACCCAAACTAACAACCAGCGGCACCACTGCAACAATACTGATACTAGCTGCAGTCCACCAATCATCGCACCCATAGTAAATAGTGCAACACACACTAATATTCATTCAACACAAGGTGAGCCTATTAAGCCTAATACATTTGAATCGTTCAGCAAAACTAGAGGCTTTAAGATGGCCTTCATTAATACAGCAAGCATTCCCAAGCATCTTGATGAATTAAAAATTATTCTTTCATGCCAGAACTTGGATTTGCTTGCTGTAAACGAAACGCGCCTTTCTGAAGCTATCACTGACTCTGAAGTCAACATAGTAGGCTATAATATTATCCGTCGCGATAGATCTAGATGTGGCGGTGGTACCGCATTATACTTACGAAATACCATTAATTATTTAGTTCGTAATGATATATTTGAAAATTCTCAAGCCCAAAAGCAAACCTTTTATAATGTCAACTTGGTACAGACCTCCAAGTTCTCTGATTAACATAATGGATTTGTTTAAACTGGCATTGAGAAAGCTCGACAATGAGGACAAAGAATTTCATATTTTTGGGGATACTAATTGCGATCTATTAGAAAATGAACCGCATAGCCACACTAAGCAGCTCAAATATCTCCTACAATTATTTCAGTTGAAACAAACGATCCTTTGTCCCACTAGAATCACAAACACCTCGAAGACGCTTATTGACCATCACATCACAAATGAGGTGCAGAAAATATCGTATTCAGGAGTTTTAGATGTTTGCTTGAGCGATCATAATATGATTTACGCAGTTCGCAAAATTGGCGTCCCTCGAGGCCCTCCTAAGATAATCGAATCGCGCCAGTACAAACACATGAACGAAGACCTTTTTATTCGGGATCTCGCTGACCAGCCATGGGAAAGATTGACCTCTATTGCTGATCCCAATACCTTTTGGCATGCGCCGTTGCGCAAAAAGAAAATAAGGAGTCGGCCCGCCCCTTGGATGACTAGAGACATAAAAGAAAACATGCTACAACGAGATTATTTGAAGAAAAGAGCTAATAAATCTGGTTATCCATCTGACTGGTCCAGATACAGAACTGCACGAAATGAAGTTCATCTAAGTAGTAGTATATACAATGCCGATCCTAATTCACATCCTTATATAAGCCCCTTTATTCCCATTGTATATCCCTACCCCTCGAAAAACTTGTGATGACATAATATTTTCCAATTAGAGGTATGTATCTCTGAGGTATACCTGAGGTATTGAAGTATAATAACATGCGCGGTGAGAATTTATGCGGTTGGTTAAAGGTAGGTGAGCAAGCCTTCTGCAGTAAGTCGTGTATAGGTACATATTGTAAGATCCATTTATATAAAATAAGGCAGGGAAGGCCAATTCCAACACCTTGTTGCGGATGTGGAAAGGGCACCCAGAGTACTTTCTATACTTGTGTTGGGTGTGGCTCGGGGTCTCTACGTGTAAAACTATCCAGGAAGAAAAAGGCGGTAAGGCGGCAGTTTGTAGCAGTAATGCTAGAATTGGTGCAACTTCGAAAACCCATTTAGAGATATGCATCGTCTAGTATATACGTGTGAAACATGGCTGCTCAGAATTCTCCACTAGTATTCGAACGCACTAAATGGGTCATTGGTAAGTTCTTACGAGGCTGGCAGATGGATATTCCAGAGGGTCACGAATTTGGTGCCGACCCAATGGCCTTCTTAGATGGTGTACGTCATATAATCCACGAAAAGCTAGAGGAAGAGATTTTAGATCTAAGAGGTGTGAAGTTCCAGCTCGCGTTGAGAGTACATCTACTAAAGTACAAACTCGATGGTAGTGAAGAATTCATCGATGCAATGCTTCGCCACAAGCATGAGGCCGTATTGCAAGCCCATGAAATCAATTCCGCGCTAGATAGGTCTTTTCCTGTGATCCAAGAGACCCTGGAGAAATGGACGCATAGAGGCTCAGGATGGGTGGTAGACCGAGTAGTTCTGCTTTATCTCGACATCGCACTATATCAACCATTACGAGGCGGCTCATACATTTTACTACCTCCAGAAGTCCAGCGCAAGAGGGCCGTGGTGAATGTTCAAAATAAGGATGATAACTGCTTACGATGGGCACTACGATCAGCACTCTATCCCGTCGAGATTAATACCCAAAGACTATCTAAGTATCCTATAGACGACGGCCTAGACTTTACAGGAATCGATATACCAACACCTATTTCACAGATTTGCAGGGTTGAGAAGCAAAACAACCTCGCAATCAATGTCTTCGGCTGGGAGAAAGGTGTGGTTGTCTACAGTATTAGCAAGCAATGTGTGGACACCCGTCGTATCAACCTGCTGCTCATAGAGAAATCCGGAAAGTATCACTACACTTGGATCAAGGATTTGAATCGCCTCCTACCTGATCAGAGCAAGCACCAGCACCGCCAACACTTCTGTGAGAGGTGCCTACATGGATACTGCCGAGAAGATCTCCTCGAAAAACACATTCCAGAATGTAAAGGTATAGGACAAACAGCAGTGAGAGTTGAGATGCCTGAAGAGGGTAAGAACAAGCTATCCTTCCAGAACTGGCACAAACAGATGAAGGTTCCATACATCATATTTGCAGATTTTGAGGCATTGACAACCAAGATCGAAGTACCAGAGCTTGACTCGGCAGCAGAGCTGCAAAGCAACACCCAGCAAGCTTTCTGACGAAGGAATCTCAGACGAGGACTATACTCACGCACAGAAGGTTTGGGAAGCATTCGGTTGTCAAACTATGGGAGACTACCACGACCTATATCTTAGAACTGATGTGCTTTTACTCGCAGATGTGTTTGAAGGCTTTCGAGAGACATGTATGCAAAATTATGGCTTAGATCCAGCTCACTACTATACGAGTCCTGGTCTATCGTGGGATGCATTGCTAAAGAAGACTGGTGTAGAGCTCGAGCTGCTCACCGACTACGATATGCATCTTTTCATCGAGAAAGGGATGCGAGGCGGCATTTCTATGGTCAGTCGACGCCATGCAAAGGCAAACAATCCATACGCTTGCACAGCCGGGACGACGGAGTACGACCCAACCAAGCACACTACGTACATACAGTATCTAGATGCAAACAACTTATATGGATGGGCTATGAGCCAAGCATTGCCAACTGGAGGATTCGAGTGGTGCGACGTAGCAAAGCTACAGACTATCGCTGATATCACGTCGTATGTACACATACAAGCGGGAAAAGGTTATATCCTTGAGTTCGACCTTGAGTATCCTATAGAACTCCACAATACTCACAACTCGTATCCACTAGCCCCAGAGCGTATGAAAGTCGAGAAAAAATGGATGTCAGAGTACCAATGTGGACTACTAGGTGAAAGAGTATTTCCAATCGAAGTTGAAAAGCTTGTGCCCAATTTATTTGACAAAGAATGCTACGTCCTACATTATAGAAATCTACAGCTATATCTGTCTCTTGGCATGAAATTGAAAAAGGTGCGCCGAGCACTACGATTTGACCAAAGCCCTTGGATGGAGCCATATATACGTATGAATACGGACCTCCGTAAACTGGCTACTAGCGACTTCGAGAAGGACCTATACAAACTGATGAACAACTCAGTATTTGGTAAGACAATGGTGAATCTGCGTAAGCGCGTAGATGTGAAGCTGGTGCGTGCAAGAGATGAGGACAAGCTTCGGCGGCTGATATCAAGCCCAACATTTGCTAGATCAAATATCTTCGATGATGGCCTCGTAGCCCTACACATGCATAAAAGCAGGCTAGTGCTGAACCGTCCCATTTATGTTGGTATGAGCATCCTAGACCTATCTAAAACACCTTATGTACGATTTCTATTACAACCAACTTAAGCTCCAATATGGCAATAGATGCGAACTGCTCTACACAGACACAGATTCACTGCTACTTGAGATCCAGACTGAAGACGTCTACGACGACATGGCCTCGAATGCAGCCCTATACGATACGAGTGATTACCCAGAAGGCCATCCACTACGCAACACTACCAATAAAAAGGTGCTTGGAAAGATGAAGGATGAGTGTGCAGGCGTTGCCATCGTAGAGTACGTTGGACTTCGACCTAAGATGTATTCGATCGTATGCGCAGACACCAAGGAGATTCGCAAGGCTAAAGGAGTACGGAAGTATGTTGTGAAGAAGCACATGCGACACGAGCAGTATAAGGAGTCTCTTTTCGATAGGAAGACCTTCAGACATGGAATGAATATGCTGCGAAGCATTGGGCACCAGATCTATGGTGCCCAATGTCGTCAAAGGATTAGCCGGGACGCCAGAGTGTTAGCACGATGGCCTCCTGGAATTATCTGGATGAAGAAGGCAACCCAGTCATCATTACCCTCGAAGAAGAAGACAACGAGGACAATCCCTATGCCGTAGCCCAGCAGGCGGCGCCGCCTAATCCCTCCCCGGGGGGAGAACCCATCGGGCAGAATCCTATTGTTTTTCGCGACATGTACTTACTGTTGAAGAATTAATCGAAAGCGGAATAATTATAATCTAACGCATGAGCAGTTCGCTTTAACGATACCTGATTGGTTGTTCATTAATCGTTATGGGAATTCAAATGTCCCAAGGCTGATAAGGCACCCGTCAATCAATGCCAGAAATAACGTGATGGCGCTAATTATTAACAATAGATGTCCTCTTCAATTGAACCGACTGTTCATTACGCCTGATGTTGAGTTAAGCGAAAAGCCTGTTCTGTCACTGAACGGTTTTCGAAAAGATTTGGCGCGTAGTCAATTGTTTACTGCTTACGAGAGTAATAACTGGGCAGTAATTTGACCGAACAATCCTTTTGCCAGTTTCAGAAATATTTTGTTTTAGAGTATCAGTGCTCTTTATGTTTTTTTTTTAGTTCCACTTTCACTTTCCAATAGGATTTGCATTGAATTCAACAGGCGACGGCTTCATACGGCTGCTTAGATCTGAGTAAAGACTACAAGGCAATTCGTTTCGTCCTTTGCTAGTTTGACTTCTACAGCAAATAGAAACATAGAAACATCTCATTTTAAAGCTGAATATATTCAAAATCCGTTTTGACATCTGTTTATGACGCGCCAGAGCTGTTCTACGCTGTACTGATAGTTTTCATTTTCACTTTTCAAACGCCGGTTCTGAGTCAGTGAAGACAACAACTAGATTCTTTCTTTTGGTTGTTGACTTCTAGTGCACACAGAAACACGAAAAGGGTCTCATTTTAAAGCTGAAGGTTTACAAAATCCGCTTGGACATTTGTTTATGATGCGCTATCGACTTTTATACTGTTCTGTTAGTTTTTCAGCGCAGTCATTTTTCCAGCGCAAAAAGACACTTAGCCAACTAAAATTACAATCACAAAGGCTCGTGTGACTCGTCAATTTCAATGCTTCATTAGCCGGCGTGCGCTCTATTTTCTATATGGGAGGAGCTTAGAAGACAAGAGATGCCTCGCGGGAATTCTGAAAATCCAAATTTGGCAAGCGAATTTGAGTTTCCAATATGTGTTCTAGAAAGTTTGATTTCGATAATACTAACATCCGTCAGAATAAGACAAAAAAGCGGCAACGAGTTACTAAGATATCGAAGTAACTTTTGCCGTGGGTACCTAAGAAATTAAGTAATTATTCGAAGAGAAAATCGACCTCAAATTCAACCATTCGTCATTTTCCAGTCAAGCAGCTTCGAAAAATCCCAAATTTGAAGGCAAAACCGATAATGCTTATATTCACGCAAATAATTTAATATTTGGTGCAAATACTTAATTGACATCTCTTCTACAAAAGCCCATGGGTACCTAACTCATATGAAGGTTATTTTTTGCGTAAATGAGTGAAATCGTAACCTCACTGAAGCGTTTTGGTCCATTTTCTCTGTTATTTGCTTCACGTATCATTGCGTAGCTTTTGAATTTAGCGCTGTTGTTCTTAGAAATGTCCCGGATGTGTCGCGGCAGTCTGGGCGATGCGGAGGACGAGCCCACGTACGAAGAAATTAATCCTTACAACGCGGATGATTTGTACGCCTTCCTGGAGGATGCGGAATTCCCCCCGGGCCGGGCAAATTTTTTTTTTGGGCCCCAGTTCAGATCAATAAGCAACTTTACCATGAGGCCTTGCGCGCCCAATCCAAGATGGCGGACAAAGATGGCGGACTTGGGGAATGGGAATTGTTCTCGGGGTGGTGCTAGTAAAATTTTCCAATACTTTATGCAGAGTTTTATAAAAAAAAATCATATATATGTACTATGTATACATTGTTACATTTGTACCTGGTAGAGAAAGAGTAAGGGTATTTTGATTGTAATTTTGGGTGACTTTAACAATTGCACTTAATCATAACCCTACCCTATCCCTTCCTAGGTATGCTGATTTGTTTCAGTTCAACCCCTTTACTTAGTTGAAGTCTCATATTTCTTTACTGAGTAACAATATAATTACAATAAATATAATAAAATGTACTTACTTTAATTATTAACCAACACAGGCTTGAACCCGTTATTTTGTGCCAGCCAACAAGAGGATGTATATAGTCATGACCTCATGACTTCCTTCATAAATAAGCTACCCCTTGGAGCTTTTGAACTTTTCTAGTTGTGATATTGGAATTTTAAGTACATGTAAAAGGTAAATTAGGTGGATTAAAGAAATAAAAAACCCTAGCTGTAATACTGTAATATTGTAATTGTCAGAAAACATATTAACTATTAAAACACAGTATTTTTCAAGTGTCAGTAGTAGACCAGTCATGCATGTATGTTGCCCATTTATATATCAGATTATAATATACTGAGCACACACTTACATGCATTTTAAATTTAAAAGTTGTGTTAAATAATAATGATCAATTATATACTCTGATAACACTATTATTTATTAAAGCTTAATTGACTAATTAATCAGAAGGTTGTGCACTAGTTAGCTGTTTATTGTAGAAAAAACCTTTAAACACAGCCAAAAAATATTGTAAATGTGAGTGTTTCATAAGCGAATAAAAATGCATGTACAAGCATAATTCTGAGCTAGCTTTTATATAACAACTAGTGTGCTAGTATATATATAATTTTATGTAAATAGCAACAATTACAAATAATTGGTATATAAGCCTTAATTCATACTGCTTCTAAACACTTGAAAAATACTGTGTTAGGTTTTCTGATAAAACAATTGGAACAAAATTGGAACCCAAGAATTACAGGGTTCTTTTTATTCCTTTAGGCTGTATTCATAATATGTATACCTGACAGGGGGAGGGGGGCAGGTGATTTTTAAGGGGATCCCAATTTGTTTTAACAGGCTTTAGAAGGGGGAATCTTAAAATGTATTTATGAAAGGTTGGGTGGATTAATGTTAAGAACACTTTTTCTTAAGGTTGCATGCAGCTAGGAATGCCTGATGTAAGGAATTAATGATAATGTTTTATATCAATTAAAGGACAATACTGATTCTTGTGTAGTTTTGGAATACCATGCAGCAACAAATACTTTTTACAGACACCAAAGTAGTGGTAGTTAATAACAGTTAATTTTATGGTTTATTCTTAGCTTTTCTACATATTGTAGTATTAAACCGAGTTTCACGGCCCGAAATGACAGTTCTGTAAAATTATGCTTGTTAAATAATGCTAGTTTGCATATGGAAATGGACTAGTGGGAGGGCTAGGGGCGGCGGTGTATTAAATGTTTGAAAGGATGGAGGGTGGTTGCTAAAATTATTTAAATAAGCAGTTTATTCTGTGGGGAGTCATAAAAATATGGCGTAATCTGAATAAATAACCTGCCCCCCTGTATGTGGTATAGTCATAATCAATGCAGCCTTTAATTTACTTCCAATATCACAACCGAAAAGTTCAAAAGCTCCATGGGATAGCTAATTATATTTATAAAGGAAGGCATGAAATCATGTACATTCTCTTGTTGGCCAGGCACAAATAATGGGTTCAAGCCTGCATGTATTGGATAATAAAGAAGTACATTTCGTTGTATTTATTGCAAATATTGTTACTGTAAAGAAATACTAGACTTCAACTCTAAGGAAAGGGGTGGAAATGAAACAAATCAGTATAACCTAGGAAAGGGTAGTCTTTATAAACATATAACCTGCATAACCCTACTTTCCCTCCCCCACCCTCATAAAGAATACCAAAACCAAACACAAAATATATTCATAATTCTGTAAAATTCACAAGTACCCCACCTCCAATATTTTGATTGAAAATGACCACCCCCCCAAATAAAAGGTTGGATAACCCATAATTTCCCTGAAGAAATTTAAATTATAAATTAGTACCTTTCTCTGACCTGGTACAAATGTAACAAATACATACATATATATGAATGTTGTTTTATAACTCTGCAGAATGTATTGGCAAAGTAAATACGGATGGGTGAAACTAATTGGGGGGGGGAGGGGGGGGAGGGTTCTGCGAGTGCAAAACAAAGGACTTTTTATTATAATATAATTTACAAATTAAAAATAATATATTTTATTATGATATCACGACAATTATTTTTATAAAATATACTTTGTTCCTGTTGGGGATTCTATCATTCATCCGAAGTCGGGTGTGTCTTCCCTTTATAAATTGAGCTACTTGCAGTCCCGAAAGTATTGTTTAGCGTGCGAAAACGTCTCGCCAAGTTCGCGTAAATCATAAAGTCGTGAAAGGCGAACACGAAAGAGTAATGCGCGTTGATTGTTGTGCCTTGCATAAGGAAATTTGTTTATTTTACATTAGCACTTAGGGGTATTTATTACCTTTCATATTTGAGAAGATCCCCTTGTCATCTCTCTGTATATACCGAGATATATATAATCGCTTCGCACAACCAACAAAATTATAAAAACAAAGCCTAATGTTTTTGTATGATTTTTAATTAGGAAACTTTAAATTCTCAACTTTTCGATTGATGAAATGTCCGGAAACTACGCAAAAATGTCTGAACAAGTACTGAATTGTACTGTTCAGGAAACAAGAGTTGTCGAGATTTTTCAAACTCTTATTCGGCTCCAGCGGTTAGAAAAATCCAGGTTTAATAGTATTAAAGAATACTGAAAATCCCACGATCCCGCACAAAAGAGCCGGTGCCGAATTCGTAATCTTCCGTGAAAATGAAACGCCGCCAGCCACCCACTGCGTATTATTTCTTACTGACCCACTCCTCCCTTTATTATGGCAACATCACGTGGTTTCTTGAATTACGTCATCACAGTTGTCAAAATTTTACTAGCACCACCCCGAGAACAATTTCCATTCCCCAAGTCCGCCATCTTTGTCCGCCATCTTGGATTGGGCTTGCAAGGCCTAATGGTAAAGTTGCTTATTGATCTGAACTTTGGCCCAAAAAAAAATTTGCCCGGGCCGGGGTGGACTACCCTTCCTCCTCGCAAGAACCGTTTACACTTCCCGAGATGGAGACTCTAGAGGACGAGGCCACCACCGAGGAGGAAGTAAAAAGACTCGTGGCAGCGCTGAACCTCCCCGCCGTGCTTCCAGAATCGACGGCCCAAGACCTGGACGGCTTATTTCATGCGGACCCTCGGAGTAAATGGTCCCTCAACCCCTTGTGGGGAAAGTTCGGGTCCAATTCCCCACAGACAGAGAACGAGGACCACGATGAGGACAACGAGGACGGCTTTGATCCGGAGGGATGTCTCCACGACATGTTTCCCGACGCCAAACGAGGGAGTGAGCAGCAGGGAGGAGGGAAAAAGAAGAAAACCAGCGCCGCCGCTGCCGTGGAGGAGGAGGAGGAAGAGGAAGAGGAGGAGGAGGAGGAGGAGGAAGAGGAAGAGGAGGAGGAGGAAGTCTTTGAACTCCTACATATCCGGTCCAGAGCGTGCAAAAAATTCAAGACGACATGTAAGGACAACGAACTAAGAATAAGGACGCGATCCCGCGCGACTCTGCCTGAGGTAAGGATTGACTACACTATTTTGGCATGACGTCACAACGCGCGCGCGAGGTGGCGCCTAGGGTTAAATCTCCTGTTCCAAGAGGCTGGGTTTCAAGCCCACGGGGTTCGAGTCCCCGTGAGGAAATCCAATTTTTTTTTTTTTTTTTCTTTTTTTCGTTTTCTTCTTTATCTCCTCTAGCCGGACTACAGAGTGCCCCACTTTTTTTTTTTTTTTTTTTTCTATTTTTTTTTTTTTTTTTATTTATTTATGTATTATTTATTTTATGTATTATTTTTTATGGACAGGCCCTTCAAGACGTCACGGCCGCTATAGAGAGGGTCCTGGAGACCACCCTAGGGGAGGCCGAACCGCAAGACAGAGTACGCCTGACCCTAGACGCTCCGCATCTGGACTACCCATTGGCTTTTCCATACCTGATGAGGTCCACCCTCACCCCCGCCCTGATCATGGCCAGAATTGGGGAGATTACACAATCGAATCAATAATTCATACTGCGGGGCCGTTTCCACATCCATGTGTTTCACGTGAAAATACCCAGGGCGGGAAGAGGGCGTCCGGCCCGTTGCTGTACGACCGACTTGGAAAAAATAAAATAATAAAACGAAGCATTGTGAGGATACGCAATTATGATGAATTGTGCATGGCCAGAGGATTGGTCACGGCCCTGGCCCGGCAACAGAACCATCCTGAGTACAACCAAATAAGACAAGGGAAAGGCCAACAACGGACACTAGCCTTGGAACTCCACCGCCAGGCGGGCGTCCCTATTCAACCGTGTGGGATCCCGGAGCTCAAGCGATTCCAGGTCTACTTGGCAGGCCAAGGGGTAGAAGTGAATCTGGTCTCCCGAGAGCATATGAACAGCATTATTTACTCGGGCCACCTCCCTGAGGCCCGCTACCGCGTGTACCTCTACCAAACCGAGAACCACCACTATGACGTCATCAACAACATGAGGGGTCTCCTGAACGCCAAATACTTCTGCCCCCTCTGTCAGCAAACCTACGACAACCCTAGACAACACGCTTCTGACACGACCTGTGGCTGTTGTGGGGTCAAAGATTGCTCTCCCCTCCCCCATGGGGAGAGATGGGCTTGGAGAAAATGTGACCAGTGCCGTCGGTGGTTCAAGAGTGGGAACTGCTTCGACAACCACCGCCGTCCCCTCCCCCACCGGACGGGACAAGGGCAACTCTACACCAGAACATGGAGCCCGTGCGAACGGTACACACGTTGTGTCCAGTGTGGGGTGACGGTGGACCATCTGGCTCGGGGCCGGGTCAGACTCCACGTGTGCGGAGAATACAAGTGCCGGAGTTGCAAAGCTATTGTCCCCCCGGACCACTTGTGCTACATGCAAGTGGCGGACCAACAAGTCCCGCGCCTAGCCCCAGAAGTGGGAGGAGGAGAAGAAGAAGAAGAAGAAGATGCTTACGCAGCCCTCCTGGCGGAAGAAGAGGAGACAGAGAGAGCCGCCGCGGAAGACGAGAGGCACGAGGACAAATTCCGCTACCTCTTTTTTGACTTTGAAGCCATGCCCCTGGAAGCGCAGCACGTGGTCAACTTTGCAGGGGTGTCCAAAGTGTGTGAGCACTGTGTGTTCACAGACTGGCCCACCTGCACTCAATGTGGCCCACGGAAAGTAGAGTTCCGAGGCCCCATGGCCCTCCCCCAATTCTGCGACTGGCTCTTCTCGGGGGATCACAAAAACTACGTGTGCCTGGCCCACAACGCCATGGGGTACGACTCGTACCCTATCCTGGAGTATCTCTTCAAGAATGCCATAAAACAGAAAGTGCTCTTCCGCGGCGGCAAGGCGATGTTGGTGACCATCCCCGATTACAAGTTGGTTATCAAAGACTCGTTGCTCTTCATCCCTCTGGCCCTCAAACAATTTCCCGTCACGTTCGGTTTCCAAGCCGAAAACCTCAACAAATTGGATTTTCCCATCTTTTTCAATACGCCAGAGCATCAACAGTACGTGGGCCCGCTCCCCGCCCTACATTACTACGAACCGGATTCGCTGAGCCCTCAAGGCAAAGAAGAACTGGTGACCTGGCATGCGGCCGAACGGGCCCGCGGCGGGGTCTTCCACTTCCAGAAAGAGTTGGCCCTCTATTGCCATCGGGATGTGGCCATCTTGCAACGGGCCTGTTTGGCGTTCCGGGCTATTATGATGAAAGCGGCGGGGATAGACCCATTTACCAGGACCGTGACACTCGCCTCCCTATGCAACCTAGTATTCCGCAAGAAATTCCTTCGTCCCCACACCATTGCGGTCTTGCCACGGATCGGCTACCGCCCCAAGGATACGCAGACGGCGTTGGCGCTCCAATGGTTGGCCCACGTGGAGCGGCGGGACGGAATTCAGATCCAGCACGCGGGCAATTTCGGAGAGAAGCACGTGGGCCCCTACAAACTGGACGGGTACCACGCCGCCACGCGCACGGCTTACGAAATCCATGGCTGTTTCTGGCATGGCTGTGACCGTTGCACCCATCAAGAGAGAGTGCATCCCTTACTGCACTGCACGATGAAAACGTTGGCCGACCGGACCCGAGACAAAATGTTGTACCTGAAACAGCAAGGGTACCGCGTGGTCCAGATCAGGGAGTGTGACATTCGGGCGGCCATGGCCTTGGACCCAACTATCGTCGCCCTAGCGCCCATCCCTCAAGCCCAGCTTCCCCTCGACCCCACGAAAGCGTTCTTTGGGGGGCGGACCAATGGGATCAAGACTTACTGGGAAGCGTCCGAGGGAGAATGGGGGAGAGAATGGATGGAGGCGCTGGATGTGTGCTCCCTGTACCTCTGGGTGCAAAAAACACAACGGTTCCCGCTGGGCCATCCAGAAATCCTTACCGAGAACTTAGACCCTACCCTCCCGGACGAGGGTTTGATTCACCTGAAGATCTTGCCGCCACGCCGACTATTTTTCCCGGTCCTCCCGACCCATGTGGGTAATAAACTGCTGTTTACCCTCTGTCGGACCTGCGCCGAAGACAAGAACCAGTCCCCCTGCCACCACAACAACGAGGCCCGGGCTTTGACAGGCACTTGGGTGAGCCACGAACTCCATGAGGCCCTGCGCCAAGGGTACCGGGTCCTGGAAATGTACCGGGTATGGCATTATTCCGAGTCGGAACAGTACGATCCCGCCACCGGGACCCAGGGGTTGTTCACGGACTACGTGAACACTTTCCTCAAGATGAAACAAGAGGCGAGCGGGTGGCCGCCGAGAAAGCCGCCGAGAAAGCCTCTTTTATAGAGAGTTACCGGGGGGCCACGGGGATTTTACTGGAGGAGGACAAGATCGCGTTCAACCCGGGGATGAGGGCCCTGGCGAAATGGATTCTCAACACCTTGTGGGGCAAGTTCGGTCAGAAGCAGAACCCTCGGAAGACGGAGTACGTCACAGAACTGGACCGCTACTTCGAGCTCATGAAGTAGCGGTCCAGCGACGAGTTTGAAGTCCAGGACATTCTTTTCGTCCACGAAGACATGGTGCAAGTCCACTACCACGCCACCCCTCATCACATTGATTCCAACCCCCACACCAACGCCGTGTTTGCCGCCTACACCACAGCCCATGTACGCCTGAAACTCTATTCTTACCTCCACTTCTTGAAAGACCGCATCGTCTACCACGATACGGACAGCATCTATTTCACGCAGAAAGTAGGCCAAGTGGCGCCCCCGGTCGGTCGATTTCTAGGCGATATGACGAACGAGTTGAAAGAAGGCGAACACATTGTCCGTTTTGCCTGTACCGGGCCCAAGAGTTACGGGTACGAAACGAGTCAAGGCCGCGTCGTCTGCAAAGTGAAAGGACTACGCCTCAACGTGAGAAATCGGGCGATCGTGAACCTCGAGACCATGGTAGCCATGGTGCAAGGCCAAGGGGAACCCACACGGACGGTGGTGACGCCGCACGCCATCCACCGCAATACCCAAGACCGGACGTTGCACACCCGCCAAGAGACCAAGACCTTCAAGGTGGTGTACGACAAGAGGGTGCTCCACGGGTATCAGAGCTACCCTTACGGATACTAGAAACAAAGAGACTCTAGAGGAAAATTCTTTTATTGTTAAAAAAAGGAATTAAAAACCGTTGTTTTTATTACAAAAATTGTGTCTGTGAAAGTCTTTCAAGTCTTTTTCTTCAGGTGTTTGACGTTGCAACGGCTGATACTCTTGCCTTGGCGCTTGCCCGAAGGGGTCGTCGTTCGGATCGTTGTTTCGGTATGGCCGTCTTTCGATTTGCGACTCGTGATCTTGCGGACTGTTTGCGTGCCTCCTTGCTTGCTCTTTTTCCTCTTCCGGTTCACTTGAGCGATTCGGCGGTTCCAGAGCGCTTGTCCCAATCCCGAGGGTCTCGTTAGCGTTCGTGCCATGGTGTTAATGAATGGGGGATTAAAAAGGTTGCCAATTTAAAGGCGGTTTTTCGGTGGGCCCTCTACCAAAAGAGAGGCGGCGGCTGCCCCCACGGGAGAAGGCTTTGTACGGGGTCCTGGAGAACGGTGTTTCCTCTCGGAGGGGCGGGAGATATTTGTAGGGTTGGGGCGGGAGATCCTCTTGATACGCGGTGGGGGGAGACCGTTTAGGACGGGGCGTGTACTCTTTCTTCTTGGAGATCAGATCGCGGGGGCGGCGGACGAGATCTTTAGGAATTTTTTCTTCCGCTAGAAATTGCATGAAATCGCGGTAGTCGGGCGACGTGCGGGTGGAAGAAGGATGCACAGCCTCTTTAATCAGATCGGCGATTTGACTGCCCGGTAGGGTTTGCCCATAGAGTTTCACTTCCCCTTGCGCATTCCAGGAAATTTTCTGTCCCCCTTTCAGTTTCAACAGATTGACCAGCACCGACGCTAAAGGTTTGCTGGAGGGAGGCACGCGTCGTAAAGCGCCCCTTTGGCTCTGGGTTAACACTTTTGCCGCCACGGCCGTGAAGGGGCTAGGCTCAATGGTTTCGCGACGCCGGACGTATTTTTGTAGTAAATCTTGAAACTGGTCGGCGCTTGTCGGTTTCTCTGGGGTCTCTAGGACCTGCGCCATCGCCTTTTGGTACTGACTGAGTACTTTAACCCCTTTGGTCGTGTCCACACGAAGCTGTTGTTCCAACCACCGCATAGATTCTTCCGGCACCAAGACCATGCGCATGGGATTCTTCCCCGTGGCGGCCGCCTCGGCCTCTTTCATCGCTTTTTTCGTTTGCCCGGGTGTCGTTGCACTGCCCATCGCGTCACGGAAACTCCTTCTGGGGCTGGGGGATGGTGTGGGGGCCGCTTCCTTTTCCCTGTCTGGGATTTCTTCTTCTGCTGCCGCGTCTTATACTTTCTTCGGATTTGCTTCGCTGCCCGGACGATCCTGCTGGCTTTTTTTCCCGGTACGGTTTGGTGTTCCCTTTTTCGTAGACGGGCTAAAAATAACTGCCACCGGGCCGGGTCAATACCCGTGGGCACCGGCAAGTTGCGGATTTCTTTACCCATTCAGGACCAGATATAAGGCTGACTCAGTTCTTGGGCGTACTCTTCCGGGGAAGGGTATTTTGTCGTTGGGTACCCTGGGGCAAAATAACCTCCGTCTTGCTCCAGCTCTTTCTTGACCCTTAAACTTAACCCTCTACGGAACAACGCACCCTCCGGCGCAACGTACCCTCCGGCTTGGTCCAACGCTTTCTTGACTCCGTAGCCCACGCCTCCACTGATGGCGCCAGCGGCCACGGCTTTGCCAGCAAGAACGGCTGCGGCAATGAGGGCGGCGGTAGTGAAAATGAAACCCCCTCGCTGACCCACTGCCTTTTTAAGCTTGGCTTTCTGCAACGCTGTCGAGGAGGAGAGCAGAATCCTTTTCCTCACGGCCGGCGGTAGGGCTTTGTTGGCTATTTTTCGAAGTTTCGCCTTGATGGGGGCAAAGGCTTTCTTCGCGCGGGCGCCTATCGGAAAAGTCCCGAGCAAGGCGTTGTGCACCACTTCGCTGACGGCGTTGATTTGAGTGTGGCTCGCGGCCCAGATGAGTTTCTTTTTCTGGTTGAGATCCGCTTTGGCGAATTGACGGAGGAACGTAGCGCTGCGTTGAAGCAAGGGGGAGGCCATCACCACAAATGAACGGATTCAAGTTCAAGTTCAAGTTCGTTTTATTTTGCACTATTTCTTTTAAAGATAATTACACAAGAAAATAATTGTAGAAAGAAAAAGAGCGGTACGGTAATAATAAAATAGTTTTGAATTTCAAGAATGTGCATAGAGGTCAAAGGAGCCATAGGCTTTCTAGTTGACCTCTATCACAAGAAAAATAAATGAGGATATTTGGAGCACAGAAAATACATAAATATCTATTGTACAAATTTTCTTGAGTGGTAAGCGGCTAGAATTAATACTAATAGGAAGAATAATTTATTTACAATATTGATACATAATTATATGGAGACGTTGACAATACATTTATATATATGCAAAGAATAAAGATGGTATGAATATATTAATTCGATCTTAGTTATTGTTCTATATTTACAATTTTATACAATAACTTAGGCCTGGTTTTCAAGTAAAAATAATTTGTATTGTTTTTTAAAACTATTGTGTGGGAGGGATTTTATTTCTAACGGTATTTTTTCCCATAATCGTGATGCAAGAGATTTAAATCTCGATAGACCATAATTAGTTCTGGAAGCTGGTCTGTATAAGTTTTGGTTGGTAGCATATCTAGTATTATAATTATGAATATCAGTTGCAGAGGGGACTAAGTCGAAAAAAACAGGTGGTACACCTATTTTAACATATTTAATTTTGTGAACAAGAGTGGAGATTTTCAGATTAAAGGCATTGTCAAGTTTTAGAATTTGCAAAATTCTATAATATGGGGTGGCATTTTCAAATTTGCTAGCAAAGAAAATGCAGCGAACACATTTATTTTGCTTTGTTTTAATTTTACTTAGTCTAGTCTTAACAGCAGTACCCCAGGTCATTAGGCCATAACTCAAATACGAATAGATAAGAGTATAATAAAGTTGCTTTAGAATAGTAATAGAAATATGGTATCTTAGCTTACAAATAATTCCAATATTTTTGGCAATTTTATTATTAACATGTGTAATTTGAGTGTCCCATCGTAAGTGTTCGTCAATAAAAACCCCAAGATATTTAATATATGTTTTTTGCTCAATATTGCAAGCAGTTATTCTTATATTAGGATTCTTCTTAGGGGAGGTTATCAACATATAATTAGTTTTTTTTAAATTAATCGATAATTTGTTTGCTGCACAATATTTTAAAACATTAGCAAGCTCATCATTAATAACTCTTTCTAGTTCTTCAGAGTTATTTGAAGAATATAACATATTTGTATCATCAGCGAATATTCTGAAAAGGAGTTTTTGAGAGGAGTTTGGAAGGTCATTTATGTACAATAAAAAAAGTAAAGGGCCTAAAGTTGATCCTTGTGGAATGCCACAGGTTATGTTTCTCAGACTAGATTCTGTATTATCAATTTTAACATATTGTTTACGATCTGTTAAATAGCTTGAGAACCAATTATGTGGTAAACCACGAATTCCATATTTATACATTTTTGCCAATAAAATGTCATGGTTAATCGTATCAAATGCCTTCGAAAAATCTAGGAATATACCACAAGTTATTTTGTTTTCATCTATAGCCGTCTTCAGGTTTTCTATAGTTTCAAGTATTGCATATTCTGTAGAGTAGCCTTTCCTAAAGCCAAACTGATAATTAAATAGTATATTATATTTTTCAAGGAAGGACATCAGTTGGTCATATACCATTTTTTCCAGAACTTTACTGAATGATGAAATAATTGCTATAGGTCTATAATTACCTAATTCTGTTGCACAGCCACTTTTAAATATAGGGGTTACTCTCGAGATTTTAAAAATATTTGGTACAGTCCCTGTTAGAATTGATTCATTGAAGATTTTTGTAAAAGGAACAGATAATGGTTCACTTGCCAGTTTAATAAATTTATTTGGAATATTTATATATGCTTTATTTTCATTTAGTGTAGCAAATTGTGTTAAAACTTCGGCTTCAGACACAGGCGATAGAATAAAACTAGAGGATGGAGAATTGTTTATATATTGTGTGGGATTTACGAAATCGTTATTTCTAATCTTGCTTGCTAAAGTTGGACCAATATTAACAAAGTAGTGATTGAAATGTTCTGCAATATCAGCTTGTTGGGTCACAGTTTTATTATTATGAACAATTCTAATGGGTAAGGACTGTCCTTTTGTTTTACGTTTAATAAGAGTACCAATTAGTTTCCAAGTATGTTTTAGATTATCTTTATGTTTAAAAAATTGGTTGGAATAGTAGTCTTTTTTGCTTTTATCTTTCAAATGTGTAAGTATATTTGCATATTGCTTATATTCCCTAGTTTTCTGTGGGTCTTTGCTATTAAAATGTGTACGATACATTTTTTGCTTCCTTTTTATTGATTTAAGTATGCCAGCTGTAAGCCAAGGTTTATTGAGTTCTTTTTGTTTTGAATTAGAGGCCTGTTTCATTGGGGCATGTTTGTTAACAGTAGTCATTATGGCATTGATTGCATCATGTGTTTTTTCATTTAAATTCTTTCTTACATCTAAGACTTCTTCCCAATTTATTAATTTTATATCAGCCAAGTATTGATCCTTATTAAATTTAGAATAATCTCGATAATATTGTTTGCGACTAATTTTTTCCACTTGAGTTCGAACTATGCAGAATATTGGCAGGTGATCAGATATGTCAACAGTAGCAATTCCTGAAGTAATCTGGGATAAAGGTGTGTTGGTATAGATATGGTCAATAAGTGTTGAAGTGTGATCCGTTATTCTAGTAGCTTTGGTGATAACAGGGAGAAGGCTATTAGTAAATAGCATATCTAAATATTCTTCAGTCAGTGAATGTATATTACATTTAAAAAAGTCAACATTTATGTCACCAAATATGTAAATTTGATGTTTATTGGGGTTCAGTGTTTTAATAATGTTATTTAGTTGAGTAGTAAATTCTGCAAGATCATTAGTAGGGTGTCTGTATATACAACCAACAATTATAGGTTTTGCATTCTTTCCTGGATCAATTTGGGACCAACAGGATTCCACTAATTCCAATTCGAATTTGATATCTGGTCTAGGTACAGCTTTAATATTTTTAGCTATGTAGAGGCCTGCACCACCAGCATTAGTTAATGAATCAATATGAAGGAAATTATAAGAACGGATGTCAATATTTGTAACAGAATATTCGTTAAGTTTTGTTTCAGTAACTCCTATTATATCCGGTTTAATGTCTAAAGAGCAAATTATTTCTTCCAGTAGATCTAAATTTTTGGGAAGGCTTCTAACATTACAGTGAAAAATTGAGAGGGCTTTTGGGCCAGACTCATTCATAGCTTTGTTTAATTTTGAAACTGAAAAGTAATTAGAGTTAGGCGCGGCAAGCATCAAATCAGAGTCGCATTCGTCATGTTTATCTGGATTAGAAAACAAATCATAAAGGTCAAAATCGTCGTTTAGCAAACCAGACCAGCTTCCAAACATAGCATGAAATTCTCTATCAGATAGTGAATAAAAAGGGAGAGTACTTACAATTTCTTGAAGACCAGCCATTAGTTAATGAAGACAAGCTTATTAAGTTTACAAGGCTTCAGTAACCTATTGTACTATCTGGTCAAGATATTCATCGAACTGTTCATACGTGACAAAGGTTAATGGCGGCGAAGTGTCAGACTCTCTTAGCAAAATCCTTCCATTAACGGTCCAAAGATACTTGTAATGATAATTACGCTTGAATTCTAAAATACGCCCAAAAAGCCGCTTTCTATAGGGGGTGAGGCTTTCGTTAATATGGATAGCAGCGTTGTGCTTGATAGCAACTGATTCTGGTTGGGCTCGGACTGTCGGCAGATCTTTGGTCTTCTTTGTCCTTAATTGGCCTCGCTTCTTGTATATTTCTTCGCGTTTTGATCTCCTAGTGAATTTCACGATGATCCGATCTTGGACCTTCTTTGTAGGCGGGAGTCGATGGGCTATAGAAATATCCTGATCGTCTAGTTCCACGCCAATTACGGTAGCCATTTCTTTGATGAGCTTAGCGGGATCGTCGTTCGGGACAATTGGGATTCCTGTAATTTCAAGCGAATCCCTCCTCGTATACTGTTCCAGTTCATCGAGGCGGCTCTCGAGTCTGTAATTGCCATCTTGCAAGAAGTTGGCATCTTTCTCGATTTGTTGTATCCGGCCTTCGGTTCCTTGAGCTTGCTTCTTAATGTCTTGGACTAGAGCCACAAGAGTATCGTATTGGTTAGAGATGAATTTTTGCGAAGCTTCTATCTCGTCGAACTTTCGGTTTAAAGCAACAATTTTTTCGTTCAATGGCTTCGCTTCCCGTTGTATTTCCCGTTGTATTCCCTGGGGGGATTAGCCTATAAAGTGTACCCAATCCCTTTTGTCCAGGATCTCTTCGGTACGGCTGTTCAGAGGGGGCCGTCGTCGTAAAGCACCCCCACGTTGAAAAGGGGGATGGAAGGTTGTTTTTTTGTTGGGCCTTTTCCACACCGCCCCACGAAGTGATTGGGATGTGGCGCCGCCCTTTGGTTTTTTCGCTCTTTTAGCCGTGGGGGTCTTCTTCTTCTTCTTCTTCTTGGAGCCTCCTTGTTGTTGGCTCTTTCGTAGTTGTTGTTGCATCGTTTTGGCGGTGTTGGCAAAAAAATGGGGTTTTCCTCGTTGGTGGTACATCGCTTTACCGATGTTGCCCATAACGTCAAGGCTAGGTTTTAGCATGGGGGTAATTTCCTTCTTCAGTTCCGCCCAAATACCCCCTCCCTTTTGATCCTCCTCCAGCACGTAGGCGTGATGCTGTTTCCCCTCCTGGGAGAAAATGTGGGTGCGCAACCGGATTTGGGGTGGGGTCCTGGGGTGCAAATCGAAGAGGAGGTAGCCAAAGGGGCGTTGGGTAGCGTCCTGGTAGGCCCGCATCACCGCCGGCACTTGCCCCGGAAAGGCTAGCTCGGCCAATTTCCGGAGTTGCAACGAATCCCGAGCGTTTTTAAAAGCCACCAGGTAGTGCGCGTTGATGGAAATGGTGCGCGCGTACTTGCCTGGCGGGAAAATGTTCTGGGTCAGGTACAGCACGGAAATGTTGTGGTGGTGTGAGCCTTTGGTGAACAGGTCCACCACCCGTTCGTCCTTGGAGCCTTCTTTCATCAAATCGTCCAGGATCAAGAGGCCCGGCTTGCCGCGAAAGAGGGCGTACGGGTCGTCGGGAAGCCCCTCCACAAATTTCACCCCCAATTGTTTTTGCATGGCTGTGAAACAGTGTTGCCAGGCGCTGCCATAGCAGTACACGATCGTGAGGGGTGGGTGGGTAAAATGGGACTTCGCATGCTGCAGGAGTCTTTCGGTGAACACCGTTTTTCCCGATTGACTCTGTCCCGTGATCAAGATATTGCAGGGCGCTTGGAAACGGACATCCATCGCGCCTCACACCCTTCCCAAGAATAACAAGACATTGAGGAGGGGAACTTGTTTTATTTTATTTTTGTATTTTCTCTCAAACTGATAACACATTGATCGTGAAGGGAACTGCCTTGCTGCCACCGCGCCACACTCCGGCGCTGGTACTGGCGCTGCCAGGCTTTGAGGGCCCGGTCCCTGGTTGTCTTGGTCTTCCACTGCTGGAGGTTCTGCAGGACCTCCGCCATGGACCGTCCGTGAGCTCGGTGCAGGAGGTAGTACAGGCAATAACTGCCGCACACGTTGGACTTGTTCCCTTGCAACATTACGTTGTTTTCCCTATGCTGGGCGTTCCCCTGACGCACGTACTCTTGCAACCCGTAATAAGAGGCGGGAAAGCCATAACTGTCGAAGAATTCATTCAGGCCTTGGCGCGGAAAATAAAAGGCCAACCAATGGGTGCCTGGTCCGTCGGCGTTGTCGGTATTGAGAATGAACGAGACGGGGCGGGTCACGCGGCGGGGCCGTAGGTCCATGGGAAACACGCCCCGAAACGAGGCGCGGAGCCACCAATCGTGATGGGCCAAGCCCGTCAATTGCGACGTGTAGGTGGTCATCTTACAACTTTTTCACTTCTCGGCTGCTGTTGATTTCGTACGCGGCGTCAAACTCGCAGTTCACGTACACCGATAGGGTCTCGGCGACCCCTGCTGCAAACTGAAGTCGGATGCCCACCGTCCCGTACTGTTGTATGTTCATGTGTGAGGCGTTGCCACTGCCGTCCGGGGTGAAGTCAAAACACAGGATGTCGTACCCCTTGTCCCAATCGGTCCGTGTAATGTCAATCCCATGGTTGGCACTCATGGCGCCTTGGGACAGGAACAAGGTATTGTAACCGTCCAGGGTTTTCCCAGTCGCAAATTCGAGGCGGGAGAAGGGGGTGGGCGTACAGTCGATCGTGACCGTCGCGCGGGTCATATCAAACCTTTGGAAATGGAAGGGGTTCTTTTTCAGAGCTCCCAAACTGTTCGCACTCCCCATCAAGGCAATACGCATGCGTCGGGGGATGCGTCCGCCCAGGAAATCCCTTTTCTCAAAGGTAGTGTCCCCCAGGGAAATGGTGAACATCCGTTCTTCTTCGCTGTTGTAAGGGTAGAGGACGGGCTGGGACACGAGTTTCACTTCGATGCTCTTCATGAAGTCCTTGTTGCAGACGCTGACGCGGCGGAAGAAGGTGACCCGCTTCAGCACGATTTTGGCGGCGGCCGCTTCCGCCGCCGCACTGTCCCCCATGAGGGCGAAGGCGTTGCTGGCTGGGGTGAGGCGGAATTCTAGGGGCACTCCGTTGAGGAGTAGTTTGTTGGTGAAGGCTGCGTCAATGTAAAACATCCCAGTCAGTTCCACCATGTTGCTTTTCTTGACGTAAGCCGCCCTCACATTCAACCCTGTGTTGTCCCCGTCGATGGCGAAAACATCCATGGCACCGGCCGCGTCCTTGTAGTACAGCCCCGCGGTTAGGTAGGATTTCTTCGCGTCTGGGGTATAGTTGAGTAGGGTGCTGAGGTAGGCTTTGTAGGGGTAGGTTTTGGTGCTCATGGTCATCCATTCCCCGTTCAAGGCCATATCTATTTGTGACCAGAGGGAATGAAACCAATTGTTGACGGGGCCCAGCTTCAAATCGGCGGTCAAATTCTCTCCGTTGGCTTTCACGAGGTTGGCCGTCACCTTGAAGTAACTTCTAGGCAGCACAGTGTAATAGGGACTGGCGGGGAAGTAAAATTCCACGGGCGACCTGGACAAGAGGGCCGATTTGGGGGCGTGCTCCGACCAATAGCCTCTTTCTTCGACCGCTTGGGCCAATTCCTTTCCGAAAAAATCCAAATGGGTGTTGTAGCCGCCCAACATGTTGGGCAGGGGCGGTTTGCCCATGCCTGCGACCGTAGTCATGGTGTTCAATAATCGTCGTCAAATATATCTCTCGCGACACGTGCACGCTTGACGGCCTTCGAAGGAATGAGAGGGGGAACGTTTCCTTTTCAGAGCACGCTTCACAAATTCCAATGTCACCACCACGGTCGCTGTTGAGGTGAATGAGATGCGCTGGCCTGCCTCGTCGGTTATAAGGATTTCCAGCGTGTCAAACACCGTTTTGGCGAGCGGGAAGTACCGCATGACCGGAAAGTCTCGTTCCACCACCTTGTTGTAAGGGACCTGGACCGCCACGACCCTCAGCAAGGGCGCTTTCACATCCCCCACGATGTGGGGCTCAATCAGATCGCAGTACACGTACAAACTGCGCACGGGTTGGTGTTTAAAATCGCGATTGAGCAGGTAGGGTTTGGTCGTTGAGAATATCAGGCCGGAATAATAGGTGGACCAACACTCGGGCTGATACCCCATCAGGGGTCGTAGATTCTTGACTATGTTCTCGGTCTGCGAAAAGTATTGGGGCTTGTGCCCGTCGCCAAACCCCAACAGCTTGGCCATCCAAGGGCTCATGACAAGATGCACGTCCGCCTGGACGAGTCGAACGGTCAGCCTTAAGGACCCTTTGGGGAGGTTGGGGAGCCAATTCCATACCACAGGAGGGGAGAAGTTCGGAAGGGCCACTACGACAGCTTTGGCGTTCGCGTAATTCCCTGTCGGTAACACAAAGGTGGATTTGATCTTGTGATGCTTGTACAAGGCGATAGTACCGTATTCCCTGGTCGCGGTACCCAGGTAATACACGGTTCGGTCTTTCTTCGAGACCGACGCTGGGATCATGATGGCTTTGTCCGAGATCACCGAGCCCGTGCAGACCCCAACGAAACTGGACATCAAGGGGGTGGCGGGACCCGGTTTTTTCATCATGTATTGGGGATGCGCGGCGGTCTTTTTGGGATCTTCCTCCAAACCGATCATGTAGGCCAGTGGAGGGGGGAGGGCTAAAATGTACCCGTCCGTTGAGGTTTGTTTCAATTCCAGGGTGGTCTTGGCCTTTGTTTTATCGAGGCGTTCCGGCAGGACGTTAAATGTTTTGAGGATCGCTTGGAACCCTCCTTGCACCAAAGCCCGACGCAGAGCATAGACCAGTTCTGTGACCGTTTCGAAATGCTGGGAAGCAAAGGTGAGGGTGGTTGAGGTCTCTTCTTCTTGGCGAAGTTTTTCTTGGATCAGTATAAATTGGCGGTCTTGCTCTTTAGGGAACAATTCATCCCAGGCGCGTGGAAATTGCAGGTGGCAGAGGGCCATTTCCCACCGCCGGTCCAAGACCAACATCTCCGGGAGACGGATACGAAAATGGGATCCCATGTTATTGGGAAAGGTAGCCCTGCTGGCAATGCTAGGCAATGTCATCCAGATGCGGTCGGGGTCCATGCTTTCCGGAAATGGAGGGTCACTTCCACCTTAG
Source organism: Actinernus sp. WN-2022 (assembly GCA_030867875.1). Taxonomy (NCBI): domain Eukaryota; kingdom Metazoa; phylum Cnidaria; class Anthozoa; order Actiniaria; family Actinernidae; genus Actinernus; species Actinernus sp. WN-2022. Next base: position 23,744,878 of record JAOWCC010000019.1, read on the forward strand.
AGGTTTGTGGAAATGAAACAAGTTTCCCGTGCTCGTCGGTTATAAGGATTTCGAAATCCTCAAACACCGTCTTGGCCATCCGCCTGTAGAACATGGGGGCAAAGTTGCGTTCTTGGACCATGCCGTCGTCGCCCCCTGAAAAAAGGACTCTCAACAAGGGGGCTTTCGTATCCCCCACAATACTAGGTTCCACCAAATCACAGTACATGTAAAGTGTCTTCTTCTCCTGGGGCCTGGGGAAGACCAGAGTCGTGACCGCCATTTCCCAGTCCGGAGACAACTCGTACATTTGCGGGAGATGGATACGGAACCGGGACGGGGCATTGGTGTAGATGGTGGTACTCACCCCGTTGGTTAAGGTAATGTAAAATTCCTCACCCTCTTCCATCCTCTCTCTTTCTCCCCACTCAAACACAAATGAATCAGGCAAGCGGGACAACAAACTCTTTTATTTCTTTTTTCTACCATACGTTTGGGTCTGGAGCTGAGTGACCGGGACCCAACTGTTAAATTTAGTGGGTACCCTTCCCATTTCACCAAGACTTCTTCCTGGTTCTTCTTCTTGCCGCGGCGGCGTTGCAACACCGTTTCAATGATAAAGAGACTTTCTTTTTCCACGGCCACCGGCGTCATCTCGCTTTCGTAAAACGTCCCCCGCAACCCCTCCTCGCTCAGGTCCTCCAGCCGGTAGACGGGAAGGGTGCGGTAGTCCAGCCGTTGCCGCACCGTGAACACTTCCTCCGACCAGTTGGCCAGATAGCTTTTCTCAAAATGACCTTTGGTTTTGCTAATCCGTACCGTGTCGCCGGGACGGTACAACGGTTTCTTCGGTTTCCTCTTTAGCGGCGGCGGCCCTTTTTCCCGGTACAAGACGGCCCTCACCTCGTGGTCGTTGAAGGGCGTGACGGTGATGGGGGCGCGTCGAATACTGCTGTGGACGGCTCGGTTGTACCCGAGCACCAGCTGCGGGAGGACTTTCCAATACTCTTTCTTCCCGGTGGCCGTGAAATATTTGTACATGCGCCCCTTGAGCGTCCGGTTGAACCGCTCGGCAATCTGGGCTTTGGTTTCGTTGTACGTGACGAAAAAGGCCACGTCGTTCTTTTTTAAAAAGGCCTGGAACTTACGGTTGGTAAATTCTGTCCCGGCATCGGTCTGCAACCGTAAAGGTTTCCGTTCGCGAAACACTTGGGTAAAGGCGCGCACCAATTCCTCCCCCGTCTTGTTCTTTTGACGATGGTCAAAATGTGTTTGGTGCCCTTGTTGAAGGAACTCGTGGCTTGCATGTCCATCAGATCCGCCTGCCACTGCTCGTCGAGAGCCAGCACGCGCACGCGCCCTCGCAGATTTTTTTTTCGAAAAGGGCGGTGCAACGTAAAGGTCAATTGTTTTTTCAGCCACGCTAAAGTGGTGGTGCGTGTCACCCTTACTTCGTTAGCCGCTTTCACTAGACGGGCAGCACCCCCAAAGGCAGCAGGGCTGCTGGGGTCGTAATACAACGCCTCGAGCAGCGCGGAAGGATTCTTTTTCTTCTCCTTCTTTTTCCCCATAATCCTCAAAATGAGAGCCCTGGATAATCACTTTTCCTCCGCAACACGCCAAGAGACAACGGACACGTTTCAAAATGCCGTGGCACTTGAGGGACGGACCTCCTCCTCCGCCGCAGGGCATTCTGTACTCTCCCCGAGTCTAGCGCGCGGAACCCCCTTATACTTTTTCCCCTCCCTAGAAAAAAAGAGACGACAGACACCCAGCGTTCCTCCTCTTTTTTTTTTTTTTTTTTTTTTTACACGAAGCAAAAGGGAGACAGGGGCACGTCTCTGGCAGATTCTTGGACCGTAGGGTACTGGCTCTCGTAGGTGCACCTCCTTCCACTGTCTTCGTACAATTTGTAGGTGAAGGTAGGGGGGTTGGTGAAAACGACGGCCGATTGCTTGTTTATGCAGGTCCCGCATTTTAGTTCCAGATAGATCTTCTTCAAGGCCTTCTCCAACAATCCTGGCGCGAACGGTCTTGTCAACTTCTTATTCTTGTCTTCCGCCTCCTCCTCGAACAGGTCACACGCAAAACTGTGTGCCATAGTGTTGAGGTAAGGGAAGAGTCCGTCCGCCACTGGGGTCTTCTCGTGCACCATGGTTTCCATTGTTTGCGAGGGGTACCTGTCGTGAATTTCAGTGACGTAATGCATGCCAAAACGTCTCACTTTGTTGTAGAGGGTATTGTTCTCGACCGCATACTTCCGTTTCTGGAACAAATGGGAGATCAGGGTCGCGACCAACTCTTTCTGTATAGCGTGGTAGGTTCCTTGGACATACGCACGGAAGGTGGTTTCCAGGATCACCAGCCAAGTCGCCTTCCCCTCTTCTGTTTCCATGAACAAATCGTCGAGGGTCGCCGTACTTCCATGGGTCAGCGTAAAATGAGGTTTAACATGATTGACCCCCCGCCTCTGCAGCACATGGAAGGTCAACCGGTCCACAAAGTAACGCACGGCTGTCACGAACCAAGTCAGATTTTCTTTTGGCCTCTTCCTCTTTCTCTTCTCAGCCATCCTCTCTTCAGCCTCCTCCTCTTCTTCCTTCCTATTCTCCCTCTTCTGTCTCTTCTCACTCTGGACGGGGAGTCCTTCTTCCATGGCATCGTCGTCGTCGTCGTCGTCGTCACACTTGATCGACGCGATTATCTCGGCCACCCTCTTGTTGGAAACTTGTTCTTCTTCTTCTTCCTCATCCTCCTCTTCTCTCTTTTCCACTTCGTACTTCTCTAGGGCTGTGTTCATGTGGCCCCTCAAGACATTGAAACGGTCCTGCACAGGGATCAGTTGGTTATCCCCCTTCGTCACAGGACTGTCACAAGCATGATGTTGACGATAGATCATACTCTCGAGGTGACCATACTACCGCCGAAGTGGTAGGCGATACGGTACACCCGTTCGCTTCGCCAGGACTTGGTCCGCAAATCCTGAACGTAGTCGTACAACTCAAACTCCGAGTAGTCGTAGAGTTGCTGCCATACCCGGAGGGTGTAGTGGTCCCAGGTAGGTAACAGAAGGTCAAACTGTTCTTTCAGGAGCTGGTTCGTGACATGGGGGAGTAACTGCTTGATGGCGTTCTCGTGGTACTGCCTCACCTGGAACTTACTTTCTTTAAAGCTCAGTCCGGTATCGAAATAGCCGTCCAACCTCATGGTGGTCTGGGAGTACCGCACACACAGATGGAAGTACAGGTAGGTTAGGAAGTGTTCGTATTCTGTTATGAGGGCTCGCTCTCTCTTGTACCGGGGGTCTTGCACTGGTCCGGGGGTAGGTGGTCTTTGTCAAAATGGGCACGGGACGCCGAATCTATGTCCATGTAGTGGGAACAGATAAGGTTCACTACTACCCTCCCCTCCGCATTTAAGGTTTCGGCGTGGTACCAAAACTCACGGGGAAGGGCCCGTTGGGTACGGCAACGGTACAAGTAGCCCTGCGTTCCCCAGACCAGGTCCTCACGCATCCGCGTCTCGCATACCTCGTACCACATCAGTTCCAGACCCTGCTTCAGAGGAAGCCACCGGAACAAGAACCTCGCCATCTCCTTCAGGAAATTGTGGCGTAAGGACTTGTGGGGCCAATCGGTTTCCTCGCTCAACTGATGTTCCAGGGCCATCGCATCCATTTTCGCGAATTCCTCATCGACAATTTCAAGCATCATCGCTTCCATCTCTAGCCGCTCTTCGGGGAGCACATCTATGCAGAGCCAATACGACAAACACCCCATCATCATGTACTCCAGTTCCTTCAAGTACCTCTCCTCCAACGCGTTCTTCAAGTCAGGGAACTCCATCTTTACTACCTGTGCTAGTTTCAACCGGTTCCAGGTCTCCCGTTCGGCCAACAGGTCTCGGTAGAGGTATCCCAAAAGGTACACGCACACACACCTCATATCCTCCTTGTACTTGAAAATGATCTTGTTGTTGCTGTCGTGCTTAAACACCCACGCGTCCTCCGCGTTATAGCCGGAAGTCTTCAAGGTCAAAGCTTTGCGTTTGCCCCCCCGTTGGGCCACTTGCTGCACCCGCTGAAAACAATCCCCGTTCGCGTAGGAGACTACCGCCATGTACAGGGAGGCCAACGTGACGTGCATCGGACTCATGGGAGGGAGGTCGATATGCCTCTGATAGGTGTTCATGAGGTGTATCCTCTGCAGAAATCCTCCAAACAATTTGGCCATGTCGTCCGTCCCTTTTTCCCACTGTTTGCCTCGCCACGTTTGCAGAATGGTGTACGCTTGGTCGGTAGTGAATTGTTTTATTCCAGCTGCCACACAGTTTGGATTTTTTTTCTTAGGTACAGGTTTAGGATCCGTATTAGTAATTTGATCAACTTCAGCCATAGCTTATAACTTCGTTGTGGTTAGCTTCAATACGTTAACATTACGTTAACATTACGTCAATTACGCTTCAAAAAATACGTTAACATTACGTTAACATTATGTTAATTACGCTAAAGATTACGCTAATTACGCTAACATTATGTTAATTACGCTAAAGATTCTTTAAATTTGAATATGCCCCAAGTACTTCATCGCTTTGTGGGGTAGCCACTTCATATTCGCTGACTTCGGCGTCCTGTTCCGCTGGCATATAATGGCTAACAATGTGACAAAAGGCACTAGTTAGTGCTACAAGTGAGCCTGCTGTGTAGGACAATGATCCAGCCAGGGCAGATCTCTCGTTTCGGACTAAGCGGTCTTCTCGTAGATCTTTCAACAGTTCTTGTTGAGAATCTATAGGCACCGCGCATGCGAGTACACGAGTTGCTAGACCTAGTGCTCTATCCACTAAGCAGTTATTTATTTGCTTTGCTAAGACGGCCTGATATCTACGATATAGGCGTTCTATGTCTTTATCAGGTAACTTAGAAATGTCCCCAATAGAAAAATCCTTCCCTAGATATTCTTTTGTCGTACCAGTCACAGCTAGAATAGAAAGAGCTTCCCGATAGTCACCTATTTTTATGCTGCGATCTTCATCGGTGGTATGGCGACAAGCTTCGCAGGTAGCTCCGCTACTTGCTCTACTGCGGGTTATGGGTGGAGGACATGTCACATCCTCACCTAGTACGTCTTTGAGGGCTTCATCCATATCAATATTGGACATGTTATATTAGTATGTCGTGGTATATCACAGGAGCAGGTAACTCTAACATAATGGCAAAAGGACTTCGTAAACAAAAGCATAGCTGAGAAAACGTGTGGGCCTTGAGCTCAGATTGCAACTTTTTTTCTCATCTCCCTCTTCACCTTCGCCGTAGTCCTCGAAGAGTTTCTTACCATCTATAGCCGACACCAAATGAAAGGCCACTACTATGGCTATATTTTCACGAAAGGGTTTGGAGATACTTGTGAGTTGCTGGGTGAGCACCCAAACCGAAATACCAATATGGCGAGCAGAAAAGCCCAGTTTCGAAAGATTGCTAGTCCTTCCTTTTACATCCTTCGAAGCGGCACAATCGTCTAGGATGAAGAGAGTATTGGTTCCTTCGTAGTAGGTGGTACACACCCCCAATACCGCATTGATGGCATCCTGTGAGGGTGATATGACGCGAAAGTTTGTGTCGCCTATAGCGAAGCCGCGATAGGTTTTGTTGTGGTCATATGTGGGGCATATCAATACGATGTAGTCAAATTTTTCACGAAAGGCTCCGCGAAGCTGTTCCACAAGAAAAGCCGTTTTTACACAATTTGTTGGCCCCACAATCAGGGCATTAAATGGGATTTGTTCTACTAGTGCATCCATCTAATATTTGATATTTAACAGCCCCCCACGTTCAATAGTTGGCTGAGCATCAGCAAGCACAAATAAATGCATATTAACAATTCCTGAGTCGCCCTTACGATGAATCCTTAGCTGTAGATTTTGGCCACTGCCTATTTGGGCCAGACCATCTCCATGAGTATTACTATCTTTAGAGGTACGACAGTCAATGAGTACAGCGAACTTGTTCTCGTAAAACTTTTGCGGTGTCATGGATGTAGTTCTTTCTCGTCCCGACGCCCCACAAAACCAATTCTTTGCTGACTCCCAAAAGTCCTCTGGTAGCATCCCAGCAGGAAAGAGATCGTTAGGGCGTCCATTTACGTCCATCTCGACCTTGGTGATACCCGGATTTACGAACTTCTCGCTGTCTCGGGTGCCTGCGGTATGTTGCTCCACAAAGAGAAGAAGAAGTCCAGTTAATGAGCGACGAAGGATGTTTACGTTTGCAGATACAAGTGTGTCGGTTGATCGGTTGACTGGAATGGTACTGAAGTATGCGATGTGGTTGTATTGGTTTGGTATTCAAGCTCAATGTTTGTGAGCTGATATGTACCTATTTTCGTGCTGTCAGATCCAACTATTACGTCTGTGGCTGGCGCTAGAGTCAATGCGAAGGATAAGACTTCGTGTAGTGCGTGTGGATAAAAGACGCCGTAGGTCGTGATAATATCGTGATCAATAGGTATTCTGTACTTACTACCATATACAGTCAGCATTGCATTGTCAGTCGCATTCGAAGTGACTGCATTTGCGGCCTTGGAGCGAAGTTTGTTCACGTTGCTGGATTGAATACCCTGTGCTATACTCGCCTCTCGTTTTGGCTTAGATAGATAGAGATCTCTATATACCTGTGGTAGATCGATCCTAGGACAATTTTCTAAGATATCGAGATTCATTTTTGTGACCCGCTGCGATACCAAACAGCGTCCGACGTTGGCCACCAGATAGTTGTCTGCATGACCTCCAGATAGAGTGATATTGGCTATGAGTGCCAGACTATCAGGTACTAGAAGTCTGTTTTCGCCGAGCGTGGGAACATCAACTCTCAAAGTCACACCTGGATTGGCCGTTGCGGGGTTGAAATTCATACGATAGATAGCACGTCTGGTTTTGAGAGATTCACCCTCTCTAGGAGCGTGATCAGGATGGAGCTTTGATGATATCATGTTTCCTACCACATAAATTGAATATTAAACCCTTATATCTGTTAGGAGATATCTTCAATATGGCGGAGGCGCGTGAAGAAGAGGTCGATACCGCAGATAAAGAGGGGGCTAAGACTGAAGAATATAGGAGATACTCTGAACGCGACACCTTGAATACTCTGCATAACCAACTGGAGAACCTGTTCCCACCCATATCAGACACTCCAGTAGGTGGTGAATCAATAGAGCTGAAAACCCGACACGACTATAACAAGCAAGGTGCTCGACCTAAGCATCAGGAAACAACATTCATCCATGTGGGAAAGGGTATGGTCTTCACTGATCGAATCGCAAAAGAAACGAGTGAAGATATGGTCAAAACGATACGGAATTTCTATTCAGATGTAGGTATACGTGGTACGTTAGAGGTAACTACCGCGGATGATGGTAGAATCGAAATCCATGCGATGGGTAGCGAAGAGAAGCCTATCCCTTTGACCACTAAGAAAGGAGAGGCATACAAAAAGATGGGAAAGGACCTCAAAGGGGTCTTAGGGCCTACGATGAGAGAGGCAAAAGAGCATGTCGAACTGGGAAACCGGAAGATAGTAGAGCATCTCAAGAATAATAAAGAGATATTTCAAAGCCCTGAGTCAACTCCAGCTCAGAAAGAAACAGCTAAGAAGGAGATAATCGATGATCAAAATAAACTAGATGACTTCGAACGTCGAGAAGAATACCTCAATGAACGCACACCGCTGCGAGACCGTATTAAATCCATTTTCAAGAAGTACGGGGTTGGCGTAACTGGCGTGGTGGTCGCAGCAAGCACTGTGATTGGTGTCATAGTTTCCAAGTTGTTGAATGGTCCAAATAATACCCCAGATGATGATGGGGTGTTTAATAAAATAAAAGAAGCAATAAGAAGGGGGTTAAAGGTGGCTGGAAAGGGGTTAGAGGAAATAGGAAAGAAGCTGGGGGAAATCCTACCTAAAATGCTTGGACCAATTGTGAGCTTTCTATTTAGTATGGCTGGCAAGGCTGTGGGGTTATTAGCACAGAATGTTTGGCTGTTAATCGTGGCCGTAGTCGTAGTCGTAATAGAGCAGTATAAATCATTGGGACGACGATAATCAGCGAAACATCATCCATGTGGCTGCGGCCGCCACAATAGCCACGACTACTAAGTTAGTTTCGTGGGTGGTAATCACGTTTGCGACTGGCGCTGGTGGTGGCACTGGTGGTTGCTTTGCGGATTGCTTTGACGTGTCTTCCGACACGTATGTGCCGACTGCAGCCCCTTGAGTTGATGGTTTTTTATGCACTCCATTGATGCCATTGATTCCGGGCTGCATATCTTCGCTGACTATCTTAAGGTTATTGTTATACCCCATCACAGGTTTGAAATGTAGATCCATGTTGCCTGGAAGAAGCCATACCCCCGGAGCGACTGCATAGTTGAGACGCATATTGTCGTCTCCGGTGATCTTTTGAAAACGCTTTATGCTAGCGGCGATTCCTCTTGGTGCTACGATTTCGTCTTCGAGCAGAGAAAGAAACTTATCACGAACCTCCTTTGCATGTCCAGACTTACTAAGTATTGATCCTATTGCTAGGTTCTGCGCCCCAAGTACGCAAATCACGTATGCCTCAATGCTTTGGTTTAACCGGCCGCGACCAACGACTGTCAATCCCGGATGGGTGTTAGCTGTGGCTGGGACAAATTGCTTCCACTGCTCAGCTGCCTCTTCGTTTATGATGCGCGTCCTTCCAGCGTCGAGCTCTTTATCAGGGTCTCCACGAAGGAATGCCTTCATTTCGTACTCATCCATCACCAAAAGTGGGGTTTACATTCCACCGCTTATCTGCCAGTATCCATGTGGATGTGGTGCCCAGGCCTGTCATACGCCCTTCTCGGAACCGAAAATCAGTTTTTAGAGAAATACCAAAATCTTTAAAAATTCGGCGGTAAACCGCTCTGTTGTGGGGGTTGTTCCAAGCAGTCCATAGGGAGGTTCCAGGAAGCGGAGCACCTATCTCCTGTAGGATCTTACGAGCTGTAAAATATATGTGGAACCTTGGCAGTGATACGACGCGCCTTGGTAGATCTTCCAGCATCTCCACGTAGATCCCACAGCCTTCTGTGGCTAGAAACATAGCAAAGTTGACCTGTTGTGGCCAGAAATCGCTGTTAGGGCCTCGTAGCCACTTATAAATGTCAACCATCTTACCCCCTGTGGGGCCTCCACCAGCTCCGCCACCATATAACACAACGAGGTCTGAAAAGATGTCTGGGACACCTACGGTGAAATAACTATCATCATTAACATAAATGTCTAGATCTTGGAGTTGAAAGGATTTTTTACCCCATAAATCGGATGACCAATCTGGTGGAAGGCGCATTTTCCTGGACTTGTCTGCTAGTAGTAGAGACTGTGGGAAACCCCCAACCGTCACGTGTTTGTGTATGTCATGTGGTGCATTATCGGGTTGCGTCTGGCTTTTTTCAGTTGCCTTGTGTTGCCGCTCGGCTAGTACCCTCTCGTAAACTGTTTTGGTATGAAGGGCTATGTTAAGCGCCCGGCCTGTGTCTCCAAGCCAGCCCATCAACTTACCTCCTCCATCTGTCGTAGGAGGGCATTCCTCTGTGAACACCCGGTGGGACATTCCCCCGTAAATGAAATTGACGTTACCCCCACCACTAGGTTCAAAGTATCTGAACGTAGCATCTGGAAATAGATACTTGAACTGCTGCCAAGCCTTATCTGCCATGCTTATTGAACATATGATATTGAAGTAAACTTCAGGCTTTAATATGGTAATCTTAAATGTCACCTATCCTACGGCCGACCTATTCTTATCAATAATATTTCGCTAGTTGAGGTCACTTTCGAGAATAGTTGGTGGAACCTAGCAGAGAATGCGACTTTCTGGTGGGCTACCGAAGGTGTGGGATTCCCATATGAGGTTCCTAAGGGGCACCACAATATAGCGAGCCTTCGACAATTCTTCGCGCCCGCAGTCGGTGCTAGCATCATAAAAATCGAGAAACCCCATCATAGGAGGGCTTGGAACCTAGAAGTCAAGAAATCGATTCTATTTAGCGGAAATCTCTGCAAAATGTTGGGCATTAATAAAGATGGGATTGCTACGCGACTAAAAGTAGGTAATTACGAAGTGTCGATCCAGGATGAAATCGACATGGTGTATGTCCACTGCGATGTGGTGGATTCTAGCTTCTCAATTTTCGATGGAAAACCATCAAAAGTACTGGCTAGCTTAGATATCCGAGGCGATAGGTTCGCAAAGAATACTTACTCTATAATACTTACTCTTTAGGAACAATGCAGAAATACATTCGCCTCAAAATTTGCGATGAGAAAGGCAATATCATGGACTTCCGTGGGCGACCTATACGATACGTATTAAAGATTGAGTAAATCATATGTATACATACATAATGGCAAGCGATTCGATTAAAACAATTCCAACGGCACCACAGATCTATCCACAGCTCGGCCTAGGAGGGCAAGAGAACTTTCGTTGGCGAGATGTCCGTGATACGCTCGAGAGCATCAAAGCCCAAGGAAAACACTACGAAGGTGTGCGTAAAAAATATGCTCGTGCGCAGAGCATAGTTCACGTCGTCGCTGTGGCAACAGGTAGTCTATCCGGGGCTGGTGTTATAATTGGCCTGCCACTTGGCGTTATCGGCGGACTCTGTGGGATAATTTCGGCCGCTACGACTATTGAGGCTAAAAAGCTTGGAACGAAAGTTTCTAAACATGAGAAAACCGCTATGTTGGCGAGAGCGAAAATTAATACAATTCGTGATCTAGTGTCAAAAGCCTTACGCGATGAAAATGTGTCTGATCCTGAATATAATCTCATCCTCGCTGAGGCAGAAAAATATGAAACTATGAAGGTCGAAATTCGCCACAAAACGGGTTCGGGTGAAAAAAGTGTGGAACAAATTCGCTCCGATGTGCAAGAAGAAATGAGAGCAAAACTGAGGTAAAAATTGATATCTCATATGAGAAAAGTGAGCGTGGGCGATATTTACACTTTTCTAAGCGATTCGTATAAATTAATTTGTATGTCGAGTTCGTATGCAAATTTCTGTCTCGATGCGGTGGCGATTGCAGCTGCTGCGGTAATAAAAGCCCTTCTAACGCGTCGGAATTATTTTAATAGCATCACGAAGTCTATGAATAGAAAGTTTCTCACGCGTCGGAATTATTTTAATAGCATCACGAAGTCTATGTTTCTCACGCGTCGGAATTATCTTAATAGCATCACGAAGTCTATGAATAGAAAGTTTCTCACGCGTCGGAATTATTTTAATAGCATCACGAAGTCTATGTTTCTCACGCGTCGGAATTATCTTAATAGCATCACGAAGTCTATGAATAGAAAGTTTCTCACGCGTCAGAATTATTTTAATAGCATCACGAAGTCTATGTTTCTCACGCGTCGGAATTATCTTAATAGCATCACGAAGTCTATGAATAGAAAGTTTCTCACGCGTCGGAATTATTTTAATAGCATCACGAAGTCTATGTTTCTCACGCGTCGGAATTATTTTAATAGCATCACGAAGTCTATGAATAGAAAGTTTCTCACGCGTCGGAATTATTTTAATAGCATCACGAAGTCTATGAATAGAAAGTTTCTCACGCGTCGGAATTATTTTAATAGCATCACGAAGTCTATGAATAGAAAGTTTCTCACGCGTCGGAATTATTTTAATAGCATCACGAAGTCTATGTTTCTCACGCGTCAGAATTCTTTTAATAGCTTAACGAAGTCTATGAATAGAAAGTTTCTCACGCGTCGGAATTATTTCAATAGCATCACGAAGTCTATGTTTCTCACGCGTCAGAATTATTTTAATAGCATCACGAAGTCTATGTTTCTCACGCGTCAGAATTATTTTAATAGCATCACGAAGTCTATGTTTCTCACGCGTCAGAATTATTTTAATAGCTTAACGATATTGAGATGCCTCATTTTCGTAGGCATCGAGTTCGTCCTCTATGGTGAACTGGAAGAAGTGCTCAACGAGCCACTTAATGATATCACGATGATCATTATAATAGGCATAAAGTAGTGCGCAGCCTGCGCATTTATCATATATGATGAGATCGATGTGCTTAACGATCCACTTAACGACGTCAAGAAAGCCATTTCTACTGGCCTTGGGTAGCGTACAATCGGGTAATTCATCATCTATGGGGAGCTGGGAGTGCTTAACGAGCCACTTAACGATATCAAGACGGCCATTTTCGCATGCGTAGCATAGTGCACAACCGATGTGTTTACCGTCTATGCAGAACTGGAAGCGCTTAATGAGCCACTTAACGATATCAAGATTACTATTCTTACAGGCATTGAGTAGTGCATCACCCTCGTAGCTATCCGGCTCTATGGGGGGGCGAGCACTTAGAGATATTAAAATTACCATTATTATAGTTATATTGTAGTACGAGACCATCGTCGTCGTCGTCGTATGCGTCCTTTGCGGAAATACCGAAAATCCTAGCCAAATTGTCTCGCTTGTTATCGTTACAAGCAGACCTAAAACCAAAAAGTATTACTCGTCTACGGAACTCTTGGTCTACGTTTTCGTAGCGTACTAGAGATGCTACATCGCCTAGATGTTTTGAAGTTGAAACGATGCTCGCAAATGATCTAGGTCCTGTATACTCTATGATCTTAGTCAGAATTTCTATGGAGAGGTATAATATATTAGCCATAGTTCCGATGTTTTATAATCGAATACCTTAGGTATACCCTAGAGATACATACCTCTAATTGGAAAATATTATGTCATCACAAATTTTTCGAGGGGTAGGGATATACAATGGGAATAAAGGGGCTTATATAAGGATGTGAATTAGGATCGGCATTGTATATACTACTTAAATATCAAGAGAATAAAGTCTGAATATTATCGTGCTCAAATTGACATAAACTCAAATAATCCGAAAGCTATGTGGAAGACGTTGAACGACCTGAGCTCCAGGAAAAAGGCTCAGACCGTGATAAACCAGTTAAAAGTCGACGGAATGACATACACAAAACCCCAAAATATAGCAAATAGTTTGAACAGGCACTTCATTGAAATAAGCGCAAAATTATCAGCCGACAAAGTCAATACAACTAATGTTACTTTTGAGGAATTTATACCACCAGTAACAAGTGTGTTTGAGTTTAACCTTGTTCCTGTTAACAAAGTTACTAAGCTTATTAAAAACCTTAGCGGTTCCAAATCAGCTGGCTTAGATAGAATTCCTCCAAAAATACTAAAAATGGCAGCCTAGAAACGAGTATTTTTCCGATAGATTGGAAAAAGGCCCGTGTAACACCTTTATTTAAATCGGGTAGTAAAAGTGACAGTAATAACTATAGACCTATTTCCGTATTATCAGTAGTGTCTAAAGTATTTGAAAGGATCGTCTACGATCAAGTGTATAGCTACCTAACTTCCAATAATTTACTATCTAAATATCAATCTGGGTTTCGCTTATTACACTCAACTGTCACAGCCTTACTTGATGCAACTAATAATTGGTTCGTCAATATGGATAGTGGCCTCTTGAACTGCGCTGTTTTTCTTGATATAAAAAAAGCCTTTGATACTGTTAATCACGATATTCTTTTAAAAAAGCTTCAACTTTATGATTTTAATCAACTTGCAATCAATTGGTTCGGATCCTATCTGCAAGACAGACGCCAAGTCTGCATTGTAGGCGACTCGTTCTCGGACGAAGGGGTTTTAACCAGCGGCGTACCTCAGCGTCAATTATTGGGCCACTATTATTTTTAATATATATAAATGATTTACACCAATCAATACATTATTCAAATTGTAAAATGTATGCCGATGATACCAGTATATGTGTATCTGGAAAAGACATACTTGAAGTTGAATCAAAAATTAATTATGACCTAAGCAAAATCAACGACTGGTTCACGGCTAATAAATTAAATCTTAATACTGTGAAAAGCGAGTTTATGATTATTGCCAATGCTCAAAAACAAAGAGCCCTGAACTCTATACCAGTCATTACAATTGGAGGCACACAACTTAATAATGTCTCGAACACAAAATATTTAGGTATGGAAATTGATGATTAACGTTCTTGGTGTAATCATGTTGATAAAATCTGTAAAAAAGTGTCATCAGGCATAGGTATGATAAAGAGAATGAGGCCATATGTCAATGTTGAAACGTTAAATGTCATTTACAAGTCTCTCGTCCAATGTCACTTTGACTACTGCAGCTCTGTGTGGGATAATATCGGATTGACTTTAGCAAATAAACTACAGAAACTGCAAAATAGAGCTGCGAGGGTAGTAACAAAATCTTCTTATGACATACGGTCCCGTACTCTTCTTCAACAACTTGGATGGGATGATCTACAAACTAGAAGAAATAAACATATGGCAATTATGATGTATAAAATCCATCACGGTTTATGTCCTGACTATTTATCAGAGTTATTTATAAGTAGATCAATGTCCACACACTACGTTTTAAGAAGTGTTAGTCAGAATAATTATTCTATACCACGCCCTACTCGTGAATACCTAAAAAAGAGTTTCAGTTACAGTGGTGCCCTACTGTGGAATCAATTACCTAAGGCCCTTAAAGACTCTGTATCTTTAGACGCTTTTAAAGCATCTATTAGTAAAAAATATTTTTTATCTTTCAATTTTATTATTATATTTAAGGAAATTTGATTATACATTAGCATTAGTACTTATTGTAAAACAATTATCCTGGAGTATTTTAGTCTTGTTTTTACTACACCTATATAATACCTATATAATTAGTGATATTAGTTACTAGATATTTATTTTAGTGCATCCCTCATCTGAAAAGCAGCTACGCTGGTGTATATTACCGTGTTTAAATAAAGATTTATTATTATATTATTATTATTATATGCTCAGGTTAAACGGCTTCTCCTGGCTTTCCCACTGATGAAACTTACCAGAAAACTACCCAGTAATACACTTCATCTATTGCTCTACCTACACAAGGTGTTTTAAGGTTATTTAAAATCTATATACAAATCATCTCCGTGGTCTCACTCCCGTCTCAGCCCGTTTGGCCAATAAAAAGCATTGTTAGAACAACCTTTGCGTCATAACTGAAGAGCCAATCAGAATACGTCATAGTTCGGCCTTTACAAGGGTCTTCTCTCGGAGTAGCCGCCATCTTGGATCTGACCGAGAAGACCCTGGTCACGAGGTTGGTGCTGCGCGCGACATATCACACCATCTTCTGTGAGTCACGATGTGATCACGTGGCGGTATACATTTGAATTGTATACCGCGCGGGATACATTGGATTTTACGACTACCACGTGACCCCGGATCAACCAATGAGTGTGGATTGTATCTAGAAAACGTATGGCTATGGAACAATTGAATGTGATGACTTACCACGTGACCAAGAAGTAACCAATAACAGGGGGCGTTAGATCCCAGCAAACCCCAACTATATAACAGCTTTTTTTTTGTTCCTGTTGCCGCAAAAACTGCGTGAAAACTCTTACGATTTCCTATGTACAAGCGCTTGAAATACTTCCGTGTTAGAATGCTAGCAGCCCTTTCTTCCCACGCAACCATGATTCTGTTTGTTTTTTCCTTGAATATAGATACCTTTTTGCTTTTTTTTTTGTATTGGTATAAATACTTACAGACAATAATAATACTAACAATAACTTTATTAATAACAAGGAAAACTAATTACAAAAACACACCAAATAATGCATAACGTAATAACTGATTAATTAAAATGCATGAAATATTTTCTTGTATCAAAACAAAGCTGTTCTAAAGATTAATCACAGTTTCTAGATTTTTGTTGCGTGGGTTTATGTTTTCTAGCTGTTCTTTTCATTTCATTTCTTACGGATCATGATCCAAAATATATGGAAAGCTGCGCGAAACACCGCCTTGGTTAGCCTGAAATACAGCTCGTTCCAGGAGCTGATCGCATTCAAGGAGGCGGCTTTATTTCAGGCTACGCCTTGGTCGGCGTTTGATGACCACTGTATTCTCGCATGGTTTAGAGTTGTTTAAGAAATCACATTGCCTTCATTCGGAGCCTTGCGAATCACTTTCCTTATCATACTGGTACATGCACGCCGGATGTCCTTGATCCTCCAGCAGTAGAGAATGGGGTTTAAGGAGGAATTGACAAAGACCATTGAGATGGCAACGTTTTCTGCAACTATTGTGCCGTCATTCACTCCCGTTACGGCAAAGGCAACAGTAAAACAAAAATAAGGAACATAGCACAACATTATCAGTTCGAGAATGTACAGCATGACATTTAGAGACTTTCTGTGTCTTTTAATGCGGCTCAGTGAACATTGTGTTTGGTTATGAGGTGCTACACTTGTCTGGTGATGTTTCAAAGTCCTGAATGTCATTGTGTATGCAATTTATATAATGGTAAGGCAAAGTATCATCAATGATGCAAGAACCATTAGATAAGCCTTTGAAGTTATTATTATTCGCAATGAACCCAGCACAGCGCTGAACACCCATAAAGCAACCAACAATCTTGTCACTCGTGATGTCGTGACCACTAGACGGTAACGCATTCCAAGACGTAACGCAAGGTAACGATCGATACTAATAACTGTGTGAATAAAAAATGATGCCCCTGCAAGGACATTACCTAATATGTAGTTATGATATTGAATCATGTTTGCCGCGTAGCACTAGTAAGTGTAAAGAATGTGATATATAAAGTGGTAAGCTGTAGTGCTAAGTGTGCACGCCCTACGAGGGAAAGAGAACAAATCTCTGACCCAAGTGGGACTCGAACCCAACGACCTCCAGGTTACATGTCTGGCGCTCTACCAACTGAGCTATCAAGTCAGATGAGAGCAATCGTGGGTATTGGTGCGTTATATGGGGTCACGGCGATTATATATGTATATGTAGTTATGATATTGAATCATGTTTGCCGCGTAGCACTAGTAAGTGTAAAGAATGTGATATATAAAGTGGTAAGCTGTAGTGCTAAGTGTGCACGCCCTACGAGGGAAAGAGAACAAATCTCTGACCCAAGTGGGACTCGAACCCAACGACCTCCAGGTTACATGTCTGGCGCTCTACCAACTGAGCTATCAAGTCAGATGAGAGCAATCGTGGGTATTGGTGCGTTATATGGGGTCACGGCGATTATATATGTATATGTAGTTATGATATTGAATCATGTTTGCCGCGTAGCACTAGTAAGTGTAAAGAATGTGATATATAAAGTGGTAAGCTGTAGTGCTAAGTGTGCACGCCCTACGAGGGAAAGAGAACAAATCTCTGACCCAAGTGGGACTCGAACCCAACGACCTCCAGGTTACATGTCTGGCGCTCTACCAAAGCACTACAGCTTACAGCTTACCACTTTATATATCACATTCTTTACATTACCTAATATGTTAGCGAACACGCCAATCCTGCAATAGGAGTCGATATCTCCTCTTACTTCGACCAGTGAAGAAGCTATACTAACAGGCTGCACCAGAAGACCCACACCAAGATCTGTGAAACAGAGATTGGCAATGAGCAGATAAGAAGGACTGTGTAATGGCTGTGCCTTCCAGATCGCTATGATGACCAAGATATTCAAGATTACTGTTGGAGGAGCCGTGATACAGCTTAGTACAATGTTGAAGATGTAGCCTGCATATATATATAATTTCTGAACAGCTGCTGTATCCAGCTGGAGGAAGAAACAGAACGTCGTTGTTTGGTTGGCCATTACCCTAACGCCAATGTTTTCAGTTTTCGTAAACAAAGTCCATGCATAGATATCGGGGCTTCGGATAGAATGGAATATCGGAAAAACCGGATATTAACGGTTTGATATTATTTCTTGCTCTGGAGCAGAATATGTTTTGCCAATTAAGTCACCCTTTCCAACGAATTTGGCGCTTGATCCAAGAGTGGTCGAGATGAAACTTTGTTGCACTATTCTAGCACAACATTTTTGTATCCTTACTAATCTCTGTACAGCAATATTATAGTATTAGCTTGATGATCATGAGAGCATTGTCAACATTTTCCTACAACGAATATATAGTTATAATGAGTCATAATGCGCAAGCTCACAAACTATGTGTTGACCGGAATGCCCTTACGTGGTTCGGTTCGTATTTGAGTAATCGAAGCCAAAAATGTATTGTTAACGGTAAACTTTCAAGTGCCAGCACATTAAATTGTGGCGTATCACAGACAGCATAATCGGGCCGCTTCTTTCCTTAATCTAGAATATCAATGACCTACCAAACTGCCTTATTATAGCTTTGCCAAAAATGTTTGCTGACAACAATAACATATAAGCCTCTCTGCAAGAAGCTTGAGCCATTATTAATTTAGAACTCAGTAATCTTAATTGCTGGCTAAAAGCAAACAAGCTAAGCCTAAATATAGCCAAGACTGAGTTTATGATAATGGTTCTCGGCAAAGGCTACAATAATAGCTGTCTCAGTTGAGTGGAAGGTCTTATATGCTGACTGGGGCAACTCATCAAGATGATTCAGTGGTCATCACGTGATCAGTCAGTTGCATTGCAGCAGCCTTTTTGAGTCAACAGTTCGGATATTGTTCAAAGTCAGCATCAGGTTTCTTCAGCGAGGGTGATGCGGCTACTTTGAGAGCATCAGGCATAACACCAGTAGTTGAAAGTGATAGATTAACAATCTTAGTTATTGTAGGTTAAAGTACTTCAAAGCAGCCCTTCAGTATATATGATGGCAAAGGGTCCAAAAACACAAGACTTTGAGTAAGATCTACTTGCAAAGTTGTTCACTTGATCATGACTGACTTCAATAAAGTTACAAACTTCTCTGGGCATTCAGAAGAGTAAGTTAGGGTATGCCCTGCACTGATTTGCCTCTCCACAAGCGCACGACGTATTTTATCGATCTTGGCTGTGAAGAAATCAGCAAAAGACTCCGCCAAAGCAGTGTTATCAGGGGAGGGTGGATAGCGCTTGCCAGATGACTTTTGGAGTAACTTACTTAAGTATTCCCTGCTAGCAGAGGTCTCTCTCCGTCTTGGTAAAATAGAAGGCGAGGGAGAGACCTCTGCCGACATCCGACGCTTTCTCTGCCGTGCATGCGTGAAGTTTCCTTGGCAACAACTGACGCATCTCACGTGTACTTATGAGCGCACGAAACAAATTTAACAAACAACTGATGCGTACAGCTATTTCCGGTAAAACGTGTTTCCGAAACAGGTTTGGCTCGTGCATGAATGTGGACGGCAAGCGTCGCATGTCGGCAGAGGTCTCTCCCTCGCCTTCCATTTTACCAAGACAGAGAGAGACCTCTGCAGCAGGGAAACTTAAGTACAGCGGTTTTGAATAGGATCCTCTGATCTGATGAATGTTTATTGATAACTGAAGTGTAATAATCCGACTTCAGTGAATCAATTAAGTTATTAACAACACTACATTGGTACACATACGAGTCCCGATCACTTTGTAGTCCAGAAATACTCCACCTCCGCTCAAGTCTCCTTCTTTTTTGCTTTTCTACTACAACGTCCGGTGCGTACCAGGGCGCTGATGGCCTTATTGTAACTAGGCGTTGCTTTTGAGGAGCGTGACGGTTCAACAGTGATTGCAGTACGTCATCATATTGATCCGCAAGAGTATCTAGCTCTTTAGATTGTTGTTGCATTAGCGGAGAGTTCTGGATGTCTTCACGGAAGGAGTCCATACTCAATAGCACGCAGTTTTCGGAAGTTGACAACTTTTTTCACAAACTGCGGTTTCTGGAGAAACAAATCACAGTGGACAGCAAAATGGTCTGATATAACAGGGTCTCTGACTTTAATTTGTCTAATTAACTGATCGTCAGCTTTAGTTATTACGAATGGTATTATTGAACCAGACTGTACGTAAAAGGGTTTGAGAAACAGCCTCCAAGCTGTTTTGTTGCCATAACTGCTGGATCTGTGTGTCGTTTTGTCCAAGGGCTTTATTCGGCCTTTGACCTTTACCAGAGCGACGAAGTTCTTTTATTTTGCAAGACAAAGCTTCTCTGGCCTTTGGAAATTGTCTGTCAAGGAGTATGATGTATGTTTTTCCTCGTTCTCGCAAAAAGCGGTCAAAACTACGGAAGTATGAGGTCAATGTATCTGGCTCAGTTCTTCACCCTGTTTTCGTACTTTTACTAGAAAGCGTGAAAGCAGACTGTCCAGTTCAGTAGCCAGTATATTGTCAATAGTTCTCGTTTCATTAACAGTTTTTGCCCATTTATAAAATACGTTAAGGTCTCTTCGTGTCTTTTTGGTTGTGTTTTTGTTTCTGTTATCCTCGATAAATTTTGTAACTTCGTCATTGTCAAGTTTTTTCTCTTTTTTTTCCTCGCTTCTAACATTGTTACTGGAACTGTCAGTCGTTTCAGTTTTATCAAGCAACTCGACAGCGTTAATAAGTTATGTATCAAAGTCAATGTCGTCGAAAAGTCCTGTTCAGTCAAAGTTTGGGTAGTCCGCGTTGAGTTCGTAACAATTCTCATCGGACATTTTTGCGTTGAACTCAGTATATGGTCGGCGTGTACTAAACCGGTTAATACTGGTTTACCAGCGGGTAATACGACAATCTAGTGGGTAATACGCTGGCATATTGGTCCGTTTTTGTGACCTAATATGGTAAAATTACGTCATAGTCGTATAATAAATAGGAATATATATCGACACGGAAGGCGGACTGACTACATCAAAATGATGGACATGCATCAAGCCAGCCGAGCGGACTGTTCGCAGATACGAAGTTAAATGATTGCCGGATAGATCCACAACGATCGATTCTTAATTTACCTAGAGAAACACTTCCTACGATAGACTAATGTGTCTGCCCTATAACTTCGATTGCAAGGGCAGTTATCCCTTATCGACACACATAAGTATGGACTTACTGTAGTTGACGGTATTCGGCGCCGTGCACGTTGGTCCCTAATAACTGTCTAAGAAGGATTCGGAGAAATAAGTAACTATATATAATTATTAAGACAACTCTTAGCTAGGAGGATTCTCGTTCAACAGCTCTAATGCACTAATCATCTAGCGGCTGATAGGGAATTGTGATAATTGTCACCGAATATCTCCGTACAATTAAAGGGGCTGTGTCACGGTAAGACTTTACATTCGTTTTTCCGGCCCGGAAAGAGCTATTTCCACCGATTGTGATATGAACTAACGAACCTCTCGGCCATGTGGGATGCTTAAAATGAAAGCAAATATGCAAAAATGACTAACAAACTGTGTATAGAAACAGTCTCCAGGGAAAATATTGAAAATCCTTTCAATCAAGCATTGAGCGAGGGAAGTTTGTATCCAATTAACAGCCACTAAACGAGCGATTACTCGATACATGCGCAGTACCATGACAGAGCCCCTTTAAAGTAAAAACTCTCTACTCGAATTACTTCTTAAAATGCTATCCGCAGTCTGTGGCTTCCGTACGTAATGTCTGGTTTACCAGAAAAAATCTCAGATCGTCGCGTGACTATGCAAATGAGTAACTCGCGTAACTCTATGTAAATGATAACTCAGATGTATTGTTACAAGAGCCACCAATGAGGAGCGAGAGTGGTTTGTATCGTCGCGTAACTCTATGCAAATGAGTAACTCAGATGTATTGGATAATCGTGAAAGTTCAACCGGAAGCCACAGACTGCAGATAGAATTAATTCAAGAACAATAGGCCCTGAGTGGCCTTAACTCGGGCCACCAAGGAATAGGTGAATACATGTAGTTCTAGCATATTTTTGTATCATACATGGTTTGCTAGGGGAGCTGGATAATTATTGATTCACTACTGATGCTTGTGATAATTGAAGGGCTGTGTGCAAAAATGGTGTAAGTAACTCTTTATAACATTCTAAGTTCTCCATCAATTTCTTTGTTTTCTAAGGGAGAATTTAGAATGTGATCAATAATCAGTTATGCCCTTTTTGCACACAGCCCTTCAATTTATAAATAATGGATGACGTTTTGCAGGAATGCAATCACATGGTTGTACTAGATGCAAACAAAATCTTAATTCATACATTTAAAGGCACTTGTATGAGATCGGTAGTGTTATTAGCAAAACCTGTTTGTAAATGCTACTTCGATCTTTCTAAAACAGCATTTTTAAAGATAGCTTGCCATCCAGCATCCATGGCAACATCTTTCCCATGGAGATCACACGCTCAATTCATTCGTTGACAAAATATTATACCAGCACAGGCCTATTACAACTGCTCCCAGTAATTATGATATATCCACTTCACATAACACTGTCTCTGAACTTATTAAAACTTGCTCAAAAATATTACAATACTAATTGAGATGTGTTTTTTTTGTATTTTAGAAAACTATTCGTTTAGCAGCATTACCAACCCATACTTTTCAACATTTGTAGCTTTTCAGTAGGATTCATGGACTAATAATATTATTTCTAGCTTCACCGTCCAAGCACAGGTGCTATTGTATGTAGCCGTACATGTACATGTAAGTTTTCCTTAGCTAATAGTAATATCTTATTTAAAATTAAATATCCCTTGTGAATATTTAAGGGTGTGTCAGTTCTAAATGTGAAATAAAGCTGCATGCAAGTTTTATTTCGAGTAGAGTGGTGACTTTTCAAATATTAGTGCTCGTGTTCATTTTCCACATCTTGAAGGAGACTGAAATTTATAACGAAACATGATTTTGTCTTGGAGTCTGGGGTCACCTATCCTGGATATCTCACATTCAGACTAACTTCTAAGATTGGTGTTATTAATAAATCCCATCAATTCTCCTCTTCTGATACTCTCCACATTCTGTATAATTCTCTTGTATTACCTTATCTACAATATGGAAACCTTATATAGGCATCGACTTATCCTACACACATTCACCCTATTTTTCTCTTACAGTTAAAAGTAGTCAGAATTATTGCCCATTCATCCTCACATGCCCACGCACAACCATTATTCAATAAGCTTAAAGTGTTAACTGTTTCAAATATCTACAAGTTTCAGATCAGCCTCTTGTTTCATTTTCTCCCATATTAATAAACTATTACCTGTTCCACTGTCCTCCTCATTCAAATTCAACCAGGACTGATTACCATCAACACTTTACAAGACACCAGTCTGACATACATCACCACTTTCACAAATACAAACACTAATACTATTAGATCCCAAGGACCCAACATATGGAATGAGATTCCCTTATTCCTTCATGAATCTCTACAACCTGTACATGTAATTTAGGTTAGCTGTGTAATTTAGTTTAGTCTGATTAATTCCTGTTTATACATTCTTCTCTCGTATGTATTTTTTTGTCTTCTCAGTCTGCAGTGTAAGAACATTTGATCTAAATTAATGACCCTTGTAAAATAAGCCACTGGCTTCGACTTTACATTTATCTGTTGTAAACAAAAAATGTATAGTTCAATAAATGTTAAAATCCCGAATTCTTACTCATGTCATGAAGTGACCGAGTGAAAGTGCCGACGCCGGCCTGGAACTACTGAGGAATCAGGCCATTTACCACTTTATTTGATGCCATTACTTTTAACAGAAACGAATATTAAATAACAACAACGCAATCTGGTATTAAAGTAAATGTGTATTTTACTTACAAACGCGTTGAGGAGCGGTCTTTAATCCATAATCCTTTCGTAAAATGTGAGAAGTTTCCATCCAAAGTCCTCCTAGTAAAACACGACATCTTGCCATTTCTATTGAAGAAGCCTTTCGTTTCTGCAGCAAATCAACACGCTAAATTCCAATTCGATCTGTGGATTAGCCGGGAGGCTTTGATCAGCTCAGGTCGTCGTGTCGTAAAATCTCTGCCCATCTGGGTAAAAAACGCGGCCCTTGACGGCTCCGACAAGAGTGCCAGTCGAAATATCCTGAGCCTGTAGTTGGAGGGCTTTCCCACGAAGTTAAATAAAACATTAAACTGCTTACATTTGAGAGAATTTGAGAGAAATTTCCTCGCGGGACCGCCATCTTGATTTTACTGTGTTAAGTTGTGTGAATAAATTAAGTAATAATAATAATAATAATAATAATAATAATAATTAATCATTAAGTTGTGTGAATAAATTAAGTAACACATGGCCTGGCGATTGTTCACGTGACCAGCACAGTGCAATCTGATTGGTACGGTGGCGAAAAGAACTTCAAAGAAGGTGCAATCGGATTGGTTGACGGCGCAAAATCTCGACACAAAAAAAAAGGATAAACACTTGCGATTTCTGACTCGTGCCTCGGCCGAAGACCTGTCCCGAGTAATAACTCAGATATTGTCGCGTACCTCTATGCAAATGAGTAACTCAGATGTATTGGATAATCGTGAAAGGTCAACCGGAAGCCACAGACTGCAGATATAATTAATTCAAGTGTTTTGACTGTTAAACGAGAATCCTCTCACGCATTTCAGTTATGAAAACAACAGATAAAGTTACACAGAGGCACACGCATTGACCACGAATACAATTTAACATGACTGTAGAAAGAACAGTATTGAAATATAGTGACAGCTCTATCATAGGATGGACAGGATACATAATAACAACTGGAGGTTCGGGACATAAAAGCAAGGCCGCGCGAGGGGAAGAATAACTGGCGGGAACAGGAGAGTGAAACACGAAGCTGACAAGCGAATTGCAAGGAGGAGTCACGGGCGTTCTTTACAATAAGAAATTGCGAAAATTGGGATTTCCGTATTGGTTATTCTTCATTCTACTTACTTCTTTCGAAGCCATTACGTTCGTTTACATTCCTAATTATAGAGGAAAATACTTAATGAATTCCTAGTAGTACCCTATCTATTATTAGGAATAGTTCCTCCGTTATACTAAACATGAAAATCGAAATGAGAACTTATTGAATGTTTTGAAATATCATGGTAATACCATCATTTAACAACCCACACAAGGGTAATGGGCTTTATTATTAATGAATTCCTAGCCGTCTATTCATTTCGTCGTTGGCACTTAGCGATAGCTACAACTAGTTTATATATAATAGAATGGACCTTTTTCAGGAATGCAGTCACATGGTTGTACTTGATGGCAAACAAATCTTAATTCATATAGCGATGTTTCGTGGTCGTCATCTATTGTCATTAATGTGCCAACCAGAGATCCACTGGTTCCTAACACAAAGCAGGCTTTACAAATCATGGTTGGTACATTATCATAACAAGGCACTTGTATGACATTGGTAGTGTTATTAGCAAAACCTATTTGTAAATGCTATTTTAATTTTCCACCTGCAATCGATTGTCGATCTTTATAAAACAGCGTTTTTAAATGTAGCTTGCCATCCAGCATCCATGGCAACGTCTTTCCCATGGGGACCACAAGTTCAATTAATTCGTTAACAATGTATTATACCAGCAAATGCCTGTGACCTCAGTAATTATAATACATCAACTTCACATGACACTGTCTCTGAACTTAACTTGCTCAAAAATATTACAACATTAATTGAGATGTTTGTTTTATATTTTTATAGAAAACAATTCTTTTTAGCAGGATTTACCCACCCATACTTTTCAACATAATTTAGAACTCTAATGTCTCAATGCTTTTCGAATTTCAGTAGGATTCATGGACTGACTGATAATATTATTTCTAACTTCACTGTCTAAACACAGGTGCAATTGTAGCATACATTTACATGTAACTTTTCCTTTAGCTAATAGATGCTTTCCGACGTAACAACGTGTAGTCGGAAAGTGTCTTCGTTTCGGCTCGTAGCTATTTTGTCACTTCAAGTGATAATTCATTAGTCTTCCTTTGTACATTTTAGCATGAATATGCATATCTTGCGTATATAAGAGCAGAATCTTTTATTGTCTGTCTCTCGCTTGTTGGACAGGACAGAGTAATCCAAACTTTAGTTGAGCGGATGGAGATTTTATGGTAGAGGTTATGTGAAACTATGTCAAGGTACGTATCCGTAATGTTGCAAACGCGTCGTATATTCACAAAATGTTTGGGTCAACGATACAGTCATAAGATTGAGCAATTTCAGAATGTAGGACATTCGTTTATTTAAGGCTCGTGTGTACTTTACAAGCCACTTGTGACATTAATGTTCTTCTCTGTCTATCTTTTCTCCTATGGGAACTAGATTATCTCAGAAACCGTGCGTTGTCATACACAACGGAAGAGAACCGAGTTTGGGCTTTGGATTCTTTCAAGTTTTCTCCTTGGAAGGCGGCGTACTCTATTCTGTTTTAAAAGAGGTAAATTAGAGGAACGTGTGAAACTCTATGGAAGGTACGTATTCGTATTTGTTTAAGCCTGTTGTATATATAATTGCAAAATATTTGAGTCAACGAGGCAGTAGAAGATTAAGAAAAAATCTAAAATTCTGGTTTTAAAAGGTAGTATATTTAGTGCTTCATATATATTTGTGCTTTACAAGCTTCTTATGACATGATTTCTTTGTCTATCTTTTCTCCTATGAATTCTCGTCTCCACTACGGGAGAACCGAACATTTTTGGAGGAACTGTTATCTCTTGCATGTCGGCAGTCCTTGGTTAGCTGCCCAGTCACACGTGCACGTGCAGGCCTCAACGCCTTCGGGTCGTAAGTCCCTTTACAAACGCCAACCAAGATTGTCTTACCAAGAAGAACTTTTAGCTAATTAATGAGTCGTTATACGAACAGTCTTCAATTATTTCAAGATTCTTAAATTATAGTCGAGGTGACATAGATTTCGAATTATTAATTAAGTCGCTTGTGAGTTTTAATGCTCTTAGTACTCAATTGGAAGGTTTTCTTCCTATAATTATAAATAACTCTTATAATTTACGGTTTTCGTTGCTTTTCGCTTATAATAGGTTTTGAATCCAGTTTATATCCGATTGCTCTTATTCAGTTGTATCTGCCTAGTTATCTTTTAACGACAGTAATTATAAGTTCACTGAATCATCAAGTTTCACTGGGAATTGATTCAGCAATTATTACGTAACGGAGTTAGAGCTGTTTCTTGAACTGAACTTTAAGCTTACTCTTTGTAATCAGCTTTAGTATCTGACAGAAGGTCATAAGTTGTTACTGCTAGTTGGTAGATCTTAGTCATTCAGTTAATGCCGGCCGTTTTATGTCGGGTTGTCTACTTGAACGACTGTTAACGGAATGTTAATTAAGATAATTATTTTTTATTTCGACCAGTTAAATTGTTATCACCATTGATCGCGTTTTAATTCAAATTGTCAGAAGTGTCTCACAAAATCAATGATTTCTTGGGATATATTATGATATATAAATATCATGTTTAGATTTTAGTTTGTAATCTACTTGCTATTCGCTCACTGAGAATGTTCAGAATTTGTTTTTTTACTAGTTGTAGATCCGTTGCAATTTGTTTGTAAAGCCCGATTTAAATTCAGGCTGGAAGTGTAATGATAAAAGTTCAATTGTGGGCCTCTTTAAAAAAGATGGGCAAATGATTAGGTATACTCTTAGGTATACCATGATATATTAGAATGTAATTTAAGATTGTGAAATAGAATCTTTTTAAGCAGATTTCCCTGACAATAAGGGGTGTGCTAGTGTAGCATGATTTCAGTGTTGTCTTTTTGACACTACTGCATGGATTGCATTAGGTCTAATTTGACCAGATTATTTATCACACAAATGGAACAGTATTTCTGGTTCTGTAAAGTAGTTTTTGAAATATATGTATTTAATTATTAGGAATACCTGTATCCTTCGCTGTTGGTCGCGCTCTGTTTTAGTGTTTATTAAGTAGAAACCAGCTGAAGTGTTTTCTGCTTGTTCTAAATTTATTGAAGAGGGAATTGCATATGTATAATACAGTAAGATGCATGTTTTTCTCATGTTACTCTTTGTTTTGTTGTCATGTCAACGGTCTTTCCACAGGTCGAAGTCTTGACCCGAGCGTGACAGGTTGAACATCTCCTCAAACGCAGATGCTTGCAGATAACTACTTCATTTCAGATGTGTTTCCAAGGCAGCGTTCACGATTGTAGGAATACAAGAATGCATGAATTCATTGGGGAAAAGAATACATGTGCTAATTGTTTTACCCGTGTTCATTGCTGTTATTTTCTTGTATTTAAGAGAACATTAATTTTGTCTTTTGAAGTAAGTCACTGATGCCTATTGAAGGCAGCCATATATGGTGTCAGCAGGAACCCAGCTAGTGTCTGACAGGCCATAAGCTAGTGTAGGTCTACTTTCAACTGATAATTCGTTACGTTTGTGAAACAAACTGTAGAGGCATCCATAAGATTACTAGGAAAACCGGTACACTGAAAGTAACCCGTGAATTATATGTAATTTCTAGGTGGCCAGAAAGTCAACCTGTCCTTCGCAGTTTAGGGCATTTTGTTTGTTTCGTTTGTAGCCTTTTTAGATGGTATGAGATTTCATATCGTTAGGAAGCCTGTGGATCATATTTATCCAGAGCACAGGATTATTTTTGCTCTTAGTGGTCAGAATTCCTTTTAGGCTCTGTGTAATTAGTTACTTCAATCATGTCATGTCATGTCATGTCATGTCCCAGAGGCCACTCCCTCCTTGCTTGCACACTTTGTTGAAATTGTTGCACAAATTTTGTTGAAAAGTTTCCCAGAACGCCCACTTTACATACTACTTTATACACAGTGTTGCCCAAAATTGTCACTAGACATTCTTACACCTAAAAATCCAAAATTTTGAACCTATTAGAGAAATGATTACTATACTGTATATCGATCTCTTCCACTATGGATAACATATCGTACCTTCCCATAGAAATCTTGACTAAGATCGTAGAGCATGCCGACTAATGATTTTTACTCAACATGACAGTACCACTTAAACATATAGATTTACTAAGATATATAATCTATATGAGATGGAGTGTGAAAAGTGTGGAAGAGTATTTAAGAGGAGTTGGAATCTGAAACGCCATCGAGAGAATCGCAAAACCCCGTGCGTTAGGGTCCCAAAGCAATACATTTGTGAGAGTTGTGGCGGAGAGCTAAGCTGCGACTCTGCCTTGCGGAGACATAAGAAGAAGAACTGTCCTACCTACCGCCCTAAACCCATCGTTAACGAAAACTAGACACACACGCACACATTTACTCAATATCGTATAACCATTTAAACATATAGATCCACTATAGTATACGCCCACCCCAATATGGAACACCTCACATTCGAGCGAACCCATCGGACCATCGGTAAGTATCTACGTGGGTGGCAGATGGACGTCCCCATAGGCCACGAACTAGGCGTTGACCCAAGGGCCTTCCTAGATGGTGTCCGCCACGATATTCATCAGAAGTTGGTGGAAGAAGTCGACGACCTACGTGGAGTGAAGTTCCAACTCGCTCTGAAGGTGATGCTACGGAAGGACCATCCGGACGGTAGCAACGAGTTTACTGACCCTACGATGCGCCACAACCAGGAGGTTGTCATGCAGACCGACGAGATTCATGAGGCCTTAGACAGAGCCATCCCAAGTATTCTAGAGCGTCTCGAGAAGTGGACGAATAGAGGCTCTGGATGGGTTGTCGACAACATCATCCTGCTCTATCTGAACATCGCTCTCTACCAACCTCTGAGAGGTGGATCCTTCATCGAACTACCTCCGGAAGTTGCAAATAAGAAAGCCGTGGTGAATGTTCGAAATAAGGATGATAACTGCCTACGATGGGCTCTTCGGTCATCGTTATTTCCAGTTCTTCACGGAGGACATGCATACAGACCATCTAGGTATCCTATAGACGACGGCCTAGACTTTACAGGAGTCGATGCACCAACACCCATATCGCAGATTCGCCGGGTTGAGAAACAAAACGACCTAGCAATCAATGTCTTCGGCTGGGAGAAAGGTGTGGTGGTAGTCTATAGGATTAGCAAGCAATGTGGGGACATCCCACGCATCAACATGCTGATCATAGAGAAGTCCGGAAAGTACCACTATACCTGGATCAAGGACTTGAACCGCCTCCTTTACAATCATAGCAAACACCACGGTAGGAAACACTTCTGCGAGCGATGCCTACATGGGTACTGCCGAGAAGACCTCCTCGAAGCCCACAAGCCCGAGTGTCAAGGTATAGGGGGAACCGCCGTGAGAGTGGAAATGCCTAAAGAGGGTGAAAACAAGCTCTCCTTCCGAAACCACCACAAACAGCTACCAGCTCCGTATGTTATCTATGCTGACTTTGAGGCTTTGCCCACGAAGTTCGCAGGACCAGAGTTGGATCCCACAAAGAGCAACACTCAGAACACACAACATCATGTGGCTTGTGGCTTTGGCTACGTCGTGGTTCGATGCGATGGTCATACAGAGCCTCCAGTCGTTTACAGAGGTCGGGATGCCGCAGAACGGTTCCTGGAGGCAATGCAACGAGAAGAATCGAGAATCAAAGTAGTTTTGATGACCCCCAAGGCAATACGGATGACCTCAGAGAATTGGATTGCCCACGATACGGCCACAATCTGCCATGTGTGTGAGGAGCCACTCTACGGTGACTCAGTTCGCGACCATTGCCACATAACAGGCAAGTACAGAGGCGCAGCCCACAATGCTTGCAACCTCAAGCTGCGGTTGAACCCCAAAACCACGACCATACCAGTCGTATTCCACAACTTGCGTGGTTACGACTCACATCTAATAATGCAGGCTATTTCCAAGACGAAGGGGCAGATCACGTGTATCCCTAACAACACGGAGAAGTACATATCGTTCTCCTTAGACCAGCTGCGATTCATCGACAGCGCTCAATTCCTCTTAGCATCCCTAGACAAGCTGGTGTCAGCCAACCAGCCAGAAGCCTTCCAGATTACTGCTCTGTATGAGCCTAGTGTAGAGCGGCAACGCCTGCTTTTGCGAAAAGGCATCTATCCGTATGAGTATATGGATAGCTGGGATCGGTTTGCAGATCCACTCCCACCACAAGCCGACTTCTACAGCAAGCTATCAGCTGAAGGCATTTCCGAGGAGGACTACGAACACGCTTTGATGGTCTGGAACACCTTCGGCTGTGAGAACATGGGAGATTACCACGACCTATATCTCCGAACCGACGTGCTTCTTCTGGCAGATGTCTTTGAGACCTTTCGGGAAACGTGTCTACGTCAGTATGGTTTGGATCCTGCACACTACTACACCAGCCCTGGTCTCTCTTGGGACGCGCTCTTGAAAGCTACAGGTGTGGAACTCGAGCTGTTTGTGGACTATGACCAGCATCTCTTCGTAGAGAAAGGCCTACGTGGTGGAATATCCATGGTATCGAAGAGACATGCCAAGGCCAACAATCCTCTGGTCGAGTGCCATGACCAATCCAAGCCCACAACGTACATCCAGTACCTCGATGCCAACAACCTATATGGATGGGCGATGAGTCAGCCACTACCAACGGGAGGCTTCGGGTGGGTAGAGGACCTTCAAGGACTCACCAATACCATAGTGGACTGTCCATCCGACAGCCCCAAGGGCTACATACTAGAGGTGGATCTCGAATACCCACAAGAACTCCACAACGCACACAATGCCTATCCGCTAGCACCAGAGCGCATGAAGGTCCCAAAGGAGTGGATGTCCGAATATCAGCGCAACCTCAAAGGTACATCGATAGAGGTTGAAAAGCTTGTGCCAAACCTCCACGACAAAGAGCGGTACGTACTCCACTACCGCAATCTACAGCTTTACCTATCCCTAGGCATGCATCTCAAGAAGATTCACAGAGCGCTACGATTTGACCAAAGTCCATGGATGGAGCCTTACATCCGAAAGAACACTGACCTTCGTAAACTGGCTACGAGCGACTTCGAAAAGGATCTGTACAAGTTGATGAACAACAGCGTCTTCGGCAAAACCATGGAGAACATACGCAAGCGCGTAAATGTCGATCTAGTGCGTGCCAGCGAAGAGGACAAACTTAGACGTCTGATTGCTAGCCCAACCTTCGCACGGGAAAACATCTTCGATGACGATCTGGCAGCCCTGCATATGCATAAGAGTCGACTAACTTTGAGCCGTCCAGTCTACGTGGGGATGAGCATTCTTGACCTCTCAAAGCATCTGATGTACGACTTCTATTACAACCAACTGCTTGGACAGTATGGAGACCGATGCCAGCTAGTCTATACAGACACAGACAGTTTACTACTTGAGATCCAGACAGACGATGTGTATGCCGACATGGCTGCCCACGAAGATCTCTACGACACATCTGACTACCCTAAGGAGCATCCACTACATAGCACAGCGAACAAGAAAGTCCTTGGAAAGATGAAGGACGAGTGTGCCGGGCGCCCAATCGCTGAGTATGTAGGTCTTCGACCGAAGATGTATTCTATCCTAGAGGCTGATGGGAAAAGCATAAGGAAGGCTAAAGGCATCCGCAAGGTAGTTGTAAAGAAGCACATCCGCCACGAGCAGTACAAAGAGTCGCTATTTGCTAAGAAGACCTTCAGGCATGGGATGGATGTACTACGATCGAAAGGCCACCACATCTATGGGCAGCACATTAATAAGGTATCCCTTTCACCATTCGACTCCAAGCGTTGGATCCATAATAATGGAATCGATACATTAGCCTATGGACATAAAAACTTAGAACATGGATGATTTCATTTACGAGCTGCTAAACTAGGCACGAATAGAATACCTCTTGGTGGTAGTTCCGTATCCCTAGGAACAACTTGTAGCTCTTCACGAACGAATCCACGTTTGGGTGCATCCTTCTCCCCTTCTCGCTTCGCAAGGTAGTACAGCACAGGCTGTCCCGAAGATACTACACTTCGCGAAATAACGTATATCTGCAAACGCCACACAGGATCAATAGCTCTACGTTTTTCGCCCCCTTCCAATTCTCCTGGTGCATAGAGATATCGAACTAAGACGTCGAATGGTAGGCGCTCTTCTCTCAATCCAACGGTGCGCGAATACGTAGGAGTCTTCAGATCTACTTGCTGCGTCACTACAGAATTCGAAGGCTTCTTTCCTGTAAGTCGAGTCACCTCACTGTTCAGGGCTTTGATAACCATTGGTAAACGAACTACCCATTCTCTACTACGCGCATCCGATCCTTCCGAAGTAAGCACCATCTCTTGTGCATACTGATACCCAAACAATCTCTCGGCTAGAGTTCTATTTGCTCGTTCGACGAAGCCTTGCGCTCTATGATTACCAGCCTCACCTCGTTGAACTTTCGTACCATGTAGTTCTAGCGTTTCAGACATACGTCCCATGAATTCTCTACCAGGATCTACTTGCAACGTCTTTGGCCATTCGAGTGGACTACGTTTATAGATTCGTTCGAATGCAGCAGCAACTTCACCACTATCTTTAGATGCCAAAGGTTCGGCTTCTTTGTATCGAGAAGCTACGTCGATTACTACTAATGCGTACTTGTATAGCTTTCGTCCACGCCCAGGTCGATCGTGTGGTAGAAATATCAAATCAGCTTGGTGGACTTCATTTGGTTTCGATACAGTCCAATGCGGTCGTGGAATGTGTTTTGGTGGTGGTAGATATATTTGCCACATAGATTGCTTTTCCAACCAACTCCTAGCTACGTCTTCTGATGCTTTCGCTGCTACCGATAGCTTGTCAATTGCAGCATGACCTTTCCAATAGCCCATAGGACCATAGAAGATATTCGCAAGTTTAGAATCCATCATACATCTATACATTCTAACCTTCAACAGATGAAAAAAAAAAAAAAAGAATAAGAACCAGGCCTCATTCCTTTCTTTTTTCCTTTTTTTTTTTTTTTCCGTATTTTTTAGTAGTGACTTAAGTAGTAACTTAGTAGTAGCTTAGTAGTAACTTAGTAGTAGCTTAGTAGTAACTTAGTAGTAGCTAGTAGTAACTTAGTAGTAGCTTAGTAGTAGCTAGTAGTAGCCTAGGAGTAGCTTAGTAGTAGCTTAGTAGTAGCTTAGTAGTAGCTAGTAGTAGCCTAGTAGTAACCTAGTAGTAGCTAGTAGTAACTTAGTAGTAGCTTAGTAGTAGCTAGTAGTAGCCTAGGAGTAGCTTAGTAGTAGCTTAGTAGTAGCTTAGTAGTAGCTAGTAGTAGCCTAGTAGTAACCTAGTAGTAGCCTAGTAGTAGCCTAGTAGTAACCTAGTAGTAGCCTAGTAGTAACCTAGTAGTAGTGGTAATGGCTATAGCCATCTACTAATGGCGTATCCAGCGCCTAGCATTCCACCACCAACGTAGAGCAACTCGCCAGTCTTCTGATTGTTTGAGGGTCGGTAGTAGTCAGGTAAGCGGGGTTCTTTCATCCCTTCGAGCCGTTCTAGCGCCTTACGTAACTTATCGGATTGCACGAAGGCTTTGTTGGTATCTCTTTGAACGTTGTATGCGTCGCGTTCAAGACCTTCCTGATTTTGTGCAAAGTCGTATAATCTTTGACGTTCGGTTCTATACGCTGTCATTTCAGATTCTTGTCTTTCGATGGCCCTATCGTGTCTCTCTCGTTCTGTATCTATATCACCCTTTCCAATCATTCTAGCTAGTATGCCACCACCAGTAAATGCCGTCGCATTCAAAACAGCGCCGAAAACTGTCATAGCAATTGCTGCTGCCATTACGGTATGATCTTTTGTTTCTCAAGATATTGTTTCGCGTATAAGCTACCAAGTATCACGACAGTCCACTTTGCGTAATTCACTAGGGAAGAAGAAGGATCGCTAAGCATAGATTCCTTGGTAGTCTTTTTTACGATCCACCCAATACCAGAAGCGAGTCCAACAATTATAGATGCATCGGTTGCCGTCTTCATCAATTCCTTATCCATCTCGACATATATAAGTATGGTCTCGAGTCTTTAAGTGTTACTCCATGTCTAGTATCGTAAGCTTTGCCGGAGCTGCAGGTCGTGTCGTGCTAACGGCGGCAGCTCGCGTGTTGCCATCTACATACTTCTTGTACGCAAAGTACGTGCCAAACAATGTAGCGCCAGTACCGATGACTGCGAGGATAGTCAGGTTTTCGAACCGACCTTTCTCTACGTCAGTTTCTTTGGACGGTTCATTTTCACGTTCTATCTCCATCCTTTGAGCTTCTTTTGCACGGGCAGTGACCTTCTCCCAAGCTAATTTTCCTGCTGCAACGCGCTTTGGGTTTTTTACCTTAGTTGGTGCAGTCGTCGGAGGATTCGCAGTTATCTGATCCGTCTGTCCTTCCATCTTGCTTCGATATAGTAGGTATATGTGAAGGTTCAACAGTTGTACCAGGAATGACTACGTGGCCAGATATGTGGAATAGGACGCTAGCTAGAGCTACAAGGCGACCTGCCTTAAGCGATAGTAGGCCAGTCGCAGCACTGATCTCGTTGCGGATTATAGGGTCTTCTTGTAGGTCCTTGATTAGGGCTTCTTGAGAATCTATTGGTACTAGGTAGGCAACTAGACGGGTAGCTAGACGCGTCACGCCGTCGACTAAGCCTTTCGTTACTTGCTGAGCTAGAACGGCCTGATACCTCCTATACAACTTGTCTACTTCTTTCTCAGGAAGTCTAGAGATGTCTCCTAGGGAAAAGTTCTTACCTAGGTATTCTTTCGTTACGCCTGTTGCAGCTAAGATCGAAAGTGATTCGCGATTGTCTGACACGACGTCTAGGTTGGTTGGTGGTGGGCCTGTTACATCCTCACCGAATATCTCGAGTATTTCTTTATCCATGATAATATGTTGTAGGTGCTGGGAGCTCTAACACTACCTCGAAAGGATGGCAGAGACAGAAGCACATGCGAGCGAACTTGTGGGCCTTGAGCTCCGAGGTCAACATTTTCCTCTCATCCACCTTCAACCCACCACCGTAGTCCTCAAATAGTTCTTTGGCATCAAGAGCTGACGCTGTATGAAAGGCCACGACCACCGCCACGTTTTCTCGAAAAGGTTTGCATATGCTTTTATACTGATGAGTTAACACCCAAATAGAAATGCCTATGTGACGAGCGGAAAAGGCCATCTCCACGAGCTTATCGGTTCTCAGCTTTACATCCTTCGATGCAGCGCAATCGTCGAGTATCAAAAGAGTATTGGTTCCTGCCCAAAAGGTGGAACAAACTCGTAGCGCGGCATTGATGGCATCCTGCGGTGGTGACATGACGAAGAAACGAGGATCTCGATTTGCAAATCCACGATAGGTTTTGTTGTGGGCATACGTAGGACAAATCAGTACTATGTAATCGAACTTACCACGAAATAATCCACGAAGTTGTTCTATGAGGAACGCAGTCTTCCCACAATTCGTTGGACCGACTATGAGTGCGTTGAACGGTACGTGCTCTACGAGAGAATCCATCAGTATAATATACTCTGCAGAGATCTGTTCAATATCGTGACCTGAGCATCCGCAAGGACATAGATGTGCATTTTCACATTTCCACTTCCCTTCGCAGTTCTATGTATGCGAATGTCGATGTCCTTTCCACTGCCGGTTTGTGTCAAGCCATCACCATGAACGGTGGAATCTTTCGCTGTGCGACAATCGATTAGGATAGCGAATCTATTTTCAAAGAACTTCTTTGGAGTCATGGAAGTATTGGGTGTACCAAACCAGCCTTTTGCAGCCTCCCAGAAATCTAGGGGAAGCATGCCGCTTGGAAAGAGTCTGTTGGGAATCCCGTTGACATCTACTTCTACCTTCGAAATATCGGGATTCGAGAATGATTCGCTATCTCGCGTACCATGAGTGCGCGGATCTATGAATAGTAGAAGTAGTCCAGCAAAGGATCGTCGTGGAACGTTAACGTTTTGAGATATCAAAGTATCGGATGCCTTAGCAATCTCTACTATCTTGAAGTGAACAGCGTAGTTGTATAGGAATGCAGTACCTATTTCGTATTTGTGAAGTGCACTACTAGCCAGCGTTCCATCCCTGATTGCTTCGTATTCTAGTTGGATGTTGGTAAGTTGGTACGTACCTATCTTCGTCGCATCCGATCCAACTACTATTTCAACGGCAGGCGCTAGAGTCAACTCGAATGTAATGGTATTTTCTAGGACATATGGATATAGAACTCCATGTTGTGTCAGAATGTCGACATCTAATGGAATCCTATATTTGGAACCACATGCAGCTAGGAGCGCGTTTTCTCCAGCAGACGAAGTATTTGCGTCGCCAGCTTTCGATCGTAGCTTGTTCGTGTTCTCTGATTGAATGCCTTGTTGTACTCTAGACTCTCTCTCCTGCGTAGATAGGTATACATCGGAGTACGTTTGTAGGAGGTCTGGCCTGACAAGGTCTTCTACTGTTTCAGCTCCCATCCTACAGATTCTACGTATGACCAAGCAGCGTCCAACGTTCGAAACGACTCTGTTATTCGCATGTCCACCAGATAGTACGATGTCGACCAATAGCGCTAAGCTACCAGGTACTAGTACTACACCTTCTGCTAGCTTTGGGACTTCTACGTATAGAGTCTCACCTGGATTGGCAGATGATCGAGTGAAAGTTTTCCTATACAAGTCTCGTGGAGCCTTGAGTGCATGAGGCTCCCTTCGTGCTTGTGTGGGATCCAACTTTGATGATATCATGTTGAATATACGTATATATATAGTTATGTCTAACATGGCCTTTGATGGGAGGTATGAGGAAAGAACCGACGAAGCTGGAAAGGGTAGAGACAACGACGATACTGTCAATGAAGAAGCACGGAAATTGGCGTTTCCAGACTCTACGAATGTGGATCCGAGTGAATCACTCGACCTGGAAACTAGACGCGACTACACTAAAGAAGGCGCTCGACCAAAGTATCAGGAAACATCATTGACAGATGGAGAGTTTAGTGAATTGATGGATGAGGATAGAATCGAACGTCCGAAATTTAGCGATCGCCACGTAATCTTCAAAACAGGCACATCGGATGAAATGAAACAAATGCTATTCGATACTGTATGGAAACATTATGCGGATGTAGGGACTCGTGGAGGAGTCCTTGAGATAACAGGAATATGGGAGGCCAATAAGGAACTGGGTAGAACCTATCTTCACGTACTTGGAAGTAAAGAGAAGCTCATACCTTTGACCACAGTGAAGGGTGAAAGATACCAAAGTATGGGTAAGGATCTCAAATTTGCCCTAGGCCCTACGGATGCAGAAAGAGCAGAACAAGTCGTCCAAGGTCAAGAAAAGGCCGCCGAACATCTCAAAGTAGAAGATAGCATACTTCTAAGCTCAACGTCAACTGAGAACCAGAAGGAAGCAGCTAAGGAAGAGAAAGTACGCATCCATAACGAAATAGAATTACTCGAACGTCAAGAAGAAGCCATACTAGAACGTACGTCGCTACGTGAAAGGATCAAATACATTTTCAGAAAGCATGGAATGACTGTTCTTGCAGTGGTAACTTCTATTGGCGCTATCGTTAGTACAATAGTTTCCCTGTTATCGAGATCCGTACCGAAACCAGTAAAGGCTGGTATCGATAAAGCAGCAGATGCAGTAGGGAAGGGATTGAAAACGACCTGGGGGTTGCTAAAAGAAATGGGAAAGAGACTTGGACAGATCCTACCTGGAATGATTGGATCGATTGCGAGTTTCATATTTACTATGGCTGGTAAAACTCTGGGAGTACTAGCAGAGAACGTTTGGTTATTCATCGTAGCAATAGTGGTGATTACGATAGAGCAATACAAACGCCGTTAACGAAACAACGTCCATGCGATTCCAGCTGCGGCAATGGATGTCACCGCGAGATTGATCTCATGTTGTGGGATAGCCTTTGGTACAGGAACTCGTTTCTCGTGCGTCTCGAGAGGCGGCACCAATTTCTTATCTGGTGGGCCTTCCATAGGAAGCGGGCGTCCTTTGACTTCTGCATTGATGTCGTTAGTGCCTAGCATCATATCTTTCGTGGCTTTCGGGGTTGGATTCCTATAGCCATCTTTCTTACCAAGATAGTACACTAGATTGCTTGGCAATAATCGCACACCTATAGCTATTGCTAGATCGAGCCTCTTATGTGTCGTCGTTATAGCAGTAAGATAGTTTTTGTAGCTCACCACTAAATCGTTTTCGAGAATAGCGCCTTCGACTAAGCTCTTAAACTTTTCTTTGACGTTGAAACTATCTATGATGGATTCGTTAAGATCGTTTTGAGCGCCTAGAATACAATATCCAAAAGCTTCGACAGATCGATTCAATCTACCTAATCCCGCATTCGTCAAACCTCTACCGATTGGTGGCGTAAACCAATTGTATTGTTTACCATTGTTATTGCTAATGTACGATAAAGGAAACTGATAGTCCGTACGACTCTCCTCAGGAAACTTAAAGTCACCACCAGGCCACTTCGCAGAGTACGAAGTATTATGTGCGTACTTCTCCGTATAGTTCACCATTCTTCCATGAGAGTTTACGTAGACGTCTCCTAAGCCATCCCACCGAAAGTCTGGCGTTCGAGATATACCGAATTCGATGCACAACTTCTCAAGGACTGACTTGCTATAGAGGTTGTCGAGTTGCTTGAAAGCACGGTTACCAGGTAGAGGAGCTCCAAGTTCGTGTAGAATTCTTCGTATCGTGAAATATACGTGGAATCGTAGGAACCCTTGGACGACTGGTGGATATGTTTTGAAAGTGGGGTCAAACAACGACACTCCGCATCCAGAAGTTGCACACCACGTTGCAAAATTAAGTTGTTGAGGCCAGTATTTGAAATCCGGACCTGATAACCATCTACGAGACTCATTTGCTGCCGTATGCTTTACAACGATCTCCTTGAATATATTTGGAACGCCTGCTTCGAACTTCTTCGTAGGTGTGACGTATATCCATAACTTGGTGAGATCGATATCTTGTGCCGGTTCGGTAAAAGGAACTGCTCGAATAGGATATTTCGCACTCTTATCTAGGGTCAACGTAGATGGGAAACCATCAACCATTCCCTGCAATGCGTCATCGATGCGTCTTTGAGTGACTGCAGATAACTTTGAGACATCATCGCCGTAAACGACATAGCTAGAATCTCCATCTCGAAACCAAATACTCGTCGAATATTTGCCTGGACCGTTCACTTCCGTAGAGGCATAGAACTTGTGAAGATCCGTATGTGGGTATCGTTTCTCGAACTTCGCTAATAGATCTGCATTCAACGTTGCGATCTTATCGTTTTCTTCTATCCAATCGCGTTTGGAAAGACCTTCGTGTTCCCGCGCGAATAGTACGCTCTCGTAAACTGACTTACCACCAAGTGCTACATCTAGAGCCTTACCAGTGCGACCAAGCCACCCCATCAATTTACCACCTCCCGTCTTAGTAGGAAGACCTTCCTCCGTGAACACGCGATGAGACATTCCCCGATCGATGAAATTAACATTATCGGAAGCAGATTCGAACCAACTAAGTACGGCATTAGGAAATAGGTACTTGAACTGCCGCCATGCGTCTGTCATGTTGAAGCTATACATACATATAGTTATACCTTCAATACATAAGATGGTTCTCTTATATATCACCACAACATTGGCCGACCATACTGTCTACTTCGACAACCCTATTCTCATACAGAACGTTTCACTAGTCGAGGTCACTATTGAGAATAGTTGGTGGAACCTAGCAGAGAATGCTACCTTCTGGTGGTCTACCGAAGGTATAGGGTTTCCGTACGACGTTCCTAAGGGAAACCACACTATGGCGAGCCTTCGACAATTCTTTGCGCCTGCAGTTGGTGCTGACATCATAAAAATCGAGAAACCCCATCATAGGAGGGCTTGGAACCTAGAAGTCAAGCAATCGATCCTACTTAGTGGAAATCTCTGCAAACTGATGGGTATCAATAAAGATGGGATCGCTACGCGACTAAAAGTAGGTGTGCACGAAGTGTCCATCCAAGATGAAATCGACATAGCGTATATCTGCTGCGACGTGGTGGATTCCAGATTCTCGATTCGAGAGGGAAAACAATCTAAAGTCCTAAGTAGAATACACATCCGAGGCGATAGATTTGCGAAAGCGACGTATGCCTCACTACAACCTCTAGCTGTCAAAGCTCTAGGTACGATACAAAGCAGTCTTCGTCTGACAATTCTCGATGAGAAAGGCAATCTGATAGACTTCCAGGGTCGACCTATACTGTACGTGTTGAAGCTTGAGTAAGTTATAAGTTATAACGTTACAATGGAAGGCGACTCTATTCAACCGTTTCCATCAGCACCAAGTATCTATCCACCGATTGCTAGTGACACTGGAAAGAACTTTAGACTGCAAACGATCCGAGACACGCTTTCGGACATCGAAGTTCAAGAAAGGCACTACGAAGGTGTGCGCAAGAAGTATGCACGTTCTCAAGGAATAGTTCATGGTATCGCAGTGGTAACTGGAGGTCTATCTGTGATCTTATCTGGATCTGGATTGGGCGTAGCGTTGACTGGGGTTGGAGCAGTGATCGGTCTACCACTTGGAGTTATTGGTGGGCTATGTGGATTAATTTCAGCATCTACGACCATTGGAGCTAAGAAGTTAGGAATGAAGGTTTCTAAGCATGAAAGGACAACTATGTTGGCAAAGGCGAAAATCAATACGATTCGCGATCTAGTATCGAAGGCCCTACGCGATGAAAACATATCCGACTCCGAATACAATCTCATCCTGAACGAAGCGAATAAGTATGAGATCATGAGGTCTGAAATTCGTCG
The DNA here is from genome assembly GCA_030867875.1 of Actinernus sp. WN-2022. Lineage (NCBI taxonomy): Eukaryota > Metazoa > Cnidaria > Anthozoa > Actiniaria > Actinernidae > Actinernus > Actinernus sp. WN-2022. The sequence goes on from JAOWCC010000019.1 coordinate 23,786,467, forward strand.
CGAGACTTCTATGGGTGAAAAAAGTCCGGATCAGGTTCGAGCCGAACTCAAGCAAGAAGTGCAAAAGGAAATGCGAGAAAAACTTGGCAGCTTAGTAGGGTAAGAATCGATGTTTCCTATGAAAGGAACGAACGTGGTTCTCACTTTCACTTCGCTAAGTCCTACTGCTAGTTAGCCCATGTCTAGTGTAGATTGGCTCAAAGTAGGAATGGTAAGAAAACAACTCCTTGACAAAACGCTCGACCGCACTTCCAAATACGTCACATCGTTTAACGACATCGTTAAGAGACATAGACGATCCTAAGCGACGTAGCACCTCGTAACTTGCTCCAACGACTTTCGTCTTAAGTATTGATCTGGGGCCTATATTGTTTTCTATCGCTGTAGTAACAACCTCGTGGACCATTTGTTGGACGTCTATATGTACTCCTTGAGGATCGAGTTTAAGGAAAGTCGTTGCAATGTGAGGAACTATGCGCTCGGCATCCATGTCTACATCGATCTTATCGTCGTCATACAGAGAACGTATAAAGACCTCTCCGCTATGGATGCTTTTGTTGCTTAGTTGCATGAAGCGAGCAACCTCACCTTTAGTTCGTACGAACCCACATTGTATGCACGCCTGGTAGAGTAGAGCAGCTAAAATATTTCTCTTAGCATCGCTACGCTTGAGATGAACTTTCATTACTTGGATAAATGCATCGGCTACGATTCCTAACGTGTTCGTAGGGAACGAGAGGCCATAACTTTGTTTGTAAATAGTGTTGTATGCTTGTAGTTCTCGTAGGAGCGTTCGTCGTTGCAGGTCTGTGTTATCGCTTTGCTTTGGTTTTGCGCGGTCTAGATCGCTTTGATACTGAAATCCGTCCGGACCTACTATACGCAGTCGAGTAGTAGTAATATCGATCTTAGTTTCTTCACATGGTTCGGCCTCGGAAACAAGACCACATGTGGGACACACGAATTCCGTTCCTTGTATTTCCAAGGGGCAGAGACAATCAGAACATGTTTCACTGTTGTTAATATGCAATTGTGGTTTGATATTCAGGCTTCTACGAATTCCAGGACCAAACAATCTGATGAGCTCGTCCATGATACGCTGTAGATGTCGTACGTTTAATAGAAAGAAAAAAAAGAAAAAAAGAATGAAGAGGGTCACGCAACGACTTTCTTCATTCTTTTTTTTTTTCGTGGCGATTCCTAATCGTCCTTCTCGCTCATCAAGGCAGCAGTCAACATCTCGTATAACGCATGAATGAGAGCCTCTGGTTCCTCGCTCCTCAAGACAGCCAACATCTCGTCTAACGCATAAATGAGAGCCTCGTTGAGACCTTCCTCCGGTTCCTCGCTCCTCAAGGCAGTCAACATCTCGTCTAACGCATGAATGAGAACCTCGTTGAGACCTTCCTCCGGTTCCTCGCTCCTCAAGGCAGTCAACGTCTCGTCTAACGCATGAATGAGAGCCTCGTTGAGAACTTCCTCCAGTTCCTCGCTCATCAAGGCTCTCAACGTCTCGTATGACGCATGAATGAGAGCCTCTGGTTCCTCGCTCCTCAAGGCAGCCAACACCTCGTCTAACGCATGAATGAGAGCCTCCGGTTCTTCCGGTTCCTTGCTCCTCAAGGCAGTCAACATCTCGTCTAACGCATGAATGAGAGCCTCTGGTTCCTCCTCGCTCCTCAAGGCAGTCAACACCTCGTATAACGCAGGAATGAGAGCCTCGTCGATCCCGAGATCTTGTAGCGTCATGGCATTGCCTACGTTGAAAAGCTTTGAACTCACCATTCTCTCTTCGGTATAACTATATGTTAGGATATCTCTAACAGTTGCTCAAGTTTGGATTCGTCTAGTGACAACTTGAGCGTCGTAGATGTTATACGTTTAAAAAAAGAATGAAGAGGGTCACGCGACGACTTCCTTCATTCTTTTTTTTCTTAATGTGGCGATTCCTAACCTTCCTTCTCGCTCCTCAAGGCAGCCAACACCTCGTTGAGCGCACGGGTGAGAGACTCTCCGAGACCTTCCTCCGGTTCCACCATGTTTGGATCTGCAAGTTTCGCTGCTCCCAACTCGATGACGGGGTCGTTCTTGAGGTTGGTGGAGGCCACCTCAACGAACGCAAGAATCTCCTTGAGCTCGGCGATCCCGGGACCTTGAAGCGTCATGGCGTTGGGTTCTTCGAGATCCTCGATGTCCAGTGCGATCGTAGGTCCTACGAACGTGGGTTCTAGATCCTCATCCTCGAGATCCTCATCCTCATCATCCAGATCTTTAGGTAAGAGGTATGTCTCCTCTACGTCGGGTGTGGATGGTTCCTCGGCCTTCGTATTCGAATCAGCGATCTGCTTGCCTAAATCTTTCTTCGGTCCCACCTTTCTTGGATACGAGCGGCGGCCGCATCCTGAGCAAAGCCCGTAACTAGTACGACATCCTTTACCGCACTTCGAGCATGGCACGAATGGGGCACAGCCTTTTGAGATCTGGAAGTTGTGCTGGGCACAGAACTTCGATGTCTTCGAAATCTGCTTTGGGCATTTCGAGTCCTTCCCTCGCATCAACCAATCACAAGTTATTGCGGCGTCTACATTCGAGTTCTTCTTCGACATGTTCGATCTGTATGGTATTAATGCGTACTAAGATGACAACGTAAGCTAATATCGTGGAATAAAGAATATATACTAATACCATTTGGTATCGATATACAGTATAATAATCATTCCTTTAACAGATACTCAAGTTTACCACTCATCTAGCACAGCAATAATGGCATCTTCATCTACGACGTGGCGGAAGTGCTTGGTTATCCATTTATTGACGTCGAGACGACCACACACGCTGGCAGTTAGCATGGCGTCAACAATACAATCATCATCTATGGTGGGGCGGAAGCGATTAACTAGCCACTTGATGATTTCAGGATGATCACATCTACAGACGATCAGCATAACATCAAACATACGTCCACCGTCTATGGTGGGGATTAAGTGATTGGCTGTCCATTTCCTGATATCAAGCTGACCACGTATACTGGCATCTAATATATCCTCAGGAACGCATTCGTCCTCATCTATGGCGGGGCGGAAGCGATTAGCTAACCACTTAACGACCCCACGACGTTCATGCATACTGGCAGTCAGTATAGCCTCGTAAACGCATTCCTCATCTATGGTGGAGTGGAAGCGATTAGCTAGCCACTTAATGACGTCTATATGGCCGCACGCACTGACAGTTATCATAGCCTCAACAATGCATTCAGCGTCATTTGCGGAAACGTAGAAGGCCCTAACTAAGTCATCCCGCTCGTCGTCGCTGCGAGCAGACCTCAAGCCGGCCGTGAGAACTAGAAGACGGAACTCCTCGTCTGCGTCTTTATAGCGCGCTAGGGAAGCTGCAGCGTAGAAACGCTTCGAAGTCAAAGCCACGCTGGCAAATGCTCGAGGTCCTGCACGTTCTACGATCGAAATCAAAATTTCCAAAGGAAGGCACGATATATTATCCATAGTGGAAGAGATCGATATACAGTATAGTAATCATTTCTCTAATAGGTTATCAAGTTTGGATTTTTAGGTGTAAGAATGTCTAGTGACAATTTTGGGCAACACTGTGTATAAAGTAGTATGTAAAGTGGGCGTTCTGGGAAACTTTTCAACAAAATTTGTGCAACAATTTCAACAAAGTGTGCAAGCAAGGAGGGAGTGGCCTCTGGGACAATTTTGGACAAATTTTGTTGAAAAGTGGCCCAGAACGCCCACTTTACATACTACTATCAGTATTACTTACTTCTGGAGGGGTATTCCAAATTAAGGCGGTTTCTGATTACTTTTCCACAGACGGGAAGATTGTTTAGAAATGTTATGGTTGCCACAGATTTCCATTATATATATATATTATGATTATTTTGGAAATTATTGAGCCTCTTGACGAAATGTGAGACAAGTACGCGGGTTGGAGATCAAATCTAAAGAGTTATATATTTATTTTAGTACAAATGATGCATGTAGCTTATATTTTAGGCTTTTGATTAATTTGTCTATTTTCTTTTTGCCCCGGTTCTCGGCTTTGTGTTTCTCGTGTTGCTGTTTGCTGCTGTCCACCAGGCATCCGGCACTGTCACACACCACGGAGTATTTGCGTGTTTTAATCCATATTATGTGTTTTACGTTTTTTGTGCCGGCATTTGCGGAGTATAGAAATGAATAGCTATATCCCTTGTGAATATTTAGGGATGTGTCGTTCTAAATGTGAAATAAAGTAATCGTGTTTTTTTTCGATTACTGGGGTCGCCACGAATATTATCGATATTTCAAAGTACTCCCGACGCTTTAACACCGAGAAGTTGTACTGAAGCTGGCCTTAGATCCAATGTCAATATCAGTCTTAAATGGACATGATCTGAACTGGGCCATTTACTATATATTTTAAGCCATTACTTTTAAAAGGAACGAATACACACGACACTACTACAACTACAAGCTGGTAAAGTTTACTTTAATACATTAATGTCGATGCCACGTGCGTTTAGGACTTTCGCAAAATTTACGAAATTTCCCTCCAAAGTTCTAGAAAAAAAACTCAACATCTTAACATTTCAGTCGAAGAAACTTTTGGCTCTAGCAAAATAAAAGCTACAAATGGTCCAACTTTTCTCAAGTCACGCGCCAGAACGAGGTTAATTTATTAAAAATGGCGAAAAAAGAAATTTCTCGATTTATCTTGACTGTGAGACACAGGGAACCCAACGGACACCAGATTAGGATGGCGTTCTCCTTCGTCGAACGCAATAATAATAATAACCATATAACCATAATATGCTAATAATAATAACGATATAACCATAATATGATTAAAATCTTTATCAACTATACCGAGAAGATAACCGTCATATGATCAAAATCTTTATCAACTGCACCGTAAAATATAACCGTCAATTGGTCTCCAACTCGAGAACACGAAAGTCGTTTGTTAATGAACAACCTAACAACAACAACGACTTATTCACACTCTGTAAACAAAACTATTATTACTCGGGCTGCCTGTGGCAGCACCGAGTCTTAAAATGCAAGTCGTTTGTTTTTATTTATTTTTATTCAGTGTAGCAAGCGTTCAGCGCATGCGTTAAAGGTCAAATTCACACCAATCAGATCGCACTGTGCTGGTCACGTAACACTCGCCAGGTTAATTTATTTACATAATTTAATACAGTAAATCAAAATGGTGGATCCGCGAGCAAATCTCTCTCAAATTTGGAGTCCCATCTCTCAAATGTAGGCAGTTTAATGTTTTATTTAACTTCACTCGTGCGAAAGCCTTCCAACAGCTAGGCTCAGGATATTGCAACTGGCGCTCTTGTCGGAGCCGAAGGACCGCGTTTTTTACCCAGATGGCCTGTGATTTTATATAGATGTACCGCGACACGACGCCGGACCTGAAGGACTCAAAGATCCACACATATCGAATTGGAATTTAGCGTTTTCCTTTCTGCTGAAACCAAGGCTTCTTCGATAGAAAGGGCAATATGTTGTGTTTTTCTAGGAGGACAAAATATTTCTCGTTTAAGCTTCTCTTTCGCCACGGCTTTGTTATTGGAATCTCTGTGGATTGGTATACTCAAATATACTGCACAATACCATACAACTGAATAAGAAGTCTTTAACAAAGCCGAACTCAAATTCAAGAGCAAAGCTGAGAGTGAAAGTGAAACTGAACAGTGTCTTGTCAGGTCATGAATTAAGGTACGGTGAGGTTGAAATCATTGCGTGTTTATATAGATATGCATTTCTTTGTCGATTTGTTGACCTCGTGGCGCTGATAGATTTTGCCATCGGACGGTATTCTTGTTTGAGGTACATTTCGTAGGTTTTATGCCTCTCGGTCATAATACATACCAGCTCAAACACCGTAATCTGTAGGCCAACATGCACTAAAATAATTTTGAGCGTGTTTTTGGCTGTCAGAAATACCCCGGAGAACAGAATAATTTATGATGAGCGAAGCAATATCAACTTAAACAAGAATCCTCTCACGGCCGAGGTTTTGGTTCGAGAAATTAAAGGCTTCCAACAGTTCCCTTTATAGTTCTGTAATATAATGAGCAGATCAGTTTTGGGAATGAGGGTATATAACCAACAGGCATTTCAGTTAATAAATACCTGATATGGACGCGAGCTGCGATAAAGAGCCGCAGGGTAGAATGAACAGTAGAGAAATATATCATTTGATAGCTCCATCATAGGTGGACAGGAATACAACTTATAATATGGGACAAATATAAACATATATTTGAGACACTCATGTAAGCGTGCGGTACATGAATAAGTAGAGGTCAACTTCTTTAATTTGCATAAACGAGAAATATATATACTAGGGGAGCAGAGAATGCATGTCACCGCGCTACCGGCCACTCCTAAAGACTGCTAAATTCAGCTAATAATTCTTCCCTTCGGTTATTACTAAAAGGATTTCAAATGAAAGTGTATTTCATCTTCAATCTCATGTGGCCCGAGTGAAAGCCCAGATGGGCTCTTGTTTCATAATGAATCAGAGATGCCAGAGAAAGATTAAGTGCTGATGAGAACTAGCCAGAAATCATTGATCGATTTGGATGCAGTAAAGTGTTTTAAATCTTGTTCAGCCATTTGTGGGTGATTTATGGTCGTAATAGTGCTTTAAAATGCGTAACAAAGCCTTGAAATGACGTCATTTACGTCAAATTATGCTATAGCTAACGAGTTGAACATGAATTGAGTCGTAACGTTGAATTGGCATTTGATCTTTGCAATGTTATTGAACTATCATTTAATAAGTGGAGTTGACATAAAAACCGAGCAAAATAAGCTGGCTTTTGATTTAAATGACATCATTGAAATTTGATTCCTTAATAAACGACAATAGTAGACGTTAATATATTTTTTACCTACGCCGGTCATTTTGTTTTTCACGTTGAATTTAAATCCATGATAACTGCCGGGCTAGGGCTCATATGCACTTTAAACTGAAACTAATCGAGTCTGGCACCCCAAAAGGTTTTAACTCAACTTACTTTCTTAGTCTTGAATCATGTGGGGAAAAAATCATTAAATTTTCAGGTATATTAGACTCGAAAAGCAAATAATTTGAATTCAAGCTGTGCAGCTTTGTCGGCTTCTAGATCCAAGAGCAAGACATGTTTTTCTAATTTTGAAAGTCGAAGTAAAGTTTCTTTAGTCGTCCCTTTGAAAATCCGATATTAACAATGCTAGCTGGTAACTAAGGATTAACGAGCTGGTAACTAAGAATTAACGAGAGGTCGTGGATTCAATACAGGGGCACCCAACTGTAAACTCTTCATAAGAAAACGAATATTCTGACGTTTTTATAACGTATTAGATGTATTTAAGCATATATTTGTAAAACTGGTTTTTCAACTGGCAGATGAACAGGTATTCTGGCCTGCCAGCCTAAAGCAGCAGGCCAACAAGAAAAGCTTGAAATATTTCAAATTTAATTCATTATTGGTATGTCAGACACATTTCAATACCCTCCAGAATTCAATATTCAAGATTTGACATTTTGTTTTATTAAACTCAGTTTCCTATACTGTTTCAGATTATCAGATGACTTTGATCATGGCACCTAGAATACTAATCAAATGGCTAAATAAATATACTATAATATTAATCATACAAAATGTAAATCGCAACTAGAAATTAAAACCTTCACTGATCGGCAAAACAATTTTTGATAGCACAGCTTCAAATTTAGAAACGTAGGAATTAATCATTTAAAAATAAGTTAAGAAATATAATGGCCGTTTCTAACTCCTCCTTTCTTTTAAATCTATAAGAAAACATATGTACTGACATTAAGATATCATCAGTTTTAAAATAGACCAGTTCGCGGTTAATTCCGACATTTTGAAAGGGGTGCAAACAAATTTTCACGCGGAATTTTACTCGTTTTTACAGACTGTCGGAAAACACGATTGCACGCTTCCCAGAACAGCTACATCCCTCAAATTTCGATATGTTAATCTTTTACCTGGTATTTCAGAAATTCTATTTTACGGATTTTATTTGGCATCGGATTCCCATCGATTCCCATACAAATGTCAGGGAGTCTTTTCCTGAGCTGAGGGGATTCTCGTAGAGCTTGTAGCGACAACAACCAGGGTTGGATCTTAACGTACTTTTATTACTGGTCTCGATGACTGGCGACTTACAAAACTGAGTATTCGTTCTGTATTTGTCATTTTACAACAATGGGCTCTGTGGTGAACATATGTTGTGACCAGAATAATTCTTAAACAACTGGCAGGTGTCTTTACATGGACCCTTATTGTAAGTAGGGTCTTTGTCCAAACAAAGCAAAACTGACCTTGAAAGAAAAGTGCTTCAAACGATTGACAACATAGATAAGATATGTCAAAGGTGAAACTAGAAATAAAATATCATAGTTTGAGCGTAAAGCATTATACGAGTCTTTAGATATGTACCATAGAAATTCAACTTGGAGTTGGTGACTAATTTGCATTGACGGAAAGTTCAATGGATTTGGTACCTGACAAAGTACGGAACTGTAATTAGTAATACTCAAATCTTATTGGCTTGTTGTCGAGATCGCTTGGTACCGATAGCTTAAGATAATCAATATTTAATTAGTTTCCTGTAACAAACACAGGTTATTGGAAAGTGAGTTCTATTCAATGTTGTGAAAGGATCGAAAACGACCTTAGTAAATACAGGAGGGGTAGCAAAGGGGATATAAATAATTATAGTAGAAAAATATAACTAGAGACATCAGACAGTTGACATCTAAAGTACACAGACGGCATCCGAAGGTGACACGGCAACTGGACAAAATTCGGAATTTTAGGCAGTACGGCGACATTGTCCGACCCGTGCAAAGCCGGGACGGGAACAAGCGTAATTCTAAGTGACACTGCAACTGCACAAACGCCTACATGAGATAATATAACGCGCGCACAAAACACGCACGGCAAGATCGGCCGACACGTACAAATGGAAACGGGGAAACAAGCGAAGGAGATATAATTAACCTTAGGGTTAAACGGCAACTACACAACCGTATGTGCGAGGCAATAATACGCACGTAGACACTAAATATGTAAAATATAACTCGGGCCAGGATCGGGAAACAAAGAGATAAACTCTGGAGGTGAAACGGCAACTGCACAAATGCCTATATGTGAGACAATATAACGCGAAAATGTACTAACATTTGAAATATAAACGGCAAGATCGGGCGACACATACAAACTGGGGAACGGGGAAACACGCCACAGAAATATAAATAGGGGACTAATTCTACACTTAAAGGTGAAACGGCAACTACACAACTGAATCCGTATTTGTGAGGCAACAACACACGCACAAACCAAATATGTAAAATATAAACACGGAAACACCGGCCAAAGCGTGTACCGGGGAAGGGGAAACAAACGAAGCAGACATAACTAATTCTAGGGGTGTAATCCTCAGTAGCCCTTCACCTCTCAAAACCTTGCATTTTATTGGACCCCATTTTGACTGCACTGACAAAGAACTGCATTGTTTTAGGGTTAGGGTTTGTATTGTTTCAGGGTTAGGCATTGTTTGGATAGCCAGTACCATTCCACGTTCCGAGGAGGTGAAGGCCGCCCCGTAATCCTAAGGGTGAAACGGCAACTACACAAATCCGTATTTGTGAGGCAATATGATGCACGGAGAAACGAAATATGCTAACTGTAAACACGGCAACAGCGACCGACACATGCAGGGGAAACGGGGAAGCAAGCTGAAGGAGAAATAACTAATTCTGTGGGTCTAATCAAAAGGTGAAAACGGCAACTGCACAAATCCGTATTTGTGAGGCAATTTTACACACGTACAAATCAAATATACGAAGTACAAATGCACGTTAACATCGGTAAACACGTGCAAAGGGAGCGGGGAAAGAAGTGAATTAGATATAACTAATTCTAGTGATGAAACAGCAACTGCACAAAATTAATCCGTATTTGTGAGGCAATTTTACGCACGTACAAATCAAATATATGAAGTACAAATGCGCGTCAACATCGGCAAACACGTGCAAAAGGAGCGGGGAAAGAAGTGAAGTAGATATAACTAATTCTAGTGGTGAAACAGCAACTACACATATTTTGTGAGGCAATATAACGCACGTAGACACCAAATATAAATATACACGGCAACAGCGGCCGACACGTGCAAAGGGGAACGGGGAACGAAGCGAAGAAGATGAACTAATACCAGGGCCGAATTCTAAAAGGTGAAATGGCAACAAGACAAAACCGTGTAGTGTATAGTACCAGCTACAGATATAACATGGCCGAAACCAGGCAAGGGAAAGAGGAGCGAGCTACGGAAAAGGGCCAAAAGTACATAAATCTAAGAGGATAATTACCACTGGCTCGGGTGCTGGATTAACCGGGATTGACGTTAGCCTCTGGAGGAAGAGGATTTGGTGCGAGTAAAGCATGTGCTTCCAGAACGTTTGCACGCTGGGCTACTGGATTGGTTGTCTACTAGGAGGGGTCGCGGAACTTGAACGTTGAGAGCCGAACGCGGTGGAACTTGATCAGCCACCATACAGGGACGGCGGCCAAACACTTGCATAGGAAGAACGCTGTGACGGTTGTTCATTACTGACGTGAACTGCGCAAGGGAGTCGGCGGAGCTCTTATTTATACTCGCACTGAAAGGGACTGGTGCAAATACTCGTATATTAACACACTGTCTTAAGTATGTCCACCTTGGGGTCACGCGATCTACATTCGAGAACAGCTGGCGAAGACCTGTTGGTGGCGTGGGTGTGAAATTCATATTGAAGATCCATGCAATATTGGGTTTGTGTTCCGTTTACTAAAAAGACGTATCTAGTATGATCTAATATACGGTAGTCGTTATTATAACATGCGAAATTTATTTCGAGAAGTTCAATACTTTCAGATCGACTATGGTACATAATAACTCGAATATTGAAGTAGTAGCCATAATGGACATTAAAAATACAGGATATGGTAATTTGCATTACCACATCAAACTTTAAGCACACTGTCAAATTTGGACAGTATCTATAGTGGAATCCATCTGCCTGCGTCGAGTTTTACAGAAATAACCACAGAGGATTTAGCACCCACAATGAAGGTGTCAAAATTTGAAAATAATAGTACCACCGATTAGAAGAAAGGAAATTACGGACTCGCAAACTTAACTCATTTTACCATAGTTAATAGAGTGGAATGGTTAGGAAACTCAGGGACCTTCTTTGTTATAGGTCTTTGTTAGCTTTTTTCGACCACTACCGTGCACAAAACACAATAGAAATTCCAACATGTTAGTCAATCAGCCAATAGAAACGGGAGAGTTCAGTCGTTCAGGGAACGCTAATGAACTATGATCGTGCACAATATTTTGTCTTACCCCCTTCCAACCTAAATCGCAGTGCCTTTGTTAGCCCTTTTGAAGTTTGCCGGGTTTCCTAACCATTCCACTCTATTAACTATGATTTTACAGATAAGTGTGTAGTTGGTAGGCAAGCGTTTGATATGTTTGCGAGGAAAACGTGTTATTTTATTGTGCTCTTTTTAATGGTGGTATTATTTTGGCCCTTCGTTGAGTTTTTAAAAATAGTTCTACAGCCCCAGTCCGATCATCAGCAATAAATATATTTAGTTCCGGTCTCTTAAGACAGTTTCTTTCATCTCAATGCAATTGTCAGGGAGTCTTTTCCTGAGCTGAGGGGATTCTCGTAGAGCTGTGACGACAACCAAGGTTGGTTCGTAACGTACTTTATTACTGGTCTCAATGACTGGCCATGACTAAGCCGATTGAGGCTGACCATAAAGAATCAAGCCATGACGGCTCTTCTCTCGGTTCTTCCTCTATCTCCTCTATGTTGCAAGATATTCGTTCTGTATTTATGTCATTTACAAACAATGGTCTCTGTGGTAGACAGATGTCCTTGACCAGAATAGTTCTCAAGCTATACAGCTGTCTTTACATGAACTCCTATTGTACGTAGGTCGTGGCCCGAACAACGCAAAACAGACCTTGAAAGAAAACTGTTCCAGAGGATCGACAACGTAAATAAGATATGTCAAAGGTGAAACTAGAAATCAAATATCATAGTTTGAGCGTAAAACATTATACGAGTCTTTAGATATGTTCCATAGAAATTCAACTTGAAGTTGGTAACTAATTTGCATTGACGGAAAGTTCAATGGATTTGGTACCTGACAAAGTACGGAACTGTAATTAGAAATACTCAAATCTTATTGGCTTGTTGTCGGGATCGCTTGGTACCGATAGCTTAAGATATATATATAATCAATACTTAATTAGTTCCCTGTAACAAACAGGTTATTGGAAAATGAGTTATATTCAATGTTGTCGATGGATCGAAAGCGACCTTAGTAAATACACGCTCGTGACCAAACGAGTTTAACAAAAGAATGTTTTAATTAAAGTAACTCAGCTTTGGATGCGTCGAGCGTGGGCTAAACTAGAATTTGTTAATTTATTATGTTTCTCCTAAAGTAGGATTTCGTCCAAAATCGTAAGATCCTTATTCTTAACACAATTATATTAGTTGTTTTAGTATGGTTATGTAACATCGAACATTAAGGAATGAACTGTTTGTTTTTAGGGGCTATGTCAGTTAATTAGGACTAGTATATAAGAACAGATAGTAATTGAGTTGCCACCGAAGGCATCTCTAAAGCTATTCATAAACTAAACTTTATTTTTCATACATTAACTATTTGTAGGCATTTTTCCAATCGGCTAATAAACGAGATGCCTTCCTGATATTGTTTTGATCAAGTTAGGTATTAAATTATTTGTATTCGGTTCACAAAGTGATTCGAATACAACTGTATTTTGTCTATACTACAACCAGTGTACATGTAAAATTGTCTTCAGAAAATATGGATCTAAACACTTAATTCCCAATAGTTTGCATATGAATAAATAGTTTGAATTTTCCTCAAGAGATCATTTTTTATCAGGATCAGGGTTAATAAATAGGAGATACATTTTACCAGCTAATGTAGCACTTTTACTTTATCTGTTTACACTTATCTCAAATCCTCTAGGGAAAAGATTATTTGTTAAACTGAGAGATTTCCATGTTAATATCTCTTCTCATGCGTTAACGGGAAATAAAGGAAATAATACACAAGGGAAAGGTACACATGATCTGAAATAGGGAAATATAAAAGGGTCTATAGGCTTTTAACAGTTTTAATTATAAGATAGAGCAAGACAGGATTATCAGAGAGAATTAAATCATGTCACCTGAAAAAAAATCCACACTGGAATCACGTGATCTACATCAGGTGAAAGATTGCTGTCGAATTTGATTGGTTAGTTATCCACGATTGCGTTTACTTTGCCTCGTGATTGGTTCATTGAGTTTTTACTTGCTCCTGTGATTTTGGTTTTTTGACTATTGAAAACTGTTCAATCAACACTGTCTTAATTATGTACATCTTGGAGTCACGTGATCTACATTAGGTGAATACCCTTATCTCGCATATATGCACTGTCTTAATTATGTCCACCCTGGAGTCACGTGATGTGCATCAGGTGAATACTCGTATATGAACACACTGTCTTAAATATGTCCATCCTGGAGTCACGTGATGTGCATCAGGTGAATGCTCGTATATCAACACACTGTCTTAAGTATGTCCACCCTGGAGTCACGTGATGTGCATCAGGTGAATATATACTCGTATATGAACACACTGTCTTAAGTATGTCCACCCTGGAGTCACGTGATGTGCATCAGGTGAATACTCGTATATGAACACACTGTCTTAAATATGTCCATCCTGGAGTCAGGTGATGTGCATCAGGTGAATACTCGTATATGAACACACTGTCTTAAGTATCTCCAACCTGGAGTCACGTGATGCGCATCAGGTGAATGCTCGTATATCAACACACTGTCTTAAGTATATTCACCCTGGAGTCACGTGATGTGCATAAGGTGAATACTCGTATATCAACACACTATCTTAAGTATGTCCACCCTGGAGTCACGTGATGTGCATCAGGTGAATGCTCGTATATCAACACACTGTCTTAAATATGTCCACCCTGGAGTCACGTGATGTGCATCAGGTGAATGCTCGTATATGAACACACTGTCTTAAGTATGTCCACCGTGGAGTCACGTGATCTACATCAGGTGAATGCTCGTATATGAACACACTGTCTTAAGTATGTCCACCTGAAGTCACGTGATGTGCATCAGGTGAATGCTCGTATATCAACACACTGTCTTAAGTATGTCCACCCTGGGGTCACGTGATGTGCATCAGGTGAATGCTCGTATATCAACACACTGTCTTAAATATGTCCACCCTGGTGTCCATCCTGGAGTCATGTGATGTGCATAAGGTGAATGCTCGTATATTAACACACTGTCTTAAATATGTCCACCCTGGAGTCACGTGATGTGCATCAGGTGAATGCTCGTATATCAACACACTGTCGTAAGTATGTCCACCCTGGAGTCACGTGATGTGCATCAGGTGAATGCTCGTATATCAACACACTGTCTTAAATAAGTCCACCCTGGGGTCACGTGATGTGCATCAGGTGAATGCTCGTATATCAACACACTGTCTTAAGTATGTCCACCCTGGAGTCAGTGTGATGTGCATGAGGTGAATGCTCGTATATCAACACACTGTCTTAAGTTTGTCCACCCTGGAGTCACGTGATGTGCATCAGGTGAATGCTCGTATATCAACACACTGTCTTAAGTATGTCCACCCTGGAGTCACGTGATGTGCATCAGGTGAATATATACTCGTATATCAACACACTCTCTTAAGTTTGTCCACCCTGGAGTCACGTGATGTGCATCAGGTGAATGCTCGTATATCAACACACTGTCTTAAATATGTCCACCCGGATCTACAATTCCGTTGGGGTGCTGTTTTGGAAGGCCCCGAACCCATCGAGACTGGTGATTATTTCGACGATGTGGTTATGTCACATCCTATCTTGGTTAAACAAGCTTTTGCTCTCAGTAATGCATTAAATGCTTTTGCGCTCCACCTCCAAAATATGAACGTTGATGCAAAGATGGATAACATGGCCTTCACATTCATTCATTGTTGGTCAGAAGGGGAAGATGGCGATACTCTCCGATATCATGAAAGACTTATTCAAAACCACAATTCAGTCCAATTGTCTCCATCCCTCTTATGTGTCCTCCTCCGAGAACGTTGCAGACTCTCCCTCCTGGCGAGGGGCGAGACGATGGTCGCCACTTGATTGCAAGTTGTCCGCACACATGAGGCGACGAATCCAATATATTTCTGGTGGAAAATACGTAGCATCCTCCGCAGGCATCTCTAATTTTCGAAGAAATCAGATTATGGGCTCCCTGTGGCAGGTGAAGTAAAGAGAGGGAGATTGGAGCCCATCCCCAGTCCACTTCTGTCCCGGAGTCACAGGTAACCCAATTCACGATTTTTAAAATCTGATTTCTTCGAAAATTATAGATGCCTGCGGAGGAGGCTAGTATATATGGCCACGTGATTGATATAATGGCGCTGGACGAAAACACTCAAGTAGACCTGTAAGGTTTACCGTTACCGCATTTCACACCGTATCCAATGCCACACTCAGATGTCAACTTCTTCGCTCAGTGTTACCATGCTACCACCGAGAGCTCGGTGCTCATGCGTAATCCCTACGTATTCTCACCAATACCCTTTCTACCGGCAGTCATCACTGACTGACTTGAAGGAGCATCACCACGACATTGGTCTTCCCAGACATCTCCCCGCGTCAGTTCTGGTGGCTGGGCGTCCCTTTGCCGCGTCAAGGGTCCTTCTCGATTGCAAAGGTCAATTGGGTTGGTCATCTTCCCTTCTGGAGAAGGCTTGTTAGACTCCACTGCTCTTCCTTTGGACTTGTATGTGAATAGTCCGATTTCCTCCACGGCTATTGGAAACCGCCTTAAGATATACCTCCAAATTTTAGTGCCACTACAATCAAATGTTTTTGCATATTCATAAAGTAGAGTTGATATCTTATTACCAGTTCAAATTGTTTTTCGATACAACGATAGGAAGTCTTATTTTTTGAGCTCCGAATATTAAATCTAAACGTCCTTCATTACTGGAAGCCGTTCCCTTTGTTGAGCTTTAAACAAAGGTTTATTCAGCGGAAGTGGTGTCATACACTTAACGCTCGCCTGACGCCTGCAGAACACAACGCCTGGAGGCATATGTCTACTAAAAAACGTCTTCGCGTACATAAGAAGAAAGTTATATTTATCTTTGAGAGGTTGGCTACTTTGTTATGTACACTATTTCGCGCCACGAGGTTGTCCTGTTAAGTGTATGACATCACTTCCGCTGAATACTGAGAACGGCTTCATTAATGGCGGACAGGATTTTACGAATAAACTCTCCTAAATTTTGTGGCTTAACATGCTCATTTGGGATTTTTTTTTACTGTTTCGGATATTTCTAATACTGATTGACCTATTGACACTGAAAAAGTGGCAAATCGAAATGGTAAATTTTCGTCGTAGTGGCACTTTAAGATATACCTTTTAGGCCATTCACGAAGGCGAAACCCTACATCGGTTACGTAGCGGGTACCGGTGTTCCATCACCTTGAAGCTTCTGGGGGCCTCGGATGAGGAAATGGTATGGCATCACATTATATCAAAATGTCCAAAGTTATGATTGATATAGGCCCAGCTGACAGATTGGCGCAAGCTGTTTCTTCTCCTCCAAACGTTCCACCTCGGGCTACTGAAGTGGCGCACTCGTACTACGTGGCAACTACTAGACCCTTACGCCCTTTTAGTTTTGATAACTTTGTTCGTTACAGTTAGGACAGTGTTAGACACGATCATTTATTATTGAAGGGTGTGGTTTCTGGTTCTTTGTATCTTGGACCAGCGGGGTCTGTTTCGTTTCCTTTTTTGGGGGGCGGGGGGAGGGTGTTTGGTTAGTTATGGAGAGAAGAAAGTTATCCATAGTAACGGTGGCTCAGCTGGGTTATTTATGCTATATAGTTTGGTCCAAGTTTAACCTTCCGCGGAATACACGGTCATCGCACAAGGTAGCTCTTACCAGGAGGTGGTGAGGTGTGAATATAGTACTATGCACACCACACTAACTCTCTGGGAAGAGCACCTTCCGTTGTGAGATGAAGCTAGTCTTACCGGTTTATTACCGCGTCCATCCGGGACTCTTTCTAGGACCCCTTATATGGTGCTTGCTGGTTCTCTTCAGCGGCGTAGTAGAAAATTTACAGAATTTCACGCTAGGCGCCCCACTCACCCTCCCAGGTTTAGATCTACCATGTCAAACCTTACCTCTTCCGTCTTCACACACGGTCGAGTCTCCGTCACTCTCATCGCATAAGGTCTTACCAGAAGGTGGTGAGGTGTGAATATAGTGCGATGTGTGACCAAGATTTATTCTATTTGAAACACCGTGGAATTCATCTCCTCTCTGAAGTAAAATTCATTTTTTTGTGAAAGTCAGTCGATAACCGGTGACTCACTTCCGGTATCGGCCCAGTCATTTCACTCAAAAATACATGGATTTGGGAGCTATTTTGCCTTATAAAACAAATAAAATGACATACGACTTCCACTTACCTTCAAATCAAAGTTAAGTGACATCTAATCTACAACTGTTTGGAGTGATTATGTTAAGATTTCGATCGTAAAAATTTGAATTTGCTTTCGCGAGTAAAGTGATTTTTTACAAGGCGTTACTGGTTTAGGAACTACCAAGCAGAAGAGGAAAACTGGGTTTAGCTTGAATACGCATGTCTGAACTGACTACGTACCGCTGAATTCAGATAGAAGAATAAAAAGTCTCCTTCGTATAGTTCCGGTATCAACAGGTAAGCCACATTATAAACTTGTAATGCGACTGAAGTTGTTCTCTCTCTCAAATAAAATCGCATTTACTTCAAAACGATGACCAATAGCAAATGTCCTCTTCTGTGTGCAAACATTTTGATATGAATATTGAACCTCGGTATTCATGCAATTAGTTTTGCCGAGCATTAAACAGGAACAGGATTAGGGAATTAACGAAGCATGGCGATGTATAATTTCATACCAAATTAAGCTAGAAAGCCGTAATTGCCTGCGAGCCTCTTTTTGCAAGCCGCGAGCCTCCAATTTCCCGCCCCAAATACCACCATATAGGCATTTATATGTCCTTTAATGGTCTTCATCGATTGCAATGCGTTGCTTGTTGCGCTTGTAGAAGACAAGCAATGTTGTTACAATCTTCTTCATCCTACAATGCAATCTTTGTCGCTATACTTTATCACAGTAAACTTGAATTCCGTTGAAGCGGCCAAAATTCTACTTCTATAGGTATTAAATGGCAATCGTTTTTCATGTGTTGAAGAACCACCATGCGGTTTCATATTCTCATAAAAAAAACTGTCTGCACATGGATAATTTTGAGTCCGTGTTGAGAGGCGACTGTTCATTCTGAGGCTAGTTGTGGACAAAGTGAAACTACAAATGAAAGTGAAACAGGGACATGGCTAATAGTATATTGATCTATTGCATTATTTTTATTTATTAGAAACTATTAATTATATATTAAAAGTAGCGGGTTTTTTTACCAGGCCGTTATTATCCCTCAGATTTTCATTATTATCTCTCAGAGTTTGATTATCACCTCTCAGATTTTGATTATCATCTCAGATTTTGATTATCACTGTACTCCTACCTGATGTGCTGTTGTTTAAGTCACTGCATTACTTCATTGTTTGTCTTACAAAACACTTTTCTAATGATACTAGTACATGCACGACGGATCTCCTTGATCCTCCAGCAGTAGAGAATGGGGTTTAAGCAGGAATTTGCGAAGACGACTGGAATGGCAATGTTTGCTGCAGCTCTTGTGACGTCATTCACTCCCGTTACGGCAACGGCGACAGACGTACAAAAATAAGGAACGTAGCACAACACTATCAGTCCGAGGATGTACAGCATGGCATTTAGAGACTTTCTGTTTCTGTTAATTCTGCTCAGAGAAGATTGTGTTTCGTTATGAGGTGCGATTCTTGTCTGATGATGTTTCAAAGTTTTGAATGCCATTGTGTATGCAAATGCTATGATGGTAAGGCAAAGTATCGTCAATGATGCAGTAACCTTGAAAAATGTATTTTTTGGTACCATTATGGGAAAAGGACCCAACAAAGCGGCAGACACCCACAATGCAACTGACAGTTTTGTCACCCGAGATGTCGTTACCACTAGACGGTAACGCATTCCAAGATGTAACGCAAGGTAGCGATCGATGCTAATAGCTGTCAGGATTAAAAGTGATTCCCCTGCGAGGACATGACCCAATGTATTTGCGGACACACCTATGACGCAAAAAGAGTCGATATCTCTTCTTACTTCCGCCAGTTTATAAGCTACATCAAAATACTGCCCCAGGAGACCCATACCAAGATCTGTGAAACAGAGATTGGCAATGAGCAGATAAGAAGGACTGTGTAATGACGGTGTCTTCCAGATCGCTATGATGACCAAGATATTCAAGATTACTGCTGCAGGTGCCGTGATACAGTTTAGTACAATCCTGACAATGTAGCTTGTATATATTTCCTGAACAACTGCTGTGTCAAGTCTGAGGTAGAAACAGGATGTTGTTGTTGATTGGTTGGTCATTGTTGTTAAATATATTGCATAAACTTTGTATGTCGATTTTTGGGAATCAGTGTTGGTGCAGGTCCTGAAAAATGAAAGTTGGGGAAATCTGGTCAGTATGACGTTAATATTCTTCTCCGCTGCAGAGCGTATTGTTGATTGATTAGTTATAACCATCATATGATCAAAATCGTTATCAACTGTACAGTAAAATATAACAACCATCATATGATCAAAATCGTTATCAACTGTACCGTAAAATATAACCATCATATGATCAAAATCTTTATCAACTGTACCGTAAAATATAACCATTATATGATCAACATCTTTATCAACTGTACGGCAGTAAAATGTAACCATCATATGATCAAAATCTTTATCAACTGTACCGTAAAATATAACTATCATATGATCAAAATCTTTATTATTATTTTTTTATTAAACTTTTTGTTTTACTTGTTCACCCCAAGAGCTCTATTAGCCCATCTAGCTAAGGGGCTCACACTTTAGAGTTACAATACAGTATTATACATTTGAGAGACGGACCGACGTTACAGACTACAGGCTATACGATAAAGAAATGAAGTTATGACAGATGAAAACGATTAGACTCTCTTATATAGTACTGAACGTGGTAAAAAATATCAACATTTTCATCATTGGTTAACAAGGAAGATCCAAATAGAAAAAGCACAATTTGTTTGAGAGTCTGAAAAGCTCAACCATCAGTTAGAAACGATCCGAACGGCAGCGGAGAGCAAATTTGGTCTGAGGGCAGCATAGGTGGTACAGTGTAAAAAGAAATGCGATCTACTTTCCTTACTAAAACCACAGCTACATGGAGGAGAAGTCTTGATCCCAATCTTAAAGAGGTGTTAATTTAGA
This sequence comes from Actinernus sp. WN-2022, assembly GCA_030867875.1. Taxonomy (NCBI): domain Eukaryota; kingdom Metazoa; phylum Cnidaria; class Anthozoa; order Actiniaria; family Actinernidae; genus Actinernus; species Actinernus sp. WN-2022. The sequence goes on from JAOWCC010000019.1 coordinate 23,807,026, forward strand.
GCACATGCATCTAGTCGAAGTCTGGTATGAATTATAGAAGAATACCTATCAAGTGAGTAATCAAAAGGGACATTAAAGAGTCCAACTAATGCTCTCTTTAAGGGATATAATGCATCAACCGAATGAATTTCAATATTAGTCTCATTCTACAACTTAGTAGTAGACGTGAAAAAAGATTTATTGTAGCGTTCTGTACGGACAGGGTATAGCGTTAAATTTTGTGCGGAGCGTAAGGGAAACTGTGTTCTATCACAAACCCTCAATTCCTTGAGATAAAGCGGGCTTAAATTATTTACGATCTTAAAATAAAGTGTGAGTTTGTGAATAGCACGCCTAGTTTTCCTTTCTTCCCAACCCAGCTCTTCCATAAGACGTGCTCTAGCTGTTCCCTTCATAGCACCCGTAACGATCTTTCCAGCTTCATACTGACCTTCAAGAGGTCGCTCACGCCACCAGTGCGCATGCGTCCCATTAAATGTCAGCGTATCCCATTATAGGCCTAACAAGTGACTTACATAGTTTTCTTAGTGTATCCCTGTCTAGCTACTTTATACCTCTTACTTGCCTTCTGGTGAACATTCAAAATGTGGGCTCTCCAAGACAAATTTGAAGGCAAGTTTACTCCGAGATGGATGTAGTTGGAAGCTTCGGTGATCTTATTTTCATCAAAATATAAATCCGGGTGTTGCGGCATTAATCGCTTAGCTGAAATTGTCATACATTCAGTCTTAGTATGATTTATAGTAACTAGCCATTTTATAGCCCAACTTTGGCCGTTGTTCAATTTCGAAAAGTGAGGTTTCATCAGCGTAGCTATAGAGTAAACAGTCTGCTTGAATATCATCGGTAATACATTAATATAAATTCAAAATAACAAAGTTCCTAAGACCGAGTCGTGAGGCACTCCTGCTTTAATATCTCGCCAATCTGATGACTGCCCGTCTATAACTACTCTTTGCTTGCAGTTAGACAAATAGCTTTCAAAACATCTTAACAATGACCCTCCGATTCCTAGTGACAGCAGTTTAAAAAGAAGTCCCCTGTGTTACACGATAAAAAGGAAATTTAAAAAAAAGACTTTTTGGCGTTTCTCTTTTAGTGTATTCTGAGTTTCGTCTTCTTGACGATAATTTACCGTAGATGTAGCCAGTCATTTAACGATGGCCAAACGTCGCGACTAGCGGCTCCCAGCTAGGCTATATAACCAAAATTTGACTAATCAACATATAAAAGATAGGACAAACAGTCAATTCTCTCGGGTGGAATTGAGGGTTCGTTAGTAACGTTACGAGAACATAACAGGGCCTTAAATTAATGGGAAAATAAAACCACGGTAAAAGGTTAAAAACATATATGACAGAATTAGGAAAGAAAGCATTATATAAGTCTTCCCCTAATTAGACAGTTTAAGGAAGCAAAGTCAACATGGTTGGGTTTGTGTCATAATTAGCGCCGTGCACTCTGATGTATTGACACTTAGCATAGTTTTAAGCAAAGTGGACTAATTGAGATATGGATGACAAGGATCATATGACAACTTATTGTTTACCTAAGGTGGTGTTCCTATCTAGTCATGTTGTACCTTTGGTTTAAATTGGTTACGGTGTATAATTACTCTTACCGTTTACGGCTTTTAGGTTTGCTTTGAAAGATTTTGTCCTTGTATATGTTCCATGTTTCCTTTTTCTTTTAATTCTAATCTCATTAAATATTACCGGGTGGCAGTGAGTTTTTTGCCCAAGGTAATACTAGCTTCGTAATTAGTGGTTGTCAATCAATCTTAATCTTGATGTAATTTTGCACCTTGTTGATATTTTCTAGTAGCACCACAGGCAGCCCAAGCTCAAGTTACGCCGAAAATATAACTTTATAAGGGTTTGTATGGGAGCGTAACAAACTCCGTTTACTTGCCAGAAATACTGTAATATTTTTGAATAAAAATGACTTACCACTGTGATGTCTTCTGTCATGTTTCTCTCCTTATTGTGTGGTTTTAAGCTGATTTTAGCCGGGTTTTTTTTTCGAAGCTCTTCTTCCTAAAAAGAGAGACAGCTGGACACTCGATCTTGACAACGCTGGCCATCCGGAGCGATACTGATCCCACTTCAAAATCATTCAGAATTCACAAAACCTCTACGAATTCCCGGCCCAAAGGTTGTTCCTTCCTTTGATACTAAGATTGATGAGCTCCTAAGTACTCTAAATTGGGACAGACTATATATTCGACGAATCAAACAAAAAGCAATAATGATTTATAAGGCTTTAAATAACCTGTCTCCTGAATATTTATCCTCAAAATTTATACCACGTTCAGCCTCTACAAATTACAATCTTAGGGGCTCATCAACAAAACTAACCCTTGTACGGCCACGAACCAATTTCGGTAAAAAGGCTTTTCGCTTTAGTGGGGCTAAGTTATGGAATGAACTGCCTGAGGATGTAAGGCAATCAACTAGTTTAAATAACTTCATTTTTAATCTTACGAAATCGAGTTATTTTAACCTTATGTAAATATTTCTTATATATGACATTCCTATTTTCCATAGCCAATGCCACTGTTAATACATTCCTGTATTATCAAACAGAGCTTCGGTTTCCTGTGGTATCGTCAATTGATACTTGACGGCGGTAAGGAGTTCAAATGAACGGAGTTCGAGAAAGAAAATGTAGTCGTGTGTGGTTGATAATAAAGGAATGGATTAACAGTGACATTCTATGGAAGGAAGAACCTTTGGGCCGGGAATTCGTAGAGGTTTTGTGAACTCTGAATGACTTTGAGGTTGGATTTATCGCTCCGGATGGAGAGCGTTGTCAAGATCGAGTGTGCAGCCTTCTCTCTTTTTAGGAAGAAGGGGCTCCGAAAAAAAACCCGGCTAAAATCAGCTTAAAACCACCCAACAAGGAGAGAAACATGACAGAAGACATCACAGTGGCAAGGTAAGTATTTTTTATTCAAATTTTACAGTATTTCTGGCTAGGAAACGGAGTTCGTTATGTTTCCATATAAACCCTTATAAAATTATATTTTCGTAACTTGAGCTTGGGCTGCCTGTGGTGGCAGAGCTTTGCGTGTGCAAGTCCACGCGAACAACGAAATAAGCTCCTCCTTGAGCTTATGTCATTTTGTTTGTTTAGTCATTGACTAGAGAGAACTTTTACCCTCTTGAATTCACTTGTTTTCGATTTTAACCTAGATATTCCTTCTTGGACAGTTAGTAGGTCTTATTGTCTCAAAACATCGTTGAACTTGGTTAGTTTCTTAACTCTAAAATACTTTAAATTTCGTTTTAAGGTTCGTTTACGTTACGTCATGAAGCTATATAACTGGTAGAACAGATTTATAACTTTTTTTCCCAGCATCACTTTCAAGCTTACACACGCGTGGATGTATTTTATTATTTAAGTAGTAGCATTGTAAAATTTAGTTAGTTGGTTAGTGCGGGAGGTCCGCACGGTACAAACGAATAAAGCGAAATTCAAGTCCAACTCATCTCGTCTACTATCTCGGAGTACGATCCCTGTTCCTGCGAGAGAACGCCAGTTAGAGGAAAACTCGCGCGAAACATCAGTACCAGACCTTGTCGAAGGCTTTACTAATATCCAAATACACCATACGAACTTCCTTGCCCTCCTCAAATGCCTCATAAATTTTGTGGACTAAATACACGTGCTGATTTACCATAGAGTCACCGGGACGAAAATCCGATTGTAAAGGACTGAGATAGCCTATCTTCATTAAAAAAATATAATAAATACAATTTTCCATGATCTTTGTTAGAGAACACAAAAGGGAGACTGGACTATTGTTCAATTTCAACTGGCGGTCATTTTTCATTTTTCTTGAAAAGCGGAATAACATTGTAAACTTCGATTCCATCGGTCTAGAAAAAGACCTGCAGATAAGAAAATATTAATTAGCAATGTCGTCAGCGCAGAGTTTGAAAACCGTCTGGCTCACACGATTTCGGCTAACATCGACACTTTTTAATAAATCGTGAACCTCGCGTTCTGTGGTAAGGATATCTGACAGCAAAACATGGTCTGGAAAACGTTGCGTCCCCTGAGAAAGATGCAGATTCCTCATCGATCCTGCTCTGACTACAAAAATACTCATTAAGTAAATCTGCCTTTTCTCGTGCATCAGAGATGTGCCTAGAGCCTTCACCTGGTGTAGGCACAGAGGACTGCATTTTCTGACGAATAATGCTTTCACAATGCTACACTACGTCTTGGGTCCAGTCGAGGCGTCCTTACAATTTAGCATTCCCACTGTCGAAATATTTTTCCTTGTTTTTACGTATCAGTGCAGTTGTGTGTCTTCGTTGTTGTCGATACTTTTCCCAAACAGATGGCGTTTTCCGTTTGCCGTACAGTTTCAATAATCATTCGGTTCCGTTTCCTTATTGTGTGTCTAACAGTGCCATCCAGGGCTTGTCTCGAGGCCGGACAGTCACTCCTTCTTTGGTATTTTGGACTCGATTATGCTATGAAAATACTCAAACCATCGATTATAAATTTAATTGCAGTCACGCAAATTTCTAAACACTTGTTCATCCAATTAAACTTCAATAAGTCATCGCAAATTTCCTGTTCATTAACATCATTGAATAGCAAGATGTGTCGCATATAACACTTAGGTTTCATTACCGAGATATGCAAACGTGCAAAAATCAAAGAGTGATCGCAATTAGCAGGAGGACTCAATGTTCTACCTGGGGCAGTTTGTGATGATTAAATCCAAAAGAGATGCACCATGTTGCGTAACACGTGTAGGTTCGTTAATCACTTGGTATAAATTGTTGCATCCATCCAACGATAAAATAATGTACTGAAGTCATTACCGATGCGTGGAATTAGAAGAATCACAAGAAGCGTTAAAATCATCGAGCAACGTAACAAACGTGTCTGGCTTTAAATAAACTTTATCTAAACATACTTGTAATTTTTTAATGAATTTAATATTAGCTGCGGAGTCATTACATGGCGGCCTATAACAAACACCACAAAGAAAATAGATTGGGCTTCATTTCAACCCCAAGTTCGTTTGTTTCTAAGTCACGCCTTCACTTATATCCAATCGAAGAAGAGATATAAAAAGCGACGCCACCGCTCCTGCCTGCCTATCTAATCGAATCAAAGGACAATATCCAGGAATATATACACAAGGAATCGTTAGAAACTGAATTGTTTAACCACGTCTCACTGAGATATTTTCTCTTTCCCTGGTAGGGCGTGCACACTTAGCACCACAGCTTACCACTTTATATCACATTCTTTACACTTACTAGTGCTACGCGGCAAACATGATTTTATATCATAACTACATATAAATATCTAATCGCCGTGACCCCATAAAACGCACCAATACCCACGATTGCTCTCATCTGACTTGATAGCTCAGTTGGTAGAGCGCCAGACATGTAACCTGGAGATCGTTGGGTTCGAGTCCCACTTGGGTCAGAGATTTTTTCTCTTTCCCTCGTAGGGCGTGCACACTTAGCATCTATACATCACATCTATACATCACTATACATCACATCTATACATCACTATACATCACATTCTTTACACTTACTAGTGCTACGCGGAAAACATGATTTTATATCACAACTACATATACATGATAATGGAGCAACCTCGTTAAATTTATCAGCCATAGAGGTAATCGGCTAATTCTGTTGCCACCCAATTCAGATCATGTGATGTAAACACACATTACTCCGGAGAATTGACTCTTTGCAAATTAATTTTATTCAGATAGGCATGACTGCATTATGATTAGAATAAAAAAGGAATAATTCCCCAGAGTAGCATCTGTTTACATCACATGATCTGAATTGGGTGACAACAGCGTTAAGCCGATTACCTCTATATTCAGGCTGCAAACGTTTAGATGCCCAATGTTAAGAGAACAAGTGCGATTTGGTCCAAGGTTTAATTCAACATCGCTACAAAGTAGAAAACATTTCGCTAGCAAAGCAATAATGTGTAAACAACCTAAAATAAATGGCATCACAAGTAGTACGAAAACAATCCGAGACGTAACTTGGTAAGTAAGCTACGAGTGGTATCCCTGTCTAACGTGCGCGCGCATGCCACGTGATATTCTTGGAGTTAGTCGTCTCTCTCGGGTTCCGCCATATTGTTTAGTAGTTTAGTACGAAGACATAACAACTGGCGACGAGGACGGTGATGACGAGCCATATTGGAACCCTCGAAGCTTTTAATGAAGCAGTAGAAGACTGGCCGAGCTATGTGGAGCGTGTGGAGCAATTTTTATCGCAAATAGGGTGGAAAAAGGAAAGAAAGTTCCAGCGCTGTTGAGTGTTATCGGAGGAAAAACATACAAGCTGCTGCGAAACCTATCGGCACCCGTGAAGCCGGCAGAGCGATCCTTCGAAGAAATTGTTCAAATACTGCAGGAACACCTTGCTCCCAAGCCGCTAACTATCGCAGAAAGGTTCCGATTTCACAAGCGAGATCAACTTCAAGGTGAGAGTATCAGTACTTTATGTAGCGAACCTCAAACATTTATCAGAACACTGTAATTTTGGGGCGGGTTTTTTAACGATTCCTTACGAGACAGACTTGTTTGTGGATTGAACACTGAGAGCATTCAAAAGCGACTGCTCACTGAAGCCGATCTGACCTTTGCAAAAGCCCTAGAAATAGCGATTGCTATGGAAACAGCCGCCAGAGATGCGACTGAACTACGAAACAGACCCTCGACTGTTTCGGTGAATTCATTCGATGCAAAATCGAACGCTAGCTCTTCAAGCTCAACCCCCCATAAGTGTTTCCGTTGTGGGAAAGACCATTCTCCGCAGAGATGTATATTCAAGAATGAATTTTGCCATACGTGCCGTCAAAAGAAAGGGCATATACAAAGGATGTGCCTTTCAGGGGACAAATCACAAGTCGAGAAGGATGGAAAACTCCAAGGAAAGAAGAAGGGAAAGGGCATGCATGTTTTCGAAGACGAAGATAGCGATAGTGATGAGTATATAGGAAGCCTAGAGATAAATAATATGAGGGAAAAGGCTGGTGGGATTATCTGAGTCAGGCCTGAAATCCAAGGGAAAGAATTAAAGATGGAATTAGATACGGGATCAGCGGTATCAGTTATTCCGTACAAACAATTTAAGGAACTTTTCAGGGATTTTAAATTGGAGGAAACCCACATTACATTGAAAACATACACCGGAGAGAAGGTTGTACCCAAGGGAATAATAAAGGTTGATGCTAAGCTAAATGGCCAGCAAAAGAAGCTAAATAGTAAAAACAACCGGTCCAGCACTGTTTGAACGTGACTGGCTCTCCGCAATCAAGCTGGATTGGGGAGAAATTAATGCCCTTAAGTTTAGCCAATCTCCAACAGGAAGCACTTCTAGGAGGCTGGATAAACTGCTTAAAGTGCCTATGAAGCTTATTTTTTTATTTTAGATATCAATTCTACATCAAGTGAATACCGTAGAGTTGCGATAACTCTATATAGTTTTCGTCGATTAACATGAACGTGTTTCTTCTAATTAAATGACACTGAGATACCGGTATGGGGTACAGACTAAAACGCAGCGGTGCGTCATGCAGTACAATCGAAGCAGTTTAGCTTTCCTCCTCTGAGTCAGTGAAGAACTCGATCTCCTCTATATCGGCTGATTCACCCATGCGGGAGTCCGGTAAACCATCGATATTTATTTCACTGTCCCTGCTACCGGAAATGGGTAGTGAAATTCCACATTTCACAAATGAACGGATAACTGTGTCTTTCAGCCGGCGCGAGGTCTCTTGCCATGCCGTACCCACCCATTTCGTGAAAAGCACACGCCGATCACCAGCAGTCACTTTTTCCGTCATAAAGAGCTCTGGATTTGCGGACAAGTGTTGAATAGAGGTACGCAGTGTTTCAGACTGTTTCTGTGCAGCATTTGTTGAATAGAGGTACGCAGTGTTTCAGACTGTTTCTGTGCAGCATTTGTTGGGCGCCGCAAGCTGATATCATAGCGTGATTTAAAGCGATCAAACCAGTGGTTTGACATTTTGAATTCCATTCCTGGATGCAGCTCCGCCATTAACTGTTTGCATCGACTTCGGAACCACCATTCCTTAACCTTGACACCTTTCCCACGTAGTTCCTGGAATTCCTCAAATAATCTCTTCTCCACGTCCGGAAAAGTTGCATGCCGACCAGCTCCTGCCTTTTTCGATTTGTAATTTGAATTTCTAAGTTTATGTTCTTGGTTGATCCATGGATTATATGTGCTAGCTTTCACTTCGAACTTATAGCGAGCTTTAAACTCTCTAGCGGCCTTTGCCTTGTTCTTGTGTTTCTTGTAGAGATCTATGAACTCGAGTTTTTGTTCCCTTGTCCACTGCCTTCTCTTGTCAGGGACCTTGATATCAGTACCTTCGCTGCTACTATTCGTCGTTGTCTTTAGGGCTCCGGAGACTGCGCCGGTTGAACTTTGCTCATTTTCTGTTTCAAACTGAACTGGCCTGGTTTCGTTGGAAGCCTCCATATCCTCTAACACTGATTCATCATCGGTCTCAACACGACAGCCGGCAATGGCGGTATTGTTGCATTGGTTACAAATTCCAACCTTACTCATGGGCTTATATTCTGGCTCATCTTCAGTATTCTGAATTTCGGGAGCACACAAGACACAAACGGTTGTCTCACATCGTATACATTGATATTTTGTTGCCCTTCCACATAGACAAACGTTCTCCATATTTTCACCGAAGAAAGACGAGAACTACATGCCACGTGAAAACGTGACCAAATGTCTATCATTTTAGCGGACGTCTCGGGAAATAGATGTAATCAACAGAAGGTAACTTTCATGGGTTCAAAAGGTCACGTCCGTGGGTTGTGATTGGTAGATTTCGATCCATTCATATGTCAACACAAGAATATAAGAGACAAGACCCTCGCGTTCTCAGCATCAGGAAAGTGTACTGTTCAAGTGAAAATTGATGACCAATGGCTTCTATTTACCGCCGATTATGCACAATTACTTCACGTATCAAGGGAGATCATTGCTATCGGTCTAATCCGCGAATTAATGAAGTCTGCAACTGCATTCCCGAGCCTTCCAACGCATATTCACATAACGCAATAGTGGTGAAGATGAAAAACACAAACGGCGGCGAACAAGATGCGACTACAGTTGGACACGTGCCTGATAGTCTAGCGGAGGTCCTGTACAAGCCATTGCTGGAAAAGGAAATCAAGATGACTTGCCGTGTATCTGGCCAAAGCAGGAGTGCGCCTGAAGGTGTATGGGTTCAAGGAGGAGGCATCGAGATTCCTTGCTTTTATGAAATTGGCGTCAAGAATGGACTTAGAAGTCTAAGAAAAGAACTGAGAGACAAACTAATACAACTCGTCCCGACCACTGACAATACAATCTAGGAAGACATCCGGAGCCCGCCCATGTCGCAGTTAAAACATGAAACTGGATAGACGAATTTTGTCTCATTTGTTTATTGGTGTTGATATTGATTGATTTTATTATTGCTGTATTTATCATTGTTACCTTCTTTTTATGAAACACAATCTATACATATGGAATGCAAATAAAATGTTCTTTTTTTAATTTTATCTTGTTCATTTTTTATTTCGGAAAATAAGCTCGCGCCAGCTTTATTTGTAAACGATTTTTGTTCCCCGAAAGTAACGACCCCCCGAAAGTAGCGACCCCCCGAAAGTAGCGTCCCCCAAAGGCTGCTAATTCCGAAAGTAACGAGGGTCGCTACTACCGGAACTCTACGGTAGTAGAATGGTACAATACATCTTGCTTTGAATGCTGTGCCGCTGAGTTAAGGAGGTTTTGATATCCAAAATGCTAATTACATGACGTCAGGGGAGGCATCTGCAATCACTTCTTAGTGGTTGTGAATGGGCGTTTCTACTGATATAAAAAAAATATCTAATATTACTTTATTTCAACCATGAGTATAACACTGACAATTTTTAAAATTTGTTTAATTGTAACAAAACAAATTGTATAATAATTGATGCCTCCCCTGACGTCACGTAATTAGCATTTTGGATATTAAAACCTCCTTAACTCAGCGGCACAGCATTCAAAGCAAGATATATTGTACCATTCTACTATTCACTTGATGTAGAATTGATATCTAAAATAAAAAAATAAGCTTCATAGGCACTTTAAAGACTATGAGTCTATTTTTGAGGACGGGATCGGCACCTTGAAGGGAAGTAAGGCTAACCTTACAGTTGAAGAGAATAGACAGCCACGTTTTCACAAGGCACGACAAGTTCCCTATGCGCTACGCCCGAAAGTTGAAGCAGAGCTAGAACGCTTGCAGAAAGAGGGTATTCTATCTAAGGTAGAATGGAGCGAGTGGGCCACACCCATAGTGCCAGTCGTTAAGAAAAACGGAACGGTGCGCATATGCGGGGATTTTAAGGTTACAGTAAACCCTGTACTCCTTGCAGAATAGTATCCTCTGCCGCGCATTGAGGATATTTTTGCTAACCTTGCGGGCGGTCAGCGGTTTAGTAAACTCGATTTGCGCCAAGCTTATCATCAGATGGAAGTAACGGAAGATTCAAAGAAATACCTTACCATTAATACGCACAAGGGTTTGTTTTAATACAACAGATTAGTGTTCGGGGTAACCTCAGCCCCCGCGATTTGGCAGCGCACCATGGACCAGGTATTACAGGGAATACCTGGCACACAATGCATGCTGGATGACATGATCATCACAGGCAGGACCGATGAAGAACATTTAGAAAACCTAGAGAAAGTTCTCAGTCGACTACAGGAGACAGGATTAAGAGCTAATCGTGAGAAGTGCGAATTATTTAAGGAGAAGATTCAGTTTTGTGGGCATGAGATAGATACTAGCAATGGGCTACACAAAACCCAAGAGAAGGTAGTTAATGCACCCAGACCAGACAGTGTGTCTCAGGTTCGCTCATTTCTTGGCTTGGTTGGTTATTACAGCAAGTTTCTGCCAAATTTGGCCAACTGTGCTTCACCCACTGCACCAACTGCTGGAGCAGGATAAGGAATGGCAGTGGACTGAGCAGTGTGAGTAGGCTTTCAATGAGTCTAAGCGTTTGATAACGTCGGAACAAGTTCTCACACACTATGACCCTGCTCTACCAGTGAAGTTAGCATGTGATGCCTCACCAACAGGCATTGGGGCGGTGAACGACCAATCGCTTTTGCTTCACGCTCACTTACCAAGACGGAGCGCAAGTACGCCCAAATTGATAAAGAAGCTTTGTTAATTGTGTGGGGAGTTAAGAAATTCCACACATTTCTGTTTGGAAGACGGTTCACACTCATTACTGACCACAAACCCCTAACATCCATATTCCACCCAGAGAATGGGATACCAGCAATGACGGCAGCACGTCTTCGACGTTATGCTTTGTTTCTGGCTGGTTTTGGGTACAACATTGAATACAGAGTACCACAAAACACTGCAATGCTGACGGATTGTCACGCCTTCCAGTACAGCAGAAAGAGAAGGGGGACACAGATATTGATGCTGTTGAAGCTTTTCACATGTCCCAGTTCGATCCACTGCCTGTAACCAACGAGTCGGTGGCAAAAGAAACAGAGCGTGATCCCAACCTAGGAAGAATGTGACAGGTTGGACAGAACGAGAAGAAGGTTGCAAACCGTATTATTATCGCAGGAACGAGCTAACAGTCCACCAAGGGTGTATTCTGTGGGGCATCAGAGTAGTTATACCTAGTAAGCTCCAAGCTCGTGTGCTAGAAGAATTGCATGATGGTCACCTAGGGATAGTGAAAATGAAGGTCCTGGCCAGAAGTTATGTGTGGTGGCCAGGCATCAACCATCAACTTGAAGTGTTAGCAAGAGTATGTACATAGTGGCTGTCAGCGAGAACAGAAGATGCCGAGCACAGCTCCTTTACATCCATGGGAATGGGCGACGGCACCCTGGCAACGCATACACATTGACTACGCTGGTCCATTTCAAGACTTGATGTTCTTGGTGGTCGTTGATGCACATAGTAAGTGGCCAGAGGTAATTCCCATGAAATCAACCACATCTTCGAAGCCCATTGAAGTGCTGAGGAACCACTTTGCGAGATATGGTATTCCAGAACAGATCGTTAGTGATAACGGACCGCAATTCGTTTCAGACGAATTCCAGTCATTCACCAAGAGGAATGGAATCAAACATATTCAAATCTGCACCATACCACCCAGCAACCAACGGACTGGCGGAAAGATTTGTGCAAACTTTTAAGCAAGCATTACGCTCCAGGAAAGAAAGTTCTAAGTCGCTGAGGGAGAAGCTAGCAAATTTCCTAATTGCGTACAGGAACACTCCACATTCCACTACAGGGGAGAGCCCAGCAATGTTGATGTTAGGAAGACGACTTCGCACTCGCCTGGATCTGGTGAAACCAAACTTCAACAAGAAAATGGTGAACAGACAGAGTGTGCAGTTAACAATGGCAGCAGGCAGCCAAGTACGGCAGTTGCAGATCGGAGATTCAGTTATGACACGTGACTACCGGGGGAACCTGAAGTGGCGACCTGGGCTAGTTGTCGAACGAGACGGGCCACTTATGTATAAGGTTCAGGTAGCACCCGATATCATCTGGCGTCGACACATTGATCAGTTACTATCGACCAGTTCAGTACACACCGCAGTGAAACAAGAGACCATTGATCTCCGAGAGAAGTTACAAGTGACTTTACCACCAGTACCAGAGATCACCACAAAGACAGATGTACTAGCGACTCCGACAAAGGCTCTTTTTGCTGCACCTGTAACAGCTGAACCAGTTACCTGTACCCTGCCTCAAACAATGTTGTCAAGCCCATTGAAGTCTGCAATTCCTAATCCGGATGCTCAAGAGAGACGCTATCCAGCCCGTGTTAGGAGAGCACCTCAGAAGTTAAACATTTAACCACATGGAACATTATTGAACGTTGTTGTTATTTTATTGTTGACTTTATATTTTGTGTAGAGGTGATATGTAAGCTACAAGTGGTATCCCTGTGTAACGTGCGCGCGCATGCCACGTGCTATTCTTGGAATTAGTCGTCTCTCTCGGGTTCCGCCATATTGTTTAGTACGAAGACATAACATAACATGACATAGCATGCGACTGTTGCGGAAAAGACCTATGGCTGCCCTATAAATTACTAGATTAACCCCCATCTATCAGATGAACACAAAGTAAAACAATACTCACCTGCTGCTAAGGTTGAGATTGAAATAGCAAATATCAACAGAACGAGAAAACAGACAAAAATTTAGGATAATTAGCATGCAAATTTGCATGCAAAAATATGAACGAAAGCTAAGGTGCAAGTTCTGTGGTAAAGTAATCTTTCAACTATAACAGTAAAATATAACCAACTATATGATCAATCTTTATCAACTGTATCTTCTCAAACTCATTAATAATTCATGAGGCCAACAGCCAATTGGGTCATTCCATTTTGGTGAGGTGCATGTACTTTGAAAACCAATGAAACGCGAGATCAAAATCTTAAGAGTTTTGATCAAGATCAAACACGGTGTTCAAACACTTGCAGTGCAGAATTTGCCAGCCGAGTGGGCCAAAAGAACAGATATTTTGCAGAGCAGTTCGTTGGATGTTCCTGTCAACATTCGGCTGAAACAGCAGTAGGATTTTATAAAAGCTGAGTAACAGGTGTTGCTTATGCAAATCAATATCGATCTCCAACTGGTAATGTTAGACATCCACGAGCAGTAAATCGCAAGTTATATTACAGTGTTCTATATTAAGTACATTCACTGCAATTAGTGGGGTGGAAGATGTGACATTTCGTTTTATTAAACTCCGTTTCCTACTTTTTCAGATTATCAGGTAACTTAGATCAAGGCACCTAGAATACTAATTAAACGGCTAAATAAATATACTATGACATTAATTATTAATCATTTTACTAAATTCCGTGTTCTACTGTTTTGGATTATTAGATGACTTTGATCATGGCACCTAGAATACTAATTAAACGGCTAAATAAATATACTATAATATTAATCATACAAAATTTCAATCGCAACTAGTAGTTAAAACCTTATACTGATCTGCAAAACAATTTTGATAGCACAGCTTCAAATTTAGAAACGTAGGACTTAATCATATAAAAATAAGTTAAGAAATGGCCGTTTCTAACTCCTCCTTTCTTTAAAATCTATAAGAAAACATATGTACTGACATTAAGATATCATCAGTTTTAAAATAGACCAGTTCGCGGTAAATTCCGACATTTTGAAAGGGGTGCAAACAAATTTTCACGCGGAATTTTACTCGTTTTTACAGACTGTATGAAAACACGATTGCACGCTTCCCAGAACAGCTACATCCCTCAAATTTCGATATGTTAATCTTTTACCTGGTATCTTAAGTTTGTATCTGAAGAATATTTCAGAAATTCGATTTTACGGATTTTATTTCGCATCGGATTCCCATCGATTCTCATACAAACACTGTATTTCGCGCCATGTTTGCACCCCTTTCAAATGTCGGAATTTACCGCGAACTGGTCTACTTTCTTGATTCCAAAACACCCAATGGATTCGTTTAGCCTGTGTGTTTTTTCTACTCCCTAAGAAAGGATCGAGGCTTGTTCACTGCCATCGTTTCAATCTCGATCGAGTTTGTTCATCCCTCAACTGAAAAACGTCAGCAACAACTGCTGTTTTGGCAACTGTTTTCCTCCTCACATTATTTTCAAGCAGAATACGTATGGTACTTAAAAAAACTAATAAAACATTCACAAAATATCTAAAGTCTCTTTCACTTACAATATCTTTTTCTCTCTTGTTCAAGTAAAATTCCGAGCAACAGCTCTGGTCTTTCTCGAGCTGAATGCTCGTATATAAACACACTGTCTTAAGCCGTATGTCCACCCCGGAGTGACATGATCTACAGCAGGTGAATGCTGGTATATCAACACACTGTCTTAAGTATGTCCACCCTGGAGTCACGTGATCTACAGCAGGTGAATTTGATTGGTTAGTTATCCACGATTGCGTTTACTTTGCCTCGTGATTGATGAAAGTAAAATCAATGACGAATTACTTCAGTTCGTGATTGGTTCATTGAGTTTTTACTTGCTCCTGTGATTGGCTCAGATCTTAGTTTTATGACTATTGAAAACCGCTCTATCGACACACTGTCTTAATTATGTACATCCTGGAGTCACGTGATGTGCATCAGGTGAATGCTCGTATATTAACACACTGTCTTAAGTATGTCCACCCTGGGGTCACGTGATCTACAGCAGGTGAATGCTCGTATATCAACACCGACATTGTCTTAAGTATGTCCAACTTGGGGTCACGTGATCTACATAAGGTGAATACTCCTATATCGCATATATGCACTGTCTTAAGTATGTCCACCCTGGAGTTACGTGATGTGCATCAGGTGAATGCTCGTATATCAACACACTGTCTTAAATATGTCCATCCTGGAGTCAGGTGATGTGCATCAGGTGAATACTCGTATATGAACACACTGTCTTAAGTATCTCCACCCTGGAGTCACGTGATGTACATCAGGTGAATGCTCGTATATTAACACACTGTCTTAAGTATGTCCACCATGGAGTCACGTGATGTACATCAGGTGAATGCTCGTATATTAACACACTGTCTTAAGTATGTCCACCGTGGAGTCACGTGATGTACATCAGGTGAATGCTCGTATATTAACACACTGTCTTAAGTATGTCCACCCTGGAGTCACGTGATGTACATCAGGTGAATGCTCGTATATTAACACACTGTCTTAATTATGTCCACCTTGGGGTCACGTGATGTACATCAGGTGAATGCTCGTATATTAACACACTGTCTTAAGTATGTCCACCCTGGAGTCACGTGATCTACAATTCCGTTGGGGTGCAGTTTTGGAAGGCCCCGAACCCATCGAGATTGGTGATTATTTCGACGATGTGGATCTTGGTTAAACAAGCTTTTGCTCTCAGTAATGCATTAAAGGATTTTGCGCTCCACCTCCAAAATAAGAAAGTTGATGCAAAGATAGATAACATGGCCTTATTCATTGTTGGCAAGGTCAGAAGGGGAAGATGGCGATCCTCTCCGATATCATGAAAGACGTATCATCGCGCAGAATGCCGCGACACATCCGGGACATTTCTCAGAGCAAGCAGCGCTAAATTCAAAAGCTACGCAATGAATAGTAAGCCAAACAATAGAGAAAATGTACTCAAACGCACGAAGTAGGTTATGATTTTACTCATTTATTGAAAAACTATCTATTTTAAAGTTTAGGTTTCCACTGGCTTTTGTAGAAGAGATATCAATAAACAGTTTCCACCCTCAATCAACTTATTCGAGTGAGTGGAAGTATTATCGGTTTTGACTTTAATTTGGGATATTTTTGAAGTTTTTACAGTGGAAAATGACGCTTGATTCACTTTGGAGTCAATTTTCACGTTCAATAATACTTCTTTTTATTAGGTTTCGTATGGAAAAGTTAGTTTGATATATTACTAACTCGCAGCCGTTTTCTTGTACGAATCCGACGGCTATTAGTATTATCGAAATCAACATTTCTAGGAGATATGTTGGCAACTCAGATTCGCTTGCTAAATTTGGATTTTGAACATTCCCGCGGGGCCTCACTGGACTTCTAAGCTCCTCCCCCATGAACAATAGCACATACGCCACCTAATTAACCATTGAATTGACACAATACAGCTCTGAAATCCGTAAAAGTGTGAAAATCTATTAGCACAGACCTATTGAACTACCTACTAATTATATTGTTTTGAAATGAAACGCGAACCATAGCGGTGATCTAAAGGGTCCAGCGCGAAGCTTGTCATTCATTTATTTAACCGAACGGCTAAGGATAACTATTCAATGTCTTCCGAACAAGAAATCCAACACAGTGATCGGGAGCTTCTGATATAACAACATTAGTTAGTGTGATGACCTTCTTTAACGAGCTTTGGGAGTCCAGTATTCCCATGAAGCGAGCAGTTGACAGTGATTGACATGTGCTTCATGTGATGTGGGAGTAGAGTATTCCCAAACCGATTTGTCAAAAGCCAATAACAATCGCTCTCCCGCAGAATTAATTAGCAATGTTATAATTATTCCGTCCTCACTTTAACCTCTCGGCCGTAAGTACATGTCGCCGAGAGCAATAGAATTCTGCGCGATGTTCCAAACCACAATTCAGTCCAATTGTCTCCTTCATCTCTTATGTGTCCTCCGAGAACGTTGCTGACTCTCCCTCCAGGCGATGGTCGCCACTTGATTGCAAGTTCTCCTCACACACGTGGCGACGAATCCAATAACTTTTTGGTTGTATATACTACGTAGCCTCCTCCGCAGGCATCTCTATTTTTTGAAGAAATCATATTATGGGCTCCCTGTGGCAGGTGAAGAAAAGAGAGGGAGATTGGAGCCCATCCCCAGTCCTCTTCTCTCCCGGAGTCACAGGTAACCCAATTCACGATTTTTAAAATCTGATTTCTTCGAAAATTAGATGCCTGCGGAGGAGGCTGGTATATATGGTAACTCGATTGATATAATGGCGCTGGACGTAAACACTCAAGTAGACCTGTAAGGTTTACTCTCTGAATTTCTAACGAGACCTGAAACAATCATGGGGGCTGATCAAAGCCAGGTCCCGGCTAATCCACAGATTGAATTGGAATTTAGTGTGTTGGTTTTTGCGGAGGGAGGAAAACCGGAGAACCCGGAGAAAAACCCTCGGAGCAAGGGCGAGATTCCAACGAACTCAACTCGCATATGGCGCCGCGTCCGGGAATCGAACCTGGGCCACAGAGGTGAGAGGCAAAGCGCTTAACCACTGCGCCACCGTGGCTCCCCTGCCGTTACCGCATTTCACACCATATCCAATGCTACACTCGGCAGATGTCAACTTCTTCGCTCAATGCTACCACCGAGAGCTCGGTGCTCATGCGTAATCCCTACGTATTCCCACCAATACCCTTTCTACCCATCTCCACGACATTGGTCTTCCCAGACATCTCCCCGCGTCAGTTCTGGTGGCCAAATTTGGCGTCCCTTTGCTCTTCCTTGAGACTTGTATGTGAATAGTCCGATTTCCTCCACGGCTATTGGAAACCGCCTTAAGATATACCACCAAATTTTAGGAATTCCCGAAGGCGAAACCCTACATAGGTTACGTAGCGGTTGTTCCATCACTTTGAAGCTTCTGGGGGCCTCGGATGAGGAAAAATAGCCAAAGTTATGATTGATACAGTCCCAGCTGACAGATTGGCGCAAGCTTTTTCTTCTCCCCCGAACGTTCCACCTCGGGCTACTGAAGTGGCGCACTCGTACTACGCGCACTCGTGCGCCCTTTGTTTGGATAACTTTGTTCGTTACAGTTAGGACAGTGTTAGACACGATCATTTATTATTGAAGGGTGTGGTTTCTTGTATCTTGGACCAGCGGGGTCTGTTTCGTTACTTTCTTTTTTTTGGGGGGGGGAGGTATTTTGGTTAGTTATGGAGAGAAGAAAGTTATCCATAGTAACGGTGGATCAGCTGGGTTATTTATGCTATATAGTTTGGTCCAAGTTTAACCTTCCGCGGAACACACGGTCGAGTCTCCATTACTCTCATCGCACAAGGTAGCTCTTACCAGGAGGTGGTGGGGTGTGAATATAGTACTATGCACACCACACTAACTCTCTGGGGAGAGCACCTTCCGTTGTGAGATGAAGCTAGTCTTACCGGTTTATTACCGCGTCCATCCGGGACTCTTTCTGGGACCCGTTATATGGTGCTTGCGGATTCTCTTCAGCGGCGTAGTAGAAAATTTACAGAATTTCACGCTAGGCTACCCTCCCAGGTTTAGACCTACCTTGTCAAACCTTACCTCTTCCGTCTTCACACACGGCCGATTCTCCGTCACTCTCATCGCATAAGGTAGCTCTTACCAGAAGGTGGTATATAGTGCGATGTGTGACCAAGATTTACTCTATTTGAAACACCGTGGAATTCATCTTCTCTCTGAAGTAAAATTCATCTTTTTGTGAAAGTCGGTTAACTGCAGAGACATATCAAAGTCATTGCGTACAAAAGCCTACATATCGATAACCGGTGACTCACTTCCGGTATCGGCCCAGTCATTTCACTCAAAAATACATGAATTTGGGAGTTATTTTGCCTTATAAAACAAATAAAATGGCATATGACTTCCACTTCCACCTTCAAATCAAAGTTAAGTGACATCTAATCTACAACTGTTTGGAGTGATTATATTAAGATTTCGATGGTAAAAATTTGAATTTGCTTCCGCGAGTAAAGTGAATTTTTACAAAGCGTTACTGGTTTAGGAACTACCAAGCAGAGGAAAACTGGGTTTAGCTTGAATGTGCATGTCTGAACTGACTCCTTACTGCTGAATTCAGATAGAAGAATACATTTTCAGTATTCTGGTGTATAGAACATTGAGGTTTCTCAAGTTTAGAGTGGTACAAATCACTGTTAAAGTTCCATTTCGTCATGATTTCGTACTCTTTCTTGTGTGACCTTTGGTATGGCGGGAGCTACAGTAGGAGAGCGTTCAGTCAAACGAAAGCAGAGAATTCTGCTTCGTATAGTTCCGGTATCAACAGCTAAGCCACATTATAAACTTGTAATGCGACTGAAGTTGCTCTCTCTCAAATAAAATCGCATTTACTTCAAAACGATGACCAATAGCAAATGTCCTCTTCTGTGTGCAAACATTTTGATATGAATATTGAACCTCGGTATTCATGCAATTAGTTTTGCCGAGCATTAAACAGGAACAGGATTAGGGAATTAACGAAGCCTGGCGATGTATAATTTAATACCAAATTAAGCTAGAAAGCCGTTAATCGCCTGCGAGCCTCTTTTTGCAAGCCGCGAGCCTCCAATTTCCCGCCCAAAATACCACATATAGGCATTTATATGTCCTTTAATGGTCTTCATCGATTGCAATGCGTTGCTTGCTGCGCTTGTAGAAAACAAGCAATGTTGTTACAATCTTCTTCATCCTACAATGCAATCTTTGTCGCTATACTTTATCACAGCAAACTTGAATTCCGTTGAAGCGGCCAAAATTCTACTTCTATAGGTATTAATGGCAATCGTTTTTCATGTGTTGAAGAACCACCATGCGGATTCATATTCTCATTAAAAAAAACTGTCTGCACATGGATAATTTTGAGTCCGTGATGAGAGGCGACTGTTCATTCTGAGGCTAGTTGTGGACAAAGTGAAACTACAAATGAAAGTGAAACAGGGACATGACAAAAGGCATATTGATCTATTGCATTATTTTTATTTATTAGAAACTATTAATTATATATTAAAAGTAGAGGTTTTTTTACCAGGCCATTATCATCCCTCAGATTTTGATTATTATCTCTCAGATTTTGATTATCACTGTTCTCCTACCTGATGTGCTGTTGTTTAAGTCACTGCATTATCTTCATTGTTTGTCTTACAAAACACTTTTCTAATGATACTAGTACATGCACGACGGATCTTCTTGATCCTCCAGCAATAGAGAATGGGGTTTAAGCAGGAATTTGCGAAGACGATTGGGATGGCAATGTTTGCTGCAACTGTTGTAATGTCATTCACTCCCGTTACGGCAACGGCGACAGACGTACAAAAATAAGGAACGTAGCACAACACTATCAATCCGAGGATGTACAGCATGGCATTTAGAGACTTTCTGTATCTGTTAATGCTGCTCAGAGAAGATTGTGTTTCGTTATGAGGTGCGATTCTTGTCTGATGATGTTTCAAAGTTTTGAATGCCATTGTGTATGCAAATGCTATGATGGTAAGGCAAAGTATCGTCAATGATGCAGTAGCCTTGAAAAATGTCTTTCTTGGTAACATTATGGGTAAAGGACCCAAAAAAGCGGCAGACACCCACAATGCAACTGACAGTTTTGTCACACGAGATGTCGTTACCACTAGACGGTAACGCATTCCAAGATGTAACGCAAGGTAGCGATCGATGCTAATAGCTGTCAGGATTAAAAGTGATTCCCCTGCGAGGACATGACCCAATGTATTTGCGGACACACCTATGACGCAAAAAGAGTCGATATCTCCTCTTACTTCAGCCAGTTTATAAGCTATATTAAGAGGCTGTGCCAGGATACCCATACCAAGATCTGTGAAACAGAGATTAGTAATGAGCAGATAAGAAGGACTGTGTAATGACGGTGTCTTCCAGATCGCTATGATGACCAAGATATTCAAGATTACTGCTGGAGGTGCCGTGATACAGGTTAGTACAATCCTGACAATGAAGCTTGTATATATTTCCTGAGCAACTGCTGTGTGAAGTCTGAGGTAGAAACAGGATGTTGTTGTTGAGTGGTTGGTCATTGTTGTTAAATATATTGCATAAACTTTGTATGTCGATTTTTGAAAATCAGTGTTGATGCAGGTCCTGAAAAATGAAAGTTGGGGAAATCTGGTCAGTATGACGTTAATATTCTTCTCCGCTGCAGAGCGTATTGTTGATTGATTAGTTATAACCATCATATGATCAAAATCGTTATCAACTGTACCGTAAAATATAACCGTGATATGATCAAAATCTTTATCAACTGTACAGTAAAATATAACAACATTCATATGATCAAAATCTTTATCAACTGTACTGTAAAATATAACCATCATATGATCAAAATCTTTATCAACTGTACCGTAAAATATAACCATTATATGATCAACATCTTTATCAACTGTACGCCGCGGCAGTAAAATTTAACCATCATATGATCAAAATCGTTATCAACTGTACCCTAAAATATAACCATCATATGATCAAAATCTTTATTATTATTTTATTATTAAACCTTTTTTTTACGAGTTCACCCCAAGAGCTCTATTATCCCATATAGCTAGGGGGCTCACACGTTAGAGTTACAATACAGTATTATACATTTGAGAGACGGACGTTACAGACTACAGGCTATACGATAAAGAAATATAAAAAAGTGAAAGTGATTAAGTTATGACAGATAATAACGATTAGACTCTCTTATATAGTACTGAACGTGGTAAAAAAATATCAACATTTTCATCGTTGGTTAACAAGGAAGATCCAAATAGAAAAAGCACAATTTTTTTGAGAGTCTGAAAAGCTCAACCATCAGTTAGAAACGATCCGAACGGCAGCGGAGAGCAAATTTGGTCTGAGGGCAGCATAGGTGGTACAGTGTAAAATGAAATGCGATATACTTTCCTTACTAAAACCACAGCTACATGCAGGAGAAGTCTTGATCCCAATCTTAAAGAGGTAATAATTTAGAGCACATGCATATAGTCGAAGTCTGGTATGAATTATAGAAGAATACCTATCAAGTGAGTAATCAAAAGGGACATTAAAGAGACCAACTAATGCTCTCGTTAAGGGATATAATGCATCAAGCGAATGAATTTCAATATTAGTCTCATTCCACAACTTAGTAGTAGACATGAAAAAAGATTTCTTGTAGCGTTCTGTACGGACAGGATATAGCGTGAAATTTTGTGCGGAGCGCAAGGGAAACTGTATTCTATCACAAACCCTCAATTCCTTGAGATAAAGCGGGCTTAAATTATTTACGATCTTAAAATAAAGTGTGATTTTGTGAATAGCACGCCTATAGTTTTCCTTTCCTCCCAACCCAGCTCTTCCATAAGACGTGCTCTACCTGTTCCCTTCATAGCACCCGTAACGATCTTTCCAGCATCATACTGACCTTCAAGAGGTCGCTCTCGCCACCAGTGCGCATGCGTCCCATTAAATGTCAGCGTATTCCATTATAGGCCTAACAAGTGACTTATATAATTTTCTTTATGCCGAAGCATATTTAACCTCTTACTTGCCTTCTGGTGAACATTCAAGATGTGGGATCTCCAAGACAAATTTGAAGGCAAGGTTACTCCGAGATGGTGTGGTTGGAAACTTCGGTGATCTTATTTTCATCAAAATATAAATCCGGGTGTTGCGGTTTAATCGCTTAGCTGAAAATGTCATTCATTCAGTCTTACTATGATTTATAGTAACTAGCCATTTTACAGCCCAACTTTGGATTTATTTAAGGCCGTTGTTCAATTTCGAAAAGTGAAGTTTCATCAGCGTAGAGTAAAGAGTCTGCTTCATTGAATATCATCGGTAATACATTAATATAAATTAAAAATAGCAAAGGTCCTAAGACCGAGCTGTGAGGCACTCGTGCTTTAATATCTCTCCAATCTGATGACTGCCCGTCTATAACTACTCTTTGCTTGCAGTTAGACAAGTAGCTTTCAAACCATCTTAACAATGACCCTCCGATTCCTAGTGACTGCAGTTTAAAAAGAAGTCCCCTGTGTTACACGTTTGGCGTTTCTATTTTAGTGTTTTCTGAGTTTCGTATTCAGACACATGTCATTATTGACATTTGGTGTTGGTTCGACGATAATCTACCGTAGATAGATGTAGCCAGTCATTTAATGATGGCCAAACGTCGCGACTAGCGGCTCCCAGATAGGCTATATAACCAAAATTTGACTAATCAACATATAAAAGATAGGACAAACAGTCAATTCTCTCGGGTGCAATTGAGGGTTCGTTAGTAACGTTACGAGAACATAACAGGGCCTTAAATTAATGGGAAAATAAAACCACGGTAAAAGGTTAAAAACATAGTGACAGAATTAGGAAAGAAAGCATTATATAACTCTTCCCCTAATTAGACAGTTTAAGGAAGCAAAGTCAACATGGTTGAGTTTGTGTCATAATTGGTGCCGTGCACTCTGATGTATTGACACTTAGCATAGTTTTAGGCAAAGTGGACTAATTGAGATATGGATGACAAGGATCATATGACAACTTAGAGTAGATGGAGATACTCGCCTTATTGTTTACCTAAGGTGCTGTTCCTATCTAGATCTAGTCATGTTGTACCTTTGGTTTAAATTGGTTACGGTGTATAATTACTCTTACCGTTTACGGCTTTTAGGTTTGCTTTGAAAGATTTTGTCCTTGTATATGTTCCATGTTTCCTTTTTCTTTTAATTCTACTCTCATTAAATATTACCAGGTGGCAGTGAGTTTTTTGCCCAAGGTAATACTAGCTTCGTAATTAGTGGTTGTCAATCAATCTTAATCTTGATGTAATTTTGCACCTTGTTGTTATTTTCTAGTAGCACCACAGGCAGCCCAAGCTCAAGTTACGCCGAAAATATAACTTTATAAGGGTTTGTATGGGAGCGTAACAAACTCCGTTTACTAGCCAGAAATACTGTAATATTTTTGAATAAAAATGACTTACCACTGTGATGTCTTCTGTCATGTTTCTCTCCTTATTGGGTGGTTTTAAGCTGATTTTAGCCGGGTTTTTTTTCGAAGCCCTTCTTCCCTTCTTCCAGTATCTTCTGCCGCGCATTGAGGATATTTTTGCTAACCTTGCGGGCGGTCAGCGGTTTAGTAAACCCGATTTGCGCCAAGCTTATCATCAGATGGAAGTAACGGAAGATTCAAAGAAATACCTTACCATTAATACGCACAAGGGTTTGTTTCAATACAACAGATTAGTGTTCGGGGTAACCTCAGCCCCCGCGATTTGGCAGCGCACCATGGACCAGGTATTACAGGGAATACCTGGCACACAATGCATGCTGGATGACATGATCATCACAGGCAGGACGGATGAAGAACATTTAGGAAACCTAGAGAAAGTTCTCAGTCGACTACAGGAGACAGGATTAAGAGCTAATCGTGAGAAGTGCTAATTATTTAAGGAGAAGATTCAGTTTTGTGGGCATGAGATAGATAGCAATGGGCTACACAAAACCCAAGAGATGGTAGTTAATGCACCCAGACCAGACAGTGTGTCTCAGGTTCGCTCATTTCTTGGCTTGATTGGTTATTACAGCAAGTTGCTGCCAAATTTGGCCATTGTGCTTCACCCACTGCACCAACTGCTGGAGCAGGATGGCAGTGGACTGAGCAATGTGAGCAGGCTTTCAATGAGGCTAGACCCTGCTCTACCAGTGAAGTTAGCATGTGACGCCTCACCGACAGGCATTGGAGCGGTGCTATCGCACACCATGTTGGATGGAAGTGAACGACCAATCGCTTTTGCTTCACGCTCACTTACCAAGACGGAGCGCAAGTACGCCCAAATTGATAAAGAAGCTTTGTTAATTGTGTGGGGAGTTAAGAAATTCCACACATTTCTGTTTGGAAGACGGTTCACACTCATTACTGACCACAAACCCCTAACATCCATATTCCACCCAGAGAAGGGGATACTAGCAATGACGGCAGCACGTCTTCAACGTTATGCTTTGTTTCTGGCTGGTTTTGAGTACAACATTGAATACAGAGTACCACAAAACACTGCAATACAGTACAGCACAAAGAGGAGGGGGACACAGATATTGATGCTGTTGAAGCTTTTCACCTGTCCCAGTTCGATCCACTGCCTGTAACCAATGAGTCGGTGGCAAAAGAAACAGAGCGTGACCCCAACCTAGCAAGAATCTACGAATCTATAGTGACAGGTTGGACAGAACGAGAAGAAGGTTGCAAACCGTATTATTATCGCAGGAACGAGCTAACAGTCCACCAAGGGTGTATTCTGTGGGGCATCAGAGTAGTTATACCTAGTAAGCTCCAAGCTCGTGTGCTAGAAGAATTGCATGATGGTCACCTAGGGATAGTGAAAATGAAGGCCCTGGCCAGAAGTTATGTGTGGTGGCCAGGCATCAACCATCAACTTGAAGAGTTAGCAAGAGTATGTACATAGTGGCTGTCAGCGAGAACAGAAGATGCCGAGCACAGCTCCTTTACATCCATGGGAATGGGCGACGGCACCCTGGCAACGCATACACATTGACTACGCTGGTCCATTTCAAGACTCAATGTTCTTGGTGGTCGTTGATGAAAATAGTAAGTGGCCAGAGGTAATTCCCATGAAATCGACCACATCTTCGAAGACCATTGAAGTGCTGAGGAACCACTTTGCGAGATATGGTATTCCAGAACAGATCGTTAGTGATAACGGACCGCAATTCGTTTCAGACGAATTCCAGTCATTCACCAAGAGGAATGGAATCAAACATATCAAATCTGCACCATACCACCCAGCAACCAACGGCCTGGCGGAAAGATTTGTGCAAACTTTTAAGGAAGCATTACGCTCCAGGAAAGAAAGTTCTAAGTCGCTGAGGGAGAAGCTAGCAAATTTCCTAATTGCGTACAGGAACACTCCACATTCCACTACAGGGGAGAGCCCAGCAATGTTGATGTTAGGAAGACGACTTCGCACTCGCCTGGATCTGGTGAAACCAAACTTCAACAAGAAAATGGTGAACAGACAGAGTGTGCAGTCAACAATGGCAGCAGGCAGCCAAGTACGGCAGTTGTGACACGTGACTACCGGGGGAACATGAAGTGGCGACCTGGGCTAGTTGTCGAACGAGACGGGCCACTTATGTATAAGGTTCAAGTAGCACCCGATGTCATCTGGCGTCGACACATTGATCAGTTACTATCGACCAGTTCAGTACACACCGCAGTGAAACAAGAGACCACTGATTTCCGAGAGGAGTTACAAGTGACTTTACCACCAGTACCAGAGATCACCACAAAGACAGATGTACTAGCGACTCCGACAAAGGCTCTTTTTGCTGCACCTGTAACAGCTGAACCAGTTACCTCTACCCTGCCTCAACCAATGTTGTCAAGCCCATTGAAGTCTGCAATTCCTAATCCGGATGCTCAAGAGAGACGCTATCCAGCCCGTGTTAGGAGAGCACCTCAGAAGTTAAACATTTAACCACATGGAACATTATTGAACGTTGTTGTTATTTTATTGTTGACTTTATATTTTGTGTAGAGGTGATAAGTAAGCTACAAGTGGTATCCCTGTGTAACGTGCGCGCGCATACCACGTGCTATTCTTGGAATTAGTCGTCTCTCTTGGGTTCCGCCATATTGTTTAGTACGAAGACATAACATAACATGACATAGCATGCGACTGTTGCGGAAAAGACCTATGGCTGCCCTATAAATTACTAGACTAACCCCCTTCTATCAGATGAACACAAAGTAAAACAATACTCACCTGCTGCTAAGGTTGAGATTGAAATAGCAAATATTAACAGAACGAGAAAACAGACAAAAATTTAGGATAATTAGCATGCAAATTTGCATGCAAAAATATGAACGAAAGCTAAGGTGCAAGTTCTGTGGTAAAGTAATCTTTATCAACTGTAACAGTAAAATATAACCAACTATATGATCAATCTTTATCAACTGTATCTTCTCAAACTCATTAATAATTCATGAGGCCAACAGCAAATTGAGTCATTCCATTTTGGTTAGGTGCATGTACTTTGAAAACCAATGAAACGCGAGATCAAAATCTTAAGAGTTTTGATCAAGATCAAACACGGTGTTCAAACACTTGCAGTGCAGAATTTGCCAGCCGAGTGGGCCAAAAGAACAGATATTTTGCAGAGCAGTTCGTTGGATGTTCCTGTCAACATTCGGCTGAAACAGCAGTAGGATTTTATAAAAGCTGAGTAACAGGTGTTGCTTATGCAAATCAATATCGATCTCCAACTGGTAATGTTAGACATCCACGAGCAGTAAATCGCAAGTTATATTACAGTGTTCTATATTAAGTACATTCACTGCAATTAGTGGGGTGGAAGATGTGACATTTCGTTTTATTAAACTCCGTTTCCTACTTTTTCAGATTATCAGGTAACTTAGATCAAGGCACCTAGAATACTAATTAAACGGCTAAATAAATATACTATGACATTAATTATTAATCATTTTACTAAATTCCGTGTTCTACTGTTTTGGATTATTAGATGACTTTGATCATGGCACCTAGAATACTAATTAAACGGCTAAATAAATATACTATAATATTAATCATACAAAATTTCAATCGCAACTAGTAGTTAAAACCTTATACTGATCTGCAAAACAATTTTGATAGCACAGCTTCAAATTTAGAAACGTAGGACTTAATCATTAATATTTTTTTTAAGAAATGGCCGTTTCTAACTCCTTCTTTCTTTTAAATCTACAAGAAAACATATGTACTAACTGACATTAAGATCTCATCAGTTATATAATTTTCTTGATTCCAAAACACCCAATGGATTCGTTTAGCCTGTGTTTTTTTCTACTCCCTAAGAAAGGATTGAGGCTTGTTCACTGCCATCGTTTCAATTTCGAGTTTGTTCATCCCTCAACTGAAAAACATCAGCAACAACTGCTGTTTTGGCAACTGTTTTCCTCCTAACATTATTTTAAAGCAGAATATGTATGGTACTTAAAAAAAAAAAAAAAAAACATTCACAAAATATCTAAAGTATCTTTCACTTACAATATCTTTTTCTGTCTTTTGAAGTAAAATTACGAGCAACAACTCTGGTCTTTCTCGAGCTGAATGCTCGTATATCAACACACTGTCTTAAGTATGTCCACCTCAACAACTCAAAGTCGGACATGTTTTCTTCCCAGTCTATGAAATTATCTCCTTTAGCTTTATCTACTCGAGAAAAACAATCACCGATACGTTTTGTTTTGATTGGATTCTCAGCATGCTTGATTTTTTTTCTTGAGCGTGCATTTATAACAAAATCAAGCACGCTGATCATCCAATCAAATCGCACGTTCTTAGGATGATCCCATAATTTATATTATAAATATTTATATGCATATATTTATTATACTTATTATATTTTATAACAATAATTTTAGTCTTTTTTCTTGTTTATTTTTCTTGTAAACCTATTCTACTATAACTATTGCTTAATTTTTAATTCTTTGTTAAACAGTGTAAAATAAAAACTGAATTAAATTGCAAAACAAAAATAGATAATCTCAGAATTTTTTGGTTGTAAAAAAATCCAACCAGCTAAGCAGACATTAGCAGTATGTGCGTACTACCAAATAGCGATGTGACTGTACGTGGGTACTTCTGCAAACAAATATTTTTAATGACCACAATATCAGACTAATCAAAACATTGCTCACCTGTAACGATTCATGGGCACACACGGGGTCACAGGTATAACGCAATCGGCTGCTTTTGCAGCTTCACGCGGCATTTACACAGGTAACCCGAAAAAACTAAGACCATAACAGAATTTGTTTTTAATTGTAAATGTTGGTTAATTAAATGATGAAACGCTTGCTAGTGTACTCGTGTTCGCTCGTGTTGAGTTCTAGATCAGATCCTCATAGTATTTTGATGCAATTTGTTTTCGGCTGGTACCGCACTGATACACAGGTAACCCGAAACAACTAAGTCGATAAAACAATTATTATTATTTTTTATTATAATATTTTTTTGTTAATTAAATTATGAACCGCTGTGCACTCGTGTTCACTCGTGTCCTGACTCATGAGGAGTTTTAGATCAGATGATCATAGTATTTGGATCCGAGTA
The DNA here is from genome assembly GCA_030867875.1 of Actinernus sp. WN-2022. Lineage (NCBI taxonomy): Eukaryota > Metazoa > Cnidaria > Anthozoa > Actiniaria > Actinernidae > Actinernus > Actinernus sp. WN-2022. Next base: position 23,836,483 of record JAOWCC010000019.1, read on the forward strand.
TTTTTGGGCTACCTGTGTTATCCTAGGGTACCCTGGCTTACTTGAAGACGCTCGTGTTCTACTTGTGTTCACTCGTGTTCTGACTCGTGTGGAGTTTTACATGAGATCGACTGTGTGTGCTTACTTTCGCATCTGATTGTGCGTTGTAATGTGCCAAGCACGCAGGTATATGAGATCATCCGCGTTACAAAAGATACGCCGGAGTTCAAGCTGCGTGCAGCTTCTTGTTATTTTTATTTTTTTTCCGGTCCTGTAATTTTTTTTTACCAGTTCAGACCTTTGCCGCTAACAATGTGGGTCGGACACGCTGTGATCGAGCGATAAAGAGGAGGCATGCGCATTAGTTGAAAGGTTAATGTTCGGTAGAGAGTTTTAGAGGGTTTAAGGCTACCGTCACGTCATGAAGTACTCAATTTGCCTCAATCGTCTCTCTAACCGAATTATTAATATGGAGAAAGTATTGTTGACTCAGGCGAAACTACGGCGCCTTCTAGTCAAGGACCGTATGAGTCATTGATAAAGGCAACGGCGAACTGAAAACATAGCTATCAAAATACAATCCGGGATCAGATCTCCTAGGCAGACGGCAGATAAGAAGTCAAGCCCTTATTCGTACTTAATTTCGCGCGTCTTTAATTTCGCGATTTTAGCGAGTGAAAAAAAATCGCGAAATTAAAGCCTCGCGAATAAAAATCCTCGCGAAATTTACACACGCGAAATTAAATAACATGATCAGAAATTTGAATCACAAAAAAACTTTATCAACATAATCAACAACGTGAGGTACAGCTCATGTATCGACATAAATGACAAATTATTCACTGGTAAGCTCTATTTTGCATCTTATCTTGTGATCAATAATTTGCAAAGATTTCACATGAATATATCGAGCAGAGAATCTAACTACCGGTATCATCATCTGAATCACTGTCTTCGAGCAAATCCCTTAAAATATCTTTCGTGCAGTCGTCAAAATTGCCATTATTTGGTTCCTTGTAGTTCTCATTCACAAGTTTCTTGTAACGTTCCAACACTGAAACATTTTTCGAGGTGGAGTCGAGTTCGATGCAAACAGTGACAGGAATTTCAAGGCCACCCTGTACGAGAGGTAATCGTCGATACGTAGAATCAACTACCGTCACTTTAACGTTTCCTCCTCTTGAAATAAGAAAACGCGTGCACCTTGAAATCTCTCTTGGTAAATGCCCCACAATTGAATCAGCTAAGCGTCCTGGAAGTCGTTTGGTTGCTGCTATCGCATAACGATCATGATTGTTGTTTCTTTCATGGATACAATGCAAGGTTTCTTCAATTACTGGTTTCCAGATATCTTTATACACATGAAATCCTCGTAAACCACACGGGAAGGAGGTTGTAATGGAATCATTCGTCTTACTCATGTTGATAGTGTAGAAGATACCGCTATATTTTCAAGTAAATTTCTTTCCACAAGACATTGTCGGAGAACCGCGTGACATTAGCGTGACAGCGTGTGTGACATGCCGAGACATGACGTAATCCAGTAAAAGTACTGAACGCAGGCGAGTTGAGACAAGAACAAGCTTTCGGTCGAGAATTCGAAGACGCTAAAACATTTATCATGTCCTTATTTCAGTTTGGGTTCACTGTTAAAGAAACAGGAAATCTCCAAGAATCTACTCCACAGTCTCACCCACCAAATGCTGCTGCATGTGGCTATTTACCGGAGCAGGAGGCTACTTCTCTTGGAACAGATAAATACAATCAGGTTGTATTGTCGGTGGGAAACACTGTAGATCCTGACAAGAACTCTTCGACGAAAAGAAAGCGAGGAAATTACAACCATTACTCCCCGGAAATGCGTGCAAAAATCGGTAAACATGCCAGTGAAAACGGAAATCTAAGAGCCATAAATCACTTCAAAGCACAGCTACCGAACCTTACGGAGAATACCGTGAGAACCTTTAAACAAGCATATCAGAAGAAATTGAAGGAAACAAAGAGACAAGGAGGAATACAAGAAAGCGTAATTTCTATTCCACACGACACTCGTGGTCGCCCGCCGATCCTTCTTGATCTTTACCAAAAATTGTTATCATTTTTGAAGAGCATACGCCACAGAGGTGGTGTTGTTAATTTTAGTGTTGTCAAAGCCGCAGCCTTGGCATTGATAAAGAGCAATCCCGCGAAAGACTTCAGGGGATTTGAGGCAACCTCAACCTGGGTCAGATCAATTTATCGACGGTGTAATTTTTCCAGGCGAGCTGGAACCACTACAAGACCTCCTGTGCCTTTAGGAATATATGAAGAGTGCAAACTAAGCTTTTTAACTGACATCGAGAGATGCATTGCAACGCACAGCATTCCTCCGCAACTTGTTCTTAACGCCGATCAGACACCTTCATCGTACGTTTCTGTTGGAAAAATGACAATGGCAGCCCGCAATTCCTCTTCTGTGCCAATCAAAGGCCTTACAGATAAAAGAAACATAACTCTTACATTTGTTATCTCCTTAAACGGCGATTTCCTGCCTATGCAAATAATTTACCAAGGAAAGACGAAAGCAAGTCAACCGAGAGGCTTTGATTTTCCACGTGGCCTGCAGTAACGCAGAATCCCAATCATTACTCGAACGAATTGGAAACTCTCAATCTACTTGACAACATTATTCAGCCATATGTTGCCCTTGTTCACGGCGGGAACCTCACGAACTATTAAAAGCGTATTCTTTATGTTGGTGACCTGATAATTTTGATTTGACATTGATTTGAACATGGATGACCTTGATGAAACTAACAGTACCTTACAAGTTGAATGTGAAGTCAACAAAGTGTTATACAGCAGTATTTGGCTGTACTATAACATTTACCGCTCACCCGTCGCTGCTATAAACAGAGAACACCGGCTCTCCGGCCATAAATAATTACTGAAAGCGAGAGGTTTCTCTGGGGTTTCTCTCCTCGGTTATATTTTTACTTGCAGAGAGAGAGAGAGAGAGATCTGCTAGCAGGCAATCTCGTTGCTGGCAGTAACAGGGAACCAGTTCAAGAGAGAACAGTGAACGAATTACAGCTCGTTTCAATTCGAAATTATTATCACGGCGGCTCTGTTGTCAAATTTCGTGCGAGTATAAACTTTGATCGATCCGGTAAATCCGAAAATCTCGGCGAAATCACTGTGTGAAAGCCATTCAAAACTAGAGAGAGAGACCTGTTTCCACAAGTTAAACGCCGAAGCCCTCAAAATGATTTTAGGAAATTGTTCAATTCTTTTCGGGTCGACCAAGCGGAATTTCGTTGCCTATGAATATTTTGTTGACTATAATATTTACCGCCTACCCGTCGCTTCCGAACCATGTCATCACAACTGTTATCAGTAAACTAATAATTATGAAAAGAGAGGTTTCTCCCCTCGGTTTTATTGATTTTTCCCTACAGAGAGAGATATCATCTGCTAGCAGGCAATCTCGTTGCTGGTGCCAGAGAATCAGTTCAAGAGAGAATAGTCAACGAATAACAGCTCGCTTGAATAAGAAATTATTAGCATGCAGTCTCGGCACAGGCCGCCCAAGTTCTGACTGTGTAACAAGGTTTGTATGGGAGTTCTTCCGATAACTCAGAATAATAACATAAATCTCCTGTAATACAAGGTAAATAAAGGAAGAAGACTTACTTGAAGTTGTTTTGTCGTCCTATGTGTATTTCAGGTCGCTAGAACAGTGTTTCATGGAATTCTTGAGTCATACGCTTCACCCCCTCTACCAGAGGGGAAGGCTGAACACTCGATACAACCACGGCCTTCGCTCGAGGACGAATTTTACACAAAATATCAATCCCATCGGCGTTTACTCGGCCGCGGTACAATCCAAGGACATCAATTATCCCTCAGAAGTCCCCAGGCTTGATAACTCCTTTCCAAACCCGTTAGATTTGAACGATTTTGAAGCAATTCGTGCATCTTCAAACGGCCGACTAACCGTGTAGTCCATAGAATGGTGATTCTTGACAACGCGTTTTGGTAACCAGGCGTTTGGGTAACCAGGCCGTTACAAATTATTTCTTTCCCTGAGAGGGACATATCAAATTCATTTGACACTTTCTAATCCCTCCCTCCCCTCCAACGAGACCACTGGACAGCGCCGGTGACTAGAAAGTGTCAAATGAATTTGATATGTCCCTCTCAGGGAAAGAAATAATTTGTAACGGCCTGGTTACCCAAACGCCTGGTTACCAAAACGCGTTGTCAAGAATCACCATTCTATGGACTACACGGTTAGTCGGCCGTTTGAAGATGCACGAATTGCTTCAAAATCGTTCAAATCTAACGGGTTTGGAAAGGAGTTATCAAGCCTGGGGACTTCTGAGGGATAATTGATGTCCTTGGATTGTACCGCGGCCGAGTAAACGCCGATGGGATTGACATTTTGTGTAAAATTCGTCCTCGAGCGAAGGCCGTGGTTGTATCGAGTGTTCAGCCTTCCCCTCTGGTAGAGGGGGTGAAGCGTATGACTCAAGAATTCCATGAAACACCGTTCTAGCGACCTGAAATACACATAGGACGACAAAACAACTTCAAGTAAGTCTTCTTCCTTTATTTACCTTGTATTACAGGAGATTTATGTTATTATTCTGAGTTATCGGAAGAACTCCCATACAAACCTTGTTACACAGTCAGAACTTGGGCGGCCTGTGGTCTCGGCGGCTTTGTTTGTCAAATTTCATAAACTTCAAATGATCAACCCGGAGAATCCGAAAATCTCGGCAAAATCACTGTCTAAAAGCCCGAATTCCGCCCTTTTCGAAACCAGAGAGAGACCTGTTTCCACAAGTTAAACGCCAAAGCCCTGAAAATGATTTTAGGAAACTGTTCTTCAAGTGGAGTTTTGTTGCAAATTGTGGTCACGTAAGCCAGCCACGGTGTCCAAAAACCCAAATAGGTTCAAAGATAGTAGGATACTCGAACAAAGCGCTAATATATCTTTCCATATAAAGATTAATGGTCAGAATAGCTTCTCCATGTTGTAGGTGGAAATCGAGGACACAACTGAACAGACAATTGTTTCCTTTCGTTGAGGGCGAACTACCGGCCACCTGAAATAAACTAAAATTTGCATGACCAAATAATTTAAAACACTTAAATAAGAGGCTCAATAGGAAGAGCCATAAAAAAGGTTCAACCTAGTATGATTTTTTTACGATAGCTGGAAGGATGGCAGAGATGTAGAGAAGATTAAAACCACTACCATAAACCGGCAATCCTTTATGTAGGACGACACGAATGTTTACCAAAAATACAATAGAACACAACACAATACAATTCAATACAACAATAGAACGCAACACAATACAGTACAATAGAATACAATTTGGTAGCAATTCGTGTCGTCCTACATGAAGGGATGGCCCATAAACCTGTGGATTTCGATGGCATCGAAAATGGCTGCTATGCTATGTGAGCGCGCTAAGCACTGTGGGTGAGACGGCCCCTTTAAGGAAGCAAAGTCAACATGGTTGAGTTTGTGTCATAATTGACGCCGTGCACTCTGATGTGTTAACACTTAGCATAGTCGGGGGAGTTTTAGGCAAAGTGGACTAATTACTCGGGCTGCCTGTGACAGGCACGAGTCTTAATCTGCAGGTTTTGTTCTGTGCAGCAAAATTTCTGCGCATGCGTTAAATTATGCATTAATTATTGGCGATAATAGAGTTATCTCAAGTCCAGTCTCCATCTTAAGATTCTGCGGACGCTATCAGCTTGTTTGGGGTACGTTTCGTAGGTTTTATGCCACATTTCATTTTACTCTCGGTCATAATACATACTCGGAACCTGCAGTATAACAGAACAGCAGACTAAAGTCCCCCACCATAGGCATCGTAGAAGGTCTTGGTATCCCCCTCCGAATTGGTGTGAAAAGCAACGACAGATGCCACGTTATCACAGAATGGCTTACAGATGCCCGTGAGCTGCTGGGTGAGCACCCAAATGCTGAGCCCGATGTGGCGCACCGAGAATGCCAGACTGACCAACTCGCCTGAGCGCTGTTTCGCATCCTTACTGGCGGCACAGTCATCGAGGATCAGCAAAGTGTTCGTTCCTTCGAAGAAGCAAGCGCACAAACAAAGCGCGGCATCTACAGCATCTTGCCTGGGTATGATGACAAAGAAATGGGGTCGCCATGTGCAAAGCCGCGGGAGGTCTTTTTGTGGGCGTAGGTGGGGCAGACCACCACAACGTAGTCGAAAACTCCACGGAACGGCCCCCGAATCTGGTCCACAAGAAACTGGGTCTTACCGCAATTCGTTGGCCCCACTATCAAAGCGTAATTCAATGTCCTCTGGGGAACTTTTGCGATTGGGAACAGCGCCGCGCGCAGCGACCAATGTAAGCAGTGGTCGTCTTTGTTTTTCACATTGATCACGGCTTTCTACCTTGCGACTTCGGTAGGTAGTGGTATATACGAACCCCCACGGAGTGGTTGGTAGCGAGCTATGTTCAACCATAGAATTTGACACTATCCACAACCCAGTTCGAACCTCGATATATCCACTTCTCAATAGCGTCGTGGATTTGCGCATGTGCCTCGACTAGTTCCTTGTGAATCTCGCTGCTGGCGGTTAGAACGGCTTTCGAGCACCGGAACGTGGCTATCTCGTGTACCGACCCCTCGGGTTTGCCAAGTCGGAGCGTGGTGTTCAAAGCCAGCTGAAACTTAATCCCGTTGAGGTTTTGGAGCTCTTCCTTGAGCTTTTCGATGGTCTGCTTTTACACCCCAAGGAGGAAAGCTGTGGGGTCTGCCTCTAGGGGGATGTCCTGGGGAACTTCCATCTTCCAACCGCGTAGAAATTCCCCAATGGTCCAGGACGTTTGGACGAATTTAAGACCTTCTGGCTCCTCCTTCTGGTAATCCTGAACTGCTCTGACTTTCTTCAGGCGGGAGGCCGGCACAGAACTCTCCCTTATAGCCTTTGGGCTCATCCGACGTGGATCTGGCACGGGCCTCTCCCTTATAGCGTTCGGGGGACTCATCCGGCGTGAAGCTGACACGGGCCTCTCCCTTGGAGCCTTGGGGGCCTCGTCCAGAGTGGAGTCAGCTTTGGCCATGTCCTCTTACGCGTCACGGGGGCTGTTTTTAGTCTCTTGCTCCCTACAGTTGGGGTGGTGTCTGCGGGGTCTGTGAGCCCATTTAGGACCTTTAGGGCGGTATCCAGTGCCTCATCACTGATGCGCTCAGATTCGTGGAGGGATAGTAGGCGATCTAGACGATCCATCTCTACCAGTATATCTAATGTCAGACGTTTCTCTAAATAGTCGTTTGGACCCTCAATACCTGACCGCGGTATACCTAATGTCAGACGTTTCTCTAAATAGTCGTTTGGACCCTCAACAATTCACTCAATACCTGGGGGTAAAGCGTCTTTGCACGCCGTTCCTTGTATAGCAGCTTCCCATGGACTTTACCGTTCCCACGTGTTCGACAAAGTATGGTCTCCAACCGTGTCCCGACGCTACAACCTCTACAGGGCCTTGGAATCGTCCCATCTTTGCTAATACGATAGTTATGCAGTTTGCAGAAAACACAGTTTCGGCCAAGAGTAAGTAGCTCACCAATCATTAGCCAGGTACAACTGTTATAGTCACACATGAGTTTTTACTTGCTCCTGATGGGCTCAGATTTTGGTTTTATGACTATTGAAAGCCGCTCTATCAACACAGTCTTAATTATGTACATCCTGAAGTCACGTGATCTACATTAGGTGAATACTCGTATATCGCATATATGCACTGTCTTAATTATGTCCACCCTGGAGTCACGTGATGTGCATCAGGTGAATGCTCGTGTATTAACGCACTGTCTTAAGTATGTCCACCCTGGAGTCACGTGATGTGCATCAAGTGAATACTCGTATATTAACACACTGTCTTAAGTATGTCCACCCTAGAGTCACGTGATGTGCATCAGGTGAATACTCGTATATTAACACACTGTCTTAAGTATGTCCACCCTGGAGTCACGTGATGTGCATCAAGTGAATACTCGTATATTAACACACTGTCTTAAGTATGTCCACCCTAGAGCACGTGATCTACATTAGGTGAATACTCGTATATCGCATATATGCACTGTCTTAATTATGTCCACCCTGGGGTCACGTGATCTACAATTCCGTTGGGGTGCAGTTTTGGAAGGCCCCGAACCCATCGAGATTGGTGATTATTTCGACGATGTGGATCTTGGTTAAACAAGCTTTTGCTCTCAGTAATGCATTAAAGGCTTTTGCGCTCCACCTCCAAAACAAGAGAGTTGATGCAAAGATGGATAACATGGCCTTATTCATTGTTGGCAAGGTCAGAAGGGGAAGATGGCGACCCTCTCTGGTATCAGGAAAGACGTATTCTAAACCACAATTCAGTCCAATTGTCTCCTTCATCTCTCTTATGTGTCCTCCTCCGAGACGGTTGCCGACCCTTCCTCCAGGCGATGGTCGCCACTTGATTGCAAATTGTCCCCACACACATGGCGACGACGAATCCAATATCTTTTTGGTTGTATATACGTAGCCTCCTCCGCAGGCATTTATATTTTTTGAAGAAACCAGATTATGGGCTCCCTGTGGCAGGTGAAGAAAAGAGAGGGAGATTGGAGCCCCTCCCCAGTCCTCCTCTTCTCTCCCGGAGTCACAGGTAACCCAATTTTTTCAGTAATCTGATTTCTTCGAAAATTAGAGATGGCTGCGGAGAAGGCTAGTATAGACGGTCACTTGATTGATATAATGGCGCTGGACATAAACACTCAAGTAGACTTCTAAGGTTTACCGTTACCGCATTCACACCATATCCAATGCCACACTCAGCAGATGTCAACTTCTTCGCTCAATGTTACCATGCTACTACCGAGAGCTCGGTGCTCATGCGTAACCCTACGTATTCCCACCAATACCCTTTCTACCGGCAGTCATCACTGACTTACTTGAAGCAGCATCTCCACGACATTGGTCTTGCCAGACATCTCCCCGCCAAATTTGGCGTCCCTTTGCCGCGTCAAGGGTCCTAGATTCCAAAGGTCAATTGGGTTTGGTCATCTTCCCTTCTAGAGAAGGCTTGTAATCAGTGCAGTTGTGTGTCTCCGTTGTTGTCGATACTTTTCCCAAACAGATGGCGTTTTCCGTTTGCTGCACAGTTTCAATAATCGGTTCCGTTTCCATATTGCGTGTCTAACAGTGCCATCCAGGGCCTGAGGCCGGACAGTCACTTCCTTGTTTGGTATTTTGGACTCGATTATGCTATGAGAATACTCAAACCATCGATTATAAATTTAATTGCAGTCACGCAAATTGCTAAACACTTGTTCAGCCAATTAAACTTCAATAAAGATGTGTCGCTAATAACACTTAGGTTTCATTACCGAGATATTCAAACGTGCGAAAATCAAAGAGTGATCGCAATTAGCAGAAGGACTCAATGTTCTACCCGGGGCAGTTTGTGATGATTAAATCCAAAAGAGATGCACCATGTTGCGTAACACGTGTAGGTTTGTTAATCACTTGGTATAAATTGTTGCATCCATCCAACGATAAAATAATGTACCGAAGTCATTGCTATGCGTGGAATTAGAAGAATCATAAGAAGCGTTAAAATCACCGAGCAACGTAACAAACGTGTCTGGCTTTAAATAAACTTTAACTAAACATACTTGTAAATTTTCTAAGAATTTAATATTAGCTGCGGAGTCATTACATGGCGGCCTATAACAAACACTACAAAGAAAATTGATGCGATTGGGCTTAATTTCAACCCACAATAATTCAAGTTCGTTTGTTTCTAAGTCACGCCTTCACTTATATCCAATCGAAAAAGAGATATAAAAACGACGCCACCGCCACGCCTCCCATCAATTTCAACCCACAATAATTCAAGTTCGTTTGTTTCTAAGTCACGCCTTCACTTATATCCAATCGAAGAAGAGATATAAAAGCGACGCCACCGCCACGCCTCCCATCAATTTCAACCCACAATAATTCAAGTTCGTTTGTTTCTAAGTCACGCCTTCACTTATATCCAATCGAAGAAGAGAGATAAAAAGCGACGCCACCGCCACGCCTCCCTTCAATTTCAACCCACAATAATTCAAGTTCGTTTGTTTCTAAGTCACGCCTTCACTTATATCCAATCGAAGAAGAGATATAAAAAGCGACGCCACCGCCACGCCTCCCATCAATTTCAACCCACAATAATTCAAGTTCGTTTGTTTCTAAGTCACGCCTTCACTTATATCCAATCGAAGAAGAGATATAAAAGCGACGCCACCGCCACGCCTCCCATCAATTTCAACCCACAATAATTCAAGTTCGTTTGTTTCTAAGTCACGCCTTCACTTATATCCAATCGAAGAAGAGAGATAAAAAGCGACGCCACCGCCACGCCTCCCTTCAATTTCAACCCACAATAATTCAAGTTCGTTTGTTTCTAAGTCACGCCTTCACTTATATCCAATCGAAGAAGAGATATAAAAAGCGACGCCACCGCCACGCCTCCCATCAATTTCAACCCACAATAATTCAAGTTCGTTTGTTTCTAAGTCACGCCTTCACTTATATCCAATCGAAGAAGAGATATAAAAACGACGCCACCGCCACGCCTCCCATCCTGCCCATCTACTCGAATCAACGGACAATAGCCAGGAATTTATACACAAGGAATCGTTAGAAACTGAATTGTTTGACCACGTTTCACTCAGTGCAAAAATATGGAATTGCTCATACATGATAATGGAGCAACCTCGTCAAATTTATCAGCAATATTCAGGCTGCGAACGTTTAGATGCCGAAGGATTTAATTCAACATCGCTACAAAGTAGAAAAAAATTCGCTAGCAAAGCAATAATGTGCAAACAACCTAAAATAAATGGCATCACCGGTAGTACAAAAAACAATTCGAGACCTAACTAGAATGCGACTGTCGAAGAGACCTATGGCTGCCCTATCATTTACTAGACTAACCCCCATCTATCAGATAAACACAAAGTAAAAATATACTCACCTGCTGTAAAGGTTGAAGTAACAAATATTTACAGAACGAGAAAACAGAGAACATTTTGGATAATTATCATGCAAATTTGCATGCAAAAATATGAACGAAAGCTAAGGTGCAAGTTCTGTGTTAAAGTCATATTAACTTAAAAAGTTGATCGGCAGAGGGCCCAAAAATATTTTACAAGAAGCCAAAATCTTTATCAACTGTACAGTAAAATATAACCATCATATATGGTCACAATCTTTATCAACTGTACCTTCTCAAACTCATTAATAATTCATGAGGTCAACAGCCAATTGGGTCATTCCATTTTGGTGAGGTGCATGTACTTTGAAAACCAATGACACGCGAGATCAAAATCTTAAGAGTTTTGATCAAGATCAAACACGGTGATCAAACACTTGCAGTGCAGAATTTGCCAGCCGAGTGGCCCAGAAGAACAGATATTTTGCAGAGCAGTTCGTTGGATGTTCCTGTCAATATTCGGCTGAAACAGCAGTAGGATTCTATAAAAGCTGAGTAACAGGTGTTGCTTATGCAAAACAATATCGATCTCCAACTGGTAATGTTAGACATCCACGAGCAGTAAATCGCAAGTTATATTAAACTGTTCTATAAGTACATTCACTGCAATTAGTGGGGTGGAAGATGTGACATTTTATTTTATTAAACTCCGTTTTCTACTGTTTCGGAGTATTAGATAACTTAGATCAAGGCACCTAGAATACTAATTAAACGGCTAAATAAATACACTATGATATTAATTATTAATCATTTTACTAAATTCCGTTTTCTACTATTTTGGATTATTAGATAATAATAATAATAATATACTTTATTGGGTAAGAAACACAATTACTGGTGACCCAGTAGTTTACATTGCGGCCCATTATAAAAACTAAAACTAGATAAGAATTACAATATAGAAACTAGACTAGTATACCTAACAGGTAGTGAATGCTGCTCCGCTCAGTTAAGGAAGTGTATTAGAAGAGAACCTACAGTAGCCTGCAATGCAGGCGTTTCTAGTGGTTTTCCCCGCTTTCGTGGACGTTTTCCGCTCGCGAATGAATTTCAGACGAGCATTGCGGTTTCCCAAATAAAACGCCTGAACCTACAGTAGCACTTTGGCAGGAAAAAAAGATTACTGGGTGATAAAAATGCCATATATTTTGTAGTTTTGGGGCTATCGTGCGACTGAATCCTGTTTAAGCTGTGGTGTGTATCTCAAAAGTTGTCCCGATTTATTTTCATTTTGTCCCGACATATCAACGATCTCCCGGTAAATCCCCTGAGCCTACCAATTCCCGACATTTCTTAAGATTCTCTGCACAAAAAACTGCTGTTCTCCCCGGTGAAGTTTAAACACCGGAAACGGCAACTGTAATTGAGAATGTAATTGTAAATGCTAATTGTGTTTTGAACCGGCTGCTTGACTTTATCGAAGGTCAAAAGAAGAACATTATTTGCTGATCACCATCTTGATAACAGGAAATATCTTGCTCTTTGGAAACTGATAGTTCACACAGAGTTCGCCTACACTTCTACACGTCAACAAATTCATGATTGCACAAGGATCACATACACAGAAATGCATTAAAGAACGGTTGAACGTAGTTAGCTCCAACAATGCAGATTCCACCTCGTGTAATGTCACGTGACGATCAGATCCGTGCAAAGCAGTGTGGTAAACAAAGACAATAGAAGTGATGCATTGTGGTAAAAAAAAGAAATCGAGATTTGGACCCGCTTACAGATTAGAACTGTTGCCTTGCTCGCTCGCTTCAGGCTCGCTTGCTGCGGCAGCAATAAGTAATATTAATTGTTAAAGATAATTTGTAATTTGCAATTTGTCCTAAAAGTAGACTAAATACTGAATTAAAATGTTCTTGTAATATTTATTAAAATGTTTATGTTTGAAGTTATTGGATAAAATATTGTTGAATAAATGTTTCTTAAAATTACTTAGTTGGGAAATGTTTTTCGCATCGCTACTAATGGTTTCCATAATCGAGTGCCGCTCGCATGAAATGTGCGAAGCCCTGAATTCGTTCGGCATTTAGGTACAACTAACCCAAGGTTAGACGAGGCTCTATAGTGCAGTGATTGTGAGTGTCGTGTAAATAATTTACATAGTTATTAAAGTACTCCGGGCACTTTCTACTAACAATTTTAAACATCAACACAGCTTCTTCACGCGCACGAGATCGTCAATAGGAATCCAGTGCAGCTTGTTATTTTGTACTCTTAGTATTCTTAATAATTGTTCGTTAGAGGTGTTGCCCCAAACTGTACAACAATATTCAAATATGGGCTGACTTTGGATGTTCAAATATGGGATGACTTTGATCATGGCACCTAGAATACTAATTAAACGGCTAAATAAATATACTATAATATTAATCATGAATACAAAATTTAAATCGCAACTAGAAATTAAAACCTTCACTGATCGGCAAAACAATTTTGATAGCACAGCTTCAAATTTAGAAACGTAGGAATTAATCATTTAAAAATAAGTTAAGAAATGGCCGTTTCTAACTCCTCCTTTCTTTTAAATCTATAAGAAAACATATGTACTGACATTATTATCACTAGTTTTATAATAGACCAGTTCGCGGTAAATTCCGATATTTTGAAAGGGGTGCAAACATGGCGCGAAATACAGTGTTTGTATGGGAATCGATGGGAATCCGATGCCAAATAAAATCCGTAAAATCGAATTTCTGAAATATTCTTCAGATACAAACTTAAGATACCAGGTAAAAGATTAACATATCGAAATTTGAGGGATGTAGCTGTGCCGGCTGGGAAGCGTGCAATCGTGTTTTCAGTTTTCCATACATTGTCTGTAAATTTTAACGCGGAATTCGACTCGTTTTTACAGACAATGTATGGGAAACTGAAAACACGATTGCACGCTTCCTAGCCGGCACCGCTACATCCCTCAAATTTCGATATGTTAATCTTTTACCTGGTATCTTAAGTTTGTATCTGAAGTGTATTTCAGAAATTCGATTTTACGAATTTTATTTGGCATGGGATTCCCATCGATTCCCAACAAACACTGTATTTCGCGCCATGTTTGCACCCCTTTCAAAATGTCGGAATTTACCGCAAACTGGTCTATTTTCTTGATTCCAAAACACCCAATGGATTCGTTTAGCCTGTTTTTTTTCCCTACTCCCTAAGAAAGGATCGAGGCTTGTTCACTGTTATCCATTTCAATCTAAGAGTTTGTTCATCCCTCAACTGAAAAACGTCAGCAACAACTGCTGTTTTGGCAATTGTTTTCCTCCTAACGTTATTTTAAAGCAGAATACGTATGGTACTTAAAAAAACTAATAAAACATTCACAAAATATCTAAAGTATCTTTCACTTACGATATTTTCTTAACCCTGCTAGCAGAGGTTCTTTTCTCTTACCCTCTCTCCAGTTCCACTAACGAGGGAGAAAGTAACCTCTGCCACTATCCGAACGGTTTGCTGTTGAGCATGCGCCACGGTATCTGGATTTCCATTGGCCGAGAAAAACGAGACAGTAAACATTGTAGATTTCCTATTGTTAACGGCAAGAGAAGGCGTGGGAAAAATAAAATAAATTTCCTTCGTCGAGAGTGATGTTGCTTTCCTTGAGGTTTGACACAGCTGCTTTTAACGCTACTTCGAACTCGCTCACGCTCATGTTCACTCCAAAAACAGATGACATCTTGAAACTGCAGATTCTAGAATGGGCAGTGTTTTAATAGTATCAGCAGGTCATGTGTGTGTGACGTCGATCTCGAGAAACCGGTTTTTAAACCGGTTAGTCATGTGACTTACCTCCAAAAACTTGGAGCCGGCGAGATCTAAAGAACCGTTCGGATCGTGGCAGAGGTTACTTTCTCCCTCGTTAGTGGAACTGGAGAGAAAAGAACCTCTGCTAGCAGGGTATATTTTCTTGTCTTGTTCAAGTAAAATTCCGAGCAACAGCTCTGGTCTTTCTCGAGTTGAATGCTCGTATATCAACACACTGTCTCAGGCGGTGTCGGACACGACTCACGTGACTCAAGTTGACCTATCAGAGTACCTCTAAAGTTGTGAAGCGTTTTCTGTTCAGAGTTCAGAGGACGTTGTATGTGCTTTCTTTTGTACCGTATTGGAATATTCTGAAAATATTATTCATATCCTTACTGAAACTGACAAGGAAAACATGTAAACAATGCTTGGATGACGTTTCAAGAGCAGATAAGACATTTTAAGTACCTAAATCTGTATCTAATCACACCTTCGTCTTTACCGTTCGTGTTGTGTATGCGTTGAATCGAGTGCTCTTCAAAAAGTCTATTTACTACGTTCAGAGATGAGAATTTACTATTATATTTACACAGCGAGGTACTTTTAATGATAAACATACAGAAAAAGTCAGGGGGCCCCAAGGGGCCCCTTCGTTTTAACGGAGAAAATTGACCTTGATTCTTGAAGTTCATGCAGATCACGACCATGTCTGACTCCGCTGACTGTGTACAATATGTTGCCCAGTATCCGGCCAGTTCAGATTATAACCGCCGTATCTTTGCTTTCGTGGTTGGAAAAAATGTGAACTTTCATCCAGAGACAGTCCATTTATATACCAACATAATGAAAAAGGTTTGGCTGCTTTACCTTAAATATCTTGACAATTATTGCCATTTTTGCAAAACTCCTGAGGTTCACAGTACCGGTGCCTAGTATCCGGTCAGCTGTTCCAGTATCCGGCATTGACAATTCAAGAATATTTTTAGCAACTGCCGATCTCAACCAAATCTCCTTCCAAGCTCTGTCAATTCACAGAAAAAAGCCCCAAATCCCTCTAAAACAGACCATGGAATAAATAAGGTCCAAACACAATGATTCTAGGAAATGTAGTGCAATTTATTCTAAGGGCTCCCTTAATACCAAATCATGTAAAACAGGCTCGCGGCCTTTGACAGGGACAACACCAAATACAAGTCCGCCAATACCTTGTTCAAGAAAGTCTAATGTCATAAACCATGCGTGTTTGCTGGTTTTCGCAGGCCGTCGAATACTACTGAATATTATCGCTCGACATAACTAGAAAATTCGAAAAGCTGGCTTAAACTCAGGGAAATAAATAAAGAAATAATTTCTTACTGTAAAAAACTTGACGACGAGTCGACATCCGAATCCCAACAAGTCACCGTGTAGTTACTTTCCCTGAAATTAATAAGTCCGCTGCACATCATATTGCTCCTTTGTGAATCGAGCAATATCCCTGATCGACTCAGGCACTATTTATTCCCGAAAAGAGAAGAGCTTATTCAGATATTACGCCGCGAAGATAAGGAAGAACGGACCATAAGTCGGAGGTCAGAGATCTTCACGCTTCGACGACTGTGCACGTGTTGAAATGAGGCTATTTTACATTTTCTCCCATCGTGCTTTGCGATACGTGTCCAACACCGCCTGACACTGTCCAAGTATGTCCACCATGGGGTCACGTGATCTACAGTCAAGAACAGCTGGTAAAGACCTGCTGCTGGCGTGGGTCTGAAATTCATATTGAAGATCCATTATTGGTTTTGTGTTCAGTTTACTAAAAAGACGTATCTAGTATGATCTAGTATACGGTAGTCGTTATTATAACATGCTAAATTTAGTTCAAGAAGTTCAATACTTTCAGATCATTACTGTTGTACATAATAACTCGAATACTGAAGTAGCCATAATGGACATTAGAAAATACTGAATATGGTAATTTACATTACCACATCAAACTTTAAGCGCACTGTCAAATTTGGACAGTATCTATAGTGGAATCCATCTGCCTGCGTCGAGCTTTACAGAAGTAACCACAGAGGATTTAGCACCCACAATGAAGAAAAAATTGCATGTTTGCCAAGTTTGGAAGAAAAAGGATGAGAAGAAAGGAAATTACGGACTCGCAAACTTACTAATTTTACAGATAAGTGTATGGTTGTTAGGCAAGCGTTTGACATGTTTGCGAGCCCATGATGTTTGTTAACCTTCTTCAGACTCAGACTTAATTTGATTTAATTTGATTTAATTTGATTTAATTTGATTTAATTTGATTTAATTTGATTTAATTTGATTTAATTTGATTTAATTTGATTTAATTTGATTTAATTTGATTTAATTTGATTTAATTTGATTTAATTTGATTTAATTTGATTTAATTTGATTTAATTTGATTTAATTTGATTTAATTTGATTTAATTTGATTTAATTTGATTTAATTTGATTTAATTTGATTTAATTTGATTTAATTTGATTTAATTTGATTTAATTTGATTTAATTTGATTTAATTTGATTTAATTTGATTTAATTTGATTTAATTTGATTTAATTTGATTTAATTTGATTTAATTTGATTTAATTTGATTTAATTTGATTTAATTTGATTTAATTTGATTTAATTTGATTTAATTTGATTTAATTTGATTTAATTTGATTTAATTTGATTTAATTTGATTTAATTTGATTTAATTTGATTTAATTTGATTTAATTTGATTTAATTTGATTTAATTTGATTTAATTTGATTTAATTTGATTTAATTTGATTTAATTTGATTTAATTTGATTTAATTTGATTTAATTTGATTTAATTTGATTTAATTTGATTTAATTTGATTTAATTTGATTTAATTTGATTTAATTTGATTTAATTTGATTTAATTTGATTATTATTAAAAGCGGGGGTTGGTTATTTATGGAGAGAAGAAAGTTATCCATAGTAACGGTGGCTCAGCTGGGTTATTTATGCTATATTGTTTGGTCCAAGTTTAACCTTCCCCGGAATACACGGTCGAGTCTCCATTACTCTCATCGCACAAGGTAGCTCTTACCAGTAGGTGGTGGGGTGTGAATATAGTACTATGCATATCATACCCAGGTCTGTGAGTCAGCGTATGACCAGATTGAGCTATATTTAGAACAGATCTCACGGGAGTTCACGTGCCCACACTTTGGGAATCCAATCGAACCATAGTCAGGACAATGCAGCATTAGTAAAATCACCTCAAAGAAAAATACATCATTCTTAATCTCGATAATTACGGCAAGCATATGCACGATCTCAGCAGAGTCAGAAGGCAGTTACCCGGGAAACATGTTCTAACAATAGCTCAAACTGGTCATACGCTGACTCACGGGTATAGTATATATGGACGCTCCTGGTAATGGGCTCCTGGCATACCACACTAACTCTCTGGGGAGAACACCTTCCGTTGTGCGATGAAGCTAGTCTTACCGGTTTATTACCGCGTCATCCGGGACTCTTTCTAGGACCCGTTCCCGTTGGGGGTACTTACATTAAAAATGGGTATGTATGTGAGGCCAAGAGGCTCAAACCCTGACCCTGTTTGACCCAATCCGAGCTCCAAAACCCTGATTGCCCCCATTTGGGGGAAAAACCCTGATTGCCCCTTCTTTAAATTGTTTTCAAAACACGGTCGGATATATATCCTGGCCGGTATACCGCGTACCGGGATTTCATGCAAAATACGGAACATTTCAAGTCGGGACGTGGCATTGGGTAAACAAATCAGCAGATGAAGTACATAGATAAACTTGTACTGAAGTACGAATTAGCGGCGTCACGATGTATGGGAACCTCAGTGCTTGCATGTGGGCAGGCGATCAAAATGCGGCAACAGAATGTCTTTTTTTGACATAGTACCTAAAAAAAATGAACTGCCTAAAAAATACTGAACCCCGACCCTGACTGCACCCAAATTATACTCAAATCCTTACCCTGATCTGCCCAAATCAGGTCAAAACCCTGACCCTACCTGCCCAAACTGAGCTCAAAACCCTGACCCACCCGGGCGGCACATACATAATATATCACAAACAGGAGTACCCCCCCCCCCCCCGGTGACCCGTTATATGGTGCCGTGTGGGTTCTCTTCAGCGTAGTAGAAAATTGACAGAGTTTCACGCTTAAGGCGCCCTACCCACCCTCCCAGGTTTAGACCTACCTTGTCAAACCTTACCTCTTCCGTCTTCACACACGGCCGATTCTCCGTCACTCTCATCGCATAAGGTAGCTCTTACCAGAAGGTGTTGGGGTGTGAATATAGTACGATGTGTGGCCAAGATTTATTCTATTTGAAACACCGTGGAATTCATCTCCTTCTCTCTGAAATAAAGTTCCTCTTTTTGTGAAAGTCATTAACTGCAGAGTAATACTGAACCTCGGTATTCATGCAATTAGCTTGGCCGAGTATTAAACAGGAACAGGGATAGGGAATTAACGAAGCCTGGCGATGTATAATTTTATACCAAATTAAGCGAGAAAGCCGTTAATCGCCTGCGTGCCTCTCTTTGCGAGCCGCGACCCTTTTTTTGCGAGCCTCCAATTTCCCGCCCCAAATACCCCATAGGCATTTATATGTTCTTTAATGGTCTTCATCGATTGCAATGCGTTGCTTGCTGCGCTTGTAGAAGACAAGCAATGTTGTTACAATCACCCTACAATGCAATCTTTATCGCTCTACTTTATCACAGTAAACATGAATTCCGTTTAAGCGGCCAAAATTCTACTTCTATAGGTATTAAATGGCAATCGTTTTTCATGTGTTGAAGAACCACCATGCGGATTCATATTCTCATAAAAAAAGCTGTCTGCACATGGATAATTTTGAGTCCGTGATATGAGAGGCGACTGTTCATTCTGAGGCTAGTTGTGGACAAAGTGAAACTATAAATGAAAGTGAAACATGGACATGGCAAAAAGCATATTGATCTATTGCATTATTTTTATTGATTAGAAACTATTAATTATATATTAAAAGTTGAGGTGTTTTTTTTCCAGGCCGTTATCACCCCTCAGATTTTGATTACCATCCCTCAGATCTTGATTACCACCCCTCAAATTGTGATTACCATCCCTCAGATCTTGATTACCACCCCTCAAATTGTGATTATCACTCCTCAGATTGTGATTATCACTCCTCAGATTTTGATTATCACTCCTCAGATTTTGATTATCACCCCTCAGATTTTGATTATCACTCCACAGATTTTGATTATCACCCCTCAGATTTTGATTACCACCCCTCAGATTTTGATTATCACTGTACTCCTGCCTGATTTCCTTTCGTTTAAGTCACTGTATTAACTTCATTGTTTGTCTTGCAAAACACTTTTCTGATGATACTGGTAGATGCACGACGGATCTCCTTGATCCTCCAGCAGTAGAGAATGGGATTTAAGCAGGAATTGGCATGGACGATTGGGATGGCAATGTTTGCTGCAACTGTTGTGACGTCATTCACTCCCGTTACGGCAATGGCGACAGACATACACAAATAAGGAACGTAGCACACAACTATAAGTCCCAGGATGTACAACATGGTATTTAGAGACTTTCTATGTCTATTAATATGGCTCAGTGAACATTGTGTTTCGTTATGAGGTGTGATTCTTGTCTGGTGATGTTTCAAAGTTTTGAATGCGATTGTGTATGCAAATGCTATGATGGTAAGGCAAAGTATCGTCAATGATGCAGTAACCTTGAAAAATGTATTTCTTGATAACATTATATGAAATGAACCCGACGCAGCGGCGTACACCCGTAATGCAACCAACAGTTTTGTCACCCGAGATGTCGTGACTTCTAGACGGTAATGCATTCCTAGATGTAACGCAAGGTAGCGATCTATGCTAGTAGCTGTCAGAATGCCAAATGATGCCCTTGCGTAGACATAGCCGAATGAATTTGCGGCCACACCTATGATGCATAAAAAGTCGATATCTCCTCTTACTTCGGCCAGCTTATAAGCTATATTAAGAGGCTGAGCCAGGAGACCCATACCAAGATCTGTGAAACAGAGATTGGTAATGAGCAGATAAGAAGGACTGTGTAATGACGGTGTCTTCCAGATCGCTATGATGACCAAGATATTCAAGATTACTGCTGCAGGTGCCGTGATACAGTTTAGTACAATCCTGACAATGTAGCTTGTATATATTTCCTGAACAACTGCTGTGTGAAGTCTGAGGTAGAAACAGGATGTTGTTGTTGATTGGTTGGTCATTGTTGTTAAATATATTGCATAAACTTTGTTTGTTGATTTTCTGGGAATCAGTGTTGATGCAGGTCCTGAAAAATGAATGTTGGGGAAATCTGGTCAGTTGAGATTCTTCTCTGCTGCAGAGCGTATTGTCGATTGATTAGTTATAACCATCATATGATCAAAATCTTTATCAACTGTACCGTAAAATATAACCATCATACGATCAAAATCTTTATCAACTGTACCGTAAAATATAACCATCATATGATCACAATCTTTATCAACTGTTCGTAAAATATAACCATCATATCATCAACATCTTTATCAACTGTACCGTAAAATATAACCATCATATCATCAAAATCGCTATCAACTGTACCGTAAAATATAACCGTCAATCATCAAAATCTTTATCAACTGTACCGTAAAATATAACGTAACCATCATATGATCAAAATCTTTAACAACTGTATCGTAAAATATAAACATCATATGATCAAAATCTTTACCAACTGTACCGTAAAATATAACAACCATCATATAATCAAAACATCTTTATCAACCGTACCGTAAAATATAACCATCATAATCTTTATCAATTGTACCGTAAAATATAACCATCATATGATCAAAATCTTTATCAACTGTACCGTAAAATATAACCATCATATGATCAAAATCTTTACCAACTGTACCGTAAAATATAACAACCATCATATGATCAAAATCTTTATCAACTGTACGGTAAAATATAACCATCATATGATCAAAATATTTATCAACTGTACCGTAAAATATAACCATCATATAATCAAAATCTTTATCAACTGTATCGTAAAATATAACCGGCCATTATATCATCAACATATTTATCAACTGTACCGTAAAATATAACCATCATATGATCAAAATCTTTATCAACTGTACCGTAAAATATAACCTGTACGGACAGGATATAGCGTGAACTTTTGTGCGGAGCGTAAGGGAAACTGTGTTCTATCACAAACCCTCAATTCCTTGAGATAAAGCTGGCTTAAATTATTTACGATCTTAAAATAAAGTGAATAGCACGCCTAGTTTTCCTTTCCTCCCAACCCAGCTCTTCCATAAGACGTGCTCTACCTGTTCCCTTCATAGCACCCGTAACGATCTTTCCAGCTTCATACTGAACAGACTCAAGAGGTCGCTCACGCCACCAGTGCGTATGCGTTCCATTAAATGTCAGCGTATTCCATTATAGGCCTAACGAGTGACTTATATAATTTTCTTAGTGTATCCCCCCTGTCTAGCTACTTTATACCGAAGCATATTTAACCTCTTACTTGCCTTCTGGTGAACATTTAAAAATGTGGGCTCTCCAAGACAATTGAAGGCAAGGTTACTCCGAGATGGATGTGGTTGGAAACTTCGGTGATCTTATTTTCATCAAAACATAAATCCGGGTGTTGCGGTATTAATCGCTTAGCTGAAAATGTCATACATTCAGTCTTACTATGGTTTATAGTAACTAGCCATTTTATAGCCCAACTTTGGATTTTTTTTAAGGGCGTTGTTCAATTTCGAAAAGTGAAGTGTCATCAGCATAGAGTAAACAGTCTGCTTGAATATCATCGGTAATGCATTAATATAAATTAAAAATAACAAACGTCCTAAGACCGAGTCGTGAGGCACTTCTGATTTAATATCTCGCCAATCTGATGAATTCCCGTCTATAGCTACTCTTCTGCGCTTACGGTTAGACAAGTAGCTTTCAAACCATCTTAACAATGACCCTCCGATTCCTAGTGACTGCAGTTTAAAAAGAAGTCCCCGGTGTTACACGATAAAAAGGAAATTTAAAAAAACACTTTTTGGCGTTTCTCTTTTAGTGTATTCTGAGTTTCGTCTTCTGACACATGTCATTATTGACATTTGGTGTTGGTTTGACGATAATCTACCGTAGATGTAGCCAGTCATTTAACGATGGCCAAACGTCACGACTAGCGGCTCCCAGCTAGGCTATATAACCAAAATTTGACTAATCAACATTTAAAAGATAGGACAAACAGTCAATTCTCTCGGGTGGAATTGAAGGTTCGTTAGTAACGTTACGAGAACATAACAGGGCCTTAAATTAATGGGAAAATAAAACCACGGTAAAAGGTTAAAAACATATATAACAGAATTAGGAAAAAAGCATTATATAAGTTTTCCCCTAATTAGACAGTTTAAGGAAGCAAAGTCAACATGGTTGGGTTTGTGTCATAATTGGCGCCGTGCACTCTGATGTGTTGACACTTAGCATAGTTTTAGGCAAAGTGGACTAATTACTCGAGCTGCCTGTGGCAGGCACGAGTCTTAATCTGCAGGTTTTGTTTGGTGCAGCAACATTTCTGCGCATGCGTTAAATTTATAATAAAATATAGCAAAAACCGTATACGACAATTCTGTCGGTGGTACGTTGGATCTTGCGGAGAGATCTGATCAGCCAAAAATACTAATAAGTAAACAAGTCCAAGGACTACAGAAAAGCTGATCGAACAACGTATATATTGATAATTCTACGATATTTCGGCTGGCCAAACCAGCCTTCTTCAGGTAGATCTTACAAATGAATATTTCACAATGGCAAGTATAAATATAAAGGTGATTACACAATCTAAGAGGAAAAAGGAAATGACGTAAGTAAAATACGGGTTTGTTCATGCCGAGAGGTTCGAGAGTTTTAGCTATGTCGATAAGATATGACTCTCTGGCTTTACGAATAGAATCTCGCGAAGAATAAATTATTTCTAAGGGGATAAGTTGCATGTCAGTATTAGAATGGTTAGGGCAAGAAAGGAAATGTTCAGAAACTGTGGTAGGTTTAGATTTAATATTAAATGTGTCAACTGCTCGTCTGTGTTCATTATGATCGGTCTTTGAGCCGTCGTTTAGTTTCACCGATGTATTGTAAGCGGCAGCGATTGCATTGTACCATGTATATAACGTTACTGGTGTTACAAGTGATGTGTGACTTAATGAAACGGGTTTCCCCGGTGGAAGAAAAAGTGTAGCTAACGAGGCCATGATTAATGTAAGGACAAGTGGCACAGTTTTTTCCGCAGCGGAAAGAGCCAGATGGAAGAGCAGGTTTGTTAATCACATTACGTAGTTGTGATTTGACAAGTAGGTCACGAAGGTTAGGGCAACGGCGGTGAGCGACGAGAGGCAGGTTAACAAAAACGTCTTTACAACGATTAGAAGAAAACAGTATGTGAGAATGTTTACGAATCAGTGATGAAATGTTAGGTAGTGCTGGATTGTATGTGATGACGAAAGGAATTCGGTTAGAATCTTGTGCATGTTTAGCCTGTAAAGCATCGTTACGAGAAATATTAGCAGCACGTTGTATTTGTAGATCGAGGAAAGAACGCTTATAACCTCGCTTTAAGAGGTGAGACTTTAATTCATTAGTGCGAAGTTTGAAGGTTTCGTCAGTGGAACAAATGCGACGAATGCGGAGTGCTAAACTAAAAGGGATAGCTTTTTTAGTATGTAAAGGATGACAAGAAGTGTAGAGAAGGTGTTGGTGTTTATCAGTCGGTTTGGTGTAGAGATCAGTCTCGATGTTACCGTCTTTAAAGATGACTGTGACATCGAGAAAAGAGATGTCGGTGAAACTGTAAGACGAAGTGAATTTAATGGTAGGGTGAAGAGCGTTGAGATAATCGATGAATACTTTTAAACGATCTTGGCCCTCCGTCCAAATCATAAAAATATCATCGATATATCTCAACCAAGTGTGTGGTTTGTAAGGGGCTTTGGAAAGAGCGTTAGTTTCAAAATTACCAAGGAATAAATTAGCAAAAGAGGGGGCCATACGGGTCCCCATAGCTGTACCGTGGATCTGGAGATAGTGATTATTATTAAATGAGAAGTTGTTCATAGTAAGGATCATGCGTATTAAATCACAGAGCGTTTCAGTAGGAATGTGTTTGTTGTTACGAGTTTGAAGGAAGTGACGGCATGCATCGATACCTTCGTTGTGAGGTATGTTAGTATACAACGAGGAAACGTCAAGAGTGACAAGCATAGCGTTAGCTGGAGGTTTAGCAAGTATGCGAAGTTTGTTAAGGAAATCGTTAGTGTCTTTAACGTAAGAAGAAAGAGAAGACACTAAAGGCTTAAGTTGATGATCAACAAATTCAGAGATGCGTTCTGTGGGATGGCTATTAGATGAAACTATAGGACGGCCAGGGTTACCAGGTTTGTGTATTTTGGGCAGTATGTAAAATCGTCCAGGTTTAACGTTGGTGTGTATGAGGTACTGTTTGGTTTTGACATTGATAGTCCCGTTCTTAAGCATGCGTTGAACATAAAATATGATGCGTGTTTGTATGTCGTTAGTGATGTCTGCGTCTAATTGGCAATTATTAATCTACGCGAACGCTTCTGTGCTGGATATATGGGATACCGCGTGGGAACGGACGGAGTGCTCGCCGCGCCCCCCAGTACCTTGCTGCGCCAGAACCGCTACTTTATATACTACTTACCACCACGGTAAAAGTAGCATGTTTCCCAAGTTAAAGGATTAGAAAAAAGGAAATTACGGACTCGCCAGCTTACTAATTTTACATATCAGTGTGTAGTTGGTAGGCAAGCGTTTGACATGTTTGCGAGCCCATGATGTTTGTTAACCTTCTTCAGACTCAGGAAAACGTGTTATTTAATTGTGCTCTTTTTAATGGTGGTATTATTTTGGCCCTTCGTTGAGTTTTTAAAAATAGTACTACAGCCCCAGTCCGATCATCAGCAATAAATATATTTAGTTCCGGTCTCTTAAGACAGTTTCTTGCATCTCAATGCATTTATATTAGTTGTTTTAGTATGGTTATGTAACATCGAACATTAAGGAATGAACTGTTTGTTTTTAGGTGCTATGTCAGTTAATTAGGACTAGTATATAAGAATAGAGAGTAACTGAGTTGCTACCGAAGGCATCTCTAAAGCCATTTATAAACTAAGCTTTATTTTTCATACGTTAACTATTTGTAGGCATTTTTTCAATCGGCTAATAAACGAGATGCCCCTTCCTGGTATTATTGTGAACTTCATTGTCTGGAAAGTTAGGTATTAAATGATTTGTATTCGGTTCACGAAGTGATTAGAATACAACTGTATTTTGTCTATACTATACAACCAGTGTACATGTAAAATGGTCTTCAGAAAATATGGATCTAAACACGTAATTCCCAATAGTTTGCATATGAATAAATTGTTTGCATTTTCCTCAAGAGGTCATTTTTTTATTAGGATCAGGGTTAATAAATAGGAGATACTTTTTACCAGCTAATTCACCACTTTTACTTTGTCTGTTTGCACTTCTCTCAAATCCTCTGTGGAAAAGATTCTTTGTTAAACTTAGAGATTTCCATGTTAATGTCTCTTCTCATGCGTTAACAGGAAATAAAGGAAATAATACACAAGGGAAAGGTACACATGATCTGAAATAGGGAAATAAAAAAGGGTCTATGGTCATTTAACAGTTTTAATTATAAGATAGAATAAGACAGGATTATCAGACAGAATGGAATCATGTCACCTAAAAACATTTCCACACTGGAATCACGTGATCTACATCAGGTGAAAGATTGCTGTCGAATTTGATTGGTTAGTTATCCACGATGCGTTTACTTTGCCTCGTGATTGGTGGAAGTAAAATCAATAACGAATTACTTCAGTTCGTGATTGGTTCATTGAGCTTTTACTTGCTCCTGTGATTGGCTCAGAGTTTGGTTTTATGACTATTGAAAACCGCTCTATCGACACACTGTCTTAATTATGTACATCCTGGAGTCACGTGATCTACATTAGGTGAATACTCGTATATCGCATATATGGACTGTCTTAATTATGTCCACCCTGGGGTCACGTGATGTGCATCAAGTGAATGCTCGTATATTAACACACTGTCTTGAGTATGTCTACCCTGGAGTCACGTGATCTACAGCAGGTGAATACTCGTATATCGCATATATGCACTGTCTTAAATATGTCCACCCTGGGGTCACGTGATCTACAATTCCGTTGGGGTGCAGTTTTGGAAGGCTCCGAATCCATCGAGACTGGTGATTATTTCGACGATGTGGTTCTTGGTTAAACAAGCTTTTGCTCTCAGTAATGCATTAAAAGTTTTTGCGCTCCACCTCCAAAATAAGAAAGTTGATGCAAAGATGGATAACATGGCCTTGACATTCATTCATTGTTGGCAAGGTCAGAAGGGGAAGATGACGATCCTCTCCGATATCATGAAAGACTTATTCCAAACCACAATTCAGTCCAATTGTCTCCTTCATCTCTCTTATGTGTCCTCCGAGAACATTGCTGACCCTCCCTCTTGGCGATGGTGCCACTTGATCGCAAGTTGTCCGCACACACGTGGCGACGAATCCAATATATTTCTGTTGGAAAATACGTAGCATCCTCCGCAGGCATCTCTAATTTTTGAAGAAATCAGATTATGGGCTCCCTGTAGCAGGTAAAGAAAAGAGAGGGAGATAGGAGCCCCTCCCCAGTCTTTCTCTTCACTCCCGGAGTCACCGGTAACCCAATTCACGATTATTTAAATCTGATTTCTTCGAAAATTAGAGATGCCTGCGGAGAAGGCTAGTATATATGGTCACGTGATTGATATAATGGCGCTGGACATAAACACTCAAGTAGACCTGTAAGGTTTACCGTTACCGCATTCACACCACATCCAATGCCACACTCAGATGTCAACTTCTTTGCTCAATGTTACCATGCTACCACCGAGAGCTCGGTGCTCATGCGTAATCCCTACGTATTCTCACCAATACCTTTTCTACCGGCAGTCATCACTGACTTACTTGAAGCAGCATCTCCACGACATTGGTCTTCCCAGACATCTCCGCGCGTCAGTTCTTGTGGCCAAATTTGGCGTCCCTTTGCCGCGTTTAAAATTTACAGAGTTTCCATACTAAGCATTGTGTGGCAAAGAACAAGCTAGGGCAAGAATAACCTGCACTTGAAGGATTTGGTGTCGTGGTTGAAAGACTTGGAAAGCGATGTGACTGACATGACGGCAGACTAAGGCACAAAATATGAAGAGGATGTTTGTAAGCTTAATGCACGTTTTTATTATTTTACGGCTTTGAGTTTGGTTTAATAATTGGAACTAAACAGTGGCTCGGTAAAAAGTAATGGTAGTTGGATAACTTCATTTTAAAAAAATTATCTGTGTATCTCGGTAGTTTGCTGATATTAGTAAATTTAGTGCAAAATTTATTATCTAGGTACCTTACGTTCCGTGTACGTTTTGCCATCTTTGGGTCTTTATCAGTGAATTCATAATTAGGATGAAACTTCATATAAAATTTTATATTTCATGTTCAATAGTATTCTTTATATAAAACGTTCATCCTAATTAGCAATTCAATGAGAAAGCTGAAACATCAATAGAAATTCCAAGAGTTGCAAGAGTTGCAAGGTTCAATCATTAACCCCGTTTCCCCCTGGACAGAATTCAAATCCCTCCGCGGGCTTTTTAGAATGATGAGATTTTATCAGGTATAAAGGAGCATGCACATGACTGATTTGCTTCATCTGAATGGACAAAATGCTCATTAATTATTCATGCCTTTTTGAAATGGTCTTCATCGATTGCAATGCGTTGCTTGTTGTGCTTGTAGAAGACACGCAATGTTGTTACAATCTTCTTCGTCCTACAATGCAATCTTTATCACCCCTCAGATTTTGATTATCACCCCTCAGATTTTGATTATCACCCCTCAGGTTTTGATTATCATCCCCTCAGATTTTGATTATCACCCCTCAGATTTTGATTATCACCCCTCAGATTTTGATTATCACCTCTCAGATTTTGATTATCACCCCTCAGATTTTGATTATCACCCCTCAGATTATGATTATTATCTCTCAGATTTTGATTATCACTGTACTCCTACCTGATGTGCTGTTGTTTAAGTCACTGCATTAACTTCATTGTTTGTCTTACAAAACACTTTTCTAATGATACTAGTACATGCACGACGGATCTCCTTGATCCTCCAGCAATACAGAATCGGATTTAAGCAGGAATTTGCGATGACGATTGGGATGGCAATGTTTGCTGCAGCTGTTGTGACGTCATTCACTCCCGTTACGGCAACGGCGACAGACGTACAAAAATAAGGAACGTAGCACAACACTATCAATCCGAGGATGTACAGCATGGCATTTAGAGACTTTCTGTGTCTGTTAATGCTGCTCAGAGAAGATTGTGTTCGGTTATGAGGTGCGATTCTTGTCTGATGATGTTTCAAAGTTTTGAATGCCATTGTGTATGCAAATGCTATGATGGTAAGGCAAAGTATCGTCAATGATGCAGTAACCTTGAAAAATGTCTTTCTTGGTAACATTATGGGAAAAGGACCCAACAAAGCGACAGACACCCACAATGCAACTGACAGTTTTGTAACCCGAGATGTCGTTACCACTAGACGGTAACGCATTCCAAGATGTAACGCAAGGTAGCGATCGATGCTAATAGCTGTCAGAATGAAAAGTGATGCCAATGCGAGGACATTACTCAATGTATTTGCGGCCACACCTATGATGCAAAAAGAGTCGATATCTCCTCTTACTTCAGCCAGTTTATAAGCTATATTAAGAGGCTGTGCCAGGATACCCATACCAAGATCTGTGAAACAGAGATTGGTAATGAGCAGATAAGAAGGACTGTGTATAGACGGTGTCTTCCAGATCGCTATGATGACCAAGATATTCAAGATTACTGCTGGAGGTGCCGTGATACAGTTTAGTACAATCCTGACAATGAAGCTTATATATATTTCCTGAGCAACTGCTGTGTCAAGTCTGAGGTAGAAACAGGATGTTGTTGTTGATTGGTTGGTCATTGTTGTTAAATATATTGCATAAACTTTGTTATCGATTTTTGGGAATCAGTGTTGATGCAGGTCCTGAAAAATAAAAGTTGGGGGAATCTGGTCAGTATGACGTTGAGATTCTTCTCTGCTGCAGAGCGTATTGTTAATTGATTAGTTATAACCATCATATGATCAAAATCTTTACCAACTGTACCGTAAAATATAACCATGGCCATCATATGATCAAAATCTTTACCAACTGTACCGTAAAATATAACCGTCATATGATCAAAATCTTTATCAACTGTACCGTAAAATATAACCGTCATATGATCAAAGGCTTTACAATTTTTTTCGTTAAACTTTTTTTTACGAGTTCACCCCAAGAGCTCTATTAGCCCATCTAGCTAGAGGGCTCACACGTTAGAGTAACAATACAGTATTATATATTTGAGAGACGGACGTTACAGACTACAGGCTATACGATAAAGAAATAAAACAAGTGAAAGTGATTAAGTTATGACAGATGAAAACGATTAGACTCTCTTATATAGTACTGAACGTGGTAAAAAATATCAACATTTTCATCATGATTGGTTAACAAGGAAGATCCAAATAGAAAAAGCACAATTTTTTTGAGAGTCTGAAAAGCTAAAACATCTGTTAGAAACGATCCGAACAGCAGCGGAGAGCAAATTGGGTCTGAGGGCAGCATAGGTGGTACAGTGTAAAAGGAAATGCGATCTACTTTCCTTACTAAAACCACAGCAACATGCAGGAGAAGTCTTGATCCCAATCTTAAAGAGGTAATAATTTAGAGCACATGCATCTAGTCGAAGTCTGGTATGAATTATAGAAGAATACCTATAAAGTGAGTAATCAAAAGGGACATTAAAGAGACCAACTAACGCTCTCTTAAAAGGACATAATGCATCAAGCAAACGAATTTCGATATCAATCTCATTCCACAACTTAGTAGTAGACGTGAAAAAATATACGGATATTGCGTGAAATTTTGTGCGGAGCGCAAGGGAAAATGTGTTCTATCACAAACCCTCAATTCCTTGAGATAAAGCTGGCTTAAATTATTTACGATCTTAAAATAAAGTGTGAGTTTGTGAATAGCACGCCTAGTTTTCATTTCCTCCCAACCCAGCTCTTCCATAAGACGTGCTCTACCTGTTCCCTTCATAGCACCCGTAACGATCTTTCCAGCTTCATACTGACCTTCAAGAGGTCGCTCTCGCCACCAGTGCGTATGCGTCCCATTAAATGTCAGCGTATTCCATTATAAGCCTAACAAGTGACTTATATAATTTTCTTAGTGTATCCCTGTCTAGCTACTTTATACCGAAGCATATTTAACCTCTTACTTGCCTTCTGGTGAACATTTCAAAATGTGGGCTCTCCAAGACAATTGAAGGCAAGGTTACTCCGAGATGGATGTGGTTGGAAACTTCGGTGATCTTATTTTCATCAAAACATAAATCCGGGTGTTGCGGTATTAATCGCTTAGCTGAAAATGTCATACATTCAGTCTTACTATGGTTTATAGTAACTAGCCATTTTATAGCCCAACTTTGGATTTTTTTTAAGGGCGTTGTTCAATTTCGAAAAGTGAAGTGTCATCAGCATAGAGTAAACAGTCTGCTTGAATATCATCGGTAATACATTAATATAAATTAAACATAGGTACGCAATGCGTACTAGAAGGTACTTGCAAGAATGGCAAGTTCTTACAAGCTATGTGACATACCTTTGGTGATAAACTGGACATTAACTTATGACAGTAATGAAGGCATAAATTATTGCTAACTAGAAGTATTTTGATGGAACTCCCAGTGTTTATATAATAGCTGTAATGCAAATATTGTATTAGTATTATAACATATGGGATAGGTCTATTTATTTACATGACAAGTATTTCTTGAGAACTGATTTTAAAGCAATGCATGGTATCTAGTACACTCTTCACTACTCCATCCATTTATCCTAGTGACAGATTGTTTTCATATTGTAACTGTTGCAAGTATCCTGTCATCTGAGTGCATTTTTTGTGTAGAATAGCATAATGTGCAAATTAATTTAGGCTATATAATGTCATTATTCAATGTTTGACATTCAGGTTTATATTTCCTTGAGGTGTTCAGAGTTTATATTTTTTACATATTCCATTAGGTATCAAATCATAATTCTTGTGAAGTTGTTAGAGTGGCTGCGCTGTATGGTCTACTATAGGGAGTACCCCCCTGGGCATAAATTATTACTAACTAGAAGTATTTCAATGAAACTCTGAGTAATAATAGTTATAATGCAAACGTCCTATTAGTATTAAACACACGGAATAGTTCTATTATTTAACTTACATCACTGTATTTTGTGAGACTTGATTTTAAAGCAATGCATTGATTGTATCCAGTACACTCTTTCTACAGGCTTGTAACTTGTGTAAGAGGTGTCCATGGCAGTTTTATTAATCGCGAGTAGGCAGTTCTTCTACCACAAGAGCTGCTAATTCACGTCTTCGTCATTTTCTTCAAGAATAACGGCAAATTCAGGGAATACTTAAATCAGTTTGTTATGTGTCAAACTCCCTCGATGCCACGTTAGAATCCATCGCCGGGTATGTCGAATCTATCGTCCAAATAAGCGAGTATTTCATCCAAAGCCATTCACAAGATCCATTTAAATATTCCCGGAAAATATCATTACCGAGAATTTGACCAAATCACGATAAAAGGAGACTTAGAAATGGCACGAAAAGAAGAAAGCAAGATGGAGGAATGAGGAAAGCCAAAACGCCCCAGGCCTGGACCCAGGCCTCCGCGGTAAGAATGACCTACCAAATAGCCCACCCTAAACAAGGCGACAACTATAGAAGATACTTGCAAGCAAGTACCTTCTAAAAATAACAAAGGTCCTAAGACCGAGCTGTGAGGCACTCCTGCTTTAATATCTCGCAATCTGATGACTGCCCGTCTATAACTACTCTTTGCTGGCAGTTAGCCAAGTAGCTTTCAAACCATCTTAACAATGACCCTCCGATTCCTAGTGACAGCAGTTTAAAAAGAAGTCCCTGTGTTACACGATAAAAAGGAAATTTAAAAGACTTTTTGGCGTTTCTCTTTTAGTGTACTCTGAATTTCGTCTTCTGACACATATGTCATTATTTACATTTGGTGTTGGTTTGACAAATATAACCAACATTTGACTAATCAACATTTAAAAGATAGGACAAACAGTCAATTCTCTCGGGTGCAATTGAGGGTTCGTTAGTAACGTTACGAGAACATAACAGGGCCTTAAATTATTGAGAAAATAAAATCACGGTAAAAGGTTAAAAACATCTATGACAGAATTAGGAAAGAAAGCATTATATAAGTCTTCCCCTAATTAGACAGTTTAAGGAAGCAAAGTCAACATGGTTGGGTTTGTGTCATAATTGGCGCCGTGCACTCTGATGTATTGACACTTAGCAAAGTGGACTAATTGAGATATGGATGACAAGGATCATGTGACAACTTAGAGTAGATGGAGATACTCGCCTTATTGTTTACCTAAGGTGCTGTTCCTATCTAGTCATGTTGTACCTTTGGTTTAAATTGGTTACGGTGTATAATTACTCTTACCGTTTACGGCTTTTAGGTTTGCTTTGAAAGATTTTGTCCTTGTATATGTTCCATGTTTCCTTTTTCTTTTAATTCTACTCTCATTAAATATGACCGGGTGGCAGTGATTTTTTTGCCCAAGGTAATACTAGCTTCGTAATTAGTGGTTGTCAATCAATCTTAATCTTGATGTAATTTTACACCTTGGTGTTATTTTCTAGTAGCACCACAGGCAGCCCAAGCTAAAGTTACGCCGAAAATATAACTTTATAAGGGTTTGTATGGGAGCGTAACGAACTCCGTTTACTAGCCAGAAATACTGTAATTTTTTTGAATAAAAATGACTTACCACGGTGATGTCTTCTGTCATGTTTCTCTCCTTGTTGGGTGGTTTAACTGAAGCTGATTTTAGCCGGGTTTTTTTTCGGAGCCCTTCTTCCTGAAAGAGAAACGGCTGCGCACTCGATCTTGACAACGCTCGCCATCCGGAGCAATACTGATCCCACTTCAAAATCATTCAGAATTCACAAAACCTCTACGAATTCCCGGCCCAAAGGTTGTTCCTTCCATAGAATGCCACTGTTAACCCATCCTGTATTATCAAACAGAGCTTGGGTTTCCTGTGGTATCGCCAATTGATACTTGACGGCGGTTAGGAGTTCAAATGAACAGAGTTTGAGAAAGAAAATGTAGTCGTGTGTGCTTGATAATACAGGAATGGATTAACAGTGGCATTCTATGGAAGGAAGAACCTTTGGGCCGGGAATTCGTAGAGGTTTCGTGAACTCTGAATGATTTTGAAGTTGGATTTATCGCTCCGGATGGCAGGCGTTGTTAAGATCGGGTGTGCAGCATTCTCTCTTTTTGGAAGAAAGGCTCCGAAAAAAATACCCGGCTAAAATCAGCTTAAAACCACCCAACAAGGAGAGAAACATGACAGAAGACATCACAGTGGCAAGGTAAGTAATTTTTTATTGAAATTTTACAGTATTTCTGACTAGGAAATGGAGTTCGTTATGTTTCCATATAAACCCTTATAAAGTTATATTTTCGTAACTTGAGCTTGGGCTGCCTGTAGTAGTACGTACACATTCAGCAGAGCTTTGCGTGTGCAAGTTGTGGAAGTCCACGCGAACAACGAATAAGCTCCTCTTGAGCTTATGTCATTTTGTTTGTTTAGTCATTGACTAGAGAGAACTTTTACCCTCTTGAATTCACTTGTTTTCGATTTTAACCTAGATATTCCTTCTTGGACAGTTAGTAGGTCTTACTGTCTCAAACCATCAGTGAACTTGGTTAGTTTCTTAACTCTAAAATACTTTAAATTTCGTTTTACGGTTCGTTTACGTTACGTCATGAAGCTATATATCCGGTAGAACAGGTTTATAACTTGTTTTCCCAGCATCACTTTCAAGCTTACACACGCGTGGATGTATTTTATTATTTAAGCAGTAGCATTGTAAAATTTAGTTAGTTGGTTGGTGCGGGAGGTCCGCACGGTAAAAACGAATAAAGCGAAATTTAAGTCCAACTCATCTCGTCTACTATCTCAGAGTACGATTCCTGTTCCTGCGAGAGAACGCCAGTCAGAGGAAAACTCTCGCGAAATACCAGTACCAGACCTTGTCGAAGGCTTTACTAATATCCAAATACACCATACGAACTTCCTTGCCCTCCTCAAATGCCTCATAGATTTTGTGGACTAAATACACGTGCTGATTTACCATAGAGTCACCGGGACGAAAACCCGATTGTAAAGGACTGAGATAGCCTGTCTTCATTAAAAAAATATAGCGCCTAATAAATACAATTTTTCCATGATCTTTGAGAGAGAACACAAAAGGGAGACTGGACTATTGTTCAATTTCAACTGGCGGTCATTTTTCATTTTTCTTGAAAAGCGGAATAACATTGTAAACTTCGATTCCATCGGTCTAGAAAAAGACCTGCAGATAAGAAAATATTAATTAGTTAGAAAACGAAGAAGAAATGTCGTCAGCGCAGAGTTTGAAACCCGTCTGGCCCACACGATTTCGGCTAACATCGACACTTTTTAATAAATCGTGAACCTCGCGTTCTGTGGTAAGGATATCTGACAGCAAAACATGGTCTGGTAAACGTTGCGTCCCCTGGGAGAGATACAGATTCCTCATCGATCCTGCTCTGACTACAAAAATACTCATTAAGTAAATTTGCCTTTTCTCGTGCATCAGAGATGTGCCTAGAGCCTTCACCTAGTGTAGGCACAGAGGACTGCATTTTCTGACGAATAATGCTTTCACAATGCTACACCACGTCTTGGGTCCAGTCGAGGCGTCCTTGCAATTTAGCATCCCACTGTCGAAATATTTTACCTTGTTTTTACGTATCAGTGCAGTTGTGTGTCTCCGTTGTTGTCGATACTTTTCCCAAACAGATGGCGTTTTCCGTTTACCGTACAGTTTCAATAATCGGTTCCGTTTCCTTATTGCGTGTCTAACAGTGCCATCCAGGGCTTGTCTCGAGGCCGGACAGTCACTTCCTTGTTTGGTATTTTGGACTCGATTATGCTATGAAAATACTCAAACCATCGATTATAAATTTAATTGTAGTCACGCAAATTTCTAAACCCTTGTTCATCCAATTAAACTTCAATAAGTCATCGCAAATTTCCTGTTCATTTTAAAACATCATTGAATAGCAAGATGTGTCGCATATAACACTTAGGTTTCATTACCGAGATATGTAAACGTGCGAAAATCAAAGAGTGATCGCAATTAGCTGGATGACTCAATGTTCTACCCGGGACAGTTTGTGATGATTAAATCCAAAAGAGATGCACCATGTTGCGTAACACGTGTAGGTTCGCTAATCACTTGGTATAAATTGTTGCATCCATCCAACGATAAAATAATGTACCGAAGTCATTACTATGCGTGGAATTAGAAGAGTCACAAGAAGCGTTAAAATCACCGACCAACGTAACAAACGTGTCTGGCTTTAATAAACTTTAACTAAAACATACTTGTAAATTTTCTAAGAATTTTATATTAGCTGCGGAGTCATTACATGGCGGCCTATAACAAACACCACAAAGAAAATTGATGCGATTGGGCTTCATTTCAACCCACAATAATTCAAGTTCGTTTGTTTCGAAGTCACGCCTTCACTTATATCCAATCGAAGAAGAGATATAAAAAGCGACGCCACCGCCACGCCTCCCATCAATTTCAACCCACAGTAATTCAAGTTCGTTTGTTTCTAAGTCACGCCTTCACTTATATCCAATCGAAGAAGAGATATAAAAAGCGACGCCACCGCCACGCCTCCCATCAATTTCAACCCACAATAATTCAAGTTCGTTTGTTTCTAAGTCACGCCTTCACTTATATCCAATCGAAGAAGAGATATAAAAACGACGCCACCCATCCTGCCTATCTACTCGAATCAACGGACAATAGCCAGGAATATATACACAAGGATTCATTACAAACTGAATTGTTTAACCACGTCTCACTCAGTGCAAAAATATGGAATTGCTCATACATGATAATGGAGCAACCTCGTCAAATTTATCAGCAATATTCAGGCTGCGAACGTTTAGATGCCCAATGTTAAGAGAACAAGTGCGATTTGGTCCAAGAATTTAATTCAACATAGCTACAAAGTAGAAACAAAATTCGCTAGCAAAGCAATAATGTGCAAACAACCTAAAATAAATGGCATCACCGGTAGTACAAAAACAATTCGAGACCTAAGTAGCATGCGACTGTTGAAGAGACCTATGGCTGCCCTATAATTTACTAGACTAACCCCCATCTATCAGATGAACACAAAGTAAAAATATACTCACCTGCTGCAAAGGTTGAAATAACAAATATTTACAGAACGAGAAAACAGAGAACATTTTGGATAATTAGCATGCAAATTTGCATGCAAAAATATGAACGAAAGCTAAGGTGCAAGTTCTGTGTTAAAGTCATATTAACTTAAAAAATTGATCGGCAGAGGGGCCCAAAAATATTTTACAAGAAGCCAAAATCTTTATCAACTGTACAGTAAAATATAACCATCATCAATCTTTATCAACTGTAACTTCTCAAACTCATTAATAATTCATGAGGTCAACAGCCAATTGAGTCATTCCATTTTGGTGAGGTGCATGTACTTTTAAAACCAATGACACGCGAGATCAAAATCTTAAGAGTTTTGATCAAGATCAAACACGGTGATCAAACACTTGCAGTGCAGAATTTGCCAGCCGAGTGGCCCAGAAGAACAGATATTTTGCAGAGCAGTTCGTTGGATGTTCCTGTCAACATTCGGCTGAAACAGCAGTAGGATTCTATAAAAGCTGAGTAACAGGTGTTGCTTATGCAAAACAATATCGATCTCCAACTGGTAATGTTAGACATCCACGAGCAGTAAATCGCAAGTTATATTAAACTGTTCTATAAGTACATTCACTGCAATTAGTTGGGTGGAAGATGTGACATTTTATTTTATTAAACTCCGTTTTCTACTGTTTCGGAGTATTAGATAACTTAGATCAAGGCACCTAGAATACTAA
The DNA here is from genome assembly GCA_030867875.1 of Actinernus sp. WN-2022. Taxonomy (NCBI): domain Eukaryota; kingdom Metazoa; phylum Cnidaria; class Anthozoa; order Actiniaria; family Actinernidae; genus Actinernus; species Actinernus sp. WN-2022. The sequence continues at coordinate 23,874,540 of JAOWCC010000019.1, forward strand.
TTAAACGGCTAAATAAATACACTATGATATTAATTATTAATCATTTTACTAAATTCCGTTTTCTACTATTTTGGATTATTAGATAATAATAATAATATACTTTATTGGGTAAGAAACACAATTACTGGTGACCCAGTAGTTTACATTGCGGCCCATTATAAAAACTAAAACTAGATAAGAATTACAATATAGAAACTAGACTAGTATACCTAACAGGTAGTGAATGCTGTTCCGCTCAGTTAAGGAAGTGTATTAGAAGAGAACCTACAGTAGCCTGCAATGCAGGCGTTTCTAGTGGTTTTCCCCGCTTTCGTGGACGTTTTCCGCTCGCGAATGAATTTCAGACGAGCATTGCGGTTTCCCAAATAAAACACCTGCATTGCAGGCTAAACCTACAGTAGCACTTTGGCAGGAAAAAAAGATTACTGGGTGATAAAAATGCCATATATTTTGTAGTTTTGGGGCTATCGTGCGACTGAATCCTGTTTAAGCTGTGGTGTGTATCTCAAAAGTTGTCCCGATTTATTTTCATTTTGTCCCGACATATCAACGATCTCCCGGTAAATCCCCTGAGCCTACCAATTCCCGACATTTCTTAAGATTCTCTGCACAAAAAACTGCTGTTCTCCCCGGTGAAGTTTAAACACCGGAAACGGCAACTGTAATTGAGAATGTAATTGTAAATGCTAATTGTGTTTTGAACCGGCTGCTTGACTTTATCGAAGGTCAAAAGAAGAACATTATTTGCTGATCACCATCTTGATAACAGGAAATATCTTGCTCTTTGGAAACTGATAGTTCACACAGAGTTCGCCTACACTTCTACACGTCAACAAATTCATGATTGCACAAGGATCACATACACAGAAATGCATTAAAGAACGGTTGAACGTAGTTAGCTCCAGCAATGCAGATTCCACCTCGTGTAATGTCACGTGACGATCAGATCCGTGCAAAGCAGTGTGGTAAAAAAAGACAATAGAAGTGATGCATTGTGGTAAAAAAAAAGAAATCGAGATTTGGACCCGCTTACAGATTAGAACTGTTGCCTTGCTCGCTCGCTTCAGGCTCGCTTGCTGCGGCAGCAATAAGTAATATTAATTGTTAAAGATAATTTGTAATTTGCAATTTGTCCTAAAAGTAGACTAAATACTGAATTAAAATGTTCTTGTAATATTTATTAAAATGTTTATGTTTGAAGTTATTGGATAAAATGTTGTTGAATAAATGTTTCTTAAAATTATTTAGTTGGGAAATGTTTTTCGCATCGCTACTAATGGTTTCCATAATCGAGTGCCGCTCGCATGAAATGTGCGAAGCCCTGAATTCGTTCGGCATTTAGGTACAACTAACCCAAGGTTAGACGAGGCTCTATAGTGCAGTGATTGTGAGTGTCGTGGCACTTTCTACTAACAATTTTAAACATCAACACAGCTTCTTCACGCGCACGAGATCGTCAATAGGAATCCAGTGCAACTTGTTATTTTGTACTCCTAGTATTCTTAATAATTGTTCGTTAGAGGTGTTGCCCCAAACTGTACAACAATATTCAAATATGGGCCGACTTTGGATGTTCAAATATGGGATGACTTTGATCATGGCACCTAGAGTACTAATTAAACGGCTAAATAAATATACTATAATATTAATCATGAATACAAAATTTAAATCGCAACTAGAAATTAAAACCTTCACTGATCGGCAAAACAATTTTGATAGCACAGCTTCAAATTTAGAAACGTAGGAATTAATCATTTAAAAATAAGTTAAGAAATGGCCGTTTCTAACTCCTCCTTTCTTTTAAATCTATAAGAAAACATATGTACTGACATTATTATCACTAGTTTTATAATAGACCAGTTCGCGGTAAATTCCGATATTTTGAAAGGGGTGCAAACATGGCGCGAAATACAGTGTTTGTATGGGAATCGATGGGAATCCGATGCCAAATAAAATCCGTAAAATCGAATTTCTGAAATATTCTTCAGATACAAACTTAAGATACCAGGTAAAAGATTAACATATCGAAATTTGAGGGATGTAGCTGTGCCGGCTGGGAAGCGTGCAATCGTGTTTTCAGTTTTCCATACATTGTCTGTAAATTTTAACGCGGAATTTGACTCGTTTTTACAGACAATGTATGGGAAACTGAAAACACGATTGCACGCTTCCTAGCCGGCACCGCTACATCCCTCAAATTTCGATATGTTAATCTTTTACCTGGTATCTTAAGTTTGTATCTGAAGTGTATTTCAGAAATTCGATTTTACAAATTTTATTTGGCATGGGATTCCCATCGATTCCCAACAAACACTGTATTTCGCGCCATGTTTGCACCCCTTTCAAAATGTCGGAATTTACCGCAAACTGGTCTATTTTCTTGATTCCAAAACACCCAATGGATTCGTTTAGCCTGTTGTTTTTTTCTACTCCCTAAGAAAGGATCGAGGCTTGTTCACTGTTATCCATTTCAATCTAAGAGTTTGTTCATCCCTCAACTGAAAAACGTCAGCAACAACTGCTGTTTTGGCAACTGTTTTCCTCCTAACATTATTTTAAAGCAGAATACGTATGGTACTTAAAAAAACTAATAAAACATTCACAAAATATCTAAAGTATCTTTCACTTACGATATTTTCTTAACCCTGCTAGCAGAGGTTCTTTTCTCTTACCCTCTCTCCAGTTCCACTAACGAGGGAGAAAGTAAACTCTGTCACGATCCGAACGGTTCTTTAGATCTCGCCGGCTCCAAGTTTTTGGAGGTAAGTCACATGACTAACCGGTTTAAAAACCGGTTTCTCGAGATCGACGTCACACGCACATGACCTGCTGATACTATTAAAACATAGGCTCGGTTTCCAGCCGTGGGGGTTTCGGTGAGCCCGCGATCCTCTCCCCACTCACGGCTGGGCGCGCGAGCTAAGACATTGTTGGTTTTAGCCAATCACAAACTTGCCACTCAAATCCTGTCGCTGAATTGATTTGCATAATTTACATTGTAAACTTTTGAAAGCCGGACCAAAGACTTTTGATTGCTGTTCCAAAATGCGTTTAAATTTGCTCTGGAAAAGTTTGGTTTCGAAGAATTCAAGGATTCACACAAAGAAGCAGTAAGAAAGTTAGTTTTCGGGTGAAGACACTTTGTCAGTAAACGCACTGGCTCTGGAAGTCACTTGGGAAACCGTCAGCTCGAAGGTCGCAGCTCGTAATGTTGAGTCATTTCTCATTTAACTTTACCGATGCAAGACCAAGGTAGCCCGGCTATTCTTACTTCAAAGAAAATTAGTGCTGCCTTTATCGGTGAAGAAAAGACTGACGACTCCATATTAAAAGAGTTATATAGAAGAGAGGAAATCACGTCTGACGCAGGCCATGTTTACGCGTTTAACTCTGCAATCACCGATTCACTTGAAAATCGCTGCATCAAATGAGTTTTACAATTCTTCAAGTCCTATGTACTAAGTTTGTACAATTTATGTCTCCAAGACATACTCTACACAAGTACTAAGCGGGAATACTCGACTCTAGCTCAGAGTTCTGAGATAACATCTGAACTTAATTTTTATCCCCGTATAAATTTCGGCTTTTAATTTCTGTCAGCGAGTGTCTCAACAGCCGGGGTTTCCTTTAAAACTTGTACTGTGAACACGAGGGCTAATAATAATAGGTATTAAATTAAACCTTTACCTACGTCGAATTAATTTCACACTTGGAGTTTTAGTTTAAAGAATTCCAATGTGTTTTGAAAGTTTACGCGGAATCGAACCATAAATGAATAATATTGAAGTTAATCAGATGACGTCACGGACACGGCGTGTTGACCGCGCGCCCAGCCGTTAGGGGCCGACCATTTGACTTTTGAGGGGGGGGGGGGGGGGGGGGGTGGGTGTTTTTGAAAAAAAATAACCTGCAAGCCAACGGTGGCGAAAAAAAATATCCTGCAAGCGGAAAAGCTTTGTTCTGGCTCCGCTTTTTTCGCAAAAAAAAATTCGTGCAACAACACTGCTAAAGAAAAAAAAATCGAGCACAGACAAGAACACCCACCCCCCCCCCCCCCCCCCCCCCACCCCCTCAAAAGTCAAATGGTCGGCCCCTTAGTGGGGTTAGGCTTTGGAGAAACGAGACCCCAACGGCTGAAACCGAGCCTAATTAAAACACTGCCCAGTCTAGAATCTGCAGTTTCAAGATGTCATCTGTTTTTGGAGTGAACATGAGCGTGAGCGAGTTCGAAGTAGCGTTAAAAGCAGCTGTGTCAAACCTCAAGGAAAGTCACTCTCGACGAAGGAAATTTATTTTATTTTTCCCACGCCTTCTCTTGCCGTTAACAATAGGAAATCTACAATGTTTACTGTCTCGTTTTTCTCGGCCAATGGAAATCCAGATACCGTGGCGCATGCTCAACAGCAAACCGTTCGGATAGTGGCAGAGGTTACTTTCTCCCTCGTTAGGGACCATTCATTATTTATGCCTGGGGGGGGGGGGCTGGCAAGATACGTTCTAAACAACAACAAAATGTCTTGACCCCCCTCCAAACAAAACAAAAATTTCATAACCCCCCCGCACACAATTCTGAAAAATATAGAGGCCCCCCCCCTCCCTCGCTCACACTGTTCACAGTTTTACATTTACAGAGGACTAAACACGGACTGAACATTATGTGGATCGGCTCTACTAAGGGGGGCCGGAATTTTTTTTTGAAATTAAGGTTTCTGAGATCGCTGGAAATGCACCCAAACCTACCTTTAATTAATTTCAGATGGATCTAGATGATATTTTTTTACTAATGGAGTTTCAAAATTAAGATGAGGCAAACAAAATATTAGGCAAGACAATTGAATGGTGGTTGCATTAGGTGCTCTGTATGTTTCTCATTGGATTGGCTGATTACTATTAATTTTAATAAAGCAAGGTATTTCTCTGGGGGGGTCCGGGGATGCTCCCATGGGGGAAAATTTTGAAAATTGCGGCCTCTTAGATGCCTGGAAATGCACCCAAAAATATAGACAGCCCCCCCCTTCTATGCTTATTTTTTTCTGTGACCCCCCCTCTCATGCTCTTGAATTTTTGATGACCCCCCCCCTCATTCTTGCCAGCCCCCCCCCCCCCCCCAGGCATAAATAATGAATGGTCCCTTAGTGGAACTGGAGAGAGGGTAAGAGAAAAGAACCTCTGCTAGCAGGGTTTATTTTCTTGTCTTGTTCAAGTAAAATTCGGAGCAACAGCTCTGGTCTTTCTCGAGTTGAATGCTCGTATATCAACACACTGTCTCAGGCGGTGTCGGACACGACTCACGTGACTCAAGTTGACCTATCAGCGCGGCCAAATAGCGAAAAAGTCTTCCTACGCTTCAAAAAAACCTACGGAAACGCTTGCTACGCAGGCTACCGGTATCTTGATAGTGATGTGTCAGGGCAAGCCTTGGGGAGTCTCTTTCATCTTCTGCCGTTTGTAGTTTGGATTTTAAGGCTTTATTTTCATGCATCAGGATCGTGTTTCTTTATCGTGTGATGGACATCACAGATTCCTGAGTAAACAAGAGGATTCATGGGGATCGAAAACTCGCTGAAATCGCCTTACCTGAGCCAGATGACCACACAAACAGCAACTGAATACACCGTAGAAGCAAGTCAAGGCATTTTTACTTACGATTCTCTCGTATTTTTATAGCTCCTTGAAAGCTGGAGTTCGTTACATTCCCATACAAACGCTTATATTTAAGCGATCAGCGCCTGTTCACAACTTTACGAAATCGGAAAACGCCACTTCTGTCTATAGAGCACTTACGAACATTGTTGTTAATATGGGAATGTAGAGTATTACCTATCTGTTACGGTAAATCCCGCGGCTATATCCAGTTGAGTTCGATTTTCGAATTCTGAGAATATTCATATACTGTGTGCGATGTATGTTGACGATGAAGTGATACGAACTCCCGAGTGGATACAAGCAAATATCTAAGAATCCCTGAAGATTTTTAGCAGCATCCATTTAGGTAAAATCCAACGGTTTTTAGCGTTTAGATAACCCGGCCCCATATTTCCGATGCCTTTGTCCAAATAAATCAACCCTCCAGAAATGCTTTATGTTTGACTTCCGTTGAAATTGCATTGTTCAGCACAGCCAATCAGAATACACAAAAATCGGATTCTTCCAGAGCCCTATTTTGTCGTCGAGCATGCGCAGTAAGAAACAAATGGGGTCTGGGTACGAGATTGGACCATGTCTGACTCCGCTGACTGTGTACAATATGTTGCCCAGTATCCGGCCAGTTCAGATTATAACCGCCGTATCTTTGCTTTCGTGGTTGGAAAAATTGTGAACTTTCATCCAGAGACAGTCCATTTATATACCAACATAATGAAAAAGGTTTGGCTGCTTTACCTTAAATATCTTGACAATTATTGCCATTTTTGCAAAACTCCTGAGGTTCACAGTACCGGTGCCTAGTATCCGGTCAGCTGTTCCAGTGTCCGGCATTGACAATTCAAGAATATTTTTAGCAACTGCCGATCTCAACCAAATCTCCTTCCAAGCTGTCAATTCACAGAAAAAAGCCCCAAATCCCTCTAAAACAGACCATGGAATAAATAAGGTCCAAACACAATGATTCTAGGAAATGTAGTGCAATTTATTCTAAGGGCTCCCTTACAAAATCATGTAAAACAGGCTCGCGGCCTTTGACAGGGACAACACCAAATACAAGTCCGCCAATACCTTGTTCAAGAAAGTCTAATGTCATAAACCATGCGTGTTTGCTGGTTTTCGCAGGCCGTCGAATACTAATATTATCGCTCGACATAACTAGAAAATTCGAAAAGCTGGCTTAAACTCAGGGAAATAAATAAAGAAATAATTTCTTACTGTAAAAAACTTGACGACGAGTCGACATCCGAATCCCAACAAGTCACCGTGAAGTTACTTTCCCTGAAATTAATAAGTCCGCTGCACATCATATTGCTCCTTTGTGAATCGAGCAATATCCCTGATCGACTCAGGCACTATTTATTCCCGAAAAGAGAAGAGCTTATTCAGATATTAAGCCGCGAAGATAAGGAAGAACGGACCATAAGTCGGAGGTCAGAGATCTTCACGCTTCGACGACCGTGCACGTGTTGAAATGAGGCTATTTTACATTTTCTCCCATCGTGCTTTGCGATACGTGTCCAACACCGCCTGACACTGTCCAAGTATGTCCACCATGGGGTCACGTGAGCTACAGTCAAGAACAGCTGGTAAAGACCTGCTGCTGGCGTGGGTCTGAAATTCATATTGAAGATCCATTATTGGTTTTGTGTTCAGTTTACTAAAAAGACGTATCTAGTATGATCTAGTATACGGTAGTCGTTATTATAACATGCTAAATTTAGTTCAAGAAGTTCAATACTTTCAGATCATTACTGTTGTACATAATAATAGTAGCCATAATGGACATTAGAAAATACTGAATATGGTAATTTACATTACCACATCAAACTTTAAGCGCACTGTCAAATTTGGACAGTATCTATAGTGGAATCCATCTGCCTGCGTCGAGCTTTACAGAAATAACCACAGAGGATTTAGCACCCACAATGAAGAAAAAATTGCATGTTCGCCAAAGGATGAGAAGAAAGGAAATTACGGACTCGCAAACTTACTAATTTTACAGATAAGTGTATGGTTGTTAGGCAAGCGTTTGACATGTTTGCGAGCCCATGATGTTTGTTAACCTTCTTCAGACTCAGGAAAACGTGTTATTTAATTGTGCTCTTTTTAATGGTGGTATTATTTTGCCCCTTCGTTGAGTTTTTAAAAATAGTACTACAGCCCCAGTCCGATCATCAGCAATAAATATATTGATTGAAAACCGCTCTATCGACGCACTGTCTTAATTATGTCCACCCTGGGGTCACGTGATCTACAATTCCGTTGGGGTGCAGTTTTGAAAGGTTCCGAACCCATTGAGATTGGTGATTATTTCCACGATGTGGTTATGTCACAGCCTACCTTGGTTAAACAAGCTTTTGCTCTCAGTAATGCATTAAAGGCTTTCGCGCTCCACCTCCAAAATAAGAAAGTTGATGCAAAGATGGATAACATGGCCTTATTCATTGTTGGCAAGGTCAGAAGGGGAAGATGGCGATCCTCTCCGACATCATGAAAGACGTATTCCAAACCACAATTCAGTCCAATTGTCTCCTTCATCTCATGTGATATGGCATCACATTACATCAAAATCGCCAAAGTTATGATCGATTTGATTTAATTTGATTTAATTTGATTTAATTTGATTTAATTTGATTTAATTTGATTTAATTTGATTTAATTTGATTTAATTTGATTTAATTTGATTTAATTTGATTTAATTTGATTTAATTTGATTTAATTTGATTTAATTTGATTTAATTTGATTTAATTTGATTTAATTTGATTTAATTTGATTTAATTTGATTTAATTTGATTTAATTTGATTTAATTTGATTTAATTTGATTTAATTTGATTTAATTTGATTTAATTTGATTTAATTTGATTTAATTTGATTTAATTTGATTTAATTTGATTTAATTTGATTTAATTTGATTTAATTTGATTTAATTTGATTTAATTTGATTTAATTTGATTTAATTTGATTTAATTTGATTTAATTTGATTTAATTTGATTTAATTTGATTTAATTTGATTTAATTTGATTTAATTTGATTTAATTTGATTTAATTTGATTTAATTTGATTTAATTTGATTTAATTTGATTTAATTTGATTTAATTTGATTTAATTTGATTTAATTTGATTTAATTTGATTTAATTTGATTTAATTTGATTTAATTTGATTTAATTTGATTTAATTTGATTTAATTTGATTTAATTTGATTTAATTTGATTTAATTTGATTTAATTTGATTTAATTTGATTTAATTTGATTTAATTTGATTTAATTTGATTTAATTTGATTTAATTTGATTTAATTTGATTTAATTTGATTTAATTTGATTTAATTTGATTTAATTTGATTTAATTTGATTTAATTTGATTTAATTTGATTTAATTTGATTTAATTTGATTTAATTTGATTTAATTTGATTTAATTTGATTTAATTTGATTTAATTTGATTTAATTTGATTTAATTTGATTTAATTTGATTTAATTTGATTTAATTTGATTTAATTTGATTTAATTTGATTTAATTTGATTTAATTTGATTTAATTTGATTTAATTTGATTTAATTTGATTTAATTTGATTTAATTTGATTTAATTTGATTTAATTTGATTTAATTTGATTTAATTTGATTTAATTTGATTTAATTTGATTTAATTTGATTTAATTTGATTTAATTTGATTTAATTTGATTTAATTTGATTTAATTTGATTTAATTTGATTTAATTTGATTTAATTTGATTTAATTTGATTTAATTTGATTTAATTTGATTATTATTAAAAGCGGGGGTTGGTTATTTATGGAGAGAAGAAAGTTATCCATAGTAACGGTGGCTCAGCTGGGTTATTTATGCTATATAGTTTGGTCCAAGTTTAACCTTCCCCGGAATACACGGTCGAGTCTCCATTACTCTCATCGCACAAGGTAGCTCTTACCAGGAGGTGGTGGGGTGTGAATATAGTACTATGCATATCATACCCAGGTCTGTGAGTCAGCGTATGACGAAATTGAGCTATATTTAGAACAGATCTCACGGGAGTTCACGTCCCCACACTTTGGGAATCCAATCGAACCATAGTCAGGACAATGCAGCGTTAGTAAAATCACCTCAAAGAAAAATAGATCATTCTTAATCTCGATAATTACGGCAAGCATATGCACGATCTCAGCAGAGTCAGAAGGCAGTTACCCGGGAAACATGTTCTAACAATAGCTCAAACTGGTCATACGCTGACTCACGGGTATAGTATATATGGACGCTCCTGGTAATGGGCTCCTGGCATACCACACTAACTCTCTGGGGAGAACACCTTCCGTTGTGCGATGAAGCTAGTCTTACCGGTTTATTACCGCGTCATCCGGGACTCTTTCTAGGACCCGTTATATGGTGCTTGTGGGTTCTCTTCAGCGTAGTAGAAAATTGACAGAGTTTCACGCTTAAGGCGCCCTACCCACCCTCCCAGGTTTAGACCTACCTTGTCAAACCTTACCTCTTCCGTCTTCACACACGGCCGATTCTCCGTCACTCTCATCGCATAAGGTAGCTCTTACCAGAAGGTGTTGGGGTGTGAATATAGTACGATGTGTGGCCAAGATTTATTCTATTTGAAACACCGTGGAAATTCATCTCCTTCTCTCTGAAATAAAGTTCCTCTTTTTGTGAAAGTCATTAACTGCAGAGTAATACTGAACCTCGGTATTCATGCAATTAGCTTGGCCGAGTATTAAACAGGAACAGGGATAGGGAATTAACGAAGCCTGGCGATGTATAATTTTATACCAAATTAAGCGAGAAAGCCGTTAATCGCCTGCGTGCCTCTCTTTGCGAGCCGCGACCCTTTTTCTGCGAGCCTCCAATTTCCCGCCCCAAATACCCCATATAGGCATTTATATGTTCTTTAATGGTCTTCATCGATTGCAATGCGTTGCTTGCTGCGCTTGTAGAAGACAAGCAATGTTGTTACAATCATCCTACAATGCAATCTTTATCGCTCTACTTTATCACAGTAAACATGAATTCCGTTTAAGCGGCCAAAATTCTACTTCTATAGGTATTAAATGGCAATCGTTTTTCATGTGTTGAAGAACCACCATGCGGATTCATATTCTCATAAAAAAAGCTGTCTGCACATGGATAATTTTGAGTCCGTGATATGAGAGGCGACTGTTCATTCTGAGGCTAGTTGTGGACAAAGTGAAACTATAAATGAAAGTGAAACATGGACATGGCAAAAAGCATATTGATCTATTGCATTATTTTTATTGATTAGAAACTATTAATTATATATTAAAAGTTGAGGTGTTTTTTTTCCAGGCCGTTATCACCCCTCAGATTTTGATTACCATCCCTCAGATCTTGATTACCACCCCTCAAATTGTGATTACCATCCCTCAGATCTTGATTACCACCCCTCAAATTGTGATTATCACTCCTCAGATTTTGATTATCACTCCTCAGATTTTGATTACCACCCCTCAAATTATGATTATCACACCTCAGATTTTGATTATCACTCCTCAGATTTTGATTATCACTCCTCAGATTTTCATTATCACCCCTCAGATTTTGATTATCACTCCACAGATTTTGATTATCACCCCTCAGATTTTGATTACCACCCCTCAGATTTTGATTATCACTGTACTCCTGCCTGATTTCCTTTCGTTTAAGTCACTGTATTAACTTCATTGTTTGTCTTGCAAAACACTTTTCTGATGATACTGGTAGATGCACGACGGATCTCCTTGATCCTCCAGCAGTAGAGAATGGGATTTAAGCAGGAATTGGCATGGACGATTGGGATGGCAATGTTTGCTGCAACTGTTGTGACGTCATTCACTCCCGTTACGGCAATGGCGACAGACATACACAAATAAGGAACGTAGCACACAACTATAAGTCCCAGGATGTACAACATGGTATTTAGAGACTTTCTATGTCTATTAATATGGCTCAGTGAACATTGTGTTTCGTTATGAGGTGTGATTCTTGTCTGGTGATGTTTCAAAGTTTTGAATGCGATTGTGTATGCAAATGCTATGATGGTAAGGCAAAGTATCGTCAATGATGCAGTAACCTTGAAAAATGTATTTCTTGATAACATTATATGAAATGAACCCGACGCAGCGGCGTACACCCGTAATGCAACCAACAGTTTTGTCACCCGAGATGTCGTGACTTCTAGACGGTAACGCATTCCTAGATGTAACGCAAGGTAGCGATCTATGCTAGTAGCTGTCAGAATGCCAAATGATGCCCTTGCGTAGACATAACCGAATGAATTTGCGGCCACACCTATGATGCATAAAGAGTCGATATCTCCTCTTACTTCGGCCAGCTTATAAGCTATATTAAGAGCCTGAGCCAGGAGACCCATACCAAGATCTGTGAAACAGAGATTGGTAATGAGCAGATAAGAAGGACTGTGTAATGACGGTGTCTTCCAGATCGCTATGATGACCAAGATATTCAAGATTACTGCTGCAGGTGCCGTGATACAGTTTAGTACAATCCTGACAATGTAGCTTGTATATATTTCCTGAACAACTGCTGTGTGAAGTCTGAGGTAGAAACAGGATGTTGTTGTTGATTGGTTGATCATTGTTGTTAAATATATTGCATAAACTTTGTATGTTGATTTTTTGGGAATCAGTGTTGATGCAGGTCCTGAAAAATGAATGTTGGGGAAATCTGGTCAGTTGAGATTCTTCTCTGCTGCAGAGCGTATTGTCGATTGATTAGTTATAACCATCATATGATCAAAATCTTTATCAACTGTACCGTAAAATATAACCATCATATGATCAAAATCTTTATCAACTGTACCGTAAAATATAACCATCATATCATCAAAATCTTTATCAACTGTTCGTAAAATATAACCATCATATCATCAACATCTTTATCAACTGTACCGTAAAATATAACCATCATATCATCAAAATCGCTATCAACTGTACCGTAAAATATAACCATCATATGATCAAAATCTTTATCAACTGTTCGTAAAATATAACCATCATATCATCAACATCTTTATCAACTGTACCGTAAAATATAACCATCATATGATCAAAATCTTTATCAACTGTACCGTAAAATATAACCATCATATGATCAAAATCTTTACCAACTGTACCGTAAAATATAACAACCATCATATGATCAAAATATTTATCAACTGTACGGTAAAATATAACCATCATATGATCAAAATCTTTATCAACTGTATCGTAAAATATAACCGGCCATCATATCATCAACATATTTATCAACTGTACCGTAAAATATAACAACCATCATATAATCAAAACATCTTTATCAACCGTACCGTAAAATATAACCATCATAATCTTTATCAATTGTACCGTAAAATATAACCATCATATGATCAAAATCTTTATCAACTGTACCGTAAAATATAACCATCATATGATCAAAATCTTTACCAACTGTACCGTAAAATATAACAACCATCATATGATCAAAATATTTATCAACTGTACGGTAAAATATAACCATCATATGATCAAAATATTTATCAACTGTACCGTAAAATATAACCATCATATACATGTAATCAAAATCTTTATCAACTGTATCGTAAAATATAACCGGCCATCATATCATCAACATATTTATCAACTGTACCGTAAAATATAACCATCATATGATCAAAATCTTTATCAACTGTACCGTAAAATATAACCATCATATGATCAAAATCTTTATCAACTGTACCGTAAAATATAACCATTATATAATCAAAATCTATTTTTTTATTAAACTTTTTTTTTAACGAGTTCATCCAAAGAGCTCTATTAGCCCATCTAGCTAGGGGGCTCACACGTTAGAGCTACAATACAGTATTATACATTTGAGAGACGGACGTTATACAGACTACGATAAAGAAATATAAAAAAGTGAAAGTGATTAAGTTATGACAGATGAAAACGATTAGACTCTCTTATATAGCACTGAACGTGGTAAAAAAATATCAACATTTTCATCATTAGTTAACAAGGAAGATCCAAATAGAAAAAGCACAATTTTTTTGAGAGTCTGAAAAGCTCAACCATCTGTTAGAAACGATCCGAACAGCAGCGGAGATCAAATTTGGTCTGAGGGCAGCATACAATGTAGGTGGTACAGTGTAAAAAGAAATGCGATATACTTTCCTTTCTAAAACCACAGCTACATGCAGGAGAAGTCTTGCTCCCAATCTTAAAGAGGTAATAATTTAGAGCACATGCATATAGTCGAAGTCTGGTATGAATTATAGAAGAATACCTATCAAGTGAGTATTCAAAAGGGACATTAAAGAGACCAACTAATGCTCTCTTAAAGGGACATAATGCATCAAGCGAACGACTTTCAATATTAGTCTCATTCCACAACTTAGTAGTAGACGGGAAAAATATTTCTTGCAGCGTTCTGTACGGACAGGATATAGCGTGAAATTTTGTGCGGAGCGTAAGGGAAACTGTGTTCTATCACAAACCCTCAATTCCTTGAGATAAAGCTGGCTTAAATTATTTACGATCTTAAAATAAAGTGTGAGTTTGTGAATAGCACGCCTAGTTTTCCTTTCCTCCCAACCCAGCTCTTCCATAAGACGTGCTCTAGCTGTTCCCTTCATAGCACCCGTAACGATCTTTCCAGCTTCATACTGAACAGACTCAAGAGGTCGCTCACGCCACCAGTGCGCATGCGTCCCATTAAATGTCAGCGTATACCATTATAGGCCTAACAAGTGACTTATATAATTTTCTTAGCGTATCCCCCCTGTCTAGCTACTGTATACCGAAGCATATTTAACCTCTTACTTGCCTTCTGGTGAACCTTTAAAAATGTGGGCTCTCCAAGACAATTGAAGGCAAGGTTACTCCGAGATGGATGTGGTTGGAAACTTCGGTGATCTTATTTTCATCAAAATATAAATCCGGGTGTTGCGGGATTAATCGCTTAGCTGAAAATGTCATACATTCAGTCTTACTATGGTTTATAGTAACTAGCCATTTTATAGCCCAACTTTGGATTTTTTTAAGGCCGTTGTTCAATTTCGAAAAGTGAAGTTTCATCAGCGTAGAGTAAACAGTCTACTTGAATATCATCGGTAATGCATCAATATAAATTAAAAATAACAAACGTCCTAAGACCGAGTCGTGAGGCACTCCTGATTTAATATCTCGCCAATCTGATGAATTCCCGTCTATAGCTACTCTTCTGCGCTTACAGTTAGACAAGTAGCTTTCAAACCATCTTAACAATGACCCTCCGATTCCTAGTGACTGCAGTTTAAAAAGAAGTCCCCTGTGTTACACGATAAAAAGGAAATTTAAAAAAACACTTTTTGGCGTTTCTCTTTTAGTGTATTCTGAGTTTCGTCTTCTGACACATGTCATTATTGACATTTGGTGTTGGTTTGACGATAATCTACCGTAGATGTAGCCAGTCATTTAACGATGGCCAAACGTCACGACTAGCGGCTCCCAGCTAGGCTATATAACCAAAATTTGACTAATCAACATTTAAAAGATAGGACAAACAGTCAATTCTCTCGGGTGGAATTGAAGGTTCGTTAGTAACGTTACGAGAACATAACAGGGCCTTAAATTAATGGGAAAATAAAACCACGGTAAAAGGTTAAAAACATATATAACAGAATTAGGAAAGAAAGCATTATATAAGTTTTCCCCTAATTAGACAGTTTAAGGAAGCAAAGTCAACATGGTTGGGTTTGTGTCATAATTGGCGCCGTGCACTCTGATGTGTTGACACTTAGCATAGTTTTAGGCAAAGTGGACTAATTGAGATATGGATGACAAGGATCATATGACAACTTAGAGTAGATGGAGATACTCGCCTTATTGTTTACCTAAGGTGCTGTTCCTATCTAGTCATGTTGTACCTTTGGTTTAAATTGGTTACGGTGTATAATTACTCTTACCGTTTACGGCTTTTAGGTTTGCTTTGAAAGATTTTGTCCTTGTATATGTTCCATGTTTCCTTTTTCTTTTAATTCTACTCTCATTAAATATTACCGGGTGGCAGTGAGTTTTTTGCCCAAGGTAATACTAGCTTCGTAATTAGTGGTTGTCAATCAATCTTAATCTTGATGTAATTTTGCACCTTGTTGTTATTTTATAGTAGCACCACAGGCAGTCCAAGCTCAAGTTACGCTGAAAACATAACTTTATAAGGGTTTGTATGGGAGCGTAACAAACTCCGTTGACTAGCCAGAAATACTGTAATTTTTTTGAATAAAAATGACTTACCACTGTGATGTCTTCTGTCATGTTTCCCTCCTTGTTGGGTGGTTTTAAGCTGATTTTAGCCGGGTTTTTTTTCGAAGCCCTCTTCCTAAAAAGAGAGACGGCTGCACACTCGATCTTGACAACGCTCGCCATCCGGAGCGATACTGATCCCATTCAGAAATCATTCAGAACTCGCGCCCTGGATCCACTTGGAGGAGATTTGGCCAAGACAAAGTTCGGTTGTAGATGCGGTCAAATGGAGTCGCAACCTCTCCACTGTCCTTGCTTCGCAGGGGTTCAGCGTCTTTGTAGCCAGAAGCGACGTCTACCACCACCAAGGCATACTTATGCGTTCGACGCCCATAGGTGTCGTGCGGTAGAAACAGTAAGTCAGCCTGATGAACTTCATTCGGCTTGGAGACAGTATAGTGCGGTCTTGGGACATAGCGAGGCGGTGATAAGTAGATCTGCCACAGAGCCTGTTTCTCCAACTAACGCCTAGCCGCCTCTTCAGAAACTTGTGCAGCTGCTGCGAGTTTTCCCACAGCGGCGAAACCCTTCCAGTATCCCTGAGGGCTGTAGTACTGCAAGCTCAGCTTAGCACCATTAGCGATACATTCCAGCAAAATCGGCCTCCAACAGGAAAAAAAGTATTTTTTTAAGCCACCCACTTGCAGCATACCCAAGGGCAAGCATGCCACCACCCACGAACACCAACTCACCCGTCTTCTGTGCACTGGAGGGTCGGTAGTACTCGGAGAACTCTGGCTCCTTCAGCGACATACGGTGTAATCCCACGTGCGCTTGGTTGTACAGGGCAAGAGCGCGGTCCGTGTCGTTGAGGTCCTCCTCAGCGTGGCGCTGCAGGCGCTCCTGCTCGACAACCCAGTCAGCGAGCTTTTTGCGGTTCTCTTGGAAGGCAGCCCAGTCGGCTTTGTATTTATCGAGGGCCTTGTCGTGCCTTTTGCGTTCTGCGGCGATTGCATCGGGCCCTCCACTAGAGAGTGCTCTAGCTAGATAGCTTCCACCAACGAATGCTGTAGCATTGAGAATTAATAGCCCCACCCCATCACGGCAATGGTGGCCATATCATCTATAGAGGCTTCGGAATAATTTTTTGGTCCTCAAGGTACTTCTTGGCGGCTATGCTACCAGCCAAGACTGCGGTCCACTTCACGTAGTTGAGTACACTCCCCGAGGGATCACCAGTCATGGGCTCGTTTATCACCTTCTTAGCAACCCACCTGCAGCGATTCCAACCAAACCGGCGGCGTCAACTACTGTTTGCGTGTTCTCGCCCATCCTTAATGTATCGCGGGTACGGGGCTTTAATTGCACTTGCTATTCCATGGACAACACGGTAGTAGGGACCTGTGGTGCATGTGGGAGTGCTACTGGCGGTGCAGCGGGGCTGCAGCAGTTTCTGGACGCGCCAGACGGCCGTTCTGCCAGTATAGCCCCACAAGCCCCACACCAAGCCCAAAAATCGCAAGTGCGGTATTTACCGATATGGCCTGAGGCGGCTTAGTCTCGGCAGCCTTAGCCTTAGTGGTCTGCCGTGCAAGAGCTTCTTTCCCCAGTCTGTTGGCTTCGGCTAACTTTTTCCCCGCGGCAACCCGGTTTGGATTCTCAGGCGGCCAAGTCTTTGGAGGATCCGCCGTGATGCGGTCGTCCAGTTGCTCCACGGAATCTTGCTCTGCCATGGTCTATAGGGTCTTAAGTTAGTTATTCTAAATTGCGGTAATTAGGGTAAGCCTTGCGGTAATTGGGGTAAGCCTTGTGGTAATTAGAGTAAGCCTTGCGGTAATTGGGGTAAGCCTTTCGGTGATTAGAGTAAGCCTTGCGGTAATTGGAGTAAGCCTTGAGGTTGGATCATCCGCGAAGCGAAGGGGGTTCGTCCTCACCTTTCCACTCCACTTTCGGCTCCACTTTCGGCTCCACTTTCGGTTCCACTTCCAGCTCCGGCATCTTGTATGTTACTATCAGGTCGTGGGACTTCAATAGAGGGGAAAACCGTATGGTTTGCAATATGCATTGCACCTGACACTAAGGTAGTGAGCCGGCCGGTGTGTAATACCATTAGCCCCATTGCAGAGCCCATCTCCCTACGTATGGCCACATCGCCGCGCAGGTCCTCAATCAGTGCCTGCCTTTTCGATGGTCTGCTTTTACACCTCAAGGAGGAAAGCTGTGGGGTCTGCCTCTAGGGAGTTGTCCTGGGGAACTTCCATCTTCCAACCGCGTAGAAATTCCCCAATGGCCCAGGGCGTTTGGACGAATTTAAAACCTTCTGGCTCCTCCTTCTGGTAATCCTGAACTGCTCTGACTTTCCTCAGGCGGGAGGCCGGCACAGACCTCTCCCTTATAGCTTTTGGGCTCATCCGGCGTGGAGCTGGCACGGGCCTCTCCCTTGGAGCCTTGGGGGCCTCTTCCAGAGTGGAGTCAGCTTTGGCCATGTCCTCTTACGCGTCGTAGTCTCTTGCTCCCTACAGTTGGGGTGGTGCCTGCGGGGTCTGTGGGCCCATTTAGGAACCTTAGGGCGGTATCCAGTGCCTCATCACTGATGCGCCCAGATTCGTGGAGGGATAGTAGGCGATCTAGACGATCCATCTCTACCGGTATATCTAATGTCAGACGTTTATCTAAATAGTCGTTTGGACCCTCAATACCTGACCGCGGTATACCTAATGTCAGACGTTTCTCTAAATAGTCGTTTAGACCCTCAACAATTCACTCAATACCTGGGGGTAAAGCCTCTTTGCACGCCGTTCCTTGTATAGCAGCTTCCCATGGACTTTACCGTTCCCACGTGTTCGACAAAGTATGGTCTCCAACCGTGTCCCGACGCTACAACCTCTACAGGGCCTTGGAATCGTCCCATCTTTGCTAATACGATAGTTATGCAGTTTGCAGAACTCACCAACACAGTTTCGGCCAAGAGTATGTAGCTCACCAATCATTAGCCAGGTACAACTGTTATAGTCACACATTTTCAACCGGTATACCTAATGTCAAACGTTTCTCTAAATGGAGAGCTCTATGCGTATATACGTGGGTCTTGGTAGAAATGGACAACGCGTTGTCCACTTTTACCGTCGACTCTATTCCACGGGCCTTGGTAGAACACGCCGCGGGGTAGATTAATAATTGGCAATTATTAATCTACGCGAACGCTTATGTGCTCGATATATGGGGGAGACCGCGTGAGAGCGGACGGAGTGCTCGCCTCAATGCATTTATATTAGTTGTTTTAGTATGGTTATGTAATGTCGAACATTAAGGAATGAACTGTTTACTTTTAGGTGCTTTGTCAGTTAATTAGGACTAGTATATATGAATAGAGAGTAACTGAGTTGCTACCGAAGGCATCTCTAAAGCCATTTATAAACTAAGCTTTATTTTTCATACATTAACTACTTAATTGTAGGCATTTTTTCAATCGGCTAATAAACGAGATGCCCCTTCCTGGTATTATTGTGAACTTCATTGTCTGGAAAGTTAGGCATTAGATTATTTGTATTCGGTTCACGGAGTGATTAGGATACAACTGTATTTTGTTTATACTACAACCAGTGTACATGTAAAATTGTCTTCAGAAAATATGGATCTAAACACTTAATTCCCCATATGAATAAACTGTTTGAATTTTCCTCAAGAGGTCATTATTTTATTAGGATCAGGGTTAATAAATAGGAGATACTTTTTACCAGCTGATTCACCACTTTTAGTTTGTCTGTTTGCACTTATCTCAAATCCTCTGGGGAAAATATTCTTTGTTAAACTGAGAGATTTCCATGTTAATGTCTCTTCTCATGCGTTAACAGGAAATAACGGAAATAATACACAAGGGAAAGGTACACATGATCTGAATAGGGAAATAAAAAAGGGTCTATGGGCTTTTAACAAGATAGAGTAAGACAGGATTATCAGAGAGAATGCCGAAATCATGTCACCTGAAAAAAATTCCACACTGGAATCACGTGATCTACATCAGGTGAAAGATTGCTGTCGAATTTGATTGGTTAGTTATCCACGATTGCGTTTACTTTGCCTCGTGATTGCTGGAAGTAAAATCAATCACGAATTACTTCAGTTCGTGCTTGGTTCATTGAGTTTTTACTTGCTCCTGTGATTGATTTCGACTGGGCTTCCTGTGTTATTTTTGGCTGGAATACCACTGCTCATTGGTTAATCAGGCTCGTATTCAAGATGGCCGCCTCATGTCATGGCTGTCATGACATGCAGACCATCAAGAGAAGTTATTATGCACCATACATTTGAAATCATTGGGTATATTCACTGCATGACTAAGCAGGACAAGCGTCAACAAGTCGCTTGGACATGGAACCAGGGCGTTAAGGAATTCCTTAGATCAATTCGTAAGGTTGGGACGAAGCGCGTGCTTCGTTTAATGAGAGGGCCTGCTAACATCGGCAAAGGAAGATGGTCGGACTTCGATATAAACACCTTCAATATTCCGATTCCCAGCCTTGCTACCATTTCCAGGGACAAAGGAAAGTCATACACACCACGTTCTGGAATTATAAAACAATTTCTCCAAGGTTTCATTAAAATGTCTATGGCAAATGCACAACTAGTAAATAGCGAATCAGTCAAAAGCATTCCTGTAGTGAGAAGTATCGATGGATTTGGATTGAAAACTGGCTGTCAACGAGACCAAATTATAAACGAATTAATTGGAGCAA
This sequence comes from Actinernus sp. WN-2022, assembly GCA_030867875.1. Taxonomy (NCBI): domain Eukaryota; kingdom Metazoa; phylum Cnidaria; class Anthozoa; order Actiniaria; family Actinernidae; genus Actinernus; species Actinernus sp. WN-2022. Next base: position 23,895,143 of record JAOWCC010000019.1, read on the forward strand.
CAGAGAAAATAGATAATAATTACATCTTAGCAAATCCAAAGCCAGATCCTGCTAAGCTAAGAGATCTCCTTGTAAAAGAGGCTGAATCAGAAGTACTGACTACAGTTGACTCCAGTACAACTCTTCCTGTGGGAACACAAATGCGAAGAATTTTACTACTAGAAGCTGTGAAACAACGAGACAGAATGTGATCTCAAACTCCTAGAGAAATAAGTGACAAGAGAGTATGGGACTTGTTCTCGTGTAAAAGCTTATGTGAAAGATGCAAAGCCTTGCCCAAAGAAGCAAAGTGTGCACAATAATTAATGTTCAAAGGCTGACCATGATCCAAGCTTTTGTCAACACCATGTTGTGTCCCGTCTGGTACCTGAGAAGTGGAGACTGAGCGAAGATAACAAAGAAGGAAGCATCGAGCAGCCTCACTGAATTTGCCGCGGACCGCCCTCCACGTTCTTTGTATGCAACAAGTCAACGATCTACAGTATTCGCTTGCACTGTCCAGTGCAGGTTAAAGTTGTCTTACGAAACTTTGAAAGCGTTTCGTGTATAGCATACAATAACGGAGTACTACTAATAAGTCATCTCGACACTGAGAAAGTATCTTTCTATGATTATTTAGCCACGTTGACCCCCAAAGTTCCAAGCAGAAAGGAGGACATGAAGAAATTTCTGACAGAACGAGGTTGCGCTTTTGATGCTAGAGCGGGAGCCAAGGATCTTAGATCTATGGCAAAGGAATACATCAGTAGCCAGAGAAAGCGTGCCGACGATACTTTCATCAGGATTGCAGGTGTAACAGCAATAGAGTTCTGTGCAAGTGATTTGTTCTACCTATACAGCATCGCCGAGAACGCTGTACTTGAGATCTCATTAAGTTACAAGGACTTTGAAGTAGAGGGGAACGTTTTGAGGAGGTTACCTTTCCCTAATGACCCTAATGGAGAGCAGTGTGTTCCTGGCAGTCTATGCTTGGTCGGATCTAAGCTCTTTTACACGAATCTGGCAGTTCATGGTGGCCTTTCTGTACTTCATCTAGAGACTGCGCAGCATTCGATAATGGTCCACAAAAGTGAGGTATCTGTCCCACATGGTCTGGATGCTGTAGACTCTACCATCTAATTTTCTGACACCATGAGCCGACAGATCAAGTACTTTCACCTTCCCGGCGTTAACTCCACAGAGCCAGATGTTCAAGTGTATGTGTATGCCATATAGTTCAAGGCCTACTCCGGATCTGGTGATGCTGCTCGAAGGTATGGTTTGGCGAAAGTAGCTTCGTTTGGTCAACCGAGTTCAATTGTTGCTGAAGGAAAGTCGCTGCTAGTCTGTGATACCGGTGTAAATGGTATTTCTCTAGTTAGCAGCTTGAAGCCCCTTTATGTTGCTACCCAACAATTTGGCAAATTGTATGACGCTTTTGGAGTTCATTGCAACATTAAATACGTCGAGGCTAGTGACGCAGTTCCAGTAGTAGAAAACTGTGTGCAGTTTTACCGTAAGTGCCAATCAGAGATAAGATAGATGTTTGAACTGCCGCCTTACAAGAGTCTAGATGGATCGCTGGGCTCACCTACCCGTGAAACAGTCTAAAAGAAGTAGTCAGTGACCTCTCAGAGCTATCCATCAACCCAAACCTGCATATCATTACCAAAGCATTGACGATGCAGGTTAACGAGCATTTGTTCGCGAAAGCACGTGAGCTGCAGCTCAACGAAGCAGATGGTTGCTTGGATTTTTCCATAAATTTTCCAAGCACGTAGAAGAAGTTGTGAAGAGAATCACTAAGCTCCCTTTTATTTTCTTCACACATCCGAAGTCCTACTATGAAATTCCGCAAGATTTCATTCAGTTTAAGGATCTGCCAGCCATTCGCAAGGCACCATATGTGCAATTACAATCTCGGGACATCATCAAGCTGCACGACTACCGGAAAAAATGGTTGGAGGCCGTAAGAGTTGCCACAGTACGGAGTGAGACTACCACGCACAGATTTTCAACGCTGCCCATTGGTTTATATGAAGTGGAGGCACCCGAAAGCGTGGATGTCGACTTCTCAACATTCCTTAGAGGATCTAGTGAGAGGGTCTCAATGGGGGGGTCTACATGTCAGTTGTCAGTTAAAATTTTGGCCATTTGTCAGTTGTCAGTTAGCCCTAATTAATCATTACTAGAGAAAATTTACAATGTTTGACCCACAAAAACCAAATTTGTCAGTTGTCAGTTATTTTTCGGTTGTCAGTTGTAAGTAAAAAAATAGTCATTTGTCAGTTATTTTTAAGGCCGTGTGTCAGTAGTCATTTAATCCCATTCAGACCCTCTAGTGATGAGCACACCTCTGTCGTCCCGCAAAGGAAAATCGTCTTCTAAAAGGGTACTCTATTCCACAGAAGAAGCACTGAAGAAAATGAGATTCTAATAGTTGCAAGGGAAGATATTTGCGACTCTAATTCCTCTATAAATGCAGACATGTTCGTCCAAGATAGAGACGACTGTCTGCATTTTAGCTGGGATTGCACCAAGCCTGCAATAAGCTTGGTGCAATTCCATTCAACTAACATTCAAATTGACTGTGCTGTGGAGACTGCAAATGAAACTGGAGGAATAACACTCACAGAAGATCAGTTTGAGGAGGGGGACATTAGTGAACTTGTTCCTCGTGAAATGGAGGAAGAGTGTACAAATGGAGATAGTGACAGCGACAACGAACTGACTGACGAGCAAATTGCTCGATGCAACATGATATCAGTACACACTCATAGTAGCAGACAAGTTAGAGCACCTGCCAGGTACAATGACTTTTTGTAAAGGAAGAATCTATACGGCTATGAATTTACAATCGACACAATTTTACCACTCTGAGGTGAGCGACCACTTTAAGTCCTTTAAGACTTGGATATTGAGGAGGGGAACGTGTAATGTTCATGACTTAACCCCAAAGTTTGTACAATTCTTTCACGTGATTTATTAAAGGTAACTCGGATTACACTGTCTTGTTAGACTTATTACACTGTCTTATTACGCAATGAAAAGCTGCAACAGCGTTATTAGGGAGAAAATAGGAAAAATAGGGAGGAGGGAGAAATGGCCGAAAAAATTAGGGAGGATGGAGAAAAAGGGCATAAAAAATAGGGAGGGACGATATATAAATGCCTGTTCCACTCCGCTCTGAAAACCGCTCTATCGACACACTGTCTTAATTATGTACATCCTGGAGTCACGTGATCTACATAAGGTGAATACTCGTATATCGCATACATGCACTGTCTTAAATATGTCCACCCTGGGGTCACGTGATCTACAATTCCGTTGGGGTGCAGTTTTGGAAGGTTCCGAACCCATCGAGATTGGTGATTATTTCGACGATGTGGTTATGTTACAACCTATCTTGGTTAAACAAGCTTTTGCTCTCAGTAATGCATTAATAGTTTTTGCGCTCCACCTCCAAAATAAGAAAGTTGATGCATAGATGGATAACATGGCCTTGACATTCATTCATTGTTGGCAAGGTCAGAAGGGGAAGATGGCGATCCTCTCCGATATCATGAAAGACTTATTCCAAACCACAATGCAGTCCAATTGTCTCCTTCATCTCTCTTATGTGTCCTCCGAGAACGTTGCTGACCCTCCCTCCAGGCGATGGTCGATCGCCACTTGATCGCAAGTTGTCCCAACACACGTGGCGACGAATCCAATATATTTATGTTGGAAAATACGTAGCATCCTCCGCAGGCATCTCTAATATTTGAAGAAATCAGATTATGGGCTCCCTGTGGCAGGTAAAGAAAAGAGAGGGAGATTGGAGCCCATCCCCAGTCCTCTTCTCTCCCGGAGTCACAGGTAACCCAATTCACGTTTTTTTTAAATCCGATTTCTTCGAAAATTAGAGATGCCTGCGGAGGAGGCTAGTATATATGGTCACTTGATTGATATAATGGCGCTGGACAAAAACACTCAAGTAGACTTGTAAGGTTTACCGTTACCGCATTTCATACCATATCCAATGCCACACTCAGATGTCAACTTCTTCGCTCAATGTTACCATTCTACCACGGAGAGCTCGGTGCTCATGCGTAATCCCTACGTATTCACACCAATACCCTTTCGACCGGCAGTCATTACTGATTTACTTGAAGCACAATCTCCACGACATTGGTCTTCCCAGACATCTCCCTGCGTCAGTTCTTGTGGCCAAATTTGGCGTCCCTTTGCCGCATTTAAAATTTACAGAGTTTCCATACTAAGCATTGTGTGGCAAAGAACCAGCTAGGGCAAGAATAACCTGCACTTGAAGGATTTGGTGTCTTGGTTGAAATCGGTAAAGTACAAGACTTGGAAAGCGATGTGACTGACCGGCCACAGGCAGCCCAAGCTCACGATTTGTGGCTTTTTACAAATCCTACGTAGATTACGTGATTGCTCGAGCAAGATCGATTGCGTGATCTAGCTGAGCGCGCTAGAGCCACCGTTTCCTCTCCAGAAATTAGTTTGCATTGATTTTTTATCGTGGTAAAATAAAGGTAATGAAATAACATTTTGTAATAAATGTACCTCGAGTGTCCTTTTCTTATGTCCTTGGGTATTCTCTGCTATTTTGGGCTAGTTTGGATCGGTTTTAGAGAGCTTTTGATTCTCTATAATGAAATGAAAATCACTTCAATCCTCGTCAGACTCCACAAAAGGACGTACCGAATGTCTATCTACTTTAATTCGGGGTGAAATTGCAAAAATGTACATTTTAGCCCTCATAAACGACATATTTGTGGTATCAAAAACCGCTATTTCAAAACCATCGGATGCTGGTAACTTAGTCCCGAGACAGCGGGACGTCCCGCGGATGGCAAATGCGATCTGATTGGTTGGTTGTCGTCACGTGCACGTGGGGTTTGTTAGACTCCACCACGTGACGACAACCAACCAGTCAGATCGCATTTGCCATCCGCGGGACGTCCCGCTGTCTCGGGACTAAGTTACCAGCATCCGATGGTTTTGAAATAGCGGTTTTTGATACCACAAATATGTCGTTTATGAGGGCTAAAATATACATTTTTGCAATTCCACCCCGAAATAAACGTAGACAGACATTCGGTACGTCCTTTTGTGGAGTCTGGCGAGGATTGAAGTGATTTTAGAGTGCTTTTTTGCCCTTCGAGTGATTTGATGTGCCCAACGGACTGTGCAGCCTTGTCATTTCATTATAGAGAGAGATCTCAAAAATCAAAAGCTCTCTAAAACCGATCCAAACTAGCCCAAAATAGCAGAGAATACCCAAGGACATAAGAAAAGGACATTCGAGGTACATTTATTGCAAAATATTATTTCATTACCTTTATTTTACCACGATAAGAAATCAATGCAAACTCTATTAGTGAGATCACAGGTAACCCAAGCTCTGTAAGTGGCTTTATTAACTAACATTTGTTTGGATTTTTTTTAGTCACTAATATTGAATAAAAAGCGAAAATACTGATATGTATATGTGCTTGTATAAGACAAGCATTACCAATTCATACTTATTTCTTTCTTGTATAGTATTGATATATGTCAGATTAGTGTGTATTATATGCACATTACATGTATATTATTGTGACAGTAATTGTAGTGTAGTTTGTTTTGGTTATTTTATCGTATAATTATATGTGTATTAAGATGTAATGTAATCATGATCATAAGATATGATGATCGATATTTTAAATATGACAAATATAGCGATATGATAAAATTATAGTGATATGATGGTAGATGTAAAATTATAGTGATATGATGTTAGATGTAATGGTATGATGTGATAGATGTGATGATAAGATGTGATGTGATAGATGTAATGATAAGATGTGATATGTTATGATGGTATATAATAATAATAATGGCTAATAATGGCCAGTGATGTAGTGTGGTGATTTATTTTAATATGGTGATTGATTAATTTGTTAGGTGTGATAAATTATATGGTTAAAGAGGTACAACAAGGCTCAAGGATGAGAAGTACAAAGCTAAAGATGAGAAGAGAGAAAGGAGTGGTTAGACAACACAGTAGAGACTGGTGTAAAAACATCGATATGGGTGCGAAAACATTGTTAGAAGATTAAATGACATGATTAGATGAGGATGTGAAATCACGATTAGATGCGGATGTGAAATCATTGTTAAAAGATCATTTGACAGGATTAGATGAGGATGTGAAAGCATTATATCGACACGGTTAAAAGATTAGAAGATTAGAAGATTAGATGTACAGATGAGACGATATGATTAGATGAAGACGAGGATGGTGATTAGATGAGGACATTGATGATGATAGTATAGCGTTGACGACAATATATAGTGAGCATAAACAAAACGAATAGTTGTCACGGGAATAGAAATGAAATTGACCCTTGGGCATTAGCATAGAAATAAAATTGACCCTGGGTATGAAAATATAATTGATTTTTGGGCATGAAATATATTTAAATAGTGGTATGAAATTGATTAATGTGATTGTGCCATGGATATGATATGGGAACTTTGAATGTTGAGTATAAAAATATATATATCTTAAGCTAGTATATAACTATAACCATTATTGGTTAAATGATGCTCCCCCTACCCCCCTTATTTTCATTTTATTTACAACAATTTATTTATTTCATTTATTTCACCTAAAATATTTGTAATTTATTTATCTAAAATATTTAGAGTAAAAATTATGTGAAAATACTTTTACATTAAGGCTACACTAGAATTGAATTGCCAAGCGTGTATTTCTGATTAACAGACCCCTTCTTCAGGGATTAGGAAGTCTGTTAGGACCTAAATCCCAGAGGTACGTGCTCTGAGACGGTCACGTATTTCTGCCTCGGGCCCAGGCCTAACCCAACGTAAATACACACGTCCAATTCTATGTGTCAGCCATTTTGTTTATAAACTTAACTAGTGTAAGTTGGTCGTCAAATTTTGGTATACAGTTAGTAGAACTGCTGGGGTCAAAACTTGCCAAAAAACCCTGAAATTGCAACTAGACACAGCCCATGGACAAATAAACACATGCTGTAAGTATTTTCGCTTTTTATTCAATATTAGTGACTAAAAAAAATCCAAACAAATGTTAGTAAATAAAGCCACTTACAGAGCTTGGGTTTCCTGTGGTGAGATGACAAGGAAAATTTCTGGAGAAAACGGTGACTCTAGCGCGCTATCACGCAATCAATCTTGCGCGAGTGATCACGTAATCTACCGTAGGATTTGTAAGAGCAAATCGTGAGCTTGGGCTGCCTGCGGACTGACATGACGGCAGACTCTAAATTTTTGACTCCGGCACAAAATATGACGACTTAATGCACGTTTTTATTATTTTACGGCTTTGAGTTTGGTTTAATAATTGGAACTAAACAGTGTAATGGTAAACAAGTAATGGTAGTTGGATAACTTTATTTTAAAAATATTATCTGTGTATCTCTGTAGTTTGCTGATATTAGTAAATTTAGTGCAAAATTTATTATCTAGGTACCTTATGTTCCGTGTACGTTTTGCCATCAAAAGGGTCTTTATCAGTGAATTCATAATTAGGATGAAACTTTATATAAAATTTCATGTTTATTAGTATTCTTTATATAAAACGTTCATCCTAATTAGCAATTCAATGAGAAAGCTGAAACATCAATAGAAATTCCCAAGAGTTGCAAGGTGCTTATCCATTGTCTCAATCATTAACCCCGTTTCCCCCTGGTCAAAATTCAAATCCCTCCGCGGGCTTTTTAGAATGATGAGATTTTATCAGGTATAAAGGAGCATGCACGTGACTGATTTGCTTCATCTGAATGGACAAAATGCTCATTAATTATTCATGTATTTTTGAAATGTCCTTTAATTAGACTGCGAACAGTGCCTTTATTTTTCTTGGTCTCTAGTCACGAAAAACTCGAAAAACGATGTTTTGGCCGAGCGCAGATTGGGCGCGAACAAACTCCCCTCCTGCCCTACCAACACGGTATCTCCCTTAGATTGACTATTATCATCAATTGTCAAAATCGCTAGAATTGATTATAATCCTCAATTTAACCTCGAGGTTAAAACCAGTCAAGTATAAAGATAAACAATTGTCGAATTCCGAACGGCGGTAGACGCGCTTAGTGTAGTGTCCATGACGTCTGTACTACCAAGCACTACACGCAAACGGCTACGAGTTCGAGCCCGAGTAGGAGGGTCCACAATAGGGTCCTCAGATCCCGCTTTCCCACCTCATTTTTTCTCTTAATCCCACCATCACACCCTTCTTTAGACTTCTTTACGTTGAAATCCCGATCCCACCCTTATTTTTTTAACTACAATTTTTTTTCTGCGTTAATTATTACAATAATGATAACATGAAATACGCACCTTCATTAACATCCGGATAGCTGCCAAGTAAACAGACTAAACACGATTTGATGATGTTTCTGACCCTTGGACGAACACGCAAAGTCACACAAACGGTACGCGACATGCTGTTGACATATGGAAGACGAAGATTGTTCGTTTTGAAGAGTTAATCTGCATTAAATCAAAACATGAGCCGGTGATTTAAGCGAACGGTTCGGCCAAATCTTGTGACACACACGGTCACGTGGAAATTATAATCCCGTATCCCGCTTCTAGCCCTCGCGATTCCCGCTTGCCGCCTCCTCAAAAACATGAAATCCCGCTTCCCGCTCGTACCTGAAATCCCGCGTCCCACTCCTGTTTTTAGCTCGCATCCCGAATCCCACCCTCGAAATAAGCCCGATCCCGCCATCCCGCCAAACCTATTGTGGACCCTCGAGTAGGAGCGCTCAAAAACTTTTCTTGACTCGTTTACCTTCCTTTCTTGTTTACCTGTGAACCCTAGCTCTAGGTGAGTGAGAACCCGTCGCTTACCCTTGAACTCGTCCGATGGTTAGGGTTTGGTTTGTAGTTCGGGTTAGGGTTTGTCTTAGAATGATGATTATAATCAATTCTAGTGATTTCGACAATTGATGATAATAGTCAATCTAAGCGCCCAATCCGCGCTCGGCCAAAACATCGTTTTTCGAGTTTTTCGTGACTAGAGACCAAGAAAAATAAAGGGACTGTTCGCAGTCTATCCTTTAATGGTCTTCATCGATTGCAATGCGTTGCTAGCTGTGCTTGTAGAAGTCACGCAATGTTGTTACAATCTTCTTCATCCTACAATACAATCTTTATCGCTCTACTTTATCACAGTAAACATGAATTCCGTTTAAGCTGCCAAAATTCTACTTCTATAGGTATTAATGGCAATCGTTTTTCATGTGTCGAAGAACCACCATGCGGATTCATATTCTCATAAAAATAACTGTCTGTACATGGATAATTTTAAGTCCGTGATGAGAGGCGACTGTTCATTCTGAGGCTAGTTGTGGACAAAGTGAAACTACAAATGAAATTGAAACAGGGACATGGCAAAAAGTATATTGATCTATTGCATTATTTTTATTGATTAGAAACTATTCATTATATATTAAAAGTAGAGGTTTTTTACCAGGCCGTTATCACCCCTCAGATTTTGATTATCATCCCTCAGATTTTGATTATCACCCCTCAGATTTTGATTATCATCCCTCAGATTTTGATTATCATCCCTCAGATTTTGATTATCATCCCTCAGATTTTGATTATCACCTCTCAGATTTTGATTATCATCCCTCAGATTTTGATTATCATCCCTCAGATTTTGATTATCCCTCAGATTTTGATGATCACCTCTCAGATTTTGATTATCATCCCTCAGATTTTGATTATCACCTCTCAGATTTTGATTATCACCTCTCATATTTTGATTATCATGCCTCAGATTTTGATTATCACCTCTCAGATTTTGATTATCATCCCTCAGATTTTGATTATCATCCCTCAGATTTTGATTATCATCCCTCAGATTTTGATTATCATCCCTCAGATTTTGATTATCACCTCTCAGATTTTGATTATCATCGGCTCAGATTTTGATTATCACCTCTCAGATTTTGATTATGATCCCTCAGATTTTGATTATCACCCCTCAGATTTTGATTATCACCCCTCAGATTTTGATTATCATCCCTCAGATTTTGATCACTCCTCAGATTTTTATTATCACTGTATTCCTGCCTGATTTGCTGTTGTTTAAGTCACTGCATTAACTTCATTGTTTGTCTTACAAAACACTTTTCTGATGATACTGGTACATGCACGACGGATCTCCTTGATCCTCCAGCAGTAGAAAATGGGGTTTAAGCAGGAATTGGCATAGACGTTTGGGATGGCAATGTTTGCTGCAGCTGTTGTGACGTCATTCACTCCCGTTACTGCAACAGCAACAGACGTACACAAATAAGGAACGTAGCACAACACTATCAGTCCGAGGATGTACAGCATAATATTTAGAGACTTTCTGTGTCTGTTAATGCTGCTCAGTGAACATTGTGTTTCGTTATGAGGTGCAACTCTTTCTCTGATGATGTTTCAAAGTTTTGAATGCCATTGTGTATGCAAATGCTATGATGGTAAGGCAAAGTATCGTCAATGATGTAGTAACTTTGAAAAATGTCTTTCTTGGTAACATTATAGGAAATGAACCCAACAAAGTGGCAGACAACCCACAATGCAACTAACAGTTTTGTCACCCGAGATGGCGTTACCACTAGACGGCAACGCATTGCAATATGTAACGCAAGGTAGCGATCGATGCAACAAAAGCTAATAGCTGTCAGAATGAAAAATGATGCCACTGCGAGGACATGACCCAATGTATTTGCGGTCACACCTAGACGGTGTCTTCCAGATCGCTATGATGACCAAGATATTCAAGATTACTGCTGCAGGTGCCGTGATACAGTTTAGTACAATCCTGACAATAATGTAGCTTGTATATATTTCCTGAACAACTGCTGTGTGAAGTCTGAGGTGGAAACAGGATGTTGTTGCTGATTGGTTGGTCATTGTTGTTAAATATATTGCATAAACTTCGATTTTTGGGAATCAGTGTTAATGCAGGTCCTGAAAAATGAAAGTTGGGGAAATCTGGTCAGTATGACGTTGATATTCTTCTCTGCTGCAGAGCGTATTGTTCGGATTGATTAGTTATAACCATGATATGATCAAAATCTTTACCAACTGTACCGTGAAATATAACCATCATATGATTAAAATCTTTACCAACTGTACCGTGAAATATAACCATCATATGATCAAAATCTTTACCAACTGTACCGTGAAATATAACCATCATATGATTAAAATCTTTACCAACTGTACCGTGAAATATAACCATCATATGATTAAAATCTTTATCAACTGTACCGTAAAATATAACCGTCAAGTGATCAAACTCGTTATCAACTGTATCGTAAAATATAACCATCATATGATCAAAATCTTTATCAGTTGTACCGTAAAATATAACCATCATATGATCAAAATCAGATAACCGTCAAGTGGTCTCAAACTCGAGAACACGAAAGGCGTTGTTTAGTGAACAACTACTTACGACAACAACGACTTATTCACACCATATTTTTGGGTCACATGACCAGCCCGTACCAGGGGCAAAACCTCGTTCCCATGGGACTTTGATTAGGCGCGTAAAGACCCCTGGGAACGAGGTTTCTGGGAACGAATGTGATGTAAAGTGTAACCTGAGTATGTAGTGCTAAGTGTGCACGCCCTACGAGGGAAAGAAGAAAAAATCTGACCCAAGTGGGATCATGGGACTCGACGAGGTTGCGTTTTGCGAATGCCGCGGTTACAACATTTCCCATAGTGCAAGGCGCGAGTTAGTGCCCAGTCCTTTATTGTGTCTTGCATGTCAAGATTCCAAGAAAGCGAAAGAAAAGCGAAAGAAAGGAAGTCGAAACCGGAGAAACCGGAGGATTCTGTTTATGAGACGAGCGGCAGTCACCTTCGCTTTTTCTACCCTTATTATACTGTCTTTTAACCAAGTGAGTGAAATAATTTTGAATGATTTTGGTAATTTCTAGCCAACTATTGAACTAATTGAGCTCTATATTATTACTATAAAGTAGCTTTGGTCAATAGACTCATAAGTTATACTTATACTTGCTAGCGCAGTCCACACGAGCTTTTCCTTGTCTCCTTGTTGAAAAACTGGCGTGCCAGTTATTGAACAAGGCAACTTGTCAAGGAAAACTTGTCAAGGAAGACTACGCTTTATAGTCATACATGGCAGAACACTAAGTTTCATAAGTTTATATACGTACATGTAGGTCTGGTAAATATAAATGGCTGTATTACATAAGCATACGACTAGACCAGTAATGTCATTCCATATGAAGCTCATCAGGTACTCTTAGATGTCCCAGGCCACTTTGTAAAGTAGGGGTCTAGATGAGTTAATACACCAGTTTGTGGCTGTGCTGAGTTTTGTAGCTAATTTGCATGAGTCTGGAGTTACAGACACGCTGAATTTCTAACGGGACCTGAAACAACCATAGGGGCTGATCAAAGTCAGGACCCTGCTAATTGTTAGATTGAATTAGAATTTAGCATGTTGGTTTTTGTGGAGGGAAGAAAACTGGAGAACCCAGAGAAAAACCCCTGGAACAAAGGCAAGATCCTGGGGGAGGGGGGTGAATATTGGGTATGTATGTGAGGTCAATAGGCTCAAACCCTGACCCTGTTTGACCCAAAATACAAGCTCGAAAACCCTGATTGCCCCCTTTTTTTTGGGGGGGGGGGGGGGGGTGACCCTCAGTGATTTCCCCATCTTTAAATTGTTTTTAAAACACGGTCTGATATATACCCTGGCCAGTATACTGCGTACCAGGATTGCATGCAAAATACGGAACATTTCAAGTTGGGACATGGCACTGGGTAAACAAATCAGCAGATGAAGTACATACACTGTAGATAAGTACTGAAGTATGAATTAGCAGTGTCACAATGTCTGGGGACCTCATTGCTTGCATGTCTAGGTGATCAAAATGCCACAACAGAATGTCTTTTTTTAACATAGTCTGTAGCTAAAAAAACTGAACCCTAACTGCCTAAAAATACTGAACCCCAACCCTGACTGCACCCAAATTAAACTCAAATCCTGACCCTGATCTGCCCAAATCAGGTCAAAACCCTGACTCTACCTGCCCAAACTGAGCTCAAAACCCTGACCCACCCTGGTGGCACATACATAATACGCCACAAACAGGAGTACCCCCTGAGGACGAGATACTCATATATGGCACCACATCCAGTAAATGAGTAGGTGGTATATGATGAAGTCAGCTTGTCATTGGAAGGCGTTGTAGTGGTCATTAACATGACATTAAATGGAACTTGAGCCCACCAATAAGTGCCCATGGATTTTGATCCGCTTCCTTGATACATAAATAGTCTCAGTTTGGGAGTATGACCCAGAGTCTTGCCTTGTTGAGCTTAGGTTCTCCACATGGGTCTTTATACCAATAATATTTTCACTTATGAGTATTGATAAGAATCATTTCGGATTTTATTATCGATTATTGGAAATAATCAGATTGTCCCAACCTATCAATCATTGATTAAAATTAGTTTCTTTCGCTTGTAGTTTAGCATGAGAAGCAGCTGCTTCTCATCACGTTTTTGCACTGGTTTTTTTTTCCAGGCTACTTGTAGTTGTGATAATGTGAAACATATCTTTTCAGCACTGTTAGTCTGCTAGTTATTAAATCTTATTACAACTTTACAATTACAATTACAACAATTTGTGAAATTAACTTGTGAAATTAACCAGGCAAAAGTTTCAGAGAATTGTGCTAGTAACCAAAGAATAATACCCTGGCCAGTGCATGTCACAGCCCTGCCTCAAAATACCTTTTACCTGTAGCACATTTTAATAATCCTTAGTCACCACGTAATGGCAACAATGCAGGAAATAAAATCTAGTCCCCAGCCAGCAAATGTTAGTATTAAACTGCATGAGTTTGCAACAGTCTATATAATCAGTATGTTTTAGTTGCCAATCAATGTTTTAGTCATATTGTAGACCATATTGGTTCCAATTTTAAGGTCTCGATAAAGGTTCGACGTGTCATTTCAGAAAAACGCTCTTGCAACGTCGAAATTAAAGCCACATAGACGTACTATATACCGTTTGAAAGGTCTTGAATTGAAGAAAGTATATATTTAATCCGTTTTGAACAAAAGTTAAAAGCGTAGATGTTGTATATATTTCTACGCGAAATGACTCCGTTCGCCAGAAGGAGTTCAGCCCTTCAGGCTTTGAAGCAATTTTTTCCTTAATTAGCCCTTTCGAATCCCAACTAAATTGACTCAAATACTGTGTCGGGCATTTTTGATATATTGTGTATTACAGATTTTATCCCTTTTCAAAGTTGAAAAAGTAGTTTTTCATCCCATTTTGATACAAATCAGGTCATAAAACCTGAACGAAAAATTATTTCAAAATTCCCGACACAGTATTTGAGAAACAGCTGTTTTCTACGACTCGTGAAAAAATTAGGAAAATTGGACAAAATGCTAAAAGGCTGGACTTCAACAAAGTTCTGTTTTTGGCCGAAAAAAAGAGCCCAGAAACAGCCCGATAAAGATTTTCGATTCATTTCACGGTTGACTAAGAAGTTCCGCCTCCAAAGGTAACCTCATTAACATTAGCCAATCAGAGCGATTCATGTTGTGTTCAGTCTCGGCCAATTACAAAGTTCAGACGAACCGCAGAACAGAGAAAGCTAATACAGTTAACCGATGCTCGATACTTCTACAGAAACTAGTTAGCTATAGTGTCGATTCCAGCTTAATTTCAAGAAGAAACGCTCTTTTAGGAGTACAGAAAAATGGAACCACAGTAAGCAAACAATTAATATCATGCAGGGAAAACCACTGAAGCGCAGCTCGATCCACACCATGTACACGGTAGACTGTTTATGTCATTCTAAAAATTTTCATCGCGCTGAAACAAAACCGCCAAGCCGTAGCTTTCTGCATTGAATTCTCTTTAAATTTTTGGCCGATCGAAGATAACCAAACTTTATTGCTTCATTCTTTGTGGACTTTCAGTCTTCGATGATTCTAACTTCTTGGAACTAGAGTATAATCCCGGCCCTCCAGCCATTGTTTGTCCTAAGAACTTTACACCCGCTTCCAAATAGGCCCTTTGCAGCTAACAAATCACGTGGTTGTACTGGAGAGCAAAATATAACTGACTTCATTGATTTAAAGGCCCTGTACGAGATCGGTATTGCTATTAGAAAAACCTGTTTGCAAATGCTATTTTCCACCTCCAATCAATTGCCGATCTTTCTAAAACTGCGTTTTTAAAGATAGCTTGCTCTCCAGTATTCATGGCAACGCCTTTCCCATGGGGATCATGAGCTCAATTCATTCGTTAATGAAGTATTATATCAGCACGTCACTGTTAGCTGCAAAGGGCCTATTTACTCACAAAGTAAATTATTACAAACTAAATTGTGCTGTGTTTTTTCTTCTTCTCCTTTTTTGAATACGGCACCAAGAAATATCTACTTTTACACTTTTGGGCATTGCATTATAAACGTAGGAAATCTTTACAAACGAAAAGTAGCGCAGAAGATCACAGCATAGCGAGAATGAAATAACATGCCCAGTGAATGACAGCAGCTGTCAATCATTTTTTGCGCCTTTTTTAGCGGGAAATCAGAAAGTCGCATTTTCAAGGCTTTAAATATTTTTTTTGAGTCTGAGTTTTTCTGTGATGCTAGATTAGGGCTTTTAGATTTAGAATTTGCGAAAAAACGCATTTTCGAAACTTTTCCATTTTGAACCTTTATCGAGACCTTAAGTCCTGTATAATTGAAGGGCTGTGCACAAAGCACAAGTGTCTCCTGATCACAATCTAAATTGTCGTTCAATTTCTTTGTTTTCTAGGGGAGAATTTATAATGTGATCAAGAATTACTTATGCCCTTTTTGCACACAGCCCTTAACCAGACTAGAGAATTGTACATGTACTAGTTTGTGTTAATTGGGCTACCTGTGCTATAAAGAAACTAATATGTTGGGCTACCTGTGCTATATCAGTATAAACTAATAATGTGTTGTGCTACCTGTGCTATATCAATGGACCAAAACTAATGTGTTGGGCTACCTGTGCTATATCAGTTTCAGTGAAAAAAACTAATATGTTGGGCAACCTGTGCTATATCAGTTTAACTATTAATATGTTGGGCTACTTGTGCTATATCAGTCTCAGTGAAAGAAACTAATATGTTGGGCTATCTGTGCTATATCTGTCTAATGTGTTGGGTTATATTACTTGTGCTATATTTCAGTGAAAGAAACTGATATGTTGGGCTTCCTGTGCTATATCAGTTAATGTGTTGGGCAACTTGTTGCATGTGCTATATTTCAGTGAAAGAAACTGATATGTTGGGCTACTTGTGCTATATCAGCTAATGTGTTGGGCTATCTGACGGTGTGCTATAACAGTTTCAGTGAAAGAAACTGACAATAATTTGATTGGATCAGTAGGACAACAACAATACGGAAGCGGCCCATTTCAATGTCACGGCATGCCATATGGTAACCATGCTGTAAAGTATTTGCCATAACATGCCCATTCATACAAAACTGCTCTCTAGTGATATACATACTTTACATTTATTTAATCCTTTACAGTTACAAGTGAGTTTTCAAACCATATCTGAGCCAGACCACTGTGACATACTTACAACTTCAGAAGCAACCAAGAGTTGTAAGCCAAACCCAGTCCACATGAATAAGGGAATGGGACAACGTAAGTAACCTTAAGCAAACATAGTGCTCCAATGGCAAACTCGTGGATGCAAAGTGTATTTTAGTGTTCTCAAGGGTAAACATGTTGAAATGTTCAAAGTTTAAGTTATTACTGCTGTTGAGATGAAATATACAAGAACCGCTCGATGCTCGTAGGGAAAAGCACAACCTGGCTTCCGTCGGTAAATGAAGAGATCGGAAAGAGCATACCAAAAGGCACGAAGATCCACATAAATGAATCACTCACCGGATACAGAAAGAAGCTGTTCGGGAAAATACATGCATTCAAGAAAGACAACAACTTTAAATTTCTGTGGACGACTAACGGAATAATCCACCTACGCGAGACGGAAACGTCCAATATATTCCACTTTACATCTGAGGATGAGTTCCAGGAATTTATTAATCCTTCAGAGCCGGTGGATGCATAACTGAGATAAGTAAAGAATCAATGACTGACCTGAATTTGAAATTGTACGATGCACTACAAAACAAGGATGAATGTAAATAATCACAATGATCTTATGTGCTTACCCTTTTCAAACTTATCTGATGCAGAATTTAAAGCTGTAACTGGAACTTGGTATTACGATTTGTCAAATACGGATATTGATCTCTATAATATAATGCCAAATCCTGATAAATTTGATGATAAGGATTCCGACTTTATGCTAACTTCTCCAAACTCTAATTATTACTCCATTACTAAACTTAACAATTATTTAAGAACTATAAACCAAAAGAAAAGTCTCACTCTATTTCATTGCAATATACGGAGCCTACCAAAAAATTTAACTCTGCTTAACGATCTCTTATACTCCTTAGATGCTAGACCTGATGTTTTAGCCATATCTGAAACAAAATTAAATAACAAAACTGTAGTAAATACTGATATACACCACTATAATTTTTTTCACACTGATTCAGAAACTGCAGCTGGAGGTACATGTCTTTATATATCAGATAACCTTAAAGCTATATATAGACCAGATTTAACATTTACAATACCATTAGTAGAATCGTGCTGGTCTGAAATTATAACAGATAATGGAAAACCACACATTATTGTTGGATGTATTTATAGGCACCCTTCTGCTAGTAATATATCAGAATTTACACTAGAACTAGAAAACATAATTAAACAATTAAATGAGCAGAAATATCAGGTCTATGTAATGGGTGATGTAAATATTGATTTTCTAAAGTATAATGAACATTCTAAAACTGAAGAATACTTAGATATGCTATATTCTAACAATCTTATACCTCTAATAACTAAACCAACTAGGCTTACTGACCACTCATCTACTTTAATTGACCATATTTACACTAATACACCAATTAATGACATCACTTCCGGCATTGCCCTGATTGACTTATCAGACCATCTACCGGTATTCTGCATCTGCAATACTACAATATATAGAAAAAAGATTAAAACATACCTTAGGGACTATAGTAAGTTTAATAAAGACCAATACCTGGAAGACTTACATTCAATTAACTGGACGGACATTTACAATAATTCCCAAGACCTCCATGAAATAACTACTGAGTGTATAAATAAAATTAGGCAAGCTGTAGACAAACATGCCCCCATGAAACAAGCTTCTCTAAATAAAATGAAACAATTAGCAAAACCATGGTTAACAAAAGGCTTATTAAAATCAATCAAACATAAACAAAGGATGTACCACTCATATTTTTTAGGAAATGACTCAACAAATGTTAGAACTTACAAACAATACTCAAATCTACTTAATCGAATAAAAACTAAAGCAAAAGATGAATATTATAATCAGCATTTCCAATTTTATAAAGACAACCTTAAGGAAACATGGAAACTTATCGGGACACTTATCAAAAGAAAATCAAAAGGTCTACAGTCTTATCCATCCAGAATTATACGCAATAATAAGACTTACACTAAACAATCTGATATTGCAGAGCAATTTAACCACCATTTTGTTAATGTAGGTCCAACCTTAGCTAGTTTAATTGAAAATACTGATAATCATGATCCTACAAAGTACATAAAAAATACCCCCACTCATAGCTTTTATCTGTCTCCAGTGACTGAAGACTATGTATCCCAGCTATTCTCTGAATTAAACGATAAAAAGGCATCATTACATATCCCCAACAAACTAATAAAAATTGCTTGTAGATTATTAGCCATACCCTTTACTTTCATTTATAATCAATCAATCTCATCAGGTATAGTCCCAAATATACTTAAAGTCTCTAGAGTAACTCCAATTTATAAAAATGGCATTGCAACTGACCCTAATAACTACAGACCAATAGCAATTTTGTCGCCCTTCAGTAAAACACTAGAAAAGATTGTCTATAACCAATTAAACCTATTTTTAGAAAAACATAATATACTCTTCCAATATCAATTTGGATTTAGGAAAGGTTATTCCACTGAGCAAGCTATTTTAGAAATAACTGATAATCTCAAATCATCAGTAGACAAAAACCTTATAACTTGTGGCCTTTTCTTAGACTTTTCTAAAGCATTCGACACCGTTAATCATAGTATATTGTTAAAGAAACTATATAAGTATGGGATACGTGGACAACCACTTGATTGGTTCAGGAGCTATCTTTCGAATAGAACCCAATATGTAAAAATTGAAAATACTGAATCCAACCCTTTAAGTTTTGTTTGTGGTATTCCTCAAGGATCAACGCTTGGGCCATTATTATTTCTCCTATACATAAATGATATCTCTAATTCATCAACGAAATTATCTTTCCGAATTTTTGCTGATGATGCCAATATATTTTACTCTTGCAAAAATCCAAAGGAACTTGAAACAGTTATGAATACTGAATTAAAACATGTTCTCAGTTACTGTAATATTAACAAACTTTCTGTCAACATGAAAAAGACCAATTATATGTTAATTACTTCACCGAGAAAGACCCTCCCACAAATGAATATTCTAAATATTGAAAGGAAAAAGAACATTAAATATTTAGGAATATACTTAGATGAATACCTCAATTGGAAAAGTCAAATCACCCATATCAATAACAAGATAGCCAAAAATGTAGGAATTTTCTACAAATTACGGAATTACCTCAGTCTTCAAATGCTAAAACAACTTTATTATACACTTATATATCCCTATTTAAACTATGGGTCCATCAGCTGGGGAAACACATACCCAACCAACTTAACAAAAATATGTACCAAACAAAATAAATGCATTCGAAGTATCTTTTTTGCCAACAACAGAGAATCTGCTTCTCCTTATTACCAAATTCTGAGCATTTTAAAATTTGAAAATATTGTTAAGTTGAACATCTGTACCTTAACACATAAACTATACAAAAATCCATCTGATATCCCCTCCGTGTTTCACGATTTCCTAATACCCGTAACAAATGTACATAATTACAATACCAGGTATGCAGCTAGGACAAATTTCTACCCCCCTAAAATTAGAACCAACTTAGGTAAATTTACTTTTAAATACACTGCTACGAAAATTTGGGAAACTATACCCACTAGCCTAAAGCACCTAACAAAAACAAACAATTTCAAAAAACAATATAAAGCTCACCTGCTTAATCATCAAATTTAAGAGCACCATTTTACTTTGTTATAAACCTTCTCACAATAACTATTTCTCCTCCTAATCCTCTCTTTCGTTTTCTTTTTTTCTCCTTATTTTTTTTTCTTTCGTTTTCTCATATTGTAGTTCCTCTCAAGCTCAATTTATTACTCTAATCAATACTTTATTTAATGTATTCTATGTATTACGCTCAGTTATTCAATTATTATCTGCATGTAAGCAGTGGCCAACTCGAAAGCTTTTAGCTACTTTGACCACTGTACACTTGAATCTTTTAATTTATTCCATGTACTTATTTTGTTTATACATTTTTATCTACTCTCCTTATTGTAAATATTATACATAGTGTGAAATAAACTTGAACTTGAACTTGAACTTGTGATGGTGTGTTGCCTGTAAAACCATGTGACGGATGATGTCATTGTTACAACATTTATGGGACCCAGTACCATGCCTGTTAAAATTTGAGCTGCCTGGCATTAGAAGTGAGGGAGATATGGGTATGTACTTAAAATCATGTGACCAATGTCATCGTTATGACGACATCACCACTAATTGATTCATGGGGACTCAATACTATGTCTGTCAAAGTTTCAACTGCCTGCCATTAGGAATGAGGGAGATACAGGCATGTACTTAAAATCATGTGACCGATGATGTCATCGTCACAACATCACCAGTGACCAAGTGATTCATGGGCCGGGACGCAATACTATGTCTGTCAAAGTTTGAGCCGCCTGCCATTGTAAATAAGGGAGATATGTGCATGAACTAAAAATCATGTGACCAATAACATCAGCATTACAACATCATGACTAAGTGATTCATGGAGACCCAATACCATGCTTGTCAAAGTTTGAGCTGCCTGCCGTTAGGAATGAGGGAGATATGGGCATGTACTTAAAATTGTGATTGATGACATCATTGTTATGACATCACCACCAAGTAATTCATGGGGACCCAATACCATGTCTGTCAAAGTTTGAGCCGGCTGGTATTAGAAGTTCGGGAGATACGGACATGTACTTAAAATCATGTGACTGATGACATCATCGTTACGACATCACCACCAAGTGAATTATGGGTACCCAATACCATGTTTTTTTTCCAAACTTGAGCCACCTGCCATTAATATTAAGCGAGTTTGCATGAAAATGTACATGTACAAGAGATTTATCACTATCAGCAGGACCCAGGTAAGCTCGGCTGAATGAGTACACACATCTCCCACATGGATAGACAGGGCTGCTTGCAAACATAAAAAAGCGTTGACAGTAACTGTACAGTCAGATAGAACAAGAAGGGAACCAGCAGATGAGGACTTGCAACTTAAGCAATTAATGTTCCATGTCAACATTCAAATACTAATTAAATTAAATATTGATTATTATTATTATTCTCAATTTGTATTCCAGACATTCCATTCTGTGACATGATTTCCCCAACCATCCAATAACTCGTTTCTGCACTTGCACACATCCACAAGTTAAAAATGGTGGTTTCCTTAAAATAGGATGTAGTGCCATTGGTCAATTTGAATGCTTTCATATTAAAGAGGTCACCAAAAGTACAGTATTTAAATTTTTGATACTGAGAAGTTTAGTTGTGATAATGTAAAATGGTGCTAAGATATTGATATCTAAATTTACAAAGGTTTATATGGCCAGAACTAACTGTAGACTAATTAGCCTTGTTTTCAATAATAATAACATATTATAAGTACATAATTGTACAATGTATATACATGCAAACGTAGCAGCTTTGAGATTTTTACTGAAGTATTGATGAGTACTCAACTGTGTAAAAAGCATAAATTCTACTTTTTATTGGTTTCATCCCCTTACATTTCTTTTTTTGCAAATTCACAGGATTAATGAAGAATCAGCCAGATTTTTTTAAGTATACCACACTAGAAGATTTTGGTTACAAGTTTAATGAAGGTAACATTTGCCATGTAGTGAGAAACATGGTTCATGCCATTCTTATTATACATATATGTATGCTATAAAATTCATTATGCAGCAGTATGTACATATTAAATATACACATGAAATTTATATATGTGCTTGCAAATTCTAGAAGGACAGCTCAGGCACAAAGAGACTGGAGAGAGGTTTCAGTTTGAAGTGAAAGAAGGGGACAGGAACTATAATCAGAAGCACTATGAGGCACTAGGAGAGGTTAGTTTATTAAAATCCTGGATGGGACTGTAATTTGTGAGAGTATACAACTGTTAGGTTAATGATGACGATGATGGTAATAGTAATATAGTAATAGTAATAATAGTCTTTATTCATCTTTTAAATACATGAAAGGCATTACAATTGTTAAAATGGTTATGGCTGAAAGTTTACAATTCATAGAAATCCTAAGTGCTATATAAGAGTTAAGAAGTAAAAAAGGTTAAAATATATCAAATGGATGACATTATCTATTAATCTAATGCTAAATTGTATCTGAAATGTAACCTATTTACAAAACTGTTCTTCGACGCAGCCTCTGATTGTGTAAACCCTGCCAAGGCCTCTGCCTACTCTTATGTCTTAAATTATAGGACACTTTCTTTGTAACTGGTAATAAAGATCTTAGAGGATGATTTTCGTTAATTACAAGATATTTTACGGAATAACTTCCTGTCACATTTTTCCAGCAGCGTGTAATGAACGTTATACTGTATAATACTTAAATGTAAAAAAAATCCAAGTACATGTAAAAATGTCCCACATGAGTACAATCTCAGGTTACATTTATATGATAAATTTAGAACTGTCTGGTACAAAACTCCTGTTTTATAGGCCTTGTGTTTACATGGATCTATACCTACATGTATCTGGACTACTTTTAGACCACCTAACCATGCAAGTTTGAGACCTAAAGAAAAGCAGGTGCCCGTCTTGAATTAGTTCAGCACAGTGTAAAGACTTCAATCTGTTCTGCAATTCTTTTGTTCCAGTTAAAATTTGTCTTGTACCATATAAACTATAGCCTCAGTTTCAGCTCGCTTTCATCTTAATTTCTGTCACAGTGCTTTACTGATAATGCTAATGTTTACATGCAGTCAACTTCAGCCATGTAGTGTAGTCGTTTGTACACTAACTAAATTTTATAAACATCTTTCTTACCAATTCCCTGTTCATTTTGTTATGTAAATAGACCCAAAGCCTTTCTTTATTGTTTCTATATTTCACAGGTAATTACGGATCATATATATGAGTTGTTAACAACAACTGCAGATTTGAGGAAAATTCTCATTCCAGTAAGTTAAAATCTTATTGATTGATATATATTAGGCAAATAAATTATGTATTTTTCCAGAAATGAGCAAGGGAGGGATTGATTTATTATGGACTCTGTTCCTGAGAATGGCTTGTGATCTGAAATTGGCATTGCTGGTTTCAATTGAAGTCTGTTACTCCAGAGCTCTTGTGGCTACTTGATCTAAATGTACCACAGCCTACTTCTCCTGGGGATTATACCTACATGTACTTCATTTTGCTAACTTCTAGTAAATGTAGAGCAACTTAATTTAAAGACTCTGATGCCTTCTTTAAAAATTAACGAAACCTCAGTGTTAAAGGGGAACTGAAACCTAAAATCAACCCAATGTCTATTTAGAAACAATGTATTTGAAATAAATAGTTCCTGGTATTTTATTTTTCTGTGTTGCATGTGTAGGAAGAGAATATACGAAAACCTTCCTCACAGCCTCTGCTATACATGTACATGTATGTATTGACAGCTCAAGGCTTGTAATTTGTGATGTCAGATATGGAGAATAAATTAGTTCTGCCATGCTGTCCCCGACATTGAATAGTGGGACTGCAGGACTGATGGCTTCTAATTGCAGACCATTGTGTTTTCTTTTTGCTGGAAGTGTGGTCATTTTTCCTTGGTATATGTGACATACAATATGGGCAAATTTTCACTGAATTGAGCTGCCACACAATATAGATTTTTCAGCAGAAAATCGAACTGGGATACTAATTTTCTCCTCACAGATGTGCAACACAGAAAAATAAAATAGCAGAACTTATTTCTTTTGAATACATCTTTGTATAGACATTGGGTTAATTTTAGGGTTCAGCTCCCTTTAATATACAAAATTCAGCCACTTTCCTCAACAGCTTGATGCTAAGGACCATGAAGCCCAAGGGTTTTTCTTTATGAGTCAGGATGCTTTATATTCAAAGCAGCTCATGATCCTAATCCACGGCAGTGGTGTGGTTCGGGCTGGACAGTGGGCTAGAAGGTTAGATGTTATTTTTAGTGAATTATTATGTTAATGATGATGTCATGACATTGATGATCTGATGAAGTTGATTATGGTGATGTTACGTTGATGATGATGATGTTGTTGATGATGATGATGAAGTTGTTGTTGGTGGTGGTGGTGACGACGATGGTGACAATGACGGCAGTGGTGGTGGTGGCAGTGACGACCGTGGTGGTGACACCGGTGGCAGTGACGACGGTGGGAGTGACTACGGTGGTGGTGGTGGCGATGCCGACGATGGTGGTGGTGACAATACATACAGTGTACATACACTTTATTTATACTCTGATTTACAGAGTAGCTACAGAATAAGCTAATACCTCCAAGGTAAAAAAAGAAACTAATAAAACTAATGATCTAAATATGTAAATAACGTTAACAATGATGTATAATTATGGTTAGATTATATATCATAATAACGTTGAGATATGTATGACAATAATAACATTTTATAAGCAAGCAAGTGTTATATTTCCATATGATGGATCAGATTAAACACTAAACTCGAATTGAATCAACTGCATAAGATTTAATGGCCGCCCTGCTGCTCAACGATTTACACACGTGTTCTCACACTACTGCGCATGCGTAAGTAATAGTATACCGCTGACATACAGACACAACAATCCCTCTTTTTGCTAAACGTCATCCTAGTAAATGTAAAGTTAACGGTTCCATAAGTATAACTAAAATTAAAAAGCAAGTTCTGTTTTTTTCCTGGCAAGTCTTTGGCCACAAAGTTCTGTCCAATAAACTCAGTTGTTATGGACCAAACTAAAAGTACAATGTACAACTACTTGTGAGACATCTCGAAGTCTTTGAATCTTGCTGGTAGTCATGTTGTCCTTGTCGGCCTAACAACAGTATCTCTGCTAACTTCACCTGTAGAAAATCCTGTCTCATCCACCTTTTCTTGAGAAAGTTTCTCTTGGTTATCAGTCTCTAGTGGGGTACAGGTGGGTGGGACGTATTCAACACCTGTAGTACAATCACTTAAAACATAAGGCTCTGTAGCTGGTTTGTTATTAGCTACTGTCTCTCTTTCTAGAAATTTCTTGATGTGAATTGTGTTTCGCTTGTACATCACACCACTTGGTGACTCAATTACAACACTGTTTTCTGTCTTTGACACTACCTGGTATGGTTTTGGCTCAAAAGTTGGTGTCAACTTGTTTGTTGGCTTCTGCTTGAGTAGCACTGTGTCACCTGGTTTCACATCACTCTCACATGCTTTGCGCTTCCCATCACCATACAGTTTACCTCTCTCCTTTGCTTCACTGTCATGATCGCGTACTTCTTGGTCATCCACTGGGTGTTCCTCGATTCGTGGTAATTGAGTGCGAAGCTTTCGGTGAAATAACAGTTCTGCTGGGCTTACTCCTGTTGTGCTGTGAGGTGTAGTTCTGTACATCATTAAATAGGATGCTACATGTAGTTCTTCCTTCCAATCCTTCCTCTCTATCTGAGTGTGCAATCTCGATCCTCTTTAGCAAAGAACGATTTTGCCTCTCTACTTCGCCATTGGCCTGAGGCCAAAGAGGTGTGGTTCTCCTTTGCTTGATGTCTTCTCCTGTCAGGAAGTTCTTAAACTCTTCACTTGATAAACTGTGGTCCATTGTCAGTTGTGATGCTCACTGGTAGTCCATGTATTAGGAACATCTTCTTAAGGCTTGCAATGACTTTATCAGATGTTGTCGATTTCAAAACATCTACTTCAATATAAATTATCTACTGTAGTATAGTCTACCACTACAAAAAGATGGTCTCCTGATGGTAATGAGGGAGTCATCAGGTCTGCTGCAACATGTTGCCAAGGTCCTGTTGGAAGTTCTGTTGTCTTAACAGGTTCTGGAGGTTGTGGCATTCCAACTAATTGGCATGAACAACATGTTTTACAAAACTGTTCAGCTTCCTTATCAATCCCTGGCCACCATACTTTGGCTCTTAACCTACGTTTCATACACACGACGCCTGGATGGCCCTCATGAGCTAGATGTAAGACTGTTTCTCGAAAACGAGAGGGTACCACTATCCTTGTCCCTCGCAGCACTAGCTTGCCAATGACAGACAACTCATTTCTGACTAGGAGATACCTCTTGTTTTGGAGATCCTGCCACTGACCATTCTTAGCACATTTCCTCACATTAGTCAGTTCTTCATCTGTGGCAGATGCTTGTTCTATGTCATGAGTTGACATGGCTCTTGGAGTTGCATTTTGTGCAACGAACCTCACATAAGCTTCCGTTTCGAACTTCTGACTTTCCTCTTGCACATTAACTCTGGTAAGTCGTGACAATGGGTCTGCAATATTTTGCTTCCCTGGAATGTACCTTACAGTGAATCGGTACGGTTGGAGCCTCAGCACCCAACGCTAATTCTCGCACTGGGGTTGGATTTCTTAGAGTAGATAACCTCTAAAGGTTTGTGGTCAGTTAACAGTTCAAAGTCTGTCCCATACAAATACATATGGAATCTCTCACAGGCCCACAGACTATGCCTAAGGCTTCTTTTTCTGTTTGTGAGTAACGTCTTTCGACGTCTGTCAGACTTCTGCTAGCATAACAAATAACTCTCTCCCCATTCTGTTCCTGTGTCAAGGTGGCCCCAAGTCCCACTGGGCTAGCATCGGTTATGATGCATGTCTTTGCATCCAAGTAAAAAAAAAACAGTGTCTCTGTATTTGTTAACCTGCATTTCAGCTCATTGAATGATTGTTCCTGTTCTTTATCCCCAACAAATGGTACATCTCTCCTTGTCAGTTTCCTTAATGGCTCTGACACAGTTGCAAGGTCTGGGATAAATCTAGCACAAAAATTGACAAGACCAAGAAAACTCCGGGTCTCAGACGCTGACTCTGGTCTTCGTGCTTCCGTAATTGCTTCAATTTTGGTTTGTGTTGGCCCAATACCACGTGCTGATAGCAAATGACCCATAAACTCTAGCTCTGACATGTAGAGTTTACACTTTTATTTGTTTAGTGTCAAACCCTTTTCTTGGATCCTTTGGAGGACTTTCTCAAGTCGTCTATCGTGTTTTTCTTTTGTAGAAGCATGCACACTTAATATGTCATCATGGATGTTTCTCGTACCTTCACATCCTTCTAACGCTTGCTGAATTAGTCGCTGGTACATTTCTGGTGCACAGCTTACTCCAAACATCAGACGTTTATATCGGTACAGCCCTTTGTGAGTTAATTGTAAACGTTGTGATTGGCCTCGATTCTTCACTCAGTTCAACCTGGTGAAATGCCCACTTAATATCCAGCTTACTGAATATTGTGCTCTGGTTTAGGTCATGGAGTACTTCATCCACTGTTGGGATGGGGTGTCGTTCCCTGACGATAGCACTATTTGCTTGTCTCATGTCTACACAGAGGCGTATATCACCATTCGCTTTAGGTACAACCACAACAGGTGAAATCCAGGGTGTCGGTCCTTCTGCCTTCTCAATCACATCCAATTCCTCAAGTTCATTGAGTTTGTTCTCAAGTTTATCCCTTAGGCTAAAAGGAACACGACGCATAGGCTGTGCCACAGGTTTCACATTGTGGTCAATGGGTATATCCAACTGAAAGTTCTTCAGCTTTCCTAATCCCTCAAAACAGGATACAATATTTCCACTGACTCCTTCTTCAACAGTGTTCACACTTATTCCACTACCAAGTTTTAAGACATTAATTTTAGCTGTGTAGCTGTCTGCTTGCCTAGTAAAGCTTGACCTTTGCCCTCTATTACAGTAAACTCTGCCCGACTGATACAGTTCCTACAGTTACTGCTGCAACAAAACATCCAGCTACCTCTAATGGTTCACTACTTCCATAAGGATACAACTGTTTGTTCGATTTTGTGGAGGTACATCTCACTTTGTTTTGCTTTAACCCCTCCCACAGTTCACGGTCAATAACATTACAGCTTGCTCCTGAGTAAATAATCATTTCCACATTTGACATGCCCCCAATATCTACTAGTATCTTGGGTTGTTTATCATTTCCAATGGTAAAAGCATAGTCATCATCGAATTTATCCTGGGTATCAATCATGTGAACATTTGACTGTCCTCTCCCTCTTCGGTCATTAAAATATCGCTGACCTTGGGTTTGAGTCTCCTTAGTTTTACATCATCTTGAAAAGTGCCCAATCTTATGGCATTTATGACATTCTTTACTCCTAGCAGGACACCGTTCATCATGTTGTGTATGCCCAGTTTGATCACATCTATAACATTTCTTACTCACGGTTTGAGGTTTTCCAGCCCTGTGTTGCTGATGGCTAGGTCTTTGGTTGTCTTTTTGTTGCACCCTATTGACATCCGTTTTTTCAAAAGGATTTTCCATATTTCCTGCCTAGCTCTTGCCATAGACTGTAACTGATTCAAGGTTAGATCTCTGCCCTTTTCCAAGAGTTTCCTCCGCAGATTGCTTGACAAACATTTCTCAATTACTTGATCCCATATTTGTTCATCAATGTTAGCGCCAAACTCACAATAGTCAATAATCTGCTCTTTGCCGAAGTCTTGTAATAAATTGATCAATACTTTCCGTAGATAATTGACTCATATTTCTGAACAAATGCCTTTCATATGGGACATTGACTAATGTGGCGTGAAATACTGGTCTAACTGTTCCATCGCTACGCTAAATACAATGTACAGACATTTACATTGCATACAACATGTACATTGTATATGAGGGAATAACTGACATTGTCACAGATGCCATGCCACCTGGGAAGCTCACATAAACTATGCACAAACGAAAGGGAAAAAAACGTGTACACCGGCTGTATGTCAGATGGTACCTACACATACAAGAAAACATGTAACTAAAGGGTAGGTGGCAGGAGGGACCATGTCAATTATTCCAGCATTACTTGAATAAAAACTACGAGCAGAATTTGAGTACAATTTGAATACAATTTGATTACAGTAATGAATACAATGGGAATGGTGAAGTTATGATGAGGATGATTTTGATGATAATGATGGCAATTAATAGTGAATGTAAAGGCTGGTGTTGGTGTTATTCACAGGCATTACAAAAAAAAATGAGTTCAAACAATAACATAATTTGCTAAAGTGTAGTATAATTATTTATATAGTACCAATAATCAAACATAATTATACACTCCATACTTGCATCTAAATCTTCATACTATCTACCATTGATCTGCACTAACTATGGTAAATTGAATATTATTTTAATATATTTTGGCCCTAATGTGTGGAATTCTCTAGAATACTCACTGTAACTGTCATCTGACTAGGTTAGCTTTTTAGCTATTTCAGATGACATACATGTATAAGCACCCATAATGTAAGTTTTCCATTTCGTGCATAATTTGAAATGGTTAAATATAACTTATTCTGTGCTTGAATAAAGTTACTACTATTGTTGTTGTTAATCAAGACCTTCCCGACATGTATCTATAGAAATTAATGGTGCTCTATTTTACACAGTCTGATCATCAATGACTGTCTGGAAAGTGGAACAATGTTACCTTACATTAGCAGAGCAAGGAAAGTATGTATAACTGTGCATTGCAGTAAACTTTATTACCCATCCCAATAAAATATTTTGTTTACTATCAGTTGCCCCCTCTCTTGTGATGGTGGGTCAGTTTTCCTCCCTCCACAAAAACCAACATTCTAAATTCCAGTTCGATCTGTGGTTTAGCCAGGTCCTGGATTTGATCAGCCCCTATGGTTTCAGGTTCCATTAGAAATTCAGAGTGTTGTTTTTTTGTATTACAGTTTTTAATATTAATATGCATTATTATACAGACTCTAAAAAGTGTTTAACTTATTAATTGAAGGCTTTTGTTTGTTTGTTCTCTTTCAGGAAGGCTATGGCATTCTTGTAACAAATGGGAATCAGAATAATATTATGGAGCATGAGAAATATTTACCAATAAGGGTATGGTACTTTTCATTCGTATATTTATCATGATTTGTGATACGTATTTGGAAGAGATGTGGCCTAGGCTAGGGGGACTTCCTACATTGGCGATTTGTTGCTCCTTTTAGGGGATCAAGATTCTCATCACATTCCCTGTATCGTTTATGGTTCCTGTTCATAATGTAATGTTCATGTAATAGATTTCAGTACCTTAACAAAGGGTATATACATTTACAATTTAACTCTGACAGTGATGTGTCTTTGTTAGAAGGATGATGGTACATGTAGGTGTTAAATTTAGAATGATTTTTTATGATTTCATTGCAATTTTATTCATACCTTTTAGCAGTCTTAGTAAAAAAATCCAGTCAAGCTTGGTTAGTTTAACATCATAAATTGCAGTGTATGTCTGTGTGTGTGTGTGTGTGTTGGGGGGGGGGGGGGGGGGGGGGGATGTAGAAAAGGGAAGGGTCATAATTTTTTGATCCCCAAAGATGGAGTTGTAAAAAAAATAGGCCATTGAAATAAGGGGGTTATAGGGTGTAGGGGCAAAATAGGGCTGGCAGGGATGCACATAACATTTTATGATTATTGTTGGGAGAGGGTTAATATTTTTTTGTTGTTGACATTTTTGATTTCCTTCTCCGACCCTCTCCCCTTGCTAATTTATGACCAGTCCCTTAGTCTGATGAGTTAGTCAGAGTATTTGGCCATCCCTTCATGTAGGACGACAAGAATTACTACCAAATTGTAGTCTATTGTATTGTATTGTGTTGCGTTCTATTGTTGTATTTAATTATATTGTGTTGTATTCTATTGTATTTTTGGTAAAAATTCATGTCATCCTACATAAAGGGATTGCCGAGTATTTAATAATCAATTAGTGTCCCCTTCTTGTTGTGTTACAGGGTAGCAAGTCCCCAGAAGCACACTTTGTTTATGTCTGGGAGTATTTCATCCGTAGAGCTGCTGCAAAGGACATTGTAATAGTAGCACACAGTTATGGAGGAGTAGTGGTTGTCAATGGAGTAAGTGAAATAAATAATAATTATATAATACAAATAAAATATAAAATAAAAATGGCCATATCACCACAGTCTAATGGTGCTTTACATAATATTATCACTGACATATTGTCAGTTTTTTGGGCTGCTTACACCACTAATAGCTGCCATGCAGTTTAACAGTATTGAGCATGTGGTTAGTACAACAGGCACCTTTTTGAGTAGTACAACAGGTTCTTTCACGTCCCCTCCAAGTACTGATTAGAAGAACACATAGTAGGAGACAAGGCCAACAGCTTATATATGTCCCTGCCCAGGGATTCAGCTGGGAATCAAACCCCCGACCTCCCACACTCTAAAACATAGACTTTCTCAAAGTTCTTCTTAGCCCCCGCATGAAGGACTTTTTCCACTTGCAGCGCGCCAAATTTACCGATTGATTTTTCAACTGGAGGCATGGCTTATGGATTGTATGTTAACACGTCAAGTCAGTCGACCGTGGATGTGGTATTTACAATTTGAGTGTGTACTCATAAAGAGTTTGTCAAAGGCACAAAATATAAGCTTGCCCCTGAAACGTGTTTTCGCGCCAAAACATAATCGCCCGATTCAATTTCCTGCAAGTGAAACAAGTTGAACTTGCCTCTCACTTCGATTCTCGTGCTCGCTTTTTGACCCAGTAATCGCTTACCCAGTGACTAAGCGAGTTCGACTTGGAGCAAGTCTATCTAAAACAATGTTCTACCAACTGAGTGGTTAATATACTTTATTTGAGTGTCAAACTTATTTAGCATGGTATTGCTTATTGGGGGCATGTTTTTAACAAACTCTATCCACTGAGGTGATCACTGCTAGAGATTTGTTTTATTCTCAGTTGGGGGGGGGGGGGGGGGGCTGCAATTTAATGTCCTAATCTGAGAAGACACATTTTTTTGTGTTCAAATAGTGATTATATTAGTAAGTGTATTTCCTTTATCTAGATGAGGGTGTGCAAAGATGCCATGGATCATGTCACGGCTGTTGCCTTCACAGACTCAGTACACAGTCTACCACACCATGGGGCTGACAAGAATCTCAGATCATGGTTCAAAAAGGTATCATGACATTATAACAACAAGATTGTTTCATTTCTTCAATGTAGACAACAGGAGCATCTTAAGAATGCACAGTTTCGTTGGCTAAAAAGTTTCAGCTCAGCATGCATTGTTTTTATGAAATATAATGTACATGTACATGTTGTGGTTCAAAAAATGTTTTAGCCAGTTCTAAACTTTTACACCAGTTTAATTTTTTTAAACCAGTTCATTTTTGTAAATCTGGTTTATTTTTAAGATTCTAAAAGGGAAGTTCTGTTAACTGATGTTAGGGTTATTTTAAATGTTGGATTTGGGTGTAGAATAGTTCACATGATTATTGAAGGAGGATTATAGTCTGTGTTAGTGATTTAGCCCTGAACATCCTAAATTGGTGACTACATGTAGCTATAAACACCCTAAATTAGTGAGCACCCGTTGTTGATGGTTAGGTTGTTTTTAAATGTTGGGGTAGGGTTTGTATTAGTTCACAGGACCATTGAAGAAGCATATTTTTTCTGTGTTGTTCAGTGATCTAAATTTAGTGACTATAGCTCTAAAAACCCTAAATTAGTGACACCCATTGTTGAAGGTTTAAGTTTGTTTTTAAATGTAGGGGTAGGGTTTGGATTAGTTAACAGGACTATTGAAGAATCATTATTTATCTGTGTTCAGTGATCTAAATTTAGTGACTATAGCTCTGAAAACCCTAACTTAGTGAGCACCCTTTGTTGATGGTTAGGGTGTTTTTAAATGTAGGGGTATGGTTTGTATTTAAGTTCACAGGACCATTGAAGAAGCACATACAGTGCTTGGGTAGGGTATTCTGCAGTTGCCCCAATAAGCCTTTTGTTACTCTTTCAGTGATTTTATCGTACTTAAGACTTAATGAAAAATAAGTCTTGTGCAGGTAAATAATCGTGTAGTCATGTGTACAGTTCACTCATGTTTTGTTCACGTAATTATACAGACAATTGCGAAAATCTGTAAGATCCACAAGTTGTTATCAATGTTA
The DNA here is from genome assembly GCA_030867875.1 of Actinernus sp. WN-2022. Taxonomy (NCBI): domain Eukaryota; kingdom Metazoa; phylum Cnidaria; class Anthozoa; order Actiniaria; family Actinernidae; genus Actinernus; species Actinernus sp. WN-2022. The sequence goes on from JAOWCC010000019.1 coordinate 23,928,700, forward strand.
GGGACAATGGTATTTGCCAGTGAACTGATTTTACTATGCTTTTAATCGGATATTGTTGGGCATGAGAACGGTTATGTTAAACCATACTGACACTGACAGCTGATAACTTTTTGAGTTTTATACATGTAATACCTGCCTGAGAATGATTTTATTCGCAGCCATTTTGGAAGTTTTTCTTTTCCTCCCTGCACTTTATAATTATATAGATCTAAAGCAATCCTTCCTACACAACTTCTTTGCTGTCAGGTTATTTATAGAAGCTGATTTATAAACTTACTTCCATAATTTTCTTGTCAAATCAGAGATTCTCTTTCATCGCTTTTGACAGATATGGCTTCACTCTTCCATAGAAACTTTGTTTTAAATATAAAGTGAGAGTGGAAATCCTATTATCTGGTTTTCTTTTAGTTTGGTTTTAACTCTCTAAAAGTCGGTTTGGTTCAGAGTTTCCCCGCTTCTAATCGTGCAACTCAACAAAGTTTTCCAAGTCCGACTTTGTTAGTAGTACACATGCGTAAATATAATTAAATGTGAAAATTAGTTACTAGTCCTCTCTCGGTTAAGAAAAGCTATTTTATTCCAAAAACGTGACTGGAACTCCAACGCAAGTCTCTGTGGCGCAGTTGGTAAAGCTCTGTTCTTCCAAGGCATTCTTCCAAGCGAAGGGTTTGCAGGTTCGAGTCCCACTACCGGCGGTGAACGGAAAAGTGAAAAAAATTAAGTAGTAATGATGTGTAATTAATGAGTGAACAAGAGCCCATCTGGGCTTTCACTCGGGCCACATGAGATTGAAGATGAAATACACTTTCATTTGAAATCCTTTTAGTAATAACCGAAGGGAAGAATTATTAGCTGAATTTAGCAGTCTTTAGGAGTGGCCGGTAGCGCGGTGACATGCATTCTCTGCTCCCCTAGTATATATATTTCTCGTGTATGCAAATTAAAGAAGTTGACCTCTACTTATTCATGTACCGCACGCTTACATGAGTGTCTCAAATATATGTTTATATTTGTCCCATATTATAAGTTGTATTCCTGTCCACCTATGATGGAGCTATCAAATGATATATTTCTCTACTGTTCATTCTACCCTGCGGCTCTTTATCGCAGCTCGCGTCCATATCAGGTATTTATTAACTGAAATGCCTGTTGGTTATATACCCTCATTCCCAAAACTGATCTGCTCATTATATTACAGAACTATAAAGGGAACTGTTGGAAGCCTTTAATTTCTCGAACCAAAACCTCGGCCGTGAGAGGATTCTTGTTTAAGTTGATATTGCTTCGCTCATCATAAATTATTCTGTTCTCCGGGGTATTTCTGACAGCCAAAAACACGCTCAAAATTATTTTAGTGCATGTTGGCCTACAGATCACGGTGTTTGAGCTGGTATGTATTATGACCGAGAGGCATAAAACCTACGAAATGTACCTCAAACAAGAATACCGTCCGATGGCAAAATCTATCAGCGCCACGAGGTCAACAAATCGACAAAGAAATGCATATCTATATAAACACGCAATGATTTCAACCTCACCGTACCTTAATTCATGACCTGACAAGACACTGTTCAGTTTCACTTTCACTCTCAGCTTTGCTCTTGAGTTTGAGTTCCGCTTTGTTAAAGACTTCTTATTCAGTTGTATGGTATTGTGCAGTATATTTGAGTATACCAATCCACAGAGATTCCAATAACAAAGCCGTGGCGAAAGAGAAGCTTAAACGAGAAATATTTTGTCCTCCTAGAAAAACACAACATATTGCCATTTCTATCGAAGAAGCCTTGGTTTCAGCAGAAAGGAAAACGCTAAATTCCAATTCGATATGTGTGGATCTTTGAGTCCTTCAGGTCCGGCGTCGTGTCGTACATCTATATAAAATCACAGGCCATCTGGGTAAAAAACGCGGTCCTTCGGCTCCGACAAGAGCGCCAGTTGCAATATCCTGAGCCTGTTGGAAGGCTTTCACACGAGTGAAGTTAAATAAAACATTAAACTGCTTACATTTGAGAGATGGGACTCCAAATTTGAGAGAGATTTGCTCGCGGATCCACCATTTTGATTTACTGTATTAAATTATGTAAATAAATTAACCTCTGGCGAGTGTTACGTGACCAGCACAGTGCGATCTGATTGGTGTGAATTTGACCTTTAACGCATGCGCTGAACGCTTGCTACACTGAATAAAAAAAACGACTTGCATTTTAAGACTCGGTGCTGCCACAAGCAGCCCGAGTAATTACGAAGTTGGTTGTGGAGGATAGAGAAGGGAAAAGGAGTTGGGGAGGGGGAACGGTGAGTACTGTAGAGAGGGAGGGGAAAGTGGTCGAAATTATTTTTTCTCAGGGTAGGGGTGAGTGAAATTTTTTTTTTAATCCCCCCCCCCCCCCCCCCCAAAAATAAAAATAATAAACCCCCTTTTTTTATGAATCCCAAAAAATTGAAAAACTATTTTTAGAATCTTGGAAATAAAACAATTTTGAACTGGTTTAAAAAAATTTAAGCAAAATTGTTTTTAAGCTACAACATACACTTGAGCATGAGAAACCAAAGATCGAAACCTCACCAATATGCAAGGTTTGGCATTAAAGTGCCCCTAATCCCTTTTTGCAAGTTTTAGTTAACTTCTGCAAATATTTTTTTTGTTTACAGAGAATACTCTGTTTTATGCTTGTTTTAAATGGTGAAAATTTGATCTTTCCTGACCCATGAGGGTGACGTCATCTAACCTGAGTATCAGGCCCTTCCCCTCCCTTCCCCCCCCCCCAAAAAAAAAAGAAAGAAAAGGGAGGAGAAGGGCCTGATACAAATACTGGTCGAGACGCATGTAAAACGACCGAATTTCGGTCATCACTCCTAATTGGTCGAAAGACAATGATAGTCTAAATGCACTGTCCTGATTGGTGTTGCTAATCCTGAATCAGCTTCCGGTCATTTTCCAAAAACAGTGATTGTAAATTTGAAACGGTGATACAACATTCACTTGAACATTTTCCTGTAAAATCTCTGAAGCCAGAGCAGAGGGTTTGCATAAGGTGACTGATCTGTCTGAACGAAAGCGTCCTTGCAATTCTTCCCACGGGCTATGAAAAAAGCCTAATTTATCAACTTCTGCCGAAAGTTTGCAAGAAGTTTTTCGAAGGCCACCACGACATAGTTGTTAGTCCCTTGGACTACATAAGGAAGCAACAGGTTAATAATTTTTGAACAAGGCCAAAACTAGTCTACAAGCTGCAGCGATCGGCGAGTCCGGAGAGAAAGACAGGGAAATTTTAAAATCATCTATGCATGGAAGTGCTGAACAATGGCTAAGCGAAAGATGGTTAAAATGTTTAAAATGTGGTGCATTGCACAAAGCCAAAATTCTTGTGGTTGACGAAGTCCATACTGTGGATACATGGTAAGTATGAGTCTAGTATGTATTTTGGAATAGAAATGATGTTTTAAGTGGACATGATACTACGAGGGTCGAATGTGTGAAAAGTTTTTCATGTTTACTTGCGGCTAATCTCGAAAGCACATACATGATTCGGTTGACATGATTGTGACAGGCGACGTGATAAGGGGCGGAAGGTGTCTCGAATAGTATTTGTATCAGCCGTTCTTTTCCCCCTCTCGCGCGTTGATTTTTCTTTCTTTTTCTCGGGGGAAAAGGTAAGCCTGATACACAGGTTAGACGTCATCAGGAGCCCATTACTGCTACGTCATCCAATTTATTCGACTTTGAAATACTTAGCATTTTGTCTAAAATGACTTTTTTCTTTACTAACAACTCTCAGACTGTATATTCTCTCTCTCTATATATATATATATACAGTCAATTGCAGCAACGTTGTCCTACAATAAAATTATCATCTGTAAGTACAAATCATATTCAATGCCAATAAAAAATTAATATACATGACATTACGGGATGACCCAAGAGGTATCTGAAGAATGCATTTCAGACTTGATTGCACAATGGGAAACATATCTACATGTATAATATGTATTTGTAGATTAAATACCTAATGTATGCCAATATATGCCAATTATTATATATTTATATTTCACAATGTGCAATTCCGCTAGAAATGCATTATTCAGATGCCTCTTGGGTCAGGCCTATTGAAAAAATATTTTTGAAGACATCCCATAATGTCATGTATATTTTATTGGCATTAAATATGATTTGTACTTACAGATGGTATGTGTATATTGTAGTATATTGTGGGACAACGTTTCTGCAATTGACTGTATATACATGTATATATATAAAATTGAATAGAAAAATGTGAACAAGAGCAACTCAGGACTGTTATTAAAAATTTACTAAAACGTTTCGGCCTTCATCAGTTAAAAAGGTTAAAAACTGATGAAGGCTGAAGACCGAAACGTTTTAGCAATTTTTAATAACAGTCCTGAGTTGCTCTTGTTCATTTTTTTCTATTCAATTTTATAACAATTACTGTGGACAAGAACTTGGAATCAATTTTATTGATCCTCTTGGCTGGACTAGCTGTTGGCCTGAAGAGCCACATACTGTATATATATACAGCGAAGTGCAAAAACTTTGACCCCCCACACCTCAACTATATAACTATATCGGGTGCATTATGGGTAGGAGTAAAGTCATTAAAATGCAACTACAGCCGATATCCGCACGTTTGCAAATCGTCATAGCGAAGACTTATGCAGTTGATTTAAAGTTCAAGATTTCATCTAGAATACAACATTTTTACTCGGGACAGGCAGGACAGCTTAAATAAACCTGAGTATTTAAATGCACTCTATATATTATTTACTGTTAGATCGAATATTTGCAAAACAGAACATATCCCTGGTCGGCGGAAAGAGAACGGGAAATGATCATGCCGAAGTTTCAGGTTTGAAGCGTGAATTCAGAGCTATTTGTGAAGCTGTTAGGATATCTTCTGATGACCTAAAATATCGAGATAACCCATGAAGAGGAGACATGATTACACCTGATCTGTGGGTTCAGGGCCAATATCAATTCGTTTGAAACGTTGACATTCTACATTTGTTGTCAGTGATTCTAACCAAAACTGAGAGTGATGAAAAAATTCAGCTCGATATCAGCGCAGGTATTCCGTTCTCTGTCTTCTACTTCTGTGAAGACTGAACTGATCAGTGTTATTAGACTGATATAACGTTTCAAAGAGCAGAATGAAATGATTCATATGTACTGACCGGAGCTGACTAACTATAAGCACAGACTGCACAAGAGCCTGGCTTATAGTTGGAAAACGTATCGACAAAGCAAAATAAACACTTTATAGTGTAACGCAAGGAAACCTCTTACAGTTTGAACATCGAATCGTTTTATTTAACTGTTTTGTAATGTTTATTTTTAGCTGATCCCGATGAGACGAAATTCACAATCTGATAAAAAACTGATGTTGTTTGGAGCTGCAATATAATTACAAAATGAAACTTCGAAAATTATATATTCAAAAAGTTTGTCGCGTCTCGTTATCTACGAAATTAGGAAACTAGGATTCACAATAAAGTGATGTTGTTAAATGGGACCATAGCTGCTAACCTTTTGGTTTAATGATGAAGCTAAATAAACAGTTTCGTCACAATTATGAGATTTAAATAGCATACAAAATACATTTTAAGAATGAAAGAAAACTGTGCAACAATAATAAGAACATTCAGCGATGCGAATCCAAGAATTATCGAACGTACCTTTCATAAAAGCTTTTACTAAAAAAATATACCATAAAAACAGGATCCCTCCGAACCTTGAATAAAACTGGATAAGAGAATTTCAAGAGGAATAACTAAGAGTTTATTAGAATTTTTTAGAATCGTTTAATACCATAAAATATGGCAATGATATGGGATACGTTAATTTCTATCCGTTTCTTAATCAAAATAATTAAATGTTTTATGAATTTGTTGTCAATAAATTTATGAAATTGTGTAAACCTTTAAGCTATTTTAATCTCTTCAATTTTCCGCGAAACAGTTTCAAAAATAGCGTTGAATTCTTGCTTCACAGATGAAGTTCCGTCCGCGTTACGTTCTGCTAACGTAAACATTAATTTATAATATAAAATCAGGAAAAATATTTCTCCAAACAGAAAATAGAGAGTACATTTACTTTACTTTAAACGTTCCTGTCTGTTCCGAGTAAAAGTGTTCTAGAAAAATTGTTGAAATTTAAATCAACTACACAAGTCTTCGCTGTGATGATTTGCAAACGCGTGCGGATATTTGGCTGTGGTTGCATTTTAATGAACTTACTCCTACCCATAATGCACCTGATATATTGATATAGTTGAGGAGCGGGGGGTCAAAGTTTTTGCACTTCGCTGTATATATATATATAATATGTTGTCATAATAGAAAGGTGCCATGGGGAATAATGCATTATTAGTAAATGTTTCATGAAAGAGTGTCAACACCATGAACGGCAAAGGAATGCAGTGAGGTGTTAATTATGTATTGTTAAAACTCTTGATTTCATTGGTTTAAACATAAAAATTGTCCAAAAAGTTATTATATAAAGAGAGAAGTATCATTTTCTCTTGATTGTATTAAAGTTTGATGAAATGATTTACATGATGGTTCCATATATGTCGTAACTTTTATAAAGGAAATCGTATGTGAGGAACCTTATCAAATGTGCCAGTTTCGTAGCTTTTGTGTTTGGCAATTCATATTGGTTGGAAAAGGATTTCTTCATTGAAAAATGGAACGAAACAAGCACTTTCTACAAACTTTATTTCAGAATATTCATCCCTATCGCCCAGTGTATCTATATTCTACAACACACGAGAATGTGAGGAAGGCTCATTGCTGCAGAACAGTGGATTCTGCTATAGTTCTCATGCGAATCATTACAAGTTTAATGAGATGTCACCTCGGAAGTCGACCCAGACTTTTTCTTACCCGGTCATGGGTCAAATTTTCATGATTTCAAACAAGCATACATGTAGAACATAGAGTATTTTCTGTAAACCAAAATTTTTTTCACAGAAGTATTGAAAACCTTTCCAGGGTTCACACTAGCAACACAAGCATAAGCACAAGCAACTGATGCAGATGCATTATTTCATGGTTTTCTATGAAATAACGGTGGGTGTAAAGTACAGGTCAGGTTACAGGTCAGGTCACAAGTCAGGTTACTTCTTGTTTGCCTGTGAACCCTAGCTCTAGGTGAGTGAGAACCCGTTGTTTACCTGTGAACTCGTCCGATGGTTAGGATTAGGTTTGTGGTTAGGGTTAGGATTTGTCTTAAAATTAACAACCTGACCTGTGACATGTACTTTACACCCGCCGATGGAATACAGGCGAATTATTATTTCACAAGAAATTTGTATTATTTGGTATACAACAAGCCTTTTGGCTCCATTAGAAAACCACGAAATAAATAACAAGTTACAGGGAGATTAATCACAAAAACAAAGCAACTTACTGGCCAATAGACTAGACTGCGAAATTTCAAACTGAATGGGTATTGTAAAGATTCACACTTTTCAGCAGGAAGTTTTTGGCCAAGTTTTTAGACTTTTTGGACCATATATTTCATGATATTGAAGAATAGTATTTTGTCTATTTGCAGCACACCAGGAATTGGGTGTCAGCAAATGACCCTCTGGATACACCAATCTCATCCATGTATGGTGCAGATGACTGTGATATGGTGTCAGCAGGTGGGACATAAGTTAAAGGGATCAAGTTTCTTTAAAACAAAACTACAAATTAAAATAACACCCTGATCAAGATAGAAGAGAACTACTGCATGGAAATGTCCTGATACATGTAATTGCATTTAAAACTTTTTCAATAGAGGATGGTGAAGATCAAAGTGGATTTCAAAAGCTCATTCTATTTTAAACTTAATTTCGGTTTCAAGTTGCTCTAAATTTCTCTTAAAAGTAGTACTTTTCATCCACTCGAATCTTTGCCGTCCTTCATCAAAATTGTCTCAAATGTTCTTCACTGTACCGGGAAAGCATACTCTGCTATTGGATATGAGTATAGTTAATATTTTTGTCTTTCACGATGAAAAAGTTTATCATTTGGGGGTTGCAGACCGTAATATATTTTCCTGCACTACACAGAAACAAGCCTGTGATTGGGTAAGCTGAGCCCTTAAAAATAAAATTGTTTTACTTTTAATTAGATTGAGATTTCTTTTATTTCACACATTTTACAGAAGAAGTAAGTTGATGAAAGTAAATCGCTAATCTGCTATTTCAGAGTTCCACAACTACTAACCTCCCAGTTAGCTTAGTGGTTATAAGCTCCAGTCTGTCGTGCGGGAGGTCGCAGGTTCAAACCCTGGCCGCACCAACACTCAGGGTCTTAAAATAACTAAAAGGTGCTGCCTTTGTGAAACAATCTCGTTCTCAAACTGCAAAATGTTAGACCTTCACGTCTTCTCGGATAAGGACTTAAAATTGTAGGTCCTACGTCGGTCTCAAGTTTATCAGTCTCGCCAGACTCTCACAAGTTACCAATGTTAAAGAAAGTTGCTTTACTTTACTTACTTTACTTTTACTAAAGTAACACAATGTTTATAGCTCTGTGGAGCAATGGGGGAAATGGTTGTTTAGGTCTTTTTAACCACTTTACTGTATATTGATGTTAAAACTCGTTGTCTTTCATTTTTTATCATTAGGAACAGCACAGCATGTCTGGACATCTCATTATGCCCGTGAATCAGTTTTCAAGTTCTTCAGTGAGAGGTTAAACCACAAGAAGGAGAATAAACAGCTAAAAAAAGACAAAAAGAAAGTCAAGACAACTGAACAAGAACCAGAGCACCATACAGAAAAGGTAGTTCACATACAGGCTGAATCGAGCACAGAAATAGCTGATACAGAAAAAGACTTTAAAGATGACCCAACAGCAGAGAATCAAGGTACGAAGATGGAGCACATTGAAACTACTGAACAAGAACGCAAGGAAGTAACAACATCATCTGAAACAAAGGTTAGGTGTCAGCAGTTCATAATTAGACTGACAATGCATAACCAGTTAAGTATCTATTGACTGAGTGGGAGGGCCAGAAAGGAATTCAAAATAATTGCCTCAGGCACCGGGGCCACTTATATAGACATAGTCTGCTAGTGGCTCTTGATCTTATGGGTGTTTTTGCTAATTTGTTTTTGGATTGGGCTACCTGTGGCATGCGGTCAAAATGGGGCAAGGAGGAAAGGGAAGGAGGGGAAGGGGTGAAAAGGAAATAAGAGTTCCTATTTCCTTTTCTCCCCTTCACCTTCCCCTCACCTCTCATTCCCTAAGACTTTTCTCCTCGCCCCATTTTGACCGCATGCCACAGGTAGCCCAATCCAAAAACAAATTAGCAAAAAAACACCCATGAGCCGCTACCAGGCTAATATAGACAATGAGAACTAAACACATTTAATGAAAATAAAGCTTTCCAACTTACAGATCTTAGCATTTCCACACAATTTTCTTCATTCAAATGACTTTGACTTCAGAACTAGTCCACCAAATTTGCATTTTACCGGATCAGCAAGTTGAAATGCTATTGACAGTCTTGTAATCGACACTGATTGGCTCAAATAACCATATGTAGGAATGCTTTGTTTTCATTCTGCAATGTGATTGGTTCTCGTTGACATTCTAAGTGGCCCCATTCTGTAATGTGATTGGTTCTCATTGTCTAAGGTGCCCATTCTGTAATGTGATTGGTTCTCATTGTCTAAGTGGCCCCATTCTGTAACGTGAATGGTTCTCATTGTCTAAGTGGCTCCATTCTGTAACGTGAATGGTTCTCATTGTCTAAGTGGCTCCATTCTGTAACATGATTGGTTCTCATTGTCTAAGTGGCTCCATTCTGTAATGTGATTGGTTCTCGTTGTCCAAGTGGCCCCATTCTGTAATGTGATTGGTTCTCATTGTCTAAGTGGCCCCATTCTGTAATGTGATTGGTTCTCATTGTCTAAGTGGCCCCATTCTGTAATGTGATTGGTTCTCATTGTCACATACAGGCTGAATCGAACTCAGAAATAGCTGATACAGGAAAAGGAAAAGACTTAAAAGATGACCCAACAGCAGAGAATCAAGGTACGAAGATGGAGCACATTGAAGCTACTGAACAAGAACGCAAGGAAGTAACAACATCATCTGAAACAAAGGTTAGGTGTCAGCAGTTCATAATTAGACTGACAATGCATAACCAGTTAAGTATCTATTGACTGAGTGGGAGGGCCAGAAAGGAATTCAAAATAATTGCCTCAGGCACCGGGGCCACTTATATAGACATAGTCTGCTGGTGGCTCTTGATCTTATGGGTGTTTTTTGCTAATTTGGTTTCGGATTGGGCTACCTGTGGTGCACGGTCAAAATGGGAAGGAGGAAAAAATACGACATGGGTAGTGTGCTTGGACCTCTCCTTCCCTTTTCTCCTTGCCCCATTTTTACCATGCACCACAGGTAGCCCAATCCGAAAACAAATTAGCAAACAAAAACCCATAAGAGCCACTACCAGGCTAATATAGACAATGAGAACTAAACACATTTAATGAAAATAAAGCTTTCCAACTTACAGATCTTAGCATTTCCACACAATTTTCTTCATTCAAATGACTTTGACTTCAGAACTAGTCCACCAAATTTGCATTTTACCGGATCAGCAAGTTGAAATGCTATTGACAGTCTTGTAATCGACACTGATTGGCTCAAATAACCATATGTAGGAATGCTTTGTTTTCATTCTGCAATGTGATTGGTTCTCGTTGTCTTAGTGGCCCCATTCTGTAATGTGATTGGTTCTCATTGTCTAAGTGGCCCCATTCTGTAATGTGATTGGTTCTCGTCAGATACAGGCTGAATCGAGCACAGAAATAGCTGATACAGAAAAAGGAAAAGACTTAAAAGTTGACCCAACAGCAGAGAATGAAGGTACAAAAATGGAGCACACTGAAGCTACTGAACAAGAAAGCAAGGAAGTAACAGCATCTGAAATAAAGGTAAGATGCCAGCAGTTCATAATTAGACTGACAATGCATAATCAATAAGAGGCCCTGAGTGGCCTTAACTCGGGCCATCTATAGCATGTACTGCATGGAGTGCTAGCATAATTTTGTGTCAACATGGTTTGGCTAGAGTAGCCAGAAAATTGGTTCCCTACTGATGCTCTTGTCTGTTAAATGTCAATGTGCAAGTGCCCCACGTATTCCGGCGGGGGGGGGGGGGGGGGGGGGGGGGGGGGGGGGGGGGGGGGGTTAGGTTAGGGTATGCCTGGGGATGCCTGGGGGTGGGGTGGTTGGGGTTGGAAATGATAGAGCAGCCATAATACACACACAACACACACATACATACATACTGTGCATGTACATTTCAACCACAATTTCCCTTAATTCTGTAGTTTAATATTACTTTCTTTTCAATATTATTGTTCCTTGAGGATCGTTAGAATTACAAAAAAAACTTGGTATGGGTGTTGTTGATTGAAATGCAATGGTTATTTGAGTAGTCTGCATGATATTGAGTCTCTCAAATTTGATGCATTGTAATTATATCAGGTGCAGTACAACTATGAGAAATCAAGCAATTTAGAACCACAAATTCCACATACATGTAATGTGGCTATTCATTGTGAATAGTTAGGTAATGTCATTCTACATGTGAAATAAAGTCATCTATTTGTAATTCTCAATTATTAACAAACCAGTGGAGACGGCTGACATTCAGGCTAAATTCTCAATACAATATTTTTGATTGAGGTCGTAAACTACAGACCACCATTTTCTAGTATTAGTGAGCTGCCACTGTGCTAGTGCTCATTGTCTACATCTTGAAGGAGACTGAAACTTATAATGGCAGGCCACAAATAAAGAAATAAACAACAACAACAATTACATTTATTTTCTCATAAGATGATGGAAATGTTTACGAGTAATAAGGCATAATAAGAAATACGATGATGAGAAGGTAGGTCCTTAAGGTAACCTTAGGGTTATCTTAAGCCAGGACCAGCTCAGATGGAAAACACTGAAACAAGATTAGCTTGCATGGATATATTATGGTACCAAGAAAGGGGAAGGGAAAGAAAGAGTGCCACTTGCATGTAAGTATACTCTCAGTTCTGGACCAAATTTAGTTATGTTATGTTATATGTTATAAACTTGCAATAATGATAAATACACTACTCTATACATAATATCATTATGTCAGTTCTAAAAAAAAAAACATTAAATACACTGTAGAATGCCTAAACCAAGAGATAATAATCAAATACAAAGAGCTACAGGCCAGATGTAAATAGACCCGAGAAATAGAACAACAATAACACCCCTGGTGCAAAACCTGGACAGGATCCTATTCAGGATCCTAGAGGATCCTATTCAGGATCCTACATAGGATCCTGTACAAGATCTTAAATAGGATCCTACAGGATCCTGTAGGATCCTGTAGGATCCTTGCAAGATCCTGTACAGGATCCTACAGGGTCTTGTACAGGATCCTACAGGATCCTAACAGGATCCTAACAGGATCCTGTGAAGGATCCTGGACCTTCCTGTAGGATCCTGGACCATTCCTGCAGGATCCTGGACCATTCCTGTAGGATCCTGGGCTATTCCTGTAGGATCCTGGGCTATTCCTATAGGATCCTGGGCTTATTCCCTGTAGGATCCTGGGCTATTCCTGTAGGATCCTTACACCCAAATTGTACCATACATGTAGTTGTCATATAAACATGAAAATAACACAGTAATTGTTTTAAACTCTATGTATAGTTTAATAGAAACATGCATGTAAGTGAGTTACATGTATCATTACAATCACCAGACAGTAAAATACTCCTATTTCTATAAATAAGTTAAAACTATTCATTTACAAACTGTACATGTACGTGTAGTTCAACTTAATACATGAATATACAATGCACATGTAGTCCAATTCAAAAATGTCATATTCTACTAGTCTAAGAGTCTTAATGGTCTGACTATTTACTAATCAAAGTTAATGTCACCTAAATTTGAGGGTAAGACCTCATCTCTAAAAATCTTACATTTTATTGGACTCCCTTTGGGCCACACTATAAGTTATTGCTTAGTGAATCAAAATTACAGAGTTGAGACTTAATATGTAACAAAATTAACTGCATCTCATGGAAAATGTAGGAATTCCATCACCTTAACTGGGCTTCAGTGACTTCTGAGATGAAATTTGAGCTTTTGAATGACTAGATAGATTCTTAAAACGATAAAATTATGCTCAAATTGCTGTCAAAAATAAATTAAAACTGATCGATTTATAATACCTGCATAAGTACAGACTTCTATTGGTTTTATGTGAAAAATAATATGTATACTAAAGGTTAGAGTTTAAAGGGGTTGTGTCATGGTGGTCATGAGAGGCATTTGTAATGATCTCCTTTTTTTGTGAAAAATATTAGATTTTGGAGAAAATCTAAAAACCACTGAATGTACTTGGAATGCACAGTTATTTTCAGCGATTTTGAAATGAACTGAGAAACCTTGCACATAGATGTATGTGGAGTGGTTAAAATGAAAGCAAAAGTGACAAACAAATTGTATGTAAAGAGAATGACTATATACAGGTGTAACACCTTAACATAGCCCCTTTAAAACCTAGCTTACATGTAGGTTTCGGCAAAAAGTAACAGAGTTAATAATGAATGTTCCATGCCATTCTAACTTTTTAACTTTTAGTTTATTACGTCATATAGCTATAGGTTTTACAAACTACATGTATACAGTTTTAATAACAAATGATTCTGATCTTCACTCACTACTTGGCAGGGTGATGATTTCAAGAATTAACCCTTTAGCCCCAAGGGTGATCAAAGGGAAGCAGGCAGATCATGAGTATTTGGAGTTGATCAAAATGTATCCAAATGTATAGAGAAAAGAATTTGGATGTCACTTTTGGGGCTGAAAGGGTTAAAAACTTTGGTCCTTCATCTTTAATCCAAAGCCTGTAACAACAATTAACCACAATAAGAATTACGATTTTAGATGAGTACTGTGGTGTATAAATGAAGTCCCGTGCGGTTTGCCAACCGGAAACTGACAAATATTTTTCTACATCCCACTTCTGTTTCTACCAAAATGACTTCGGTTTTGTGGGTGATTGTGTTGAATAGGGTAATATATTGAGAAGCACTCCAACATCAAACATTTTAGAATGATAAAATTCGAAAAGGGATTAACAAGACATGATCATGTGAATCTCAATGAAGCTAATTCAGCTAAGTCCATCTCAACTCTTGAAGAAATTTCAATTGCAATCATAAACTACACTTGAGCTCTTGAAGCTTTCTGACAAAAATAGTTTCTTCAAACATATCTTGGAATATATTCAAGTACACTAACTACAGGGCTCCAACTATTATAGGCTATAGATACTAGATAGCATTAACTTTCAGTGTGTTCGGTTCGTTAATTTGTTCATGTTGCTCATAAACTTCCGCTCACCTAGTACTGCACAGATTTCTTCAGGAATTCATCTTAGTCTCTTTCCAGAACTGAAACTGCCTCTCACTTGGAGCAGTTATTATTATCTTTCATCTGGTGAATATTGGCATTGAAATGCTGTTGAAATGACCTTCTATTAAAGCGAGTTTAAAACTCCAGCAACAAAATGGCCTCTTGCTATTTGAAATGTGCAACTGTTACCAAATATGGGTATAGACTTGGTTCTAGGCCACTCGGTTGAAGCACAGGCAGCCCAAGCCAAAATATTTATAGAATTGCCTCAAACCAAAATTAAACACAACAGTGATGAACAGGAACAACTTCTTAACACACAGGTAATATTTCATGACTTTTTTTCTTGTTTTACTACAGTTTCAGATTTTTTCTAAAAAAATCCCATACATTCCTAAATCAATAGCTTGGACTGCCTGTGGTTAAAATGGAACTTTGTGTCTTCCATGTTTATATTCGAATTTATCAATGAAAGCACACTTTTAAGGGGCTGGATGAAAATATTTTGCTTAATTAAACAATGGGAATTTTCTTTTTGGACAAGCCAGCCAAATTGGTGAGTAATATCATAATCTTTAGGTTAAAACAACCAGGAGAAGATTGTTAATGTTAGAGTTTTTTTATTCTCTCACTAACAAATAACATCAGGAACTGGTCATTAATTATAGGGGGAGGGGGGCTGGATGGTGGAAAAAGGAGATGGGTCCCCAATTTTCATGCAGGGTGGGGGGGGGGGGTCATCAAAAATTGAGCATGACATTTTTCAGTTAATTCTTATAACGATTCTGTTCCTAGAAAGATTATATACAATGTAATTGTTCAAGAATTTCCTATGTCATAGGATTCAATTCCTATAAGATGCTACTTGGATTCTTATTCATATTTATATGTAGGATCCTATTCAATTAAGAGCTGCATTTTTCTACATCATGTATATGTAGGATCCTGATATAGGATCCTATTCAAGATGCTGTTCCTATGTAGGATCCTACTCAGGATCCTGTATAGGATCCTATGTAGGATCCTTTTTAGGAACCTATTCAAATTGCCTTTCCTATGTAGGATCCTATTCAGGATCCTGTATAGGATCCTATACACGACTTTCATAATGGCCGCCTCCTAATTTGCATAATTTGGAAGATAAATCTGTAGAGGGAAACCAATGCTACCACATGAAAGATCACATTAAAACTAGTAATAGTTTTGAGTTTTAGAGCAATGTGGAGAATTGCTGTTGAGCTATAAGCATTTCTAATGCAGAACAATATGAAAGCGAGGCTAGAAAGTATTTTGCAGCCTGTCAAGCTTTTCTCAGTTGGGCAAAGTGAAACAACTTTGAAAAAAGAAATGTCAGTGTCAAGCTTGCTTGGGGACATTGTTGAGCAGTTATGCCCCCATCCAGACTATAAACTGTTAAGTTTAAGGAGCATTCCTCAAATGGCCGAGAAGTCATTGGCTTACAGTACTTTTAATTGGTCTGGGCTTTTGAAACATTTACGGCAGATGCTCATAGCTGATGCTAGTATGGAAGAAGGCATTGATTGGGAGATCAGGCTTCCAACTCCTGGGCATGCTGATCACCCTCAACAAGGCAACTTACTCTCCCAGACTGACTTACCACTAAGAAGCAGATTCAACAAGTCAATTGCAAACCTGGTCATAATGAGAGGGAAAGGTGTCCACCTGGCAGATCCATCGGCATTTGCAGACCCACGGCTTTATGTGGACTGGATTCCACCATCTGGATTAGGCACAGTCAGGTGTCATCCAAGATCTTTTAATAACTATGAAAAATCAGTTACATTGTTGAGCAACAGCCAAAGCCCCATAGCACCTTTAAGGTCTGTTGTACAAAAGGCATGGAACATGTTTGGTTCTAGAGCATATGTGCATCAATATTTGAAATTTGGAATAACTGAAGATGTATTCGTAGACAGTTTTGCCTGCTTGGAACAAGTTATAAAGAATTATGCATCACTGTAGATCATTGAGTTCCGAGATAAATTTAAACTTTATCCCCGTACATTTCGGGTCAGTTTAATTTTTGTCTTGATCGGCACTAGCTAATATTAAAGAGGGAGAGTAACAAATAACGCAGCCTCATTTCTCAATGATTTTATATAGCGTTTGTTCTTGAGAATTCATTTCATACTAGGAGTTTTAGCTTACAGAATTCCAATGTGTTTTTGAATCGAACCTAGTCAAAACACGCAAATTGAATAATGTTTATATTAAATTTTAACTAGATGACGTCACGGCATGGTGTGTTGACCGCACACGTTAGTGGGGGGAGGCTTTGAAGAAACGACACCACAACGGCTGAAACCGAGCCTATACTGAGTCCTTGAGGCTGAGGAGACAGAGCAGCCAGTTACCTATGATTACCACCGAGAGTTTTAAAACTAGTTTCGTTAATAGATTAATTTTTCGATATAAATTAACTGTAAATTGAAGTTGTAATTAATTAGAAGTTTCCGAGTAAGGAGTTGTAAATGTTTTGAAGTGTTTTAGTAAGGTTAATGTAACTATTGATATGTATTACTTATCGATAGAATTAAAGACATTATTATTATTATTATTATTATTATTAGAAAGGCGTCCGTTGTTTTTCTCATACAAATCTCTCTAATTTCAACTGGCTGTAACTTCATTGCTTTTTAAGCTACAGCACTCAACTTTCACAAGTTCACTAATGTCGACATGCTCTTTCACATGGCAATGTTCATATTTTCTATAAATGTGGATAAACAACCGAAACGGAAAATCACATATGCAAATTAGGAGGCGGCCATTATGAAAGTCGTGTATGTAGGATCCTTTTCAGGATCCTATTCAAGATGAGGTTCCTATCTAGGATCCTACTCAGGATCCTGTATAGGATCCTACATAGGATCCTTTTCAGGATCATATTTATTCAAGATCCTGTTCCTACATAAGATCCTATTCAGGATTCTGTTCGTACATAGGATCCTATTCAGGATTATGTTCCTATGTAGAATCCTATTCAGGATCCTATTCCTACATAGGATCCTATTCAGGATTATGTTCCTACATAGGATCCTATTCAGGATTATGTTCCTATGTAGAATCCTATTCAGGATCCTGTTCCTGTTCAGGATCCTGCTCAGGATCCTGTCCCTGTGTAGGATCCTACAGGATCCTGTCCAGGTTTTGCACCAGGGTACGCCACAGATAAATATGTGATTTCCACATCAGAGTCATTTATCGTTCGTTTGAAAAAAATCTTCATTTCGGACTACTTACTCAGTTTATACTCACTCACTGCATGCTGGATTTTCGTTCCCGAATTTATAAACATTTAAATACATGTGCATGGGGGGCGAAACGACTGTAATTCTTTTAAAAGGCCCCTGTCAGTCGGAGAACTGAGAAATCGGGTCATTTCTACTACACTTTCGAGAGGTTAAAGGAGCTCATTCAGCCAAGATGCATTGCGAGTCACTGTTATTGTTTTCATACGGGAAACTACTTGAAATCGGACAGCTGCCAATCAGAAAATGTGATATCAGGCTTTTTATAAATAGAGTTTACGAATTGAACTGAATGGCCGAGATCGGCGGGGAGATCGGTTGCCTTTATACTTGAAGAAATATAATAGAATGAGCGGAATTACTACGGTTCTCCGATAAAAATTCCTCGACGTGATGCTAGCAATCGATCTCATGCTCGATCTAGCGAACCAAGTTGTCCAACTTCTGGACCAAGATCGTGTGGCAAGGAAATTAATCAATTCTACGATAGCGTTATACATTTAGAGTTCTTTCCTTTCTAGGCTTGTGCATGCAAGAACGTGTAGGTGAAAGAAAGGAGCTAGGTTGTCCCTGCCAAAATGCTGGTTTGAAATGTTGAAGTACTGTTTGCCACATTTTGTGTTCAAAGGTTCGTGCATTCTCCATACCACATTTTGACTCGCCAATGCAATATGCAAATTTGAAATCAAATTTGAGGAATCGAATCCGTATAATGTTATTGTTTGTTAGCCTGAATTTCAGCCAGTTTGTGTCATTTTAAAAGCCCCTTGACTTCCGTTAATCGTACACTGGATATGTTGGGTAAAAAAATATCTATCAATCGGTTTTCTGAGCGCCCAGCGGCACTTGATTGAACTTGAAGTTCATTCATCAGTAGAGAAACATTTATAAAATAGGTTTCCACTTTACAGCCGCTCATGCAGATATCAACACAACATTTCACTTTTACTTACTTTAATTGTCTCAGCGTTGTCCATGTACATTTAGCGAAAACCAAGACTATAAGACTAAGAGAGAAACTGCGAGATTTGTAATCTTGCAATGTACCGCGCGTGTACCGCGTACTCGAGTCTTCAGTCAAAGCAATTTGCTTTAAATGTTTTAAGTCAGTGTCCGATAATGATAAGCAAAAGGCTCAGCTCTTCTGACCTTTAAATTTCTTGTCATTTAGGTCTGCGGGCCGATCAAGCTAATGTAGAAAGGCCCTGGTTTGGATAAACTGTAGGAATTACGTAGATTACGATCAAACAGTCGGCTAACTCCAGTACAGGCTCTAGTAATAATTTCACTGACCAAAGGCGAGTCCAGAGTACGTTCAATACTTCCCCTGGCAGGTGAAAATTCAGAAATATATGACTGAACACAAAAGCTAATAAATAAGAAACATTTTCCCCTATAAGTAATCAACTGGTATGCCCCTGTGAGACCGATGGAATAGGATTTGTTTCAAGAAGCTCTCCAGAGCCATTATCGGGGGCCCCGAAAATGGCGGTTCGAGACATTTGAGCTCGCAATGCATCTTGGTTGAATGAGCTCCTTTAATAACAATAAATAACAACACAACGACAGTCAATTGGTATAAAGGTTATCATGTTCAGATTAGCGGCTACTTACATTTACAAGCTGTTGTCCATATAAATGATATAGTCAGTGTTGATCACAGAGCAGACTCCGCTGTTACGTCTCACGAGTGTATCTTAAAGCATGTTGCATAATACGATAAATTCCCGTCCAAAGCCCGTAAAACACCTCTCAGCTTTAGAAAAGACAAAAATCTTGGTATTGCACTTGAAGGAACCTTTGGTTTATACAAAAAAACAGTTGATATTAAAGATTTTGCTAAGTCAAAACTCCCACTCTCCGCCATCTTGAAAAACCTGGAAAGTTGTTCACTGTTCACGTGACCAGCACAGTGCAATCTGATTGGTACGGTGGTGAAAATAACTTCCAAAGTAGGCGCAATCTGATTGGTTGGGGGCAAAATTCCTCGACTTGGAAAATAAAACTAAACACTTGCGATTTCTGACTCGAGCCGACCAAAGGCCTGGCCCGAGTAATTAAGTATCTATTGACAGAGTGGGAGGGCCATACAGGAATTCAAAATATTTGGCTCAAGCACTGGGCCACTTATATAGACATAGCCTGCTAGTGGCTCTTGATCTTATGGGTGTTTTTTTGCTAATTTGTTTTCGGATTGGGCTACCTGTGGTGCACGGTCAAAATGTAGCAAGGAGGAAAGGGAAGGAGGGGAAGGGGTGAAAAGGAAATAAGAGTTCCTATTTCCTTTTCTCCCCTTCACCTTCCCCTCACCTCTCCTTCCCTTTTCTCCTTGCCCCATTTTGACCGTGCGTCACAGGTAGCCCAATCCGAAAACACAATAGCAAAAAAACACCCATATGAGCCACCACCAGGCTAACATAGATAATGAGAACTAAACACATTTAATGAAAATAAAGTATTCCAACTTACAGATCTTAGCATTTCCACACAATTTTCTTCATTCAAACGACTTCCACTTCAGAACTAGTCCACCAAATTTGCATTTTACCGGATCAGCAAGTTGAAATGCTATTGACAGTCTTGTAATCGACACTGATTGGCTCAAATAACCATATGTAGGAATGCTTTGTTTTCATTCTGCAATGTGATTGGTTCTCGTTGACATTCTAAGTGGCCCCATTCTGTAATGTGATTGGTTCTCATTGTCTAAGTGGCCCCATTCTGTAACGTGATTGGTTCTCATTGTCTAAGTGGCCCCATTCTGTAATGTGATTGGTTCTCGTTGTCTAAGTGGCCCCATTCTGTAATGTGATTGGTTCTCATTGTCTAAGTGGCCCCATTCTGTAACGTGATTGGTTCTTGTTGTCACATTCAGGCTGAATCGAGCACAGAAATAGCTGATACAGAAAAAGGAAAAGACTTTAAAGATGACCCAACAGCAGAGAATCAAGGTACGAAGATGGAGCACATTGAAACTACTGAACAAGAACGCAAGGAAGTAACAACATCATCTGAAACAAAGGTTAGGTGTCAGCAGTTCATAATTAGACTGACAATATGCATAACCAGTTAAGTATCTATTGACTGAGTGGGAGGGCCAGAAAGGAATTCAAAATAATTGCCTCAGGCACCGGGGCCACTTATATAGACATAGTCTGCTAGTGGCTCTTGATCTTATGGGTGTTTTTTTGCTAATTTGGTTTTGGATTGGGCTACCTGTGGTGCACGGTCAAAATGGGAAGGAGGAAAAAATACAACATAGGTAGTGTGCTTGGACCCCTCACCTCTCCTTCCCTTTTCTCCTTGCCCCATTTTTATCATGCACCACAGGTAGCCCAATCCGAAAACAAATTAGCAAACAAAAACCCATAAGAGCCGCTACCAGGCTAATATAGACAATGAGAACTAAACACATTTAATGAAAATAAAGCTTTCCAACTTACAGATCTTAGCATTTCCACACAATTTTCTTCATTCAAATGACTTTGACTTCAGAACTAGTCCACCAAATTTGCATTTTACCGGATCAGCAAGTTGAAATGCTATTGACAGTCTTGTAATCGACACTGATTGGCTCAAATAACCATATGTAGGAATGCTTTGTTTTCATTCTGCAATGTGATTGGTTCTCGTTGACATTCTAAGTGGCCCCATTCTGTAATGTGATTGGTTCTCATTGTCTAAGGTGCCCATTCTGTAATGTGATTGGTTCTCATTGTCTAAGTGGACCCATTCTGTAATGTGATTGGTTCTCATTGTCTAAGTGTCCCCATTCTGTAACGTGATTGGTTCTCATTGTCTAAGTGGCCCCATTCTGTAATGTGATTGGTTCTCATTGTCTAAGTGGCCCCATTCTGTAATGTGATTGGTTCTCATTGTCTAAGTGGCCCCATTCTGTAATGTGATTGGTTCTCTCTAAGTGGCCCTGTTACAATAGTAACTGTTTCTTTTTTAACTTGGTGGTTTTGATTCATTATCATATTAAATTATTATTAGGGTGAAGAAACCACTAAAGCAGTGCAAGAGCCAACATTTACCAGTCCAGCTGGAGAAGTTAGTGAGAAAGGTGATGACGAGGAGGCTGATGCAGAACAATCAATGGATACCAGTGAGGAAAATGAATCAAGCCTGGCTGAGGATTCCAAAGCAAACAGTATGAAAACAAGCAGCGAAACAGAAATAAAAGATAATTTAAATCAAAAGAAAGAAGTAAGAGAATATGAAAAAGAGGGTGAAGAAATGGAAAATGGGAGAGAGGGTGAGGAACCGATGGACACTAGTGATGCTCTACCACAAGATCAACCACCCAAATAAATATACATTTATTTATTTGGTAGGGAACCATTATTTACCAGAGGTGCAAGCTAGTTTTATCTGTTGATGAGTTTTTTTAGCTGTCTAACAGCCAATCAGGTACATTAATATTTAGTATTGCAACATACAAGTTATTATGAAATCTGAAGAGCAATAGTCTTGCAGTTAAAATGGAGAAATGATAAAGATTAAATGACTGTCACGGAGCAGTCTTAATTTGTAGTTTGCGTCCAAGGACCCACAAAAACAAAAATTGTGGGACATATTATAAGATTGTCATTAGGAATCCAAGATATTTTAAATCGATTTCACAACTTCTTTTACCGTTGTTTTCCTCAGTTTTAGAACTGAATTTTACAGCTAGTTTTTCTGCTTTGTTCCCTGTGAGAATAATGGCCAATAATAATGGCCATATTTATATAGTGCCATATCACCACAGTCTCATGGTACTTCTCATATTACATATTACATATTACTGACATATTGTGAGTGATTTTTTTCAGACTGCTTACGGCGCTTAAATGAGCTGCCACGCAGTTTACAATGTTGAGTGCGTACCGGGTGACAATCACCTGCTCTTTTTCGAGTAGTACAGCAGGTTCTTTCACGTCCCCTTCAAATACTGTTTAGAACTGAGTAGGAGACAAGGCCAACGGCTTATATACGTCCCTGTCCAAGGACGCGGCCTGGCCTCCCGCACTCAAGACCGTGGTCTACCAACTGAGGTAACCAGTGAGGCGGAGAATCGTGCAATAGTACAGTCTGGTGAAAACACTGCATGGAAACTATTTGCATAGATTAATATCAAATAATAACAGCATATACATATGTATTACTCCAGGAAAAAGGTGCTTATTAATCCAAAAAGAGAATTAATAAAAGAAAATAATGTAACAGCCTAAGAACAATGGCAAGAGGGGATTTAATGGTACAAATGTGCTTGTAAGTAATAGATACAGAATGAATGGCCCTGCTTGATCGGAATTACAAAATCGAGCTGCAAGCGAGTTTGTAAATCCGATAAAACACGGACATGAATTCTGTGTATGACTTATCAAACGTCTAGATGTACAGAGTTGTGTTTTTCAGTTATTTTGGCGATACGTCGACCTATTTCGGACGAGAAAATCAAACAAAAGATTATGCAAACCCGGAGGAAATCTGTATAAGTGACTCCACGCAAGAAGTAGGCACAATTCTATTGTTCAGATGCAATTTGCTTTCCCCACTTTAGTATTTTCTGTTTTTCATACCGACAACTCATCAACCCTTAAATGATAAATTTCTAAATTCCAATCCACTGAAACTGCATTTTAAAGATACATTTCTTTTGTGTGAAAACATTTCGTCCAATCGGAAGAGTTCAAAACAATAACCAAGAAAACGTTCAATTTTAAAATGTTCCCCATATCGAAAGTTCGTCATATTAAAAGTTATGAGTGTTTTCACTAGATGCAATTCAAATCTGTTTAGAAAATGAGAAAAAAGAATCTTCTTCAAGTTTAGATCGATTTTTTAAATGTCTAAGCCAACGAGGTGGAAGATTTAAACAATACCACAATTAGCACATTTTTACATTCCATACATTACATATGCCTACCTCTTGCGCGGACCATTACATAATAATAATAATAATAATAATTACAGTTTTTGGAACGCATTTTGCATGCCTCAATGCGTTTACAAAGAGTGATTACAATAAAGAAAATATATAACAGCCAAAAAATAGATAAAAACAATACAGAATCCCCTACGTTATACAATTAAAAAGATAAGTCTTCAGTAAAGATTTCAAATTAGTAACGGATTGCACGTTCCTAATATTATGTGGTAAGTGGTTCTAAATTTTTGGAGCGGCAATATAAAAAGCAGGGATTACAAGTAGACCCTGGGAACTGGAGCGCAAATTACTCGTGCGAAGATAGGGTGTAGTAAGGCTATTTATATAGGATTTTAAAGGAGATACGCTCCTTTATTGGGAGCCAATGCAGATTAAGCAAAATAGGAGAGTTATGCTCCGTACGTTTGTCTCTGACAACTAGTCTGGAAGCTTTTGAACTTCAGTAGAAGGTAGCCCATACATTAGACTGAGATTCAAATGGCATGGCGGCCATGTTGGTGTACAGACAGTCTCGTACCCAGAGCTCATATCACAGAGAGAACAAAAGAAGCTAACGAAGAATCTATTGTTAACTGTACACCAACATGGCGGCTATGACGTCACGTGCAAAGGGTCCATAGTCGAGCTTGGATGTTATGAAAGCGTGTACTAGGCGTTCCGTGCTAGACTAACCCGGATATTTTGTAATTGCCCTATATCATTATGACGTCACGGCTTGTTTATGAGGGGGACAGAATCGACATGAACAATAGAATTTTGAACTAAATCTGCTCAGCTGAGGAAAATTTAACTTCGAATTGTATGGTTTCCAGATACATGTATCAGCTGTATCAATGTTTATCCCACAATATTTACCGTATTTGGTGGCTGTTACCGCTATACAAAATGCATTTGATAGCGATTTCCTTCGTGTTGTTGCTGTTTTGTCCCCCTCCCACGACCGTGATCCTTAGCGTTTAAACAATAGATTGTTTTGATTTGACGTCATAATGATATAGGGCAATTCTACCAATATTCCTAAGTTCTAAAGATGTTGAGCGACAGATGCTATTGACATGACTAGACATAGTAAGGTGGCGGTCTAAAATAACGCCAAGTTTACGGGCGTGGATAGCAGGTGGTACAGTATGATGACCGAATGTAATACTATGGATAGGAGCAAGACGAGAGAACCGCGATAAAAAATGGAACTACCTCCGTCTTAGACGGGTTACAAGATAGCTTATTGACAAGAAAAAAGTCTGAATGTCCCAAATCCGTTGGGAACAGGGAACAAACTAAAAATATATCGGGGAACATGAATAGAGGTTTTAGGGAACAAGGGAACAATTTCCATTTTTCTAAATGAAAAAATTGACTTCCCTGGCAAAAAAAAATTGGGAACAAGGGAACAAAAGGTAATTTTCGTTGGGAACAAGGACCCCCCCTGGGAGACCTTCAGTTGTGAGTCATCAGCATACATCATGCAGTCAAGGCCGCGTGACTTGATAACATATTGGAGGGGGCCAAAGTACAATATAAATAGCTGGGCCCAAAACCGATCCTTGTAGAACGCCAGCAGTGAGGGGTTGACACTTGGACTCAGTGTTGCCAATCACGACCTGGGAACGTTCGCACAGGCAAGACTTAACCAATTGAGTACCGTTCCAGTAAAACCAAACTGATTACTTAATCTGGTGATGAGAATGTCATGGTCTATATAGTATCAAAGGCGGCCTAGAGATCAAGCAGAACCAGACTTCTTTTTTTTTATCAATAGCACGCAGAAGTGCAGTTTCAGTTCTTTGGGATTCCCGATAAGCCGACTGTTGACTGGGGTAGAGATCGTTTTCAATAACGTAGTCACAACGTTTATAGAAACGCAAGATTTGTGATAGGTTCGGTTTCCAGCAGTGAGGGTTTCGGTGAGCCCGCGATCCTCTCCCCACTCACGGCTGGGCGCGCGAGCTGAGGTATTGTCGGTTTTTAGCCAATCAAAAACTTGCCACTAAAATCCTGTCGCTGAATGTATTTGCATAATTTATACAGTTGAATCCCGATAACTCGAAGCTCCAAGGGAAATCAGAAAAGGTTCGAGTTAGCGGAAGTTCGAGTTAGCGAGAGATGGGAACAAATGACCGGAAATTAGGGAATAAAATGGTGTTTTGCTTACATACTTTATTTCTATTCAAAGAGTTTGCATTTAATCAGGGTTTTTTTACGGAGAAAGAGTAAAAAACGGATCAATATTTAGCAAATAAAACAACAGATATGGAGAAAATACACTACTTTTTACAGAAATAGTCTGTTAATAGGCCCTGACGCTGTTCCGTGAGTCTATTTCTGTCGATGATTCTGGAGAGCTTTGTTACGTTAGATTTGAAATCATCGATTTGATCCTCCACAAACAAAGCGTATGTCTGAAGCACATCAATGGCGTGGCACAGTTCGTGTTTTGAGGGTCGTTTCGGGGGCGGTTCATCAATTACCACCTCTGTCATCCTCTTCAAGCTCATTGTCATCTGGTCGAAACTCGGCAAGAATGTCACTATCACTCGGCAGCTCGGTATCAGCTGTTTAGAGTTCGTCATCACATCCTATCACGCTTTCAGCGTTAACTTGCAGTCATTGAGCTCTTTGAAAGGGTCATCATCATCATTCATAGCACACTCGTGTGACTGCTTCGAGATGCCAGCTCTTTTGAAGCAGTTTTGAATTGTTGTTTCTGACACTGTCCCAGGCTGCAGTTAGCATATTCATTGCCAATAGGATGCTTATTTTGGGCAAAGGCTGGTTATTGTCCACCGCATGGATGAAAAGCTGAACTGTGAGGGCTCTGTAGTGGGATTTTAGTGATCTAATAACTCCCTTGGTCCATTGGCTGGGTCTTGGATGTCGTATTAGGAGGAAGGAACACTAAATGGATAGCTTTAAGTCCTCCAACGTGTGGGTGGGCCGGGCAGTTGTCCACAATAAGTGAAATTTTCCTGCCTTCTCCCACAAACTTTCTATCAAGCTCTCTGATCCACTCTTCAAAGAGGGTCCTGAAGGGTAAAATGGGAGCTGGGATTTGCCTCTTTTTGGGCTGGGAAAATGGGATTCGTGCACTGGGACAGGGATTTTACCACTGGGAATGGGACAAACACTTTGGAAAATGGGAATGGGATTTCTCTTCTTTGTGAGACTTGCTAGTCTCTGACTCTATAATTTCACACAAATACTCGAATTAGCCCACTTTGATGATACAAATACTCGAATTAGCCCACTTTGATGACACACAAATACTCGAATTAGCCCACTTTGATGACTGGGATTTGGACCAAAATTGGGCTGGGAACTGGGATTTAGGACCCCCCTTCAGGACCCTCTTCAAACAGAGCACTGTCCATCCCAACTTTTCTTCTGCGATCGGTATCGGCAGGGGATGTTTCTAACGCCAGTGAAACACCGTGGTCTTGCCCCCGGGGGGGAGGGGGACTCCCCATAAAAATAGACGGGGGTGCTCGACCTATCTTTTAGGGGTTAAAATCGTTAGCAGTGCTATCTTTTAGGGGTCTTCCAAAGGTCTGCTATCTTTTAGGGGTCTCCGAGACCCAAAATGGCCGAGAAAAAATAGCGCTGGATCCTCGAGCATGAGACCCCACAAGTTGAATCGGTATTTACGGCTTCGATATAGAGTTTGATCCATCCGAATATTAAAGACGAGGTTATGGGGCAGAGCTTTGTCTCTTATTTCCTTTAGTTTGCACAAATTTGTCTTTTGGAGTGCTATCTTTTAGGGGTAATTTTTTTTTGAGCCACGCCCATATTGCTATCTTTTAGGGGTGAATTTCATTTCTCACGTCGAGCACCCCCGCCCCCCCCCCCCCCCCCCCGGAGGGGTCTTGCAGATTTGCCAATAACAAACATGGGCAACTTCTCGCCCACTGCATTTGCAGCAGCCATACCAGTCAGTGTTATTTTGCTGTGCTTACCACCCACGCATTTCTCAGACTTCAAATGCAAAGTTTTGTTGGGAAGAGCTTGATAAAACAAGCCAAATTCGTCAGCATTGAAAATGTCTTCAAGCTTGTAGTTGGAAATAATTGTTGGCAGAGTTCTCTCGTCCCAAGATGCGGTCATTTGAGGGATGCATAATAATAATAATAATAATAATAATGACATTTGTATAGCGCATATACATAAATGTTCTATGCGCTTGACAACTACATGTACTAAATAAGTGTAAATATAAATATCTACGCATAAATTACATTCAGCTGAAAACAATTTAAGACTGATTACTGTGTACAGATTATAGGTATGTCAAAAAAGGTAGTGTTTTAGTTTAGCTTTGAATTCATTAACTTGCATGACTTTCCTTCTCCAGCAACAGTCTTAAACGTGACAGCCAGCCATCGGAACCCTTAAAATCTTTAATTTGGAGCTCTTTCGCAAATAGAACTGCCTTCTCTTTAAGCAGCGTACCGCTAACTGGAACATTTCGCTCTCTTGCATTCATAAACCACTTGTATATCGCTTTATCTTAAGATTCAAAACTTGCGCTTTTCAGCTTCAGTGTCTTTGGACTTTTACCATTCTCGAAAGCAGCTGGAATCTTCTCTTTGCTCTTCGCCCACGTGGATAAAGTGTTTAAAGGAACGCCATACTTTTTTGCTACCTCTTTCTTTGCTACGCCCTTCTCAATATCTTTGAGAGCTTTGTATTTCTCCTCCAAAGATTTAGTAGCAATCTTACGCTTGAGAGACTTGTCCGACATTTCCAAGCATTATTGTTGAAATTCCTCAATGAAAGCGTACTGCATGATGCGGGTTTTCACTGCAATAACAGAAAACAATGGCCAAACTAAAACATAAGAGTCTTTGTACAATTTTACAAGGTGTGAAAGTGACCGTCAAAGGAACATCCGGTTTGACTGTAAAACACTATACAGCCAGTATTAAAATAGCATTTGAGAGCTGCTTGGAGCTGCAACTTGACGTTACCTAATGCATGGCTTCCGTGCAAACGTCTGAAAATATCGTCTTTTACAACCTGGATTATTTTATCAAAGGTATCATGTGTACCAAGAAGTTTGGTCCCCGGAGCTTCTTGAGGAGTTAAACGCTGTATCAGAACCAAGCAATAGTGTCGACAAGTATGCGGTATGTGTACTACATTCTGGCGAAGTTGTTGGACATTTAATGAAAGGCAAATCTGGCCGTTTTGCAAAGACTATGTTTTACTTTTTGCAGGCCAATAAGCAGAACTCCTGCACTGTGGTGGTAACTGGCAAGGCAGTTAAACCGTGGCGATGGAGAAGGCATGCAAGTGCCGTGCACGCTGCATTTCAAGGGACAAGAAATTTATTGACATTTTAAAGAAACAGCTAAGCGGCAAAGCTTGATGAAAGCTGGTTGAATGGATCCTTTGTTTCCCTTTAATTCCTGCTGACACCGCTTATCACGTACAATATTCTCACAGGACTGAACTGACACGTTTTATGTAACGTAAAACCAAGAAACTAGAGAAGTTAACAAAGAATACATGCTGCTTCAAAATAAATTCAATGTTCTGAAGTACGTTTTGTCTCGTTACATCTTGATAAACGAGGTTCGAGTTCTCGAGGGTAAAATTATAAAGAAAATGACCTGAAGGGAAACAAAAATTGCTTCGAGTTAGCGGGAGGTTCGAGTTATCGAGGGTTCGAGTTACGGAGGGTAAAATTACATTAAATGTATGACGCAAATCCAGGGAAAATCAATTTTGGTTCGAGTTAGCGCGAGCGTTACCGACGGTTCGAGTTATCGAGGATTCAACTGTATTGTAACTTTTCAAAGCCGGACCAGAAGATTTGGATTGCTGTTCCAAAATGCGTTTAAATTTGCTTTGGAAAAGTTTGCTTTCGAATAATTCAAGGATTCGCACAAGGAAGTAGTAAGAGATTTAGTTTTGGGTGAAGACACTGTCAGTACGCACCGGGTTTGGAAAGTCACTTGGGAAACCGTCACTTGTACCAAGCTCGAAGGTCGCGAAACCCGTAATGTTCAGTCATTTCTTTGCCTATGCAAGACCAGATAGCCATTCTTACTTAAAAGAAAATTAGTGCTGCCTTTATCGGAGAAGAAAAGACGGACGACTTCATATTAAAAGAGTTAATTATATAAGAGAGGAAATCAGGTCTGACTCAGGCCACGTTTACGCGTTTAATCACAATTCTTTTGAAAATCGCTGCATCAAACGAGTTTTACAATTCTTTAAGTCCTATGACTATGTACTAAGTTTGTACATTTTTTAAGGTCTCCAAAACATACTCCGCACAAGTACTGAGCGGGAATACTCGACTCTAGCTCAGAATAGTTCCGAGATAATATCTGAACATTTCGGCTTTTAATTTCTGTCAGCGAGGTGTCTTGAGCAGCACTATTAATATTACAGAGTAATGCGGGTATCAGCGGCCATCCCGAGGGGGCGGCCCCCGGGCACCCAGGGGCATTTGTCACAGCAGCCACGAGAAACACATGCTAAAACCCCTCGGGTGGGGCAGAAAATTGTGACAAAAAACCCCACCCCTGGGGCAACCTGGGCAACATATTATACTGAGAATTAGAAGCTAAACGTTTAAAATTTTAATAGTTTTATACAAATATTATCCTTTATTTCTTTGTTCTGTCTTCCGACAGTGGATGGCTTAATTTAATCTCTTAATTTGAAGGATAATGTTATGACTTACCTCAAGGACAAAGAAATCGAAGAACGTCGATCGATCGAGCGAAAACCGCTGAACGTTGAGACAGGAGATTACGTGCAAACCCCGTGGGTATGTCCCCTGGGTATTTTGACGAAAACGCAAAAGCGCTCTAATGCCCCGCGTGTGGGGCATATTTTTGCTACAAATCCCTTGCTAAGCCCCTCGGTTGCCCGTGCGTTGCCCGGGGGCCGCCCCCTCGGGATGGCCGCTGATACCCGCATAACAAATATAAATGCAGCTTCTCAATAATTTTAAATAGCGTTTGTTCTTGAGAATTCATTTCACATTTGGAGTTTTAGTTTAGAGTTCCAGTGTGTTTTGAAAGTTTAGAGCCTACGCTACAGTCGTGAAAGGGTAAATGGCTTTTCTTGTCAAAACACGCAAATTGAATAATATTGAATTTTAATCAGCTGATGTCACGGACACGGTGTGTTGACCGCGCGCCCAGCCGTTAGTGGGGGAGGCTTTGGAGAAACGATATCCCAACGGCTGAAACCGAGCCTAGATTTGTGATCGCGCGAAACTAGTTGGAGAATTCATCAGGATCCATGGTTAACTTTTCGATGGACGAACATACGGTGGCCCATTAGGGACACCAGATCTCCAAGGAAAACAACGCCTGCTCCGTACAAATATAACATTTCTCTTTACAAAAGGGAAACTTTTCCGTAGAAGTAGAGCTACTCCGTAGAAATAGGGCTGTTGCGTAGAAGTAGAGCTTCTCCGTAGAAGTAGAGCTTCTCCGTAGAAGTAGAGCTTCTCCGTAGAAATAGGGCTGTTGCGTAGAAGTAGAGCTTCTACGTAGAAGTAGAGCTTCTCCGTAGAAGTAGAGCTTCTCCGTAGAATTAGGCCTTAGTGTTGCGTAGAAGTAGAGCTTCTCCGTAGAAATAGAGCTTCTCCGTAGAAGTAGAACTGTTGCGTAGAAAATATAGAACTTCTCCGTAGAAAATATAGAGCTTCTCCGTAGAAAATATAGAGCTTCTCCGTAGAAAATATAGAGCGTCTCCGTAGAAAATATAGAGCTTCTCCGTAGAAAATATAGAGCCTCTCCGTAGAAAATATAGAGCTTCTCCGTAGAAAATATAGAGCTTCTCCGTAGAAAATATAGACGGCTTCTCCGTAGAAAATACTGATAGAGCTGCTCCGTGCGACCTCTATAAAGTGTTTGGGCTTCCTGTGGTAATGAACTCGTTTCCAGTCCTTTCCGTGATGCAAAATGGCGGCGACGACGGCATAGGCATGCAACCTTTTGTACTCCCTGTTCCCTGTTGGGATGAATGAATTATCCTCTGCAAAAAAATGGAATGCACTCAATGTTCGTTGGAACTGCCTGGATCGTCATGCAAGTTTTGCCCAAGTTGTGGCTGCGAAGTCAGCTACCTGAGTAAGTACGTTATAATAGAAGTAGAACGATAAAAAGTTAAGCTTAATGTTGCTAAAAGTCTGCCGAAGAAAAACCTGGTGCCATTATAGCTGCATGCCGCCAATAAAAACTTAAATGTATAAATGACAATCCTGTCTCTTGTCGCTCGTCCGTGACACATTTTTTGAAATAGGTGTAATATACGAGAACCGAGGGCTTAGTTGCAGAATACCCCCTCCACTCAAACGGACCGCTTGACAACTGCGCTAAATTCTCCACTTTGTGAATAGAAGAGAATAAAAAGAGAATAAAAAGAGAATAAAAAAGAGAATAAATAAAAGTAAAATAAAATACTTAAAATCGGTTGGAATTAAACGATCGCGAGGAGCATTGTAAATTATTTTAATATATAATTATCGATGAAATACTATAGGTAAATTCATTGCCTGACGAGGGAATTCCATGTTAAATTTCACGCGAAAAACCGATATCGCACGAATCGCGAAGCGATGAGTGCGATATCGGTTTTTCAAGTGAAATTTAACGTGGAATTCCCGAGTCAGGCAATGAATTTTCTTTGAATCCCATTGCATCTAGTGATTTACGAAAATAAATAAAGAATATACTCCTGAGCTGTCTGAATGTTGCTGAAATTCCCGCCACGCGCCAGGAACCCATTGCGCGGTAAACTAACGAGCAAATAGGAATCAAGCTAAAATTAGACTGAGACTCACACGATGTTCAACTAAAAGTGCAGTCGTTGCTCACAAAATTTGGTTTTCCGACATGAAAACTGGATTTTTATGCACGAAAACACCTGTATTTTATTTAGGTACACTTAATTTCGATCTAATCTTTACCAAGAAAGCGAAAGTGCATTAACTGGAGACAAAATTGTGAATGTTTGTGAAAGATTGAGAAAACCGGCGGCCTGTTGAAACCAGTTGTCGCTAAGTGAAAATCTAAAACCTGACAAACCGAAGAGCTGCTGCACAAGTATATATACGCACAAACTTGTAAGTATTAAGTGTTCCTTACTTTTTAAGCAAATTACCAAATGTTAATGCTCAATTCTCACAATAAATAAACGGCCTGTTTTTAAACTGTTGAATGTTACTTGTGTTCAGTTAGCCTGCGTACAGCATCCCCTACATTACATGGGGAGAAACGGAAACGATGAAATCGCCGTTCTCCCTCAAGTAGGGGATGCTGTACGCAGGCTAGTGTTCAGTCCACTCGTTTCTAAAATTTTCCTTGTACCACGATTTTAGTACCGTTCTGTAGCCGTGCTTTTCGTCCTGCTTTTACTGTTTTCAGTCATTTAGCTTCTCTGTGTGAATATTGCATCAATTAAATCAGCAAATCCAGGAAGCCCCAGCTTTTTCGTTCACTACCACACATTTTTGCTGCAGTTGTTTTTGTCGATTCCTCGGATGATTCGAGTCGGTTTCTTGTTCAGTCGAGCGCCAAAACATAACATTTCTCGTGAAAGACGGAATAAACGATATCTAATTTTCACGTTCTTTTACTACTGTTAACTTTGTGAATATCCTGGTTTGTAATTTTAACATGATTTGTGTCTCTGTTCGCGATAATAAAAATAAACAAAATATTTACGCGCGGGCTTCCTGTACATCGTTGAATACAGCTTTTCAAACCGTTTAATTCCACAAAATATTAAACGCTTCGTTAGCCAATCAGCGCGCGATTTTGAGTCGTGCTATGGGATTCTAGTGTATATTTCTTTCTAAAAAGTGATATTTTCACACGTGAAGATATCACTTTTGAAAATATGACTGGCTTTCAAAGATTTCTAGCCTTTTTAGTAAGACTAAGAGATTGAAACTGGTATGTCATCGATAATCATATATTAAACAGAACATTACATGGCCGCTTGGAGATACGAATTTTATCTTCTCGTGTTGATGAAATATCTTACTCATTCGCTGCGCTCACTCGTAAGATATTTCATCAACACTCGAAGATAAAATCCGTATCTATGCGATACGCGCCATGGAGTCTCACAACGCTGTTGTCTTTGTCAATGTCGATATGGGTTATGGCTGAACTTTTAGAGATGTATTACATTTAAATAATAATAATTTCAAGTAATAATTGGCACCCACTTACCTGATGAAAGCTTAGTCCCACAATTAAAGCAATAATTCGCTGCAACTGAGGTCTGTTTTGCCCCACAAGACTGGCAAAAGACGTTCATTTTGGTTCGAGTTTAAAGCAGACACAAGGAAGGCCAAAGGAGGTCTATATTGGCGGGAAACCTTCCACTCTGTCGCGTCACCGCACCTGGTAACTAGCCTAGTTTCCATGCTTTTTTAAGTATTAAGCCTACGCAGTGACGCAGAGTGCACCCCAAAATTTAGAAAATGTCGTTCACAAGAAGATAGTAAATAGCCAAGTATCCGAACTACAGTATGCTGATATGACAACTGAGTCGCCGCCATTTTGCATCACGGAAAGGACTGAAAATGAGTTCATTAGCACAGGAAGCCCAAACACTATTTATAGAGGTCGCCGGTTATCTATTTTCTACGGAGAAGCTATATATTTTCTACGGAGAAGCTCTATATTTTCTACGGAGAGGCTCTATATTTTCTACGCAACAGCTCTACTTCTACGGAGAAGCTCTACTTCTGCGGAGAAGCTCTATTTCTACGGAGAAGCTCTACTTCCACGCAACAGCTCTATTTCTACGGAGAAGCTCTACTTCTACGCAACAGCTAGCCCTATTTCTACGGAGTAGCTCCACTTCTACGGAAATGTTTCCCTTTTGTACAGAGAAATGCTATATTTGTACGGAGAAGGCGTTGTTTTCCTTGGAGATCTGGTGTCCCTAATGGGCCACCGTACGAACACGACCTTCCTTTAAGGCTGTGGAAAAACACCATTCGCAGCGATGAATTGACAATGGCGATAATTGCCGGTAGCAGTTCATCAAAGCAGGTCTTCGGGTCCGCCCGGTTGGAATAGGATATGATGGGCATGACTAGGAAGGTGAGTTCTTAATGATCTTCCGCACGGTTTCCGAAGATACCCGGTCTGTAAACAGGTGCAAGAGGAACAAGTACTTACAGACATCTCCGAGATAGGTGTCTGGGCCAGACTTTGTCGCAGTTTCGATATTTTGCCAATGAAGTAAGAGTTGAACGCCGGCTCTGTAAGTTGTTCAATCAGTTGAATCACGAGAAGGGAGCATTCTCGTTCCCAGTGCCTCCTCGACTGGGAACGAGAAGGGAGAGGAGGTATAGGTTTTACATGGAACATTCCGTCAATCAGGCGAAACAGGTTCTTCTGATCTGGTCAGCATTCTCAATATATAGTACCGAGTTTTAGTGTTTTCAAGCAATGCGGTATAACTGGGACATTGGTCAGTGCAGTCCAAATAGGTTGAGATTCCCGATCACAACAGATCACTTATCGCACATGGATTCCCTTTGTTTTTCCTTCCGATGAATTATTATTGAGCTTGATAAGTTCCTATACAGCACAGTGCAACAAAGAGTAGGTTGCAACATTGTACTGATTAGTGAGAAAGAAACGTGCCAAGACTCACAGTAGCTGTACAATAATAGGCCTATTGCAGGTCACAGTCACGTGCTGATATAACTATGCTTCTTGAGCTTGTGATCCCCATGGGAAAGGCAAGCCATCTTTAAAATCGCTGTTTTAGAAAGATCAATGATCGATTGGAGGTGGAAAATAGCATTTACAAACAGGTTTTGCTAATAACACTACCGATCTCGTACAAGGGCCTTTAATTAAATATATGAATTAAGATTTTTCTGTCCTCCAGTACAACCACGTGATTGCATTCCTGCAAAAGGCTCATTGTACAGTAACTTTGCAGTACCACTACTGGTATAAACTTAGGCAGGATTTTTCCAAAGGGGGGGGGGGGGGGGGGGGGGGGGTCACGGGCACCCTAGGACCCCAATAAGCTAGGCCCATCACCGTAACCATGCTGTACCGTATCTCTGTAATTTGATTGGATCAGCAGAACAAAAACAATGGGAAAACCATTTCAATGTCATGGCATGCCATATGGTAACTGTTCGTAAGCTCAGTGTACTATTACTTACAGCCACAAAACTACTTACCTAATGTCTAATGTCTTGTCTAATGCATGGATATTTTTATTCCCTACTGATGACCCTGAACGTTTCCAGTCTGTTTGGAAAAATTGCTCGTCTGTCTAGTCTCATACAAAGCTTTAACTGCCTAGACTTAATTACATTTTGATTGACAGTCGGCTAACTTTCAGGGTCGCACTTCAAATATATAAGGGACGGACCATTTCAAAATTGATGTATCGAGCAAGGGTGAAGCTGAAACCGGCATACTTGTCATGTAGAATGTAATGAAATTGTTGTTGTAATGCCAAGCCAATGTTTAGTCCCAAAACACAGGAAACCAGTATCAGTAGGGAGTAGTAAAATCTCGAAAATTTCGGCACGGGGAAAATATTTTTTTTTATACCATTGTTGAAATAAACGTACTTTTTCTGTTATACGTTGGCTTTGTCGTTTATTAGCGATTTGGGCTTTTTTTCTTTTTCAATCGCTAATAAACGACAATGGACAACAGATAGAGCAAAGGTTGTTTTTAAACCAATCAATAATGGTAAAAAAAAAATTCTTGTTTATAGTAGTTCCCATACAAAGCGTATACACCTATTTCAAAAAAGGTTGATCAGAACGAACATTGAACAATAAGGCTCTGTGGTTCAATGATTAAAAGACAATATAGATATATTTTCAATGCTTGTAGTTAGTTCTTCGTTCTGATCAACCTTTTTTGAAATAGGTGTATACGCTTTGTATGGGAACTACTATAAACGGGAAAAATACAAATTTTACCATTATTGATTGGTTAAAATCAACCTTTGACTGGCAAATAAACATTAGATGGTTTTACAAGAAAAGTTGTTTCGAACCCAGACTCCTGTTTGATTATTCTGAATCGCCTATTACCCATAATTCCCAACCTCATTTCCAGGGCCCTTTCCCTACGCTTGGGGCCAGGTCCAAGTGAAGAGAAACGGCCCTGGGAACGAAGTTGCAGAATTCCGCATGTATTTACGAAA
Source organism: Actinernus sp. WN-2022 (assembly GCA_030867875.1). NCBI lineage: Eukaryota > Metazoa > Cnidaria > Anthozoa > Actiniaria > Actinernidae > Actinernus > Actinernus sp. WN-2022. The sequence continues at coordinate 23,965,521 of JAOWCC010000019.1, forward strand.
TAGGGAAATTGCAATCGGGTTCAAACCCACTGCACATGTATATTATAGAATGCACCCCGTGCTGTAGCCTGAAATATGGCTATCTACTTGGTTGGTTCTTCTTCCTATTCAGATCTAGCCTGCATGGCAGGGGGAGGGGGAATGCTCTCCCTGTGCTTTACATGCAGGCTAACTCAGATCTCGCACTCGATCAATAAATTATTCCTACATATATTTTTTTATTTGCATACAACCTATCTGATCATTCTGCAAGTTCCTTAAAGTGTAAAACCTGGGTTTGTTTAATAACCAAATTACCTGGAAATCAAAGTTTTTGAGTTAGCTATCTTATTTCTATATATAAACTGGACCTTGACCCCATGCATGCACATACCTGTCCCATTTATTATACAATGTACAATCGCACCCAGGACAAAAGGTTATCTTTCTCTCTTCTGTAATTCAGCAAATATGTAAATATTTACTCAGACTTTGGTTAACACTTACGTAAATGTGTCCTTCCTGTTTACATGTTTCACATTCTAAAATGAGCAGTCTAGAAATGTTAACATTCCTGATTTTTAAGGGCACTAGCTAGAACAAATGCATGACATTAAGAATTTTCAACACCCTTACCAAAGCCAAACATTGACTTCAGGAAATGACAGAAAAAAACTTTAAATGGGAGTCCAGCATTCTCTAGTTATGCTGTAAATAGTTCACAAAGAACATTTTAGAACAGCTTGTTTGATGTACCACAACACAAAAATGTTCTACCTTGCATTTTATTAGACTCCTTTTGCATTGGGCCGCACTTTAAAGAAATATATTGTTTTAGGGTGAAGGTTTGCATTGTTTTAGGCTAGGCTATTGTAGCCAATAACAGCAGGTTCTTGATTTAACTGCAGCCAACCCACTTTAAGTGCCAGTATTATTCTTGCCTACTTAGGAAAATGCTGTAAAGTAGCCAGCAAATCAAAAGTGCTATACGAAGGACTGTGCAACTGATTCAGGAAGTCATAATACATGTATGGTAGTTTATATACATACAATGACATAATAATAGGTGAACAGCAGCTAGAACAAGGAAAAATTGAAGGGATGTGTGCAAAAAGGGTGTAAGTGATTCTTGGTCACATTCTAAATTCTCCTTCAATTTATTTCTTTGTTTTCTAAGGGAGAATTTAGGATTTGATCAAGAGTCACTTATGCCCTTTTTGTGCATAGCCCTTCAATTATAAACAACAACACTCCTGATTATCACTAAAAAACTTTATTAGTTTCATAAAAAATATCTGATTTATAATAAATATATACATGTATGCATCTTGATATCAAAATTTAACTGTTTACAATAATAAACTTTGCTATCAAATTTAATCATTCTTAATTTCCCATAATTTATATGAATTTAAGTTGATGATTGAAAATGATTTGTAATCTATCAAAAAAATATTTACTCCTAATTCAGGTAAATTCAAGTACCTGGAGAATAGTGTATGAAATTCTCAACTTGGAAATTATTCTTTCATGTTGATATTCTCACATATGATCTAGAATTCTCCAGGTAAATGCTACCCCAGGATAAATTCGCTAACCCAAGGTTAAAAATAATGACATTTACAGGTTACAGATCTAGTACTATCCAAGGGATAAAGTTACCCTTTCTTCTAACAACCAGGTCCATGTTTCAATACTTATAATTCCCAAAAGTTCATACTGGGGCGGGTCCAGGGAGATTACATCGAACCCCCCTTTCTCTCCCTCACTTACAAAAGACTAAAGAAATTACCAAATATTTTGGTGCTCGCATATATTGAACTCCCTTTCAAACCCCCTTGCACAGAATCCTGAATCTGCCCCAGTCATACATCAACTACAATAGATTAATTATGAATATCAAATATTGGCTTTTATCATATGACCTGATTGGCCCCACGCCCGCTTTCCTTTAATTTCAAACATATTTACGAAAGTCATGTATTGTGGGCCATACACTCGACATGAGCAAGCTGGAAAAAGTTGACCGGTCCTGCTCAATTTTTGGTCATATGATAAAAAACGTTTAGACTGAGTTAGGTCAGGCTGAACAGTAAAACGTTTGGCTCTCGGTTATTTTGTACGCTACACTCGGTCCATACGTCATGACCTCAAACCAAATATGTTCCCATCCGTCCCACCCACTCAGTCAATAAATACATACATTTAATTAAATGTTAAATAAGTCGGAGGAATACTCTCCTGATAGAAACAAAAATCATTGGTGTCAGGCTGTGCTGCAGTTAACACTAAAGTGAACTCTCGGTTCTTGTACATTTCAATTTGAATTGCATACAAAACACCTTAAAATTAAAATAAACATATGTCCATACAGAGCAAGGTAAAAGTACTGACACTACCTAGATGTAGACTCTTTCCATTTTTAGAGGCATACATGTATGCAACAACCAATCATATTCTAGTGTTTTTGATTCACGGTCTATCAACATCATTAATTGGAAAGACGTGTACACAGCTTTGTTTGCCTTAGCAACCAGTACTATTGCATCTCTTCAAAGTAATGCAGCTTTGGTGAATGCTACAATAAAATCCCATGGATTCTTCCTGTTCTGATCTGCTGCTACATTATACATGTATATAACTACAAAAAGAAACTGTAATCTCAAAACATGATGAATTTAAAGAATATTTTAAATTACAAGAAGGAGTTTAGATGAGTTAATTTTGTTGTCATTGTTGGATCAACTCTGCAGGGAGATCGGAAACCATAATGAAAGCGCTATGTGATAACTAGAGTGAATTTCGTGTCAGTGGACAAGTTATGGGAATGACTTATGGCATGCATACTCATGCATAGCATACTGACTTTGAAATGGTTCTCTATTCGGTTGTCTGATCCAATCAAATTACAGAGTTATCAGTTACAAATTATTTCAGTATGGACATGCTGTGTTTTTGCCCCAACTCATGCAAAATTCACTCTATGGTACAGGTTTAATCTGAGGGGGGGCTATTTATGGGATTATATGGTATCATAAATCACGTTTAAAAATGTAGACTTTTTTTCTACCTTTCTAAAATTTTTTTTCAAAAATCAACATAATTTAAAGACCCATTAGTCCAATGCTGGATGTTACGTTTTGGTGCGGATGAAGACTATGTAAAGCATGTTCCACCACATTTGCATAGTACAGTAATCCTGTGACAATGGAAAAACCAAGTATCATGAATAGTACCTTGACAAGTTTTTGTCCCTTTCGCGAAAGTTCATTTTGCAGAATCTCAAAGAAAGTCACAAATATGAATGTTCCATTTGCAATGCCTTGTAGAATGCCGGATGAAAGGTTGCTTGATAATTGAGAAGACGATTTCAATACTGCAATCCCGATGCCTATTCCTATCGGGCCCATACAAGAGAAAATGATTGTAGCTTTTACGATTGTCGAAAAACTCATATGGTGTTGAACAAGGCTTATTCCCATCGCGAAGGCGATAATGCTTTTATGGATGATCACTGCAGCCGTGATTTGCACCAGGCGATCAACTTCGACTATCAAGCCCAAAGCAAGACCCTCGAAAATGGAGTGCAAAGACAGAGCAAAGACTAGAATATACGTTCTCAGACCACCAGAACTTTCGTCCATGCCTTCACTTGTTGTTCCACGCCTCCCACCAGCAGATCTACCAGCATAAACAGCATTTCCAGTGGCAAAAGTGTCCGTACTTCCACTTGCGCTTATTTTAACGCTCTCAGCTTCTCCATAGCCATTGCTCATCGAATCTAAAAGTGGAGCCTTTGCTTCAGCGTCATCGTGATTATGTCCATGTAATAGTCCTGCATTCTCATGACACGAATGGATTATTTGTTCGAGAACCAGGACTAAGAAAAAACCAATACATGTCGTAAATTCGGCTACAGGGAACACAGTGTGGACTTTAGCCTCTGCAAAAGCAGCTTTGAACTTTTCTCGAACCATTGGTAATAAATCTAAGAGGCTTGTAGCGAAAAAAACGCCGCCGGCGAAGCAGTTACAGAAGGACAAAACCAGTTGCCTGCCTCTGCCGCCATGGCCGATCTTGTGGGGCAAAATTCCCGCGAATAAAGTCAGGCAAAATAGAACGATGATCGTTATAACCTTCAAAATTACGTGATTCATAACGTAATTGAAGTCATAGAGAGATTTTCGGTTTCAGTGGCAGTACAATAGTCTTTTAGCAACTTCCCCAAGCTTGTTTTAGTAGGACATCACGCCAACAACTCGTGAATGTTTGTGATTTTCAAAAGAAAAATACCCGTCACGTGGTATTCCAGCTTCCACAGGGACTCCAAACGTTCAAACGCCTGCGTCGCATCCGAACTGAACCGCTGCTCCGTGCAGAAAATATTTCTACCTTCCCAAACTTAGAAATCTATCCCAAACTACGCAAATAAGAAAGAACGAACCAAAAGCGAGGTCCAAACCCTTACCCTTTTACATAAAAATAAAAAATATATAGCATTTTTGACAGAAAAGGTAACCCTTTCATATACCTTTATTTTTACTAAACTTTTCACTTGAGTAACTAGTCCCTTAAAATACTTGGATGAATCAGCCGTTAGGTGCATTGGGTGCGTCTGTTCGAGATATTTTGAAAGATCCTTTAAAATACCTAAATTTCTTTACTTCAACTCGTGAAATCCCTACCCTTTTATATACCTCCAGCCTGAAAAGGTACCCCTTTCGGGCGGAGCCTCCCCGTATAGTCCATTATAGGGAGTACCCCCCGTCCTCCCACTAAAAAAAAAAAGCTCGGACCCTGTTTCTGTTTCTGTTAAATACTCGGTAAAGCTTGAGGCCCATATATCCGAGGTTGGTACTTGAAATGAGGTCAGGCTGGCTGTTGTACCGGGTAACAATCCCCTTCTCTTCACGAGTATCACAATAGATTTTTTAACGTCTCCCATTTATGAATAGGAAGTCGGTTGGGAGACAAGACCAACGGCTTTTACGTCCCTACCCAAGGACGTGGTAGGAGCCGGATTCGAACTCACGACCTCCAGCATTCATGACCGGACCTGCTCTCACACATGAGCTGCTCTACCAACTGAGGTAGCCGGCCGTGCTGTACGGCGCACTTCCTAGCACGTCAAAAACATGCGGGCCCCACCCAGGGAACGTCCGTCGGTCAGGAAGTGTATTTTTTGCTGGCACACACAAGGTACCCTATTCCAGGCATTTCGCCTCGCTTTTTCTTTCGCTCTCTTCCCCACTCATCTGAGAGCCTGGAACAGGTTCACAGTGAGGATATTTTCAATGATAGTTTTATAATTTACTGCAGGGGCGTGGCTAGGGGAGGTCCTAGGCTGTCCGTGCCCCCACCCCTCTCCCCCCACCCCCGTTGGGTAAATTATTGAATGAATAGCATGCCCCGTTCTCTCATAGAGGTAAACGCCTCAGTGTAGCGCTTGTGTCGGGACCCCCCTTGGCAAAATCCTACGCCCCTGTTACTGTCAACTATTTGCAAGCTGAAAACCTAATTCTAACTTTCGCGGGAGGCCGTACTCGTACGTATAATAAACCGCCGTAACGCCTGCAAAATCCGCAAATAATGTTAATGTAGCTTTTAAATTAAATTACATTTATAGCGATGGTTATTCAAATTGGACGCCATTTATTCATTATGCCAGCATAATTTCGAGCATAATACTTTGTTCTGGAATTATGAAGGCATAATAGTTCTATTTTGCGGCATTATAGTGTTTGTAAGATTATACTCTCTAATGCTGCAGTTCAACTGACAAGATATGAATTGAAATGACATTAAATGTTGAGGCCATTTTAAGGGGGCTCTGAATAATCGGCCGTCATCCTGGGTAATTTTTGGAAATAGTCCGTATTCTTATTTCGTAAACGCAAATATCCGTAAGCCATCGATGTGATAATGATCCTTAATCCTAAAATCTAACCCAAATAATCCGTAATCCTACCGCTCTTTCCCAGGCTCCCTCGATCGACATCCTAATATGGAGCACACGCGCGCGTCCGAAAACGGGCGCCAAAAAGTGACGGCCACAGGTATCCCAACGAAGTCAACGAATTATGCTTGTTCTCTGTCTTGGTCGTTTTTGAGGAATTAAAGAATGTTTTTAAAAAAAGAAATGAGTTTTCTCAAGTTCTACACTTAGTTGCGCGAGCAAGCCATCGAGTTTACGGGAATCTGTTTTAGGGAAAACCTGGGCGAGCAAGCCATCAAGTTTGCGGGAATCTATTTTAATTTAGGGAAAACTAGGCGAGCAAGCCATCGATTTAGGGAAAACCTATCGCCAGGCGAAGCGGCCGAAGTCAAACGACTAAACGAGGTAAGACCAGGTATTCAAACACAGTTAGAAATGTTGTCCGTGGAAAAGGCTGTTCATTTTTTTATCTTACAACTCTATGATGTGTCTAAGAGCAAGATATTTTGTCCATGTCTGTTCTCTGTAGTTTCTTGTGTTCTTGTAGATATAAAAATCAACTGTTTCCTCGCCCAACTATCGTAGGCTCTTCAGACCATAAACTCACTACAACCAGACATTCAAATAACTTGGCTTTTGTTTATTGTTTTTATTCCGTTTTCCTGCTTCGATCAATGCTTTTTCGGCGACCATATTTGTTTTCGTCACACGAATTCATGACTCGAGCTGCCTGTGACCGTCAGTTTTGGCACTTTTTCGACAATAGCCGTATAATTGTGTTCATCGGTTTGAGAAATTAACTGAGATCCGTAAGATATTATTGCCTTTTTTTATCAAAATACAACTTTGAAAACATCAACACGCTAAAAACCTGCACTGGCTGCAGTTTAAAAATATCATATTTGTTGATTTCATGTAAATTCCGCGGTCCTACCCTGGGTGCCAGAGGTTCTACTGCCCTCCAGTCTAAGCCAAAGTTTAGGATCGACAAGAAGGCTGGGAGAACCTGTTCTCCCAGCCTTCTCGTCGATCGGCCTAAACTTTGGCTTAGAGAGGGCAGTAGAATCTCTGGCTCCCAGGGTACGCGTACTGTGGCCCATACACGCAATGCACAACACAATATTCCAGTGCACAAAACAACATTCTTAGTGAATCAAACTATTTCTCAGTGCACAAGACAACATCCCAGTGCACAAAACAACGTTCTTACTGCACAAATCCGAGTTTCTTAGTGTATAAAACTAATCTTGGTTCACAAAAGGAAATCTCGATTCACAAAAGAAAATCTCAGTGCACAAAAGAAAATCTCAGTGCACAAAATCTTGAAAATCTCGGTGCACAAAAGAAAATCTCAGTGCACAAGAGCAAAAGGAGGTCTGGGCACCAAAGAGGATATTCGGGCCTGGTTACCAGGGTTACCACTTGCACCTATAGAAAGGCGGGAAACTGAACACAGACTAATGAAAGCCATCTTTGTCGAAGATGTTCTGCCAGTTTTGTGGAGGTGTTGTCGAGGATTCGTTTGTATTCTGTCCCTCGTGTGGCAAGATGAGAGAGCAGATCACCTCCTATTGGCTCCAATGAGAACGATTTACTGAAGTACTACTTTCGAAAGGGGTTTCCATACAGCAAAATGTTGTTGTTCTTGTCTATTAATGTCTCTATCAATTCCAAGCCCGCCCATGCCCCCGCGGGCATTTGTGGGGATTTTGTCATTTTGGAATCAGAACGTTGCAAATGCCCCACCGTGGGGCCAGCTAAGTTATGCAAATGCCCCACCCCTGGGCAAGTATAGCGAACGCGCCAAATTTATTCGCCGTTTCAAAGCCACATTTCACCGCTTTTCTTTATTAAAGTAATGCAGTACTCACCTTCAAACACTTTCGTAAGTGCCCCCAAATCCCACATTCACTAGCCAGTCCCCAACAAACCGCACACTTCACCCCGAAACTGGGAAATTCCTAACGCCATGTTCACGGATGACTTTTCCGCCGCCATGTTAATCGATGAAGCAAGCACGTGTTGATCAGTTGAGCAAAACAAAATCAAACACAGGGTAGGGGTGGGATATTTTTTTGACAAATGCCCCGGGCCCGGGCTTGCGCAGGGACAGGGACAGATAGGTTGTCAAATGCCCCATCTTGCCCGGGGGGGGGGGGGGGGGGGGGGGGGATGGGCGGGCTTGGAATTGATAGAGACATATTAAGTACAACAATATTGAAATTTTAATGCGAACACTTTTCGTCAAGAAATAAGTGAAATGTTAAATGGCCCAGGCTGCTCCGGAGAGTATCGATCTGTATGGCATAGCCTAAAACTCAAAGGTATACAAGTGCCCAATGCACTTGAAAAGAGGGTCTCAATATATACGTTGTTCGATCAGCTTTTCTGTAGTCCTTGGACTTGTTTACTTTTTAATTTATAGTTTTTAGAAATTGCAATAATTCTGTAAATATTGAAATAAAAGAAACAAGACTTTAACTGTGTGTTTGTCAGTTATTGGGCTGTGTCTGTGTGCAATTTCAGCGCATTTGGCGATGTTTTCTTCCCGGCAAGAAAAAATCGCCCAAATGCGCAGAAATTGCATGCACACAGACACAGCCCAATAACTTTTATTTTATTTCTCTTATTTCAATATTTACAGAATTATTGCAATTTCTAAAAACTCTATAAATGCCCAGTCAAGTCTGGTAAAATAAACGGTTAATCAAAAACCTTACGCTTGGGTAGCTTGTGCATAAACTCACTTTAACCACCAGACATTCAAATAGCTTGGCTTTTGATTGGTTTTTATTCCGTTTTCCTGCTTCGGACAATGCTTTTTCGGCGACCATATTTTGTTTTCATGACTCGAGCAGTCTGTCACCATCAGTTTTGGCACTTTTTCGACAATAGGTATAATAGCCCACTTCCGCGATATGCTTTACTTGTCACGCACAAAGGTTTCAATACGAGGCTCCGTGCTAAATTAAATTGATTATTTTCTCTTTGAAAAGAATAAATTTAATTTAGCACAAGGCCTCGTATTGAAACCTTTGTGCGTATTGTGTTCATCGGTTTGAGAAATTAACTGAGATATTATATTATTGCCTTTTCTTTGAAAACATCACATGCTAAAAGCCTCAAGTACACAATCTGGCACCATTGCATTGTGCCAGGAGTCGGTCAGCCGGCTATACCGTTACTATATCATATTTGTTGATTTCATGTAAGTTCTGCAGGTCCCTGCTAATAAAATCCATAATCCTAAAACGCTAACAAAGCCTAATAATTTTATGCAACCAGGGCTGGGAATCTCCTTCTCTGTGCATAAATAATTACGAGCATAACACCTTCAGTAAAGCATAATTTCAAGTTCAGAGGTGATGCCAAAAAGCATTATTCCCTGTTTTTCAAGCATATAAATGTAGCTATAAATTAACTCTATCCTCCCACAGGCAAGAAATCTGAGCTGAAGGATAATGCGGAATGGGGACCCCTCAGCATTGTAGTTCCTTGTCGACCACAGGAAGCCTGGTTTCAGATCTTTTTTCTATTATATAGTTATAACATTCACGATAAAATAAAATTCGAGATAAAATTTAATCAACATCAAACGAGAAATTGAACAATTTACTGTGATAAAGTTTTTTAAAGATTTCATTGGCAGAAAATCACCAAAGAAAACAAAAATAATACCTAATTTGAGAATTCTGCACTCTTTATCAAACCAATGGACTACAGGTTTGTGAATAATTTTAAAACTTTATTTAGGCTCAACTCAACACTCCAAGTAAGAATTAAACCAAACTATTCTCTCAGACCTACTAAAGTTAAAAATCCCTAAATATGGTTCAAGTCAATGGCATCATTTTGTAGAACACCAAATATTAATATAAAACTCTAACAGTATCTTCTGTACATCATACATTGTAAAAGTCAAGTTCCTATTCTTGTGGATGAGCTGGAACAAGTACTTGATGGATGCTAAAACAGGGTTCTTTGCTTCGCTAAATAGCTTTTAGCAAATTCCCCCACAAGCCTCCATTGAGTGCTTGTTCTTGTTCGTGAGAATATAAAACTTGCCTATTGTCTCATAAAACAATGTCTGGTTGTATCTCTTAAATAGTTTAATACTTAACACAACTTACTTGATTGAAACATTTGAGATGAATTTGACCCAGTTGAATTGGCAACAATTTACTGAATAAATGGTAAAAATATATTTTATGAAAATGATGCTCACCTCAGCTTTTCTGTAAGCCAAAATATATCATATAGCAGCTGCATATAACAGTTCTTGTTTAATGGCACTGTATAATGGTTTTGCACATGTCTATCAATGTTCAATTGGTGGCTGTTAATTGGCTTCAATTGAAAGGTATGCAATATTTTCCTTGTAGACTAGATACAGTTAATGTTACTTGTTTTTGCACATTTACTTTGATTTCACCCATCCCACACGTCATAAAAAAGTGTCCCTCACTGACACAGCTCCTTTAAAGCAGCTATACCATGCTCTTTTGCTAAAACTACAATGCTAAATTACTATCAAGATAACTAGCAATCTAAGCCAAATTTTGAAGATATTGTATGATAGTATTGATGTTTTAAAAGGTGTCCTACAAACTGTCAGTAATATCAACATTATATGTCTCTACAACAAAACAAAGCAGTTTTGGAACAATACTACACATGTAAGGTTTTGTTGATTCCCATTACAAGAAGGTAATTTCAAAAGACCTGAAAGTATTTGCCAAATCAAATGGGTCAAAAACACTTCAAAGAAAATATATTTGAATGGCTGTGTGCAACAAGGGCATAATTAAGTGTCCCCTGATGACATTCTAAATTTCAAATTCTTTGTTTTCTGAGGGAGAATTTAGAATGTGATCATGAGTCAATTACACCCTTGATGCACCATCACAGCCCTTCATTTGATATCTTACATCAATTACACCTTTCCTATGTGATTAGCGTGCCTGACATGACAACGTCTTTGATACTTGAATGATCACTGGCCTTAGGCCATACAAATGTTATTTCTATACTTCGCTTCTTAGAAGCTGGTGGAAATATATCAATGTAGTTTTCTTTTGCTTGCACCACCATGTCTGCAATGCATTATACCAGTTCTTTATGATAACATTTTGAACTTCCAATGCTTTGATTAACTTGCTTTTCTCATTTGCTCCTATACTTCAAATGTATTTCAAGTTTATACTGGTGCAGTTGTCTAGTTCTCTTCTTTCATCCTTTGACTTGAAGGAAAGAATTCGATTGATTTTCTTGGGTCTCAAATGGACTAGCTCTTTATGTATAAGAAAGCAGCCAAGGTTCCAAGACCCAGCGTTGTACATAGAAGACTGTTCCACCAGAATTTCTCATTTTCTTCTTGGACATCTTTAAATTGTTCATTAAATGCATCCTGCAAAAAAAAAAAGATCAAAGGTTACATTTTCCTCCAGAGACTGCCTGTTGACAGATGGTCATCATAATTTCAATAAATCCATTCTAAAACACTTCCTTTGAAATGTTTCCACATAAAGTAGATTCTTTTAAAATAAAATAGGAAAAATGTACATGTTGTAGAGGTAAGGAGGAGATATCTCAATTCATGGTGCAAGAGTAGAAGGGTGATTCTAGTGATAAGCTATCTAAACAATTCCAAACGTGTGATTTGCCTAAGCATGTTTTACTTTCTGTTCACATTTCTACCCGAGTCTAAAAACTTTGGGATGATCAGACAAAACTTCAGTACTGAAATGTTTTCTTAGTCCTTAAACAAAGTATTGGTCACTTTTGTTCCATAAATGCAATATTGCTAGGAAATTATATATGCCCGAGTCAAATACATACATATGGGGGTGGTCCATTTCCCAGAATAACCTGTTTACAGCCAAATTTGTTTGCTTGAAGTTTCAGGAATTTTCTGTACTTAGACTGTCATTTTTAACTTCTGCTAAATACTATCTACAGTTTAACAGTTTAAACTAAAAAAGTTAAAGAAAAATCAATACCAGCATTCTTTTTAAGTTTGATTTCCAAGAACGTGAAGTATTAAAGAAATTTGCATGTGCGTGGGAAGCCATTCATCAAGAGCCCACAAAAGAAGCCATTCAAATGCTAGCTTGGTCATTCATCTGTTTATTCGCAGCCATGAATAATTACTGTAGTCTGGCTCCCAGAACCTTCAAGAGACTCGATCGAAGAGACAAATTTTGGAACGTTGCCCCGGACACCCAGGAAGTATAAAAATGAAATATGTAGCTTAGCTGCTTGTGCCCATGTTTGGTCAAAGAACGAGTGGTTTTTCGTTTGCACGTAGAACTACTTCTACATTTATCTCCACGCCAATCTTTTGGTCTTACGAGAATTAAAAGACGTTTTCGTACGAAATTAGACTGTTCTGAGATTCTGGTCTTGTATTTAGTTATGAATTAGTTCTCTAGCGGGAAATAACGTGCTTCCCCGTATATGACCTCAACTTTATGTCGGCTATTAGCTTCTCCCTCGTTTCAAGTCAGATTCAGCGATCCGACACGGGAAGTCGAAAAAGCTGAACGGCCACCAGCGGTCATGAATTATGAACGAGAAAGGAACAAATCATACAACCAAAATTGTAAAAAAAAAAGCTTCTCCTACAAATCTTGTCACAATATTTCATAGCATTTTCCTTGTATAAAGTTTTAAGTTTTCGATCCGAGAAAAAGCCGTCTTCCGCGCGTACAGCCGTGTTTGTGTGTATTTAGGAGTAACTGGTAGTTAGGTGTTACGTAGTTATATATAGAAAAATACTTCTATAAAATCACAAAAAACTTACCCATCCTCCAGCCTTTTTAACCCAGTCGGATTTCTGAGCAATGTAATTCCCAAGCCAGCTAGCAACATCTTCGCCAAAGTCCAACTGGTTTTCCCTACAGTATGTCGCAACCTTTCCTCCGAATGTATACAGCACGACAATTCTTCCCCAGTTTATTCCATCGCAGAATATCTCATCCGCAACTTGCCTAAAAGTCTGTGCTGCATTATGTTCCCTAATATCCATACGGTCGCACATGTTTCTTAACAACAGTTCATGCCTTGTTTCGATTTGATCGCTTAGCTTTCTAAGAATCACAGCGGACTTGGAGTTGAGACGGCTAGCTTTGCCAAGCTTAAAACTTATGAAGTCTCTTGCGAGTTCGTGTGCGAGTTTTTCTTCGGGACACTTCATGTTTCGTGCAACAGAGGATATACTTGCATTGTCGAATACCTCGATTGGCGGCATATTTATGATACTTCTTCCTTGAGTCGAAGGTGGATTCCCTTTCTCTGTTTCGATACCTGTCTAACAGCTTCGCTTGAATGAACTGAGAAGCCCTACTAGTTTGTGACAGCTATAAGGTTCCCCTTCGCTCTCTGATTGGTGGATAAATATAAACGTGACGTTTGCATAACAACACTATTGGTTGAGCAATACATGTTACAATCAATCAAACTGAAGAAAACGTAAATCAATAAATTAAAAGACGTCATGAATTCTCTCACGTACGCATTTTTTGATCGGATTCAGATCAAAACACAATTTAAATCATGTCAGAATTCACGACAATCGATGTAAACAATAACAGTATTCTTTAATGAAAAGGAGAAGTACAACCGAAAATTTTGTGCCCGATAAATTTTGGCCACCGAAATAATTTATTTTTATTATTATGCCATTTTATTATGCCATTTTAATTTATTTTTATGCCATTTTATTTTTATTACGAATTGTCTAGTATGCGTAGTGGCGAGCGTACTTTTATATATATTATGTGAAGTAAAAGGCTCAAGAATCAATTGGCCTATATATAAACTATAAAAGGAATAAAACCTCGAAAAACATCGAAACCTTTAAGTTGGCCCTTATTTTCCTTGGGTTGGGCCGGTCTCAAAAACTTATTTCAGACCAAAATATAATGTTATTATTTTCCATACCCTTTTTCAGACCTGTACCCGTGCATAATTGTCAATATTTATGCCGTTAAATATATGCTAATCACATGCGTGACGTCTGTTGGTTTGCACATCTATCAGTTCCTCTTCGTAGTAATACAAAATACAGTGCGTTTTTTGTCTAATTCTTATTCTAAATATGTATTACTTGTGGGACCTTGCCATCTGCTATATTTTTTCGCAAAGAAGCCTCTTGTCGTGGGCCATATATTAATAAATGTGCAAACCAACTGACGTTACGCATGTGATTAGCATATATCAGTGACGGTATAAATTTTGAATATGTAATGCTAATGAAGGCAAGCAAAAACCGTATACCGGACAATTATATCGGTGGTACGTTGGATCTAACAGAGATCTGATCAGCCAAAAACAGTAATAAGTGAACAAGTCCAAGGACTACAGAAAAGCTGATCAAACAACGTATATATTGACAAGTTAACAATATTTCGGCAGGTTTATGCCTGACTTTGCGGCAATCAGGTAGCTGCAAGACTGCATGCGCAAAATCCAATTACAAATAATAGTTTTAATTCAATGCTCGATATCTTTTCGGAAATATAAAAACTATTTATAGGTGCTCTTTGAGATGACAGTGGTTATTTCCATGTTAGAGATCCCAGTTTGCTGATCTAAAAAATCAGCAATTGTGAATAAGGTGTACCATTTCGTTTTTAATAGTTGTCGTTGTTGTCCCTTCACCGTGCGAAATAATGAGTGAATATCACTTTTCGCGCGCTCTGATTGGCTACTCAAACAGTGAATATGATTTCACATTCACCTCCGAGCAAAGCAGCGATCATCTCGCCCGAGTTCTTGTCCATTTGAGAGAAAATAAAATAACTAGTTGGTGCTGGCTATTCACCCGGAGTGTGGTATATACTAAAACAATTATTCCGTGTCAGTGTTGGTGAATAGTGGTGGATATTTACCTCGCCGACTGGCGGCTCGGTAAATATCCACCACTATTCACCTCCACTTCGGTGAATAATTGTTAAATATATGCATGTCGCGGTTAAAGTGAAATCTCTATTTAAAAAAGGTAAACACGGGGTTTCATTTGATATTTTTTCTCCATGATTTAATAGTTCTATATACTAAAATAACTTTAACAGAATCTTGATGACCGGCCTCTGATGTAGTTGTATATGATCAATTTCTATTTTTTATTCTGAAAGGGAAATGTTTCTCTCCTTTCTTGACTTCCCGTAGGGGAACAACCACAAAAAGTCGGTCCAACGCTAAGAAAAGGAGAAGAAAAATATAAAGTTAAGTGTTTAGTAAAGGAAATAACTCAACGTTGCGCGCAAAATGTTTTGCAATTGTATTTTTAATCAGTTAAAAGCAGGTTGGACACAAGCTACAACATTTATACGCAACCGGCATTGGCAATAATTAATTGTGTCCGTACTTTCAGTTTTTAACAAATTGATACTAAAAATATCCTTAGGCTTTTGGCGCGGCATCCTCCTCCATCATTGTGAGAGACTCGCTCCTAAATACAGGAATATCGCTCAATAGACTTCCAAACCCAATCTTTCAGTAACACAAACCCTTACCCAAACCATACTGAAAACTTACCCTAACCGGTTTTAGGGTTAGGGTTCACAGGTAATCAGAAGAGTGAAAAAGGTAAAAAATGGAGTTTTTTTATGGATTCCGAACCCTTAGCCTTCTGTCATCAAAGCCATCGTGATAATCACTATACTAAGCGAACATCCACAATGAAGATCGATGACAAATTCGTAGCTCAATGCTTGATTAGTACGGCATGTCCAGCTAAGCCAAGGGCAGCCTTTGGGTATCTGCAGGGTTCCTGGTCACCTGATGATGAATGTTAGGAATTCTATTGAGAGAGGATCGTGACAAAGCGCAAACAAAGGGAAGATAAATGGCCAAAAAGTGTCTCTCTAAATGACGAAATTAAACTGGATCTATAAAGGCAAACTTTAACGAAATTGTGTCAGTCTTCGAGACCAACCAAAAATAGTACATGAGTGCGACTAACATCACGGGCTATCATTCATCACCATTCAATTACTGGTAAATCTGATAATTATACTTCGTAAGCCTATAGGCTCGACCGTACCAGCCGTTTGTGTGAGTCGCGTTTCTCCCCCAGGATCATGACACACGAGAAACGGGTGGGAATAGAGCCTAATTCGGGTATCGCCCATTTCCCTTTCAGATTGCAAAACCATTTCACTATACACGGAAATGTTACACAGGTAAATGTTTTAAAATAGTATGTGGGCAGTAAAACTCCGGTTTCCATTTTTCAAGACCATAAAATCATGTGATACAATTCAAGCACTTCTTGACACACTGACTTAGCACGCGTGAAACGGCAGTTGTTCATTGTATACCAATCAAATCGAAACCTCAACATCCCCCAGGTCAACCCCCCGGCATTTAAACTTTTAAAGTTTGGGTTGTTCAAATTCCCCTCCCCCAAGCCAAAAACGTTGTTCAAGTGCCCCGATCCCAGGATCTATTAGGCCATCAAATGCCCCTACCTCCGGGACATTTATATAACTATTCACACGAAACAATATATTTACATTTATATTTTAATACCTTCAAATACAGCGCAAAGCTTTTGGAGCCGGTCCCTTTTTTAAACAAGTCGCGTACAAAAGCAGAGTTTTGTCCTTTGAAGTCGTCTAAAGTGACCTCCCGTTCCAAAAGTTTCCGGCCATGATTTCGATCGATGAAACCACGCAGTGCGTAACATGAAATCGAGACATGAAATCGCGAGGCAACGAGAAATAGGTCCGGGGGGGAGGGGGTGTTTATGTTTGTAAGTCATCGGAAGCCAGTGTGGTATCCTGGGATGGGCTGGCACTTTAGTTTCAGATTCCACCCTGATCGTAACACTTTTTGGGTCAAAAATAGTAATATATTCTCATCAGGGCTACCCGCACACAAAGCCCCGGGTATATGAAATTATGGGTAGAATCGGCCAGAGGCAGTTGAGAGCGGGTAGCTCTCAAAACGTCTAGTTTCCTTCGCTGCGTGGAGCCGGTGGGAGGGGCGTTGTCGGATCTCTGGTACGTCTGAGTAGGAAAGACCAGGACCCCGCGAGGTATATATAGCCGAAAACGTGGCGTGAATTGCGTAAGGATGTCTCAAGGGATACGCTCAGGGCCGGATGGAATGTGGTTTTGTCTAATTTTGGCCTTTGTCGGCGGATTTCTCTGATTAGAATAGTCAACTGATACAATGTTTCCTCCTCCTTCCTTATTATTTTGCTGATCTTTTTAAGACACCGACGGCCCCAAGGCATTCATGAGCTACCAACAAATTGCTATAATCACTCTCCCACTGTTGTGAAAGTGGAAGCAGTGAAAGGTTTAATAGAGAACTGGAACCTGAACTTGCAGATCGCGAGTCCAACTGACACTGTATTTATTTCAAGGCTTGTGTAACGTCTCGTTCAAACTGTTGCGGCGCTAACGTTTCACGTTTAAACGCGAGCAACCGTAGCCCACAGCATTTCAAATGGTTAATGTTTTTAAAATTGTGTTCCTGCTCCAGCAACAATTAAAGCCAACCTTGAGAGACCTCCCGCGGTCGCGTAAATATGAAATGCGCTGAGCACATGAGCTTGCACAAATAGCCTACCAGGATATATCATGGTTTTATTTCCAGACGTGTTTTATCATTATGATAATATAAATGCGTTTTCGTACTTTCTGATTGGCTCATGGTCATTATAAATAACATTAATAGGAGATATTGTAGTTGAGTCTACGAATAGCAGTTTCAGCGGTATTGACCCGAACGCCTCACTTCAATGTAATGAAGCGCCATTGAAACCATCATTCTTACACGACACCAACACCCTCCTAAACAAGCACGACTAATTTAGATACACAGTTTGAATAGCGCTTCATTACATTGAAGTGAGGCGTTTGGGTCAATACCGCTGAAACTGCTATTCGTAGACTCAACTACAATATCTCCTATTGGGCAGGCAGGCATATAGATGACGAAATATGTTACTCAACGCGCATTTATGACCCTGGTCGTAGGTCCAAATGGTGTGCAGTTCCAAAACAAAACGATTTCACAGACAGCATTGCGTCATAGAGAAGAATTCATCTCAAGTATGTTAAGGCATGCGTCAGACCCCCTCGAAGAATAACCCGTTTCTCTTAAAACTCTTGGATCACGAGCCAGTTCATACTAGAAACTTATCAGAATATAGGAAAATGCACCGATGAGTTAAAAAATAAGAGTTTGTAGCTTAGTGCTACAAACGAGAATCAGTACAACATTCAATTTACCATGCTTGAATCCCACCTTTCGTTAACTGTAAGATAGTCTTGATGGATACTGACGATGGCCGATATTTGGCAAAATAAGTCACGTGATATAAAACTACCTTAATATCTTGTTATTGAAAAATCAAAGTCATCGTATCGCAGACTGTTTTACAGGTAAATATTTTCACAGACTTGTTTTCCAGTCTTACTTGATCCTCATTGGCACCGGCATTAAAAAAAGTATCAACATTTTTATTTGTTCATTCCAAAAATATATACATGATAGACTGGCCCGCAGGTAGCATTAACTAATCTAGGCGGGCCATAGTCTTCAAAATTAACTAATTACAAACAGGTATGATAACTTAGCGAAGAGAGATATATAAGGGGAGAGAAAGAAGAATAAATAAGTGAGTAAATAAATAAATAAATGAATGAATTTGAGAAATAATTAATTATGTACATGAAGCGAATTCTAACAATTATGTGCCAATTTTTTATACTTAAATGATTTGAGTTTTGAAATAATAATGGGTGTGTCAATATAAGCATCTTCTTTCTTAAGAATGTCAAATAGTATTTTGTGAAATTCTCGTTTGAATGCCTTTTTTGATAGTTGTCTAAAATCGCATGGTATCTCATTCCACAGTCTAGCGCCAATTCTTGAGAAATATTTTTTTGTACTTCAAGTCTCGAACCTTTAATGTAGAAATTTTTAGATGTAGAGGATCGTCGGTATTATAAGAGTGGATACTGAAAGTTTTCAAAAATAAATTTAAGATATTTATTGGTGCTAAATTGTTGGTAATATCGTACATTAAATTAGATACTGACTCACAATATAAAAAATTCAGTGGCAAAATATTTGCATCAATAAATAAGGGAACTGCATGCTCATTTCTGTTGGCAAAATACATAAAGCGGAGTGCTCGCTTTTGGAGGATTAAAATTCTGTTCATGTCTGACTTACACGCCTGACCCCAAACAGTCAATCCATAAGTTAAATAAGGGGCGATTAAGGACTGGTAAACATTCAAAAGGGTATGTAAGGGGACAAAGTGTCTTAATTTCGTGATTAACCCAACTGTTTTACTTATTTTAGTTGCGATATAATCAATATGGTGTTTCCAGGAAAGATTTTTGTCAATTAAGACTCCAAGGTATTTTACATGCTCTTTACATTCGAGGAGAACATTCTTATTTTTTTCATTATCAAATATACCAATATTAGGCTGGTGTGTGAGTTTGTTTTGATATGGACTAAAAATTACAAAATTATATTTTTTTATGTTAAGGGTTAATTTATTTGAGGTTAGCCAATTATATACTTTGTTTAACTCACTATTTACTATCAGTTCTAGAGAGTGCTCGCGAGATCCCACAATAAGATAAATAGCCACCCCCAATTACAATAGTAGAACCACTACAAACAAACAAACAAAGGCTATCTAACACATTATAAGTATTACAACGACGACACGAGCTAATAACGCTATCTAACACTGACGAGCAAACGTTATAAGTATTACAATGAAGACACTTTGCAAAGTGTCTTCATTGTAATACTTATAACGTTTGGACAAATGAGCTTATACGACTGGATATTGTCCTGGTTAAATACGCACTTAAGGCGGTTGAAAAAAAAAGTTATTGAGTTTGTGTTTAAAACTTGGGAGAGTCGAGGGTGATTTGATTTCATCCGGTATTGCGTTCCATATACTGACGATGTGTCCCTAAAATTCGAAGTTTTAGTAATAAAGTTGTGCCTTAGGTACAAACCGGATTTAATAGCGCGTCGGGTGCTGCCCGAGCAGAAAGACATGTAATTTGCTAAATTAGTATTAATTAGGTCTGATTTACATTTAAAAGAAGAAGACCAGATCAAGGTACTCTAACCAATAAGTGACCGGCAAAGGTTCAAGAAAATTAGACGGTCCCTATAACTGCAGTGATTGGAATTCTTGCAGATAAATCTTGTTGCTCTACGCTGTACAGATTCCGATCAGTACGATGTTTCTAATGACCGATTGAGGCGCCCACAACTGACTACAATAACGCCCCAGGTGCGACCTCACAAGGGCTAGATAAAGGGCTTTCAGAGCGTCACTAGATATATATATAGGTCCTTGGTGCAATTACGCTTCAGAAACCGCCAAGCATTCGATTAGCTTTTGCTGATATGGAATCGATGTGTATATTCCATGAGAGGTCACTTATAACAGTGACGCTAAGGTCCCTTTGAGTGGATACCGTCTTCAATGCTTCGTTGTGGTTGATGTAATAGGTGTGATCAAAACTATATCGCTTACGCCTTACGCCTTACGCCAAGCGCCTCAGTATATCAGTGAACTGTTACAGGAATATCGGCATTCCCGCTCGCCACGTTCTAGTTCTCGGCAGAACTTACTAGTGGTGCCTAGATCAAGTACTCTAACATAGAGCATATTCGATAGCGGCACCAAAACTATGGAACACTTTACCAGAACATATATATTAGAAAATGTGATACTGTAAACATGTTTAAATCTAAACTTAAGACTGATATTTTCCAAAACCTAACTAGCCAATAATTTAAGTAATAAGTAATATTATTCATAGCACCATATTTATATATACTATAACTAACACCTTTGTAAGAGCATCGAGACTCTCCTGATTCTCCTGATTTCGGTGTCAATGGAATTTCAATCCTTTATGGTTCTTATTGTGAATGTTCTTCCTCCCTCTGTAATACGTTTGAAAGGCGGGCATGATAAGTTCAACTATGTATGTCAGAGTTTCTTAGTATAGCAGCGATTTAATATAAGCTGGTGTGGAATCATTTACGTTTATAGGCAAGAGTATTTCTTCTAATTAGTGATTCATTCGAGAATGGCAGCCAATTCAAATTATTAAAAAGAGTAACAGATGAGGCAGTTCGATCAACTTTGAGAATTATCCTGGCAGCTCTTTTTTGGAGTTTTAGAATCCTAGTTAAAGTTCGACTGATTATTACTGCCAGACCAAATAGCGCTTCCATACATTAGCGTTGGCTATATAACTCCATCATAATAAATCTCCCTCTGCCTTTGTTTTAAACAAGGGCTTATGTGATGGATAAGTCCCAGTCGTTTAGATATTTTCTTACAAAGATTGTCTGTGTGGGCCTCATAGTCTAAGTTTTTATCGATGATGATTCCAAGGAGTTTTTGACTGGGCACTTGCTCAATTTTTGATGTTATTCAGCTTGACATCAATAACAGTGCTCTCAGGTGCAATCTTCCTCTCAAGCCGTTTTCCCGTTACCAGCATACTTTTGATCTTATCGGTGTTAACTGTCATCCGATTTCGACACGACCATTCATGTATGGTCTCTAGATCACTGTTGAGGATGGAACTTTGGACCAATTCACGCTTGCTGTTAGTGTAGTGTCGTCTGCAAAAATGTCAATTGTTGAATTAGTGACGTGCAGAGGGATGTCGTTGACGAACAATAAGAATAATACAGGGCCAAGGATGGAGCTATGGGACGCCATGCTTTATACGGAGGGGGGTTGATTGATGAGAGTTAACGGTAACAAATTGACTCCTGTCCGTGAGGTAAGACTCGAACCAGGACACAGAAGAGTCACTAGCTCTGTAAAGCCTTAGTTTTTGTAGAAGAATTTGGTGATCTATTACGTCGAAGGCTTTTTTGAAATCAATAAATACCATCCCAGTAACCCGATCTTGGTCCATGTCAAATAGTATTTGGTCGGTCAATTTTATGAAAGCTGATTCAGTGGAGTATCCTTAACGAAAAGCGGACTGTAATTCGTACAATAGGCTGTTGTCAGTAAGATAGCACATCAGAGATTTTGCCACGCGTTTCTCGAGGATCTTAGGACAGATATAGGCCTGTAATTGTTGCTATCGTGACGTGGTCCTGATTGTGAAGAGGAGTAACTCTGGCAGTTTTCCATTTAGAAGGAACCGTTTTAGTGATTATAGACATATTAAGCAGCTTGGCCATGGAGTGACAAAAACAGGGACCACCAATTTCAGTACTTTCACGCTAATTCTATCTGGTCCTGTGGCTTTATTTATAGAAAGTTTATCTATAATTTAGCAGACTTTTGGGTATGTTACTGATTCAATGTTTTGTCTTTCATCTTTAAAGATACGAAATCTTCAATAGTTTAGGAATGCGGTAAAAAAATAGTTTTGGAATAACTTGGTTCTACAAAGAGGAACTTTCATATCAGTAGGACAACTGTTTTGAGTGTTTATTTTGTTTTGTTAAACTGCTGATTAGAATTAATCAACTGAACTTTGTCACGTAGATATTATCCCTTTCGTCAACTGCAAACGGACTGGGACCGAATGTGTAAATTTAATCGAATTTAATAAAATTAATAACTTATTTTATTTTTAAATGAACCGCACCACAAGGAAGATTACATCGAAATTAGTAGGTTTAACGAGTTTGAAGATGTTTGAGTAAATAAAAACTGAATTGCAAGCATTTAAAAATCACAAAAATAAGAGAGTTCAGTATATATGGTTTGGGGAGACGCCGTTCCCCCAAATTTTCAAACACTTCCTATTCAGTTCTTATTTACTCAAATATCTTTAAACTCGGTACACATAATAATTTCCATGTGGTCTTTCTTATGGTGCGGTTCATTTAAAAATAAATAAAAATAAAAAGTTCTGAATTCACTCTTTTCACCTTGTGGCCATCTTGGATTCAAAGTGAGGCAATCCTTTGTTTTTGCCAGGTCAGCCTCGTAGTGAGGGATAGTCAAAACAAGGCTAACCTGGCAAAAACAAAGGATTGCCTCGCTTTGAATCCAAGATGGCCACCAGCTGAAAAGAGTGAATTCGTTCAAATTTGTACACTCGGTCCCAGGCCTCTTGTAGTTTATAACATGGCTAATATATCTGGTAAGCCTTGTACCAAGGTGTTCTGGCCTGCTAATTTTTATGATGGCTTAATGGGATCCCTGTGGTTTATACATTCGTACTTTCGTCAGTCCTGCATTCGTACATTCTCTTTGCACGTGGTAAAAGTATTGTAAATAAAATTATAATATCATTAATAATTCATAAGGGTACTAGCCAATCCAGACCCAGCATTCGGGTCACGTGGATACACTCTAAACCCATACAAAATTCTAGTTAGGCTATTAGTATTCTGTATCAAATGATACAGAATACTTATAAGCCTATTAGTATTCTGTAGCAAATGATACAGAGTACTAACAATAAGCCAACTAAATGGAACGATACAGGATACTAACATGCTAGCTTTAGTATGAGGAGGTCTCACGACCGATCACGGACTTTAATTTCCCTATCCCGGGTCGGGTGAAACAGGCGTACACACCATCTCTTCCATGTGGGACCTATTATTCTGGGACATGTTTTTGTGAGAAACTAATAGACCATTTTCTCAAGTATGCGCACGCAACAGGCTTGACGGGCCAGTAAATGCTTCACGTGGGAATCACGTAGTGGTTTCCTATAACCCTCCCTATTATTTCAACCAATACTAAATCCAAGCTTTTTTGCTCTGACAAAGGGCTAGCGCTCGAAACGTCAGCTGCTACTCGCTTTCCACGGCGGTTCGCATACCTCAATCGACTTTAGTTGATTACATACCAGTCTAAATCCAAGCTGCCTACATGAAGTATTTCTTGGCGGGCCGTGAGTTTTGTTAGCTTTTGTTAGACTTGTTCTGATGCGACAGCCTTTGTTATTCAAATTATCGGCTATTGTTCAAAAATTGGCGGCTATTGTTCAAAAAGCGATTTGGCGGGCCAATATTGCGTGCGCATACCTGAGCATTGTCAGAAATTCATGCCACGCGTGCGCACTAGGCATTAAATTTCATCAATAAACAGATCCGGAGTTGCTCAGAATTTTACAGTAGTTTGTATGGAAGTTTTTTGGGGGGGATACATTGGGAGATGGTATTATAGCGAAGCTCATTTGTTCCGATCTTAGCAATTTCTAAATCATATTGCCTTCCGTAAAATTGTATTCTTTCAAGTTATAACGGATAATTATGGCTTCGAAAAGAATCTGAAATGAGTTAACTGACCTCCATGTTATGACCTCCATGTTGACAGCAATCTACTTCCTTTCAGCCGTTATGATGGTTGCTCTGATCAACTTTACAATATAAAACTCGGGTGGTTATTGTTTTGTCCCGATTCAGCCGAGTAGTTTAAAAGACGTTATATTGCCCAGATAGATCCAAATATAACTTCACATTATCCTCGAGCTGCGAATTGCGAACAAATATGAGTAATTTTAAGGTTTTTCGACGGCCACAGCAGGGAAGAATGCCGTAAACACGTAAGTCCTTTGCACTTCTATTGCCTCTCTCTTCGAAACGCTTTGTCCGCCATTTCTCTCTCGGTTTGCCTGTACAAGCCTGGGAACTGGTATATTCTTAACTGTTCTTTCATTGGCTCTATTATAACTTTCATATATAAGAGCTTGTCTGATAGGGCTAAAAAAATAACGCGGCATTGGAATAAAATATGCAAAACTAAATCGTGACTGTATATATTCCCTGTAAACGTACTCGGTTACACTGTTTACCTCCCGCTTGGCTATTAGCCGCTCTACTTATAATAATCCGACATAGCTAGAACTTTCCAACCACGCAGTTCATAAACACTAGAAGCCTTTCGAATTCGACCGCTTTCGCAATTCGCTTCGAGCAGAGTGTTTGGTCTGGAATAATGGCTGAGCGAGCCTGAGAACAAGTAATTTATGATGGGCAGGCAGATTTGCATAATTAAACCCCGTCCACAATGGCATGAATTTCTGACCATGAAAATGGTCTATTCATCCCACATCGATAGCAAGGTGGGAGAAATCAAAGTTTAAAATTTTAGGTGGTGCATATCATAAGTACATTACAACATTCGTGGCAATGTTGTATCGGATGTACAAGCGGTTCGCCATTGTATATCCGATACAGCATCGCCTCGTACGTAAATAATAATTTAAAAAATTATGGATGTAGAATGTTTCCGTTACATTGTCGTGACGTCATTCAACTAACGGAGTTCTGTGCATTTCATTTCAAGAATTGTGAATTGTAGTAACTCATGCAGTCTTGAACTTTCTTGTTTGTGTTAAAAGCGGATCAGGATCGACTCCAAATAGATAGTCAGTGAACCTTCAAAGCGTGTTGGAACCTGATCTTGCAGATCGTGAGTCTAGTAACTGACAATGTATTGATTTTAAGGCTTATGTAACGTCTCTTTCAAACTGTTGCAGCGCTTTTCACGTTTACACGTGAGGAGGACTCGCACGCTTTTCTTTTCGGCTCCCACCCATGAGTTCAAATATTACGGTTTTCGTAGGCTAGCAATTGAAATGGTTAATATTTTTTTAATTGTGCTCCTGCTGCCAAAAAATTAAAGCCAACCTTGAGCGACCTTCCAGTCGCATGACGTGCTCTTGAACTGGTATATATTTATTTCAGTTCCAGACGTGTTTTATCGTTCTGACATATAAATAAGCTGTCATACTTTCTGATTGGTTCATGGCCATTGTAAATAAAAGCACAGACATGCATGAAACACGTTCCCCACGCCCATTTATAACCGACCGAATGTAATAAAAAAAACAAGGATTGTTCCAAAACAAAAATATTTCACAGACAGCATTGTATCATACAGAAGAATTCATCTCAAGCATGTTAAGGATGGCTCAGCTTGGCTTTTTAGACTCCCTCGAAGAAAAATTAACCCGTTTTCTTAAACCTCTTGCATGTATCACGAACCGGTTCATACTAGAAACGTATCGAATATAGCATCTACTGCGATCACATTACACTTTTCCTGTTTTCTTCAGCTTCGGAAAGTAAAAGTACTAAATAATTACGATTTAAAATCTTAAGTCCAAATTCCTACGGGAAGTCTTCTTATTTTAGCTATAATTTCTGTCCATCATTACTCGGACGTCATCCAAGCAACCCAACAAAATAGATGTGGCTACAGAAGGAAAGGGTGATTTTATATAGGAACGCGGCGTCTAGAGAGCTTTTACTCAAAGTATGGTAAACAACTGTATCCCTGAAAACCAAAACAGTCTGCGATGGATGACTTTGATGTTTCATTAATAAGATATTATAAAGAGTAGTTTTATGTCACTTGACCCGATTAACCAAGCATGCTGAACAGAATGTTGCATTGACTCTAGTTTGTAGCATTAAACAAATCTTTTATTTGTTAACTCGTTTGTAGTTTCCATGTTTTACGTTTTCATGTAATTTTCATGATTTTGTCATACAAATAGCATTAGACAACTAATCTACCAGATATGTATATCTACATGACAAATTTCGGTTGGTTCTAATGAGCAGTTACAAAATAAAGTAAATATGAATAATTTTCGATTTCTGCTTTGAAGCTTGAGTATGTGTAAAGCAATCTCGTATCCAGATCTCTTATATTTCCTGACGGTCATTTGAAGTAAAGCTCTGTCGTGACGTCATTCTACAAAGTTCTGTTCGAGCTAAAAAATATTTGGAGACTTGTGAGTTGATTTTGTGACTAGCCTTTAACCTCTCTAACTCATGCAGTCCTCAATTGAGTTAAACAATTTTCTTGTTAGTGTTTAAGAGGAGATATTTTCGAAAATCGCGTATTAGGTGCCAAAACTAACTGGCTAAAGACTGAGTTTTGTGCAGAACTAAAATGGAGTTTAGCAAAGATTTCACGAACATGTGTGTGTTTATCCAAAGCGAAAATTAAAAACAAAAACTTCTTTCGTTAGGACTAGCTGATATGAATATGTAACACCACTGGCTGTCTAAATTGCAAGAAACTAACCTTTGTTTGTGCCACGCTAAATAATTTTTTTGTCATGAGTTTATGTTATTTGTGTTTGTTTGTGACTAATAAAATAGTACCAAAGCGAGAATTGGAATTCAAATTAGTCTGAAAGGCTACTTTTTGGCGTTTTATTTTTTCAAATGTTACGCGACAATTGTAAAAATCCCCCCTCTTAAAGTGGATGGATAGTCTGAACGTACCTAGCTTCAAATTAAAACTTGTTGGAACCTGAACTTGCTGCAGCAAAAAAAACAAAGCTAACCTTGAGAGACCTTCCGGTCGCATAAATATGAAACGCGCTGTCAGCACATGATATGGGCTTGGACTGATAACCTTCCAGGATATATTTCCAGACGTGTTTTATCTCCATGACATATAAATATTAAAGCTGTCATACTTTCTGATTGGCTCATGGCCATTATAGTTAAAAGGGCAGAAATATCTCCCTGACAGTATTGTGTCATATAGAAGAGTTTATCATGGCTAGTTTGATCCACTCGAAAAATAACCCGTTTCTTTTAAAAGTCTTGGATCACGAACCGGTCCATAATAGCCTTTATAACGTCAGAATCCAGCAAATATAATACCCAACATCGACGCGACTGATGCACGTGACTTCGTTGACAGTTTTAGATAGGAGACGGGTTTGTGACATATTATGCATATGCCGCGGGGGTGGGTCAGGGTTGAGCCGCTCAGTTTGGGCAGGTATGGTCAGGGTTTTGACCTGATTTGGGCAGATCAGGGTCAGGATTTGAGTTTAATTTGGGTGCAGTCAGGGTCGGGGGTTCAGTATTTTTCAGGCAGTCAGGGTTCCCCCCCCCCCCCCCCCCCCCCAAAAAAAAAGGGGCAATCAGTGTTTTGGAGCTCGGACTTTGAGTCAAACAGGGTCAGGGTTTGAGCCTCTTGGCCTCACATACATACCCTCCCCTTCCCCCGGGGGATTTGGCCAACCATTACATATGTGCTTTTTATCTTATCCATTCATTTTTACCTATTTGCTGTGAGATTTATTGAGGGATAGGACAGACGGAGGTAGTAGGAATCTTTTTGTTTTGTTTTACAAGGATTTCCACAACTGAGAAAGATCTTATCTGAACACGCGTAAAAATACGATAATTCTACGTGTGTGGATATCTCGGCGATTTCCACGTCACGCGCTTATCCTTGCTTCGAACAACCGGGCCCAGGTCCAAGTATTGTTTATATATAAAATAATACATGGACGATTGGAGATATAAAATTTCTCTTCTCGTGTTAAACTCGATATCTCACTCGTTCGCGGCCGCTGCGCTCACTCGTGAGATATCGAGTAGAACACTCGAAGATAAATTCCATATCTCCGCGTGCCCATGTAATATTTTCTATATCTTCTGTTCTTGGCATGTGTAATAAATACAACCTTGAATTCTCTCCTCATGAAATTCTCTCAAACAGCCAGTCTTATTTATATCAATTGATGAGACAGTATTCAGTAGGGTTACATCATTTATTTTGAGTATGGTTTGAGCTATGCATGATATATCTTTCTAATTTTCACCTAATTTGGTTGTGAACGTGTAGCTATTTCAAAGACCTATAGAGAAGATTTCGTATGAGTGGGACAAACTACGGCATGTCCGTAACCGTGCAGTACCGTATTTCTGTAATTTGATTGGATCAGCAGGACATAAACAATGGGAAACCATTTCAAGGTCACGACATGTCGTACGGTAACCGTGCTGTAGTTTGTCCCACTCATACTAGTCTGCTCTACTAGTATAGTGTTCCGTTGAGTACGTGTCAGGCTACCATGCGAGCAGAGCCTGGGAACCCAAAGAAAAGAAGGATCTGCTCGCATGGTAGTGTCAGGCATGCTCTTACAAATAAACCTGTCTGTTCAGTGTATATACTATTACGTGCGGTGGATAGCAATTTGTACTTAGATCTATCATTCACAATTGAACAATAGACCAGTTCGCAGTTAATTCTGGGGTGCAAACATGGCGCGAAATACAGTGTTTGTATGGGAATCCGATGACAAATAAAATCCGTAAAATCGAATCTCTGATTGCGTTCGACGAAGGAGAACGCAACCTAATCTGGTGTCGGGTTCCCTGTGCCTGTGTGTGACGTGATTGCGTACGGTAGGCAAAGTTCAGTTCGTGGACGGACGTATTACAAAAAGCCTCGATATCATGAACGGCCGGGGAACTGGTAACTACACCATGTGAACGTCGAGTAAGTGTATTATTTTCCCAATCCAATGCAATAATGTTTAAAATGTTAGCAAGTACGATATATCAAAGCCTGAGGAAAGTGTGTGCTATCTCTGTAGCATTCGACAAAGTCTGTCAAACATGGTCTGTTTTGTCGGCGCGGTCTGCACCTTGAAGACGACACTAGCAAAGTTGAACAGAGAACTGAGTCAAATCAACTCGGCCATAATTTGTGCTGAACTATCCTGTGAGTAACAATCGAGTGAATTATGTTGGCTCGCTCGCTGTATTGGATTCTGCTTTTCGCTGTACATACAGATACCAAAACTACAAACAGTAAGATGCCCTGGCTGAAGAGAAATCTAGGTCTAAGTTTTCTAGATACCCGTAATCGCCGTATCTTGTGTGAATTGCGACACTGTGTACATCTTGGTTATACAAATTAACAAGTTACATTCAGGTAGAGAGTTAATCTATAACGACACTTTGATATGCGAAAGAACTGGAACATCAACACAGTACAAGGCGAGGGAAATTTAAAGTACTGAGTTCATTGCTGTGTTCCCTGATCAATTAATCTACACTGAATTTCTAACGGATCTGGAACAAGGCTGATCAAAGCCAGAACCCGGCTACCAATGTTGACCATAAATTATTCTGCAACTAACAATGGCAGCCACTCACTTGAAAAATAATGTGAATGCTCTGAAGGAACTACATGGGGTGTACTTAATGCACATGCATATATGGTTTATGCCCGGGGGGGAGGGGGGGGGGGGGG
Source organism: Actinernus sp. WN-2022 (assembly GCA_030867875.1). Classification (NCBI taxonomy): domain Eukaryota; kingdom Metazoa; phylum Cnidaria; class Anthozoa; order Actiniaria; family Actinernidae; genus Actinernus; species Actinernus sp. WN-2022. Next base: position 23,995,460 of record JAOWCC010000019.1, read on the forward strand.
GGACTCCCCATAAAAATAGACGGGGGTGCTCGACGTGAGAAATGAAATTCACCCCTAAAAGATAGCAATATGGGCGTGGCTCACAACAAAATTACCCCTAAAGGATAGCACTCCAAAAGACAAATTTGTGCAAACTAAAGGAAATAAGAGACAAAGCTCTGCCCCATAACCTCGTCTTTAATATTCGGATGGATCAAACTCTATATCGAAGCCGTAAATACCGATTCAACTTGTGGGGTCTCATGCTCGAGGATCCAGCGCTATTTTTTCTCGGCCACAAACATTTTGGGTCTCGGAGACCCCTAAAAGATAGCAGACCTTTGGAAGACCCCTAAGAGATAGCACTGCTAACGATTTTAACCCCTAAAAGATAGGTCGAGCACCCCCGTCTATTTTTTTATGGGGAGTCCCCCCCCCCCCCCGGGGGTTTATGCTCTACACTGGAGTGTACTTAGTACTGTGAATGCTAGGAACTGGAATGCAGTTCACACATCTGAATAGCCGTAGCTAGCTATAGGGTTGATTTGTGTTCTACACTAACTCCAAGTATTGCTTTACACTGTATACCACACAGCAAAATGTGCTACGAATGCTCAAATCAATTGCAATGCCGTAACCATATAAAACGCACATGTATACATATAGCCACATAAGCATCGCATCCAATGATTTAATATTACACAAAGATAATTACAGTTTTATACCCAGATGCATCCCCTTGTATATTAACTTATAAGTCACGACATCAAAATTTTCACATTAGTTAAAAACAAGCATTTTTGATCAGGATTACTTACACCGTCCACATCATTGCAGCAATCTTTCAGCTTTTTGTGTTACCACAGTCCTTTCTCTTACAAAAAATATGTCGAACGCACTTTGATAATCTATGATTACTTCTTTAGGTACAGGAAATACACTGTCACCTCTAGGGCTCTATGGCAGAAGTATCACATTTTTCTGTAATATCACGATTCTATAAATTCAGTATTAATACTTAAAAACTAGCGAGTTAAACTACTTATCTTTTGTTTCGATTTACAAGCTCCAGGTTCTGTTACCGAAAAAGATGGCGGCTGTACATTTGACCACAATTCCTTGCGAACCTAACACGGTCAAAATAATACGTAGCAATCATCTATTCTCCTTAATGAGAGTGGATTGGCAACAGCGTTCGTACTATTTAAAACCTCTACTGCGATTTTATAACGGATTTAAAGTTTTTCGTTCGCAAAGGATTATGGGTAAAAGTACAAGCCGCCTGTTTTTCGGTACAGTGGATTCCTTAGCAGCTTCCCAGGGGCCTTGATTTGCACTGGGATGCCGAACAATTTTCATTCTTCGTCAGAAGCTGAACTGAACCTGTGACAATTTTATATTGCATTGAGATTTCCAGATATCACGTGATCAACCACTTGATAAAATACTAAATTGATGGCGACTGAAACAAGACAGATGATGCAACTCGTCAAAATATGCAAATGACCCTTTGGAGGAATATTTAACAGGGATGTTTGTGCTGTAATTTGTAATTTAGCTTCGTTTCCATGAAACCCTAGGCCTTAATCCACCGGCAGAAAAAGATTTTAAAAAGGCTGCAAGGACCACTGTTACAAACAAAAGTGTAGCCGGATCTGTGGAGATCAGATCAGGTATGCTGAAAAAGATGGCGGCGTGTACGTATACCCACAATCCTTTGGCGCGAAAAACTTTAAATTTGTTACAAAATCGCGGTAGAGAGTTTTTAAATCTAAAAAAAGAAGCCAGTACAAGTGCTGTTGCCGATACACCTGCCTCGTGTGTTATTTTGACTGTGTTGGGCTCGCAAGGGTTTGTGGTCAAATGTACTGGCGCCATCTTGTTTGGTAGTCAGTGCAGACATACATGACGTCATAAGTCTTTCGGTGAAAGGCGATGATGGAAACCTTACGCGATTTGTTAAATTAGCGATGGACAGAAAGCGATAAAAGCGGTTTGTTTTCACAGCCCCTGTGCGCCTCGTTTCCATGTTTAGGCCTGCATGTCTTCATAGAAGCTCTATACTATTTTGTACTACCACAGGAAGCCCAAGCTTACGATCTGTATAATAAGTATTAGCATAACACAGCCGCCTTGGAGCTATCGGCTGATCGGTTTCCCTTTGAAATTTGATGTTCTTAAAACTCACATATATTTTGTTTTAAGAACATCTAATTTCCCGGGCGACTATTGGCCGATAGTTCCTCGACGTACGGACATACTCTATTTCTATAATAGACGGCGCCTGCCTAACCAATCAGATGGCAAGCTTGCCAATAGGTAGCGGCTGGGTTATGTTAATAAATATAATACAGATCGTAATATTGGAACTCGCAGAAACTGAATATTCCTCTCTTAGGACTGCCAGTGGACAAAGAACCTATTATAGAACTGGAACACACTTGACTCATCTCTGAAATTATGTAGCTACCTTTGTTTTTAAACGTTCTTTGAAACTGAAACTGTTGAATAACTTTTTAGATGAACATTAGCATTGGTTCAGACTCGGAATATCATAATAATAACCTTTGATTTCTTATAGCGGGCTGATTATTATGGGCCTGCTTTTACTCCTGGCACACTCCTCACCAGTACTCCTCACCAGAGAACCTGGAGAAAAACCCTCGAATGCAGATAAGGAATCAACAACAAACGTAACTCATACAATGCCCGAGCCGGTAATCGCACCCGAGATCGCAGCGGTGAGAGGCGAGTGGGAATTACCACTGCGCCAACCTGCATCCCTTGACGATTTCAAATCGTTTAACAAGTGCACGTGAGTGGAGGAATGATTACTGCGGACAGGCGTCCATTACTCCTGGTGCAATTGTATATACCGTATATGACAGATAGTGAAATTAGTTTAGTTGTTTGAAATCTACAACCTGCTAACAATTAATTGAAAGTTATACCCGCACTTTAAATTGGTACTCAATAATTATTTAAAATTGACATCCTGTTCAAAACTAATAAGGTCGAGCTTATATTGTCCCCTTCCTCCCCTCCTCAGTCCAGCAATGAATTAGCCGTATAAGTAGCAATGTAATGTACGATATACGAACATTTATTTCTAAATAATTTATTTCAAAATAATATCGGCTCGAGGAAAGGAGAGAGGTCCAGTCTTGGCAAAATGGAACTACTTTGTTCATGTCAGATTTATTCTTGGAGGAAATTATTTATAGAGTTTATTGAAGGTTTTTCAAATCGCTGCTCAAATTTCTGTTGATCAATTGTTTCGAATCACTGATTCATTTATTGAGGTCATTGTTGGTGTTCAGTGAAGCATTGTGTAAGAGTTATTTTTGGAGTGTTTGTGCTTTTCACACCTTTTGCAACCAATCAGTAATCTTTGACACTTTCATGCGCGAAGACGGAAAATAACTGACCGGAACGTCTTCGCTGCTTTTTGCCGGCCCTTTTCATTTGAAGTGCAGGTAAGACTATTTCGCCATTTGGTTCCTTTCAGATTTGATAGTCTTTAAATTTAATATTCGAGCTTTTGTGACTTGAGCGTGCAGAATAGGGAGAGAGTTTAGTGAGAAAAAGGTGCATTCTATAAAGTACTTGAAAAGTTTATTTCTTGTTACAGTAGTACTTTTTGGTTTGTAGTACTTAGTTCGTTCAAGGTGGTCAGAGGATAACTATGTTAACTTTGAAGGTAGTAACCATTTGTACACGTTTCAGACTTGAGAAAGGTGCCATATTTCCCTCGGGATGTTATCCAGGTTTGGGTCTCGAGATCCCTTGACAGGGACCCGGAGAAGTTTACGTACTTTGAAAATCACAGATTACTTCTCATTATTTTTAACCATAACAGAATGGTGGCAAGTTGACCTTAGAATACAGACTCTCTTTGAAGCATTTTAAAACACAGTTAATACAGGACCAAAAGCTTGATCAACGGTACGTCAAGTTGTGGATTTTATTCTAATCGCGTCCGCCAGAGCAGTCACTCTGGTTCGCTTGAGAAAACTTCTCAGTCTTGATGTTTACAAACGCAAACTCCCGCTTGTTCTCTTTTTATGATCAAGCAGGTTGTTTTGGGGGATGTTCTTTCCTTGTTCGCGTTTTTTATCAATCCTTCCATATACTGGTACCCGCTCACCACCTTGAAAAAGATGAAACGCTTTCGGCAACAGAAGCAAAACAGAACAGTTCTAGCGACAACTCAACTTTCAACACGACAGATTTCTTTAGACATTTCTAAGACGCAAAGTTCACCACAGAGTTAATATCGTAATAAATATCTCAGTTAAATGTCATGTTGAGGTAATTTTTCACTGAGATTGTAAAGCTAAAGTTCACTACAAAGAAAAAGCACTGATCTAGTCTTAGAGCTATCACTTAAACATGAGCAACGCGATGAATAAATCATAGTATCGGCCTGCCGAGATTTTCGCAAGGTTTCTCTACGGTTAATCGATGTTGGCAGGCCATGATAGGTAATATTCACAACGAAATAGCCCCTGCTGTTCCACTACTCATTCACCACAATTTATGCTGTTTTGTTGTATTCTCTCAGGATTATTTAGGGAAAGTGTCGAGGGACGTGGGAAAATGAAAGTCGCCGGTTTAGTTCTCCTTTGTTTGATGTTACTCGTCCATGAACTATCTGCGGCGCCATTGAAAGACAAGAAACACGAAGAGGCTAAACAAAAGGCTAAGGATACAACTGATAAAAAGGACAAGAAACAGTTTATTCCTGGAATAGTAACAACATCAGATTCGCCATCATATACAGGATATGCGGCACCGTTTATTAACTATGATCCTTACAATATGGGCGTAGGGACTCAAGAAGACTTGGGTAACAGACCAGTCGAGCTCGTACAGATCAATTCTCTGAACATTACGAATGGTGTAATCAGGACAAGTGACATTGCTGAGGGATAAACTGGGATACAGGGATATTAATATGGTGAGTTTGAGGGCATGATATGTTTTTCAAAAAGGATATTCGGGCTCTTATTCACTTCCAGGATCAAGATCGGATTTGCATAAAACTTGATCAAGCAAACGAAGCGATGTTACGTTGAAGACATCGATTAGGCAAGCTAAGTTTGGATTGTTCACCGTGTAGGAAGCCCATTTCTATTTAATATTTCTGACATCGATCACTACGTAGAAGATTCAGTTCGATTGTGAAACACTGATCTCGTTTTCGAACTGCAAATGGCTAGACCTTCACGTCTTCTAGATCTCGGACCTCAAGTTAGTATCAGTCTTACAAGTAAGAATGTCACGAGCTACGGACGTTAATAAGGTTGCTTTACCATTTTACCTTCATCTCTAATATACCCATACATTAATTTATCGGTAAGTCAGTTTATCATTTTGAAGCCAAATTAAAGTTTGGACGTAACGATAGCAGCAGATATTACCGAGGTACCAGCCAATTAGTATATATATTTTTTCATTTGTCAGGCATTAAAAAGATACCTTTTTTCATTTGTTGATAATTCTAAAATTCTGACACATTGCTAGTGGTTTAAGTGTGGATGAGCATTTTCCTCCATTTTATCAGATGTTATCGATATTGAAGACAGTAATACACTGTTATTGTTGTTGTACTTTGTGTGCAATTGGTTAACAGTATCAGGACACTCAAAGTGGTTGTCTTCCATTTTTTGTCTCCATTACTGACACACTACCTGCGTGTAATTTTAGGGAATATAAAGTGTTTCTATATTCTGTCATTTTATAAAGACATGGTAAGCATGTACAACGACCGCTAAAAATAAATGAAAGGCTTTTTAGACATTATTATCAATCTAACTGTCGATCTTTCTCGCCATACCACTGGGAATCTAGACCTCTTCCATGGGTTGGAAATAAGTTGGAAGTATGTTGGAAATAAGTTGGAAATATGTTGGAAATAAGTTGGAAGTATGTTAGAAATAAGTTGGAAATATGTTGGAAATAACGATCTGCTTGACGAGTATTACTTGCAATAATTTTAGAACTGGAAACCGTAAAAACAAAAAAATACTTTGTTTGCCAGTGGCGTAGCCAGGTTTTTAAAATTTGTAGGCCCAAACAACCGCTCCGTAAGGGTTGCTTCTTGAGGGGTCCGGGAGCATGCTTCCCCGGAAATTTTTTAGATTTAGACTTTCGCAAATGCCTTCTGCTGCACTTTCAGGTCATGTTTTGTGTATTTCGACAGCTCCTCAAGCCCAACATTCACTTGTAATAAGACAAGTAGGCTGTAAAATGTGTAGGCCCAGGCCTACGGGCCTGTAGGCTAGATACGCCCTTGTTTGCAATAAACCCTCATAAAATTTTGCAAGTAAATGTGTGACAACTTCGCGCGATTTTGTTTTGTTTTTGGAAGACATAATTTCCAACCCTTGGAAATTTTGTTGGAAATTCTAATAATTTCCGGTCCGCATGGAAGAAGTCTAGATTTTCCAGTGTACGCTTACTCGTGGAATGATGCTTAGAATAATATTTCATCCGATGGAATTAATTATAAGAGACTGCGTGAACTATTTCGAGGAGTAAAAGGCCTGGAAAATATCCACGCCTATGGGGATATTTTATTTGGTCGATTAGAACTATGACTTTTTAATTGGAGTAGTAATTTAGTAAGTCGAAGGGGTATTTTGGCAGTGTGTTTTGAGGGTTGTCATGTACTTTCTTTTGTGAGTAAATCATATTTTGTTGCGGATATCGATTTTGGAAATACATGCACTTGATATATAATACTTGCATCTCTTTTGAACTTTCCCGCTATAAAAATGTTTAAGTACATCACCCATTCCCTCTGTTTATTGCATTATGAATGTTAGCCAATTTTGAATTCAAACTGAAGGATTCAGATCAAAACTTGCAAGCGCTGACCCAACTATTCGTTTACGTCGCCACCGTTTACACTCCGATGCTAGCGTGAACTTACAATACAATTCTTAACTGTATCACATTACTTACAACTGAGTATATTTGAAAGAAAAGGACTCCCCTTGCGGTTATTACGTATTTCGAATAGTCCAAATATGATCTTTAGTCTAAAAAATCCAACCCAAAATGGATGTTTCATTAATATTGGTTAAAGTCCCAGGTACTTATTAACAAACATGCTTGTCGGTCATAATATTTTAATGTATATTCTTTCTTCCTCCCCCAGGTTTTTACAGCTGGTCTTACAAAGTGAAGCTGCGGAAACATTGTCGACTTGTACATTAGTACATTATATGTGTCTGTGTCAGACGGAATTGTCTGGTAAAAAGAAATTACATTTACTCGACTCAACGCCAAACGGAAAAAAGTATCCAGAGAGCGTGATTGATTGGTATGAATTTTCTATGCTACATAGGCCTCCTCGTGATACCAAAAAGAATATAACTATTGTAAATTCAGACTGACCGAAGGTTTGTAAATTATCAGAATATAATGAATATCCGAAGCCTATAGTGGACTGAAGAGAAGAGGTAGTTTCCATACGTGTGTCGTGCATGAATGCACAATAATCCGCCACTATGCTGGCTACGATCCCCCGCGGGGGAGGGGGTACTCCCATATATAAACTCTACGAGTATGTGCCGTCTCAAAGGGTATGGTTTTCGAGCTGTTTTAGTCTGAAATAAGGTTATAAATTTTGCCTTTTTAGTCTGGAATAGGGTATGATTTTGACATGAAAGTATATATGAAACCGTACGGTGTAGGTCTGAAAGAGATATGGAAAATTATATATTTTGGTCTGAAACAGGGTCAGGGTTTTGGGATCAGTGTGGCACACCCCACCCAAAATTCCGGCGAGCTCCTCCTTCCTCCCCTAGGGCTACGATCAAGGCATGCTTGGAAGAAAATATTGGCGAGTGCTTCTACTGATACGTTTTAATTTTTAGGATGCGTTTTGTGGAAACTTCAGCCACTTTTTGTGGATTTGTTGTGAAGTGATTTTGAATCTAAGTGGATAAATCCAAATCTGAATTACTTGGATTTCAGGTCATTCTTGCTGTAATATGACCACGAATATGAGTACTACTTCTGTTGGCGATATTCAGTGGTTTAAGCACGTACATGGAAATCCATGAGACAAAATTTCCCCCCAAAAACACACTCTAATACAATTACAAATACAAGATAAAACAGTAGTTATAACAACGAATATTGTTTGGGGGATTCAGCGCTTTTAAGAACTGGAAATCCGTCAGAATTAAACATATTCTCCAAACTAAATAAATAACCCAAATCGAAGAAAGCGTAGACACACTGAATTAATTCAACTCTGGTTTACTTGAAATGTTAGGCTTGCATTTTTTGGGGAAGGATTAAGCACGATTTTATATATTGGACGACGGTATTCCGGATGGCGTGGATTTCCTAAAACAAACACACTCTATATTACACTAGTAGAAACCAACTATCGTTCTATCTCCAATCCTGCAATATGATTGGCTAAGCAACCCACTATCTATTCTGTGATAGATAGTGTATGTGGGTAGCGAAAAAGTCGGTTTTGAAAAGCAAACTAAGCAATGGCTGCCAAGTCGTCAAAATGTCAACAAATCTTCTTGTTTCAGTTTAAGATTGAACTACTAGTCGGTTTCTACTAAAACAATTAGACTACTCCCTCTCAGTTTCTATGGCTGAGAGTTGACTCGGAGCTACACTGTTATTTTCAAGGAGTTATTTTAACTCCAAAGGAGTTATTCTGTACTAAAACAAATGGTACAGAATAACTCTTTTGGAGTTAAAATAACTCCTTGAAAATAACAGTGTACGTTCCTCGTTAACTATCAGCCGACAGAAACTTCGAGCTCATAGTTAATTATATATATAACTATATATTATTTTAGACAGTTTAATGTGTGGTATGGATGGCTATTTTCACGAGTTATGCAGTATTTTGGAAAGCCCGAAGGTCGAGTCAAAATATATTCACTAATATACACTTCAACTTCAGTAAATAATTGCTAAGTATAATTGTTGGTGGCTTTCCTCTTAAGCTTGAAAACAACAGCGACGACGACGCCTAATCTGATTCCAAGTCATAATACGCCGTAGGGAAAAACAGGCGGGAATATGTGGGACTAGCCTCGTCCCCAGGCTTTTCCTTTACGCGCGGCTGGATATTGTGATGTCACTGCTTCGGTTTTCCTCCAGGCAAAATGGCCGCCATTTTGGAGAAAAAACGACCGAGTAGAAGCCTGGGGACGAATCTATGTGGGATCATCAGAATCAGGAGTATTTGACATTCAGAGCAATTTGTACATATACTAAAATCTTGCATATTAATATAAATTAAATATATCAACTTGTGCCATGTAGTATTGTCTTGCTATTCAAGATCATGGAGTAGATTAAAAAAGACCGGTACCCTGAACAGGAGGCCCAAATTACCAGGAGCTAGCGTCCATATCCCACCCAGGGCAGCCTCGCAACGCCTCGTAATATGTGCTCCAATTCGGCCTCGCAAGGGATTACAGGACAACGCGTCATCTCTCTTAGATTGACTATTATCATCAATTGTCAAAATCGCTAGAATTGATTATAATCATCATTCTAAGACAAACCCTAACCCGAACTACAAACCAAACCCTAACCATCGGACGAGTTCACGGGTAAACGACGGGTTCTCACTCACCTAGAGCTAGGGTTCACCAACGCATCCTCGCTCTACAATTACCAATAATCAGTAAATGGCAAACACGCTTGAAATACCGATTATTGGTAATACTACGACAAATCCTAACCCGAACCATAAACCGAACCCTAACCATCGGACGAGTTCGCGGGTAAACGACGGGTTCTCACTCACCTAGAGCTAGGATTCACAGGTAAACAAGAAAGGAAGGTAAACGAGAGAAAATTGTTTTTTGAGCGCTCCTACTCGGGCTCGAACTCGTAGCCGTTTGCGTGTAGTGCTTGGTAGTACAGACGTCATGACCACTACACTAAGCGCGTCTACCGCCGTTCGGAATTCGACAATTGTTTATCTTTATACTTGACTGGTTTTAACCTCGAGGTTAAATTGAGGATTATAATCAATTCTAGCGATTTTGACAATTGATGATAATAGTCAATCTAATAGTCAATCTAATCGACACGGTGGACCATGTTATCATGCTTCAGAAGCTGAAGAGCTTGGGGATAAAGAGTACACATCTAGCGTGGTTTAACTCCTACCTCTCATCTCGTAAACAGAGCACAGTGGTCTACAATACGCAAAGTCACCGTGGGAGTCCCTCAAGGGTCCATTCTTGGCCCTCTATTGTTCTCTATCTATGTGAATGAATTACCTAACTGCCTGATTAATACCAACGTTACATTATTTGCGGACGACACAGCGCTATACTGCTCTTCAAAATCAGCATCCGAGCTACAGAGACTTCTGAATGAGGATCTGCACCGACTGGCGCAATGGCTTGCGGAACATAAACTTACCCTGAATATTAGTAAATCTAAATTTATGCTAATTGGAGGATCGAAGAGACTCAAATCCTTTGATCAAGTAACTCTAAATATTAACAATGGAGAATTAGACAAGGTAGAGTCTTTTAAATACTTGGGCGTGATTATCCATGAGACTCTATCCTGGGCAGAACATGTGGACTACGTTTGCAAGAAAGCATATAAACGAATTGGAATCCTTCGAAGAATTAAGCACCTACTACCAATGGCCACAAGAGAACTATTTGTCAAGACAATGATCCTGCCAATATTGGACTACGGGGATGTCGTGTGGGGCGATAAGCACAACGAAACCTTAATGCAGAAGATCCAAGTCACCCAAAGTGCTGCTGCCAAAGTAATTCTAGACAGACCTAGGCACTCTTCGACTACTAAAGCTCTGGCAGATCTAGATTGGAAGACGATGTCAACGAGACGACGCATACATCGTCTAATCGTTACTTATAAGGGGTTAAACGGACTTTTAGATTGGAATTTTATTTTTTTATCTTTTGCCGACATCCATAATTATAGTACTCGCAATAAGAACAATCTACGAAAGCCACATTCCAACCGTACCTGGGGAGAAAACCGCTTTGCCTGTCATTGTATTAATGATTGGAACAGTCTGCCCGAAAATATTAGAACTTTATCTTTTAATAATTTTAAGTTAGCTATACGTAATAAGTAATTATTGACACATTTTAACCAATATTTTAACCCTGGCTTTACGACCGAAGTTTTATATATATTATTGTTTTTATATTTTTAATTTGTTTATGTAGATATATATTTTTCTCTTTACTTTTTCTATGTTCCTGCAGGGCCTCACTGAAAATCACTATTGTGAGTGGGCTCCCTGGCAAAAGAACTTAATTATTATTATTATTATTATTAGATACCGTGTTGCACAGGAAGGACGTAGAAGACGCGCAGCTAGAGACAAAGGGAAGGGTGAAGTTGACCGAATTCCTGGTAACGAAGGCTGTGCCAAGTCATTTGCAAAGTTTATTTAATATTTTCAATTTTTTGACAGCTAGTATGGAAATATACCCAGCGACCTTCTTTGTTATATAGGTCTTTGTTCGCTTTTTTTCAACCGTGACCGTGCACAAATCATAATAGATATTGGAATATGCTAATCAATCAGCCAATAGAAACTAGTATGGCCCAGGCTCTCAGATCGGTGGGAAACGGAGCGAAAGAAAAACGCAAGCGAAAAAAGAAGAGGGGGACTGGAGAAGAGAAAGGGGAAAGCGGAAAAGGAGAGCCTTCCCCTTTCTCTCCCCCAGCCCCCCTCTTCTTTTTTCGCCTGCGTTTTTCATTGCCCTTTCCCACTATCTGAGAGCCTGGAACAGGCTACGCCATGAGATTGTTGCACGATCGCCACGATCGCGCACTTCTCGGCTGCTTCCGGTTACTAAAAATAGATTTTATCAGACATTATCATCGCACAAGGGCGCGTATTGGAGATTCCCTCTCTTACTTATGCTTTCTTGTCTGTATCTAATAGTCGAGTAGAAACAAAAGAAAACAATGGTCTAATTGTGCCTATTAGTAGAATAGTGTTAAGTGTTAACACTACTTAGTGTTAAGTAGAATTGCTCTACCTCCGCATTTTGTATATATCTGTTTCAATAAACGTTGGAGGAAGAAAATAAGAAAACAAGAAAAGCTGTAACTAATTTAAAAAATAGGTGAGAGAATTAAATAAAGAAAAAAAATCCCGATCCCTCACATAGCAATGACTTCATTAGAAAGAAGTTTCATCCTTTTCAAGTGAATCATGGAGACACAATTACAATAGATTCCCATGATTCCTCTTGGTCTAACCTTTCCTATTTCCCATTTCTCTCCAATATTTATTGAAATAGCCGAAAAACTTTGCTCTCGGTCTTGAAAACGCCCCCGGCCTGCGGTCTCGTGTAACCCCATCCAGACCCTCATGTGACCAGGCGTACGACGCCATCTTGGATTAGGCACGCAAAAACCCCTAGAGTGAGGACTCTCCTGGAATTCTATTGCCAAAACAATTAGAGATGCACCCTGCTCCTGCCTGGAAAGTTGCTAGTCGGCTAAGCATCTAATGAGGCTGTGTATTTTTACGAGTCATTCGTATAGTTTTGGCTCGTGAAATTAAAGGCGCGCCAAAATACGAATGACTCGTAAAAATACACAACCGTATCAGATCTCCGTCGACTAAGAACCTCTTATAATATACCGAACAAAATATCTGGATTGTGATTGGTCAATTACGAGTGCATAAAAAGGTTATAGAGTGCACAGGTGCACGCTCTCAACAAATGTTTGCTCAGTATATTATAAACAAAAAATCGCATGAACTGCTCGTGCATGTTATATGAGTGATATTTTGAAAGTTCTCAAATTGCAGTCACCTGAAGGTTCGTGCAGTTATCAGAACTTTCAAAATGTCCCTGCTCATTACCCATAAATCCTCTACTTATTTAGGCTCAATCCCGGTTTCTGGGAAACTACCCACCCACCCCCCCTTGGATATCCATCGTTTTATTGATGATAGCCTGCGTAGCGGCTCAAAAGGGAAGGGAGAGGGGAAAAAGCGAGGTCCCCTTCGCCTTTTCCCTCTCCCTTGCCCTTTTTTCCCTCTCCCTTCCCCTTTTTTCCCTCTCCCTTCCCCTTTGAGCCGCTACGCAGGCTATATTGATGATTAACCATTAAACGGTTAGAGTGACGCGTCGGGGAGGGGTGGGGGTTTCCCAGGAACCGTGATTGATCCCTTATTTACCGTCTGGAAGGTTCGTATGGGGGAAAAACTTTGCCAGAGATAGTGACAACGGCTCAAGGCCGAGGACTAAGATCGGAAAATAACGTTTTTATTTTTTTCCTTATCAATTTATTTGATTTGATTTGCTTTTGTTCATTCAGTCGCGCGCGAGTACAGAAGCCTGTGCTCTTTGAAGAGAATTACCAATGATTTAAGTGTACAGTTTTCCCCCTTTGCTAAACTTTGACTTGAGTCTGGATAAGAAAGAAACCGGACCGTGTGACCAGCCAATCAGAGCTCGCAATTTCTTTTAATTCCGGACCGGAAAAAGATCGATTGTATTAGACATATTTCGGGTAGAATCGTATAGTACTATATTCTGGTTGACTCGTTTGTTTTTGATAGTATTACCTCGTACACAAATAACTTCATTGACTACCTTCCAAACCTTGAAAACAAATGTCCATTTGGTAAACCTTCCCTAAACAACTCTTTCCCCAAAGATAATCATAAAAAGGCTACTAATTTACCCAAAGAGTTAATATAGGATGTCACGAGAGATTAACAAATTTCGGGTACATCAGTAGAACTTCACGTTATAAAGAACCTTACTAGCGTTTTTGAATTTTGGGTGGTCACGTTACCTGTTAACACAAATATCAGAGGGGGAAACTCCTTCTAAAATGAGGTTGCGAGTTTTCACCAAGTAAACACGTTACTATATCCAGACAGTATATTTTGTTTACTGATTTCTACAAACTCAACTGTTAAGGGGAAATTCAGCAAAACAGGTCACGTGACCACATTCCCCCTTAATACCTTATCCCCTAATCAATAAAAACAACATATCTAACCGTGAGTCTATTTTACTTATTAAAGCCATCTTATTTTCATGATCAATTTTGTCCGATGTCTAAAACACGGCCCCATTATATTCTGGCTTTATACATGTATATATTTTTCTCTTAGCTATGACGTTACTGATCACGTGATCACCATAAGAAGTACTGCAAATGTTGAGGAAGTCAAACCCAACAAAACTTTAATTTATAATTTAAAAATAGTAACTATTAGTAAAGTAAGAGAAGAAAACGTTAAACCTTTGCTGGGGGTCTGGCAACGAGTCAAACCCAGGCCTAACCGGCCTACTTGAGAACTTGAGAACTTTATGGTGCATATGTCATATCGTTAATTACCATGTTCCTAATGTCGAATTTGAATATTATAAAGTTTTTTTTTTTCAAACATGAGTTGTAATCTACAAGTACTTTGAACTACAGAGAAATTTGATCCTGAAAAGGCTTTTGAAAAACCTAGCAGCTGGTGCCATGATTTAGGCCCTTATCGATTATACTAGCATAAGTTTTGGCATAATTTGGAAAAACGAGCACATTTTTTGCACTTTTTATAAAAGTAGCACTGCTAGCATATAATCGGCATATTTTTTTGAAGGGAACATTACCAGAGTCATGACTTGCTTGGTCTCTAAGATTCAGTCTAATTCGTCTGGGGGAGGGGGAAGAAGGTTACCGCAATGCTGCGGCGTTGGTCGTCTAGACTCTAGAGGACTGGGCACACCGGAAGTAAAGATTGCGTCGGTCCCAGTTCCCGCTTTCACAGGCAACAAAATGGCGTCGAGCAACTTACAGATACGAGAAGAACAGCTGCCTGATAGGCCAGAAGCCGCTCAAATTGCTAGAGATCGGAGCCTGAAGCAAACCAAAGTCACCGCTTCTAGTCTGGAATGAAATGCAGTAGTTAGTTGTGTTTTATCAGAGCAAGTGTGTAACTCAAGATAAAGAAAATATCATGCTTTATTAACAATAAATATATAATTTTGGATTTGTTTTGTGTGTTTTTTAAAGCATACTTTAAGAAAAAGTAGCATAATTTTCAAAAACGAGCATAATTTTGAGCATAATTTGGGAAAAAATCGGGCATTGCTAGAAGCATAATATGCTACTTTTACTAGCACAATCGATAAGGGCCTACCATGATTTAGAGTAAATTTCAGTTAAGAAACCATCAAGTGCAGGCCAGTTTTGAAGCTTAGCCGGCTGGATTAAGAACATCCATCAATTTATGAGTGAATGTAATGCAGAGCGGTTTTTGAAGATTTCGAACCTGCGTGGTCCATTCAGTCAGACTAGTTTGTGATAGCGCTAGAGATACTGCTGCTCCGCTCCTAAAGCAGTGTATGGTCAACCGTTTTCCTTTAAAATCGTCTGCTAGACATTTTACATGAGCTGAGTCTAGAGCGATATTACTGACCTGCAGTTTTTTTCTTTCGGTTGTTTTTCTTTCGTCTATCATTATTAGTAAAGGAAGCCGTTGGTTGGTGGACAAGGCGTCCAAGGCTAAACGTCTTTTGTATCCGCATCTTTGGCAGAAACTGGAAGATGTCATCATTAGCGTAGGAACAAACTAGGCAGTCCACCTGCGGCTGGAAAAGCTTAGGTACCCAGGGAAACGGCTGGCGGAAGAAGCAGAAAAACGGTGCGTTTAATTAGCAAATATATCCCAGCTAAATAGGTTTTAATGGTGCGGAAGACCCACAAGTCCACTGAGCATATCGGGTTGGCCTGAATCCAGGGCCTTCTTGGATGGAAGACGAGTAATATCCATTTCTCCATTTTCCCAAGTTTAAAGCTGTCAACCGCTGCTGAAAGTACAGTGAAAGTAATAGCAATAGCCACCAAAACGGTTTTACGGGAAGGCCGTACCATACTGGAGAATGAGAGTCCCAACGGGTAAAACTGAAGAACTGTGATGCGTGAAGGAAAGATGCGTGAAGGAAGATGCGTGAAGGAAAGGGATGAGATGTGGTAGAGGATAACCGTCTAGAGCCGTTTGAGCATTGGAGTCCAAAGCCATAAGGTCTTAGGCGTTCCCCGAACCTCCTGCATTCTTCTCTAACATTCGGGCGAAAGCAATGAACCGATGCCAGAAAGCTGCCTCGATGGGGGTTCGGCTTTATTTAAATCTGAGGGAATGTATCGTAAAGTGCCCCTAAGCCCATTATTTTTATTTCTTCACATAAATTCTTATACTATTTAGAGTAATTCTGCGAAAAATGTTTTGTGTTTGCTTGAATCCTTGATTGTCTACAACCTGTTGAAGTTTGCTACCAGGCTCTTTTCACGACCGAGCCAAAGTACACTAATTAGAACACATTTGTAAACACTTTATAAGACAAAATCAGAAAGGGGGGCCGTTGAAATCTCTCCTTTCAGCTAACCACCATACGGGTCCATACGCGGTAAATCACGGCTATATAAATATAACCTTAGTCTGGTGATAGATCTGAACATTTAAACACCGTAAGGACTTCAAGAATGGCAAATTTTGTTACTTATAAGTACATTTTGTAGTATAGGATGTTTTATTGTACATAATCATCATATGGTAAATCACGGCTATAACCTTAGGTCTGGTGATAAATCTGAACATTTAAACACTGTAAGGACTTCAACAATGGCAAATTATGTTACTTATAAGTATATTTTGTAGAATATAGGATGTTTTATTGTACATACGATGTTTTATTACATAATTATATTGTGTAGGCTTGCATATATATTTAATGTAAAGTTCCTGTAATTCAGTTACTCTGCCAAGGGATTTTAATAAACGTTATATTATATTATTACATTAGCAGCATGCATTGGCCTAGTCACGGCATCGTGCATTGTGTGTGACGTAGATCAAGAATCCATAACAATGGAACTTACAGCAGGGTGCAGGGCGCGCAGGGCATGCAGGGTACGCAGGGCGCGCAGGGTACACAGGGTAGTCGGCAGATCACTGTCACGTCCACGTGGAGTTGTGACAGTAAACCGCGCCACTTCCCTTGAGAGGCGTAATATATTTTGAATATCTGTACATATCGGCTGTGTGATGCAAGTTTTATCGGAGGGAAAGACATAAAAATTCGCCACCGGGAGGCGACAAACCTACCGAGCTTTCAATCTGTTCAATGTGCTCGATGTCGCGTCGTGACCGTCTTTGCTAACCAAAGTGTGAATTTGCTTTTCAGAAAAAAAGACGATACAGCTATAACGCAATAAAAGACACAACTTTTATATCTTCGAGGAAATCCTGACATGAAAAGACGCAAAAAACACGAGAATATTCTATATCACCTGATACTCTGGCGTCTTGTTTTGTTCCGTAAAATTTTAGGCGGGAGCCGGCTTTTCTAAGTTGGTGTCAACTAAATAAATTGTGTCTGCCAACAATTTTTTATCTGCTTTTGTTAATTTCCGTAAAAGCGGGTCCCGCTGTGTACGTTCTGCATGTTATGTCTTAAAATGCCATATGCGTGACAGCATTGCATTTAGTTACGAATTCAAGGATTAAAATGTTTGTGTACATTCCTTGGGAAATCAGTAAAATATACAACACGTATAGGCTAGAACGGCTTCACGTAGGCTAGACACGTATTTGAGAAAAGCTTACAGGAAAGCAACTAAAAACATTGATAATTTGATTTTACTTTCACTCTAACATTAGCATAATATTTGCCATGTGAACAATCGACCTTTGCAATCTGATATTCCAAAGGTACTATTATGTAACTTTATTTTTTTTACTTTGAACTGACCCTGCGTACCCTGCGCGCCCTGCATGCCCTGCACACCCTGCATGCCCTGCGCGTCCTGCACCCTGCGTATTGCTCCGTCCGGATTTTAGTAGGCTTTGTGAGGAGATTCCCTGGATTTTTCTGTTGGAGTGTTTCTGCTTTGAGACACATCAAAAAATTATTCAATGAAATCCTTGAAATTCTGCAGTTGGATCTTTCAGTTACACTGCTTAACCTACTAGGATGTGTTTTTGTCAAAATCAGCCCTCTTGGTTGTAGGAGAAAAGCCTTATTTTAAAAAAACTACCCAGAATGCAAATTGAGGTGGGTACAGGACAAGTTGACGGTTGCTTGGTGTGTTTTGTGCAAACAAACCACAGGCAGCCCAGACTCGACATATGTTTCCTGCTTATTAGTCTGTTGGGTTACCTGTGGTATGTTTCATAAGCGATCTCGGAAGAGTTAATATAATTGCTCCTTGTGAATTCTCTTTTCCGATTCCTACGAAATAAATCTTCAAAAATAAAAGATTGATACTTAATGAAGTTGTGTTAGTGGTTTTGGGGCGATTTTGGGACATCTCTGTGATGCCTCGCTTGAGTGCTCCGATCCCTACTGATTGCTTATCGCGCGAAATTCAAATCAAACACATAAATGTTAAACTGCAGAGTTCGTAAACAGTAATATAATACCGCCTAAAGTCTTTAATAAACAACTATCTTTCCTCTGTTCACTTTTTAATAGCTCGTTTGATTTTAAACCCTCAAAGTTTTCAAAAATCCCAACTTTTTCCCCCAAAAAAATCCCGCACTTTTTTTCAAAAATCCCGACTTTTATTTCTCAAAAATCATACATTTCTGCCGTCGGAATGTAATGATAAAGGCAGAAATGTTTATTTTGACGGCACGTGAGTAGCACGTGAGGATGTAGCAGTGTGTCAAGGGAGTGACTATATATAGTGTAATATAGCATGTGAAAAGCACTCTAGCCAGCTCCCAGTAGAACGCTTATTCAACGTTTGTGGATTTATTTTAGGGCGATCAAAGTATTTATTTAAATGTTCAGAGCTAGATGATACCATAATCTTTATTAGGCTCTTAACCTCCAAGAGCATTGCTGCAGCAAGAGTTGGAGAACACGTTCCAGAATTTTTCCCACAGGGTTTCCTGGTTTTCGTGTCCGGCTCAGCATGACGTATTGTAATTTAGGAAGTAGGAGACAGAATATAGAATGTCTTATTGTTAAATATTTGCAGTGGGCACTGCATGAGGGGCGCTGGCGACAAATCCAAAATAAACAGGAGTTCTCCTGAACTGGTTGAGTGTTTATCCCTTTTTCTTTCTTAAAAAAGCTCGATTTTTTTACATGACAACTAGTATTGCGGGCTCGTCCATTCACACGTGGAAAGGCAAAAAAAAAAAGCAAGGGAGAAGAAGAATGTTTTAATCAGTATGTTTGAGCGCAAGAATACTAGGAAGTGAAAGCACTACTGGATACCGGGCCATGTGGCAAAAAAAACAATAATTCACAAGCTGTGGTTAAATGACGTCATAATGCAAATGTTCTATTACCGGAAGGGATTCAAAATCTTGTTCAAGACTAGCTCAATTTGAGTTAGGCGAGGGGGAGGGGTATTTCCTTTATTTCGAGTTCAGCAAGGAGTTCGAGTTAGCCACATACAGGAGTCTACAGTAGATCGAAAAAGCTACATGAATTTTGACGTTCCCGTACGCCATGTTTACTTTCCACTTGAAAAAAAAGTAGGGATTTCCCGGAGGAAAAAGAAGTCGGAATTTCGGGATTTACCACAGGCAGCCCAATCTATGGGTTTGTGCATGAAATAGAAGATATGTATGGGTTTTTATAAATCCTTTCAAATTGCCGTACAATGTATAAATAAACGTACCTTTTCGCTTCCATGTTGTTTCCTTTGTGGTTTTTCTTGTCTTGAAACTATTTTAGGCTGTTTTTGGGAGTTTTTCATCCACCTCGGCTCACCACCTCTAAGAGCGGAGGTGGACGAAAAACTCCCCAAAACAGCCTAAAATGGTTTCAAGACAAGACAAACCACAAAGGAAACAACATGGAAGCGAAAAAGGTATGTTTATTTATACATTGTATGGCAATTTGAAAGGATTTATAAAAATCCATACATATCTTCTATTTTCATGCACAAACCCATAGTCATAGATTGGGCTGCCTGTGGATTTACAATGGCCCTTACAGGGCTCCGTAGGGATTGGAGCGGAAGGGGCACCTGTCAGTCGGAAACGCGGACCGATTTTTTACTTACGATGGGTGACTAGTTCCTGTAAAAACTAGTGTTGGTCTGCGTCGGCGGGGAAGATAGACACTGGTATGATCCAGTATGATCAACTAAAAGTCGAACAAGGTATGCGCCCACGGTGTCACATGGCGCTAACCGCCGTGGGGAGCGAGTAGCAGCTGACGTTTCGAGCGCTAGCCCTTCGTTGTGTATTTACATTTTGGTTGCCTGTGTTGTAGATAGTCGAGAGAGACTATACACTAGCGCTGTTGGTTCCCAGTTTCCCGCCTGGAGCGCGCCAATTTGTAGCACGTGATCCCACACATTCGCTCGACGCATGTATTGTGCTCACATGCATGTCTCAGTGCGGTAACGTTCCACATTTCGACTTTTCTGCTCGAATATACGTAAGTATTCCCTTACTTTGATCGATTCTTAACCTACAGGACGTAAACTGAACTTCTAGGAGCATCGTTCACCCGTGTAGTCAAAAAATCCGATTGCGAGAAGGAGCGAAAAATTGTCATCTTCATAATCATATAGCGAACCTCGAAAGTCAAACGGCATCCTTGATGAAAATTATGATTAAATCGTCCACGATGCTGCTTCGCTTGTTCATCTACCACTGCCAATTTACCAGGTTATAGAGTTATTACTTGGGTACGAGTAGGGTACTTCACATTTGGAAATGTTGGCTTGTGGACATCAATTCTTGAGAAATTATAAAAGGGACTGCAGAACTTGTCGAACCTGGTCCTCCATACGTCCCGAGTTGTTGTCGAAACTAATATCTGCTTTCGATGCCTTTTGGAAGTAATGGAAACTCCGAGCAAGCAAGTGGTCTCAAATCTGGCTGATTGTCGTTATTTTTCAGAGTAACTCGCGGAAACTGTTGCCCTTGTTAGTGGAATTAGCCATGTTGTCGTGGGTCGCCATTTCCGAATTGTGACTCATTCTCGGCCTGTAAAGTCATGCGTTGTTGTTTAATAGTGTTTCGCGTCGTCTTTCTGTTTTCTTTCTGGTCGAACTCGAAGGAAAAGAGATTAGGGATATTCTGAAGGCTTGATAAATCTCGATTTAACTCCATTCTCGAAAATATAAACTCTTGCGGAACACTAGAGGGAAGGAGCTATGTTAGCCTGATAGGTCATAATATTTGCCACGAGGTATGTTTGTAATATTATTGGAATCGCTGCACGAACCGGCTGCAAAATATTGTCTAAATGTTCTCTTGGCGGAATACGTTGCGTCTTAATTCTGTCCTTTGTCGATTTGGAACTGAAAACGGTTTATTCGAGTTTTTTCAGTGAAATACTGGAGTGTCGAGAACTTCCGCTTGAACTAGAAGTAAAGATGTGTCGAGAGATTTGAAGTATAGGAGCAAGCTGGTTCATATGCTAGGCCGTGATGAATTATATGACAATAATTTGTGTTAAGACCCAAAGCTGAAACCATTTGTTTAGTTGAGGAAGATGTCGCACATAGCTCTCTATCTCTGGCGTATTAATATATTTGTCGATGTAGTAAGTACATTAACCATGCTTTAATTGCCTATTCTTGGACTGTAAATATATGCATGGATGCCTCGTATATTTTGCCATTGCTATTTTGGTTTATATTTGTGTCGTTTGCACTTATTGTTGTCTCGATTGAGCGTGCTAAACCCTTTATTTAATAGGCAAACGTTTGCAAAGGCGGAAATGTCAAAGTAACTACATGTACTATGTTTTTGTTAAGCATATCTCCTGAACTTTTGAAATACTTAGTTAAATATATAAGCAAAGTTTGTGGACCTTAACTTAGCATTATACATCAGCTTAAATACAGTATAATGAATGTGAAATCTGTCAAATCCTGATCAAATAACCATTTTATTAATATTATGTTAAGACTTACCGTAAGCCATCATAACTATTTCCTTTTCTGCATATATTTTTGGATTATCATGGACTCTTTGTTTTGTCAATGTTCTGGAGATATTTAATACATAAGGATACATCTTTCTGTACACATGTATCTGATGGTTTTCCACTGCATACTTTTGTTGTTGTTTGTATTTCAATTTGTATCTTTAATAGACTTTAGCTTTATTTGCATATTTCTTAAAGTTACAATTGACATTTTTGATAAGATTACTATGTATGTAAAAAAATAGAAGAGAAATTACAAAATACAGTACAAATAACTTTAGAGAAAGAAAAGGAAGGTTGTGTACAGTGGTTAAAGTAGCACAGAGCTTTGAACTTAACCACTACCAACATGTATCCTAAGATTTTACAAGGACAGTTCATGTGATAACAACTCAAGTAAGCAAGGCCAAAATGATAATTTCATTGCAAAGCATCTGCCTTATTATGCCGAACGTAAGCTCTGTATGTGTACATACTATTGTAATATGTATAATAGGTGTGATATAATGAAGGAAACATTTTAGACTCTTTGTAAGATATAACTGAATTTGCCATGCCAGAAATATTAGACACTACTCTGTTTACAGTGTATTCCAGAGTAGTATCTTTACAGCAAAGTTAAGGGCTGAGTACAAGAACAGTATGACTTGTGATCAAGTTCCAAATTCTCTCCTAGAAAACAAAATCAAATATATAGGAGAATTTAGAATGTGATCAGTAGTCATTTACACAGTTGTTGCACTCACCGAGGGCGCAAAACATCTTGTACCTGATAGTCTGGGACTAGTAGACTTTCATGTTGTGCACATACTTTTACTTGCCAATGGGAAATTAGTTTGCTAAAAGTTGTCATTTAATCATTTGGGCCAGTTCAAAATTGCATCCATCAAGTAACACTCAAGAAATCTTTTTTTTTCTAGTCCTGTAACCCTTTTACAATCATTTTATAGCTGGTGAATTAGCAAGTCATGGCATACAGATATGCTGGTAAAGATACCAGAGACTCACTGTTGTTGTGAAATATTATTATTTAGTGCTGTGCTGGCCCAGCAGGAATGAAACTAAATGAAAGGGTCCATGCAGAAACGTGTAAAAGAATGGTACAAAAGTAAATATATTGGCATAATTGGCTTTTGATAAAGTTCCAAATTGTTCCTTAGAAATCAAAGAACATGTTCTCGCATGGACCCCTTTAACTATGTAACTCGACCTTAATGCTTTCTAGATTTCCTATCACGAGCCTCCTTGCAGACTGTAATAGATTAGTTTTTAAGTAATAGATACAGAAGGAGTGGCTGTGCTTTATGGGATTCACAAACTCTTGCTGAAAGCGAGAGTTTATAAATCCCATAAAGCATGGACACAAATTCTGTGTCTGACTTATCAAACATCTAGATGTATAGAGTCATGTTTTAAGTTATTTTGGTGATACAACTTATTTAGAAGCAAAAGTTTATGTAATCAGGATGAAACCTGTATAAGATTTACAGATCACTTAGTGATTTCCTTTGTTTTTGATTCATGAATTATTAATGAGTTTGATAAGTATAAATTAGCTGTAGATTAACTTAGACATAACTTATATTATATTAATTTACTTCTTTAATTCAACAGTATATCACTCATTAATATTTTTAGAATGCTCTTAAAGGCTGGTATGGATTTTTACCAGCGTAATAAAGACATCATTATCATATTTATTATTATTATTTTAAAGTATGCAAATGACAGTGTTTGACAAGGACTTTATTATGATTGATCTCTGTTACTTTTGTGTTTCAGGAACTTTGTATATAGTTTGTATTATAGACTGTAAAAATAGTAACCATGAAAGGAGGGACACAGATGCAGCAGCAACCACAGGCAAAACCACACACAGAACCAACCAACACAAAAAGGGTAGGCATGCAGTTTTGTAAAAAAAGGAAAGAAAGATGGTTCACAGTGGGCCTTGTACAGGAATGTAATCACATGGTTCTACTACATCTGCCGACACCACAGGCTCTTCCAAGGAGAATTTGAAGTGGTCGGTCGGAGAAGCTGGGCTTCGGTTTTTCTCCTCTTCCCATCTTTCCTTTTGCACCTTTTCTTTTCTTCCCAACTTTCCTTTTGTGTCCCATCCTGTGCCCAGCAAGCAACAGGGGATGAGGCATCTACTAGATGGCAAAATACCTGACTTCATTTAGTTAATAAAGGCACTTGTACAAGATTGGTAGTGTTATTAGAAAAACATGTTTGTAAATGCTATTTTCCACCTCCAATCTATTATCAATCTTTCTAAAATTATTAATGGTGTTTTGAAGTTTGTTTGCCATCCAGTAAAGCCTTTCTCATGGGATCATGGGTCCAATTTATTGGTTGTTGAAGTGATATCAGCACATGACTATTAGCCTCAAAAGGCCTATTAATTTGATTTGAAGTCAGCATTCATAAACAGCACATACATGTACATGCACAGCCCTGGTGGGATGTAGTAACAATCTACATCATATGCATCATAATTATCTAGAAAGGGATAACAAATTTTTTTCTCCTTCTAAATACAGGCAAACAAAATAATCTCACTGCTGTTATTATTACTTGTGTTGCAGCCTACGGCAGAACAGATCCGATATGCTCAGTTGCTTAATAATGAAGACCAGAAAGTTGTCCATGAACAAATCCGACAGGTACTAAAATAGATTAATCTAGGGTTACCCTTTTCAGCCCCAAAAGTAACAATGAAATTCTCCTTACTGATGTTTAAAATCTTGTATCACAACAACAATTTTTTTCCGAGGTGATCAACTCCAATATTTGCATGACCTGCCTGCTTTCCTTTGTTCTGTTATCTTACTGTGTGACTGACTTTCCTATCACAGTAACTAGAGTCACTTAGACAATGAGAACCAATCACATTGCAGATCGACAACAAAGCATTCTAACTTATGGTTTAGGCTTAGCCAGAACACTGGAATGCTTTGTTTTTGTTTTGCAATGTGTTTAGTTCTCGTTGTCTAAGTGGACACAGCCAGTTACAGTAGTGACACTGTAAAGAGAAGTTAGATGTTGATAACCCTTGGAGCTTAAAGTGCAAGTATAATGTCAAAAATATATATATATATATTGTACTATTGTGTTTGTTTCTCACAAAAAGGTATTAATCTTGCAAATTTTGTAACATTTCTGGCATTTAATCCCTACTTTTGGTTACTTTTCATGGATCCTACGACGTCATAAGATGAATCAACTCCCTCCCTAGAGAAAACTACTACAATAAAATCCCATATGTTTTCATTGTGACAACACATGATGAATAAATCCCGCAATTCGGGTAGCATTTATTCTAGTTTAATTTCTGCTCCTGCCTCTCAACGAAAACTAATTTAGACAACTGAAGTATATTAGAAATATAATTTGGGGTAAAAAGAGTTAATGTTGTTTTATGGCTTTGCTTGCACTTTAATTAAAGGGTTAACTTTTTGTTATTCTACACATTGATATAATAAAAACAATTATTATACCGCTTTTGACAGTCGTTCAACTTCCCCCAATCTATGATTCACTCGTCCGGTTACATGAGAGCAACAGCAATTCCAGCATTAGTGTCAAGTGTACATGCACAGCTGTCACGTGACCAACCTTCAGGACCTGATGAAAGATAGTGGATGCAAGCTGAAAGCTTCTCTCAAGCTTCAAACTTAGTTATTATGACCTTTTATATGTCTGCATTGTGCAACCAGATGGTTAAACTTACATCAAACTTGCATAATTATGTGTATCTGAGCTCAATTAAAGTCCATGCAAGAGTGGCCAAACACTCTTTTGCACTCCCTTTAGACACTTTGATCTTATATATGCAGGTTGCAGATGTCACTGGAAGGACTATAGATGAAGTTTCTGTAGCACTGCATGATTGCAACTTTGATACGGAACAGGCAATTAACACCCTGCTTGAAGGACGATTTGACCAGGTAAATGATTCTTGCTGAAGATGATGCTGTCATAAAGGGCCACTAGCCAGCAAAAACTCCCAGCTAGTTACCCACATTCAGTTGGCTACATTCATCTACCACTGTATGCTGGTTAGGTTTTTGGCACCTTTTAGGGCACATTTTTAGGTTTCTTTCGTTTTTAGGGGGCGTTTTGGTGCGAGTGTGTGTTAGAATTATGATAATTTATGCTGTATGCTAATTAGACCTGAACTGCTCTGATTGGTTGGTTAGGATCACATGTATAGAGTTACCCTGTTCTTTTGCTCTGTTGTTGTTCTGTTCCACGTTGTGATTAAACTACAAGGTTTAAGAGTGATTTCTAACAATGTGCTCTTACAAAGAAAAATAACGAAAAGCAATTGGATATTGCAGTCTCACACTGATTTTATTTTCTTCGTCTGGAATGTGGAGCTAGGTTTGCTCCATTAATGTACTTTGTTTTCTGTCTCACAAAAAAAATCTTTGTTGGACATATTTTCTTGCTAAATATCGCTTGATTTCAATCTGTTAAAAGTGAAAATTAATTGAATGTGCATTGCTTTGATATGCATTTTATTGAATATAAACTGATATGTAGTACTATTTTTCGTGAAATGTTTAATTCAATCCTTCTAGTGTAATGCAGACTGCCATTTCTAATGACTAAAACACACATTTTAGTGGTTCGTAATCAATCCCATTTCTGTCTCACAGAGTGAATGGATTGTGCCTAGCAACCGCAAAAAGAAGCATCAAGGAGGGGGGATGACACAGGGAATAGACAATATCCAAACAACAGGACAGACAGGGCCACCACCTAGGACATCTGGTTCTAGGTCGTCTAGAGGGGGAAGGGGTGGAGGAGGTATGTAGATTGTGTAGATTAACATTTCTTTTGGGCTTTCGTAATGATTGAATTTGGCGGCTAAATAATTGTTCTGAAAATAAAAACAAAGAGAATAGTGGGCTTATTTTTAAACAATTAGACAGTCTACGAGCTTGAGGTTTTTGTTGGTTGTTATAGTTCACCACAAAATTTTGGCACATGCTCATTGGCCAAAAGCAATCATGTGACATGAAAGTTGTCATCCGAGGAGGCAAAATAACAGCCGTTGTAGTTCACCACAAAATTTTGATGTGTGCTCATTGGCTAAAAGCGATCACGTGACGTGATAGTTGTCGTCCGCGGATGCAAACTATCAGGCGATAGTGCCCGCTGAGAGCGGAAAACTATTTTGTGATGAACAATAACGACAAATAGACTGTGTTTGTCTCGGAACTATCGGCTGTTATAGTTCACAACAAAATTTTGGCACCCGCTCATTGGCTAAAAGCGATCACGTGACGTGATAGTTGTCGTCCGCGAATGAAAACTATCAGGCGATAGTGCCCGCTGAGAGCGGAAAACTATTTTGTGATGAACAATAACGACAAATAGACTGTGTTTGTCTCGGAACTATCGGCTGATAGTTTCCCTTGGAAATTTGATGTTCTTAAAACTAGCATATAAGCCCTCAAACTTCGTTCTCGGGCTTATATTTGTTTTAAGAACATCAAATTTCCACGGGCAACTATCAGCCGATAGTTCCTCAATGGACACAGTCTATTTGTATAATAGTTTCCCTTGGAAATTTGATGTTCTTAAAACTAGCATATAAGCCTTCGAACTTCGTTCTTGGGCTTATATTTGTTTTAAGAACATCAAATTTCCGTGGGCAACTATCAGACGATAGTTTCTCAATGGACACAGTCTATTTCTATAATAGTGCCCGCTGAGAGTGGAAGACAATTTTGTGATGAACAATAACGACAAATCGTGTGTGTTTGTCTTGGAACTATTGGCTGATAGTTTCCCTTGGAAATTTGATGTTCTTAAAACTAGAACTTTGTTCTTGGGCTTATATTTGTTTTAAGAACATCAAATTTTTGCGGGCAACTATCAGCTGATAGTTCCTTGATGGACACACTATTTGTGACCACACACAGGAAAACAAACCTTAACAAAAATCCATTTGAACGGCAAAATAAACCGCAACGAACGGCCAACAAATGCTTTTAAAAAACTTTGGAACGATTTCTCAAAACATTTGAACAGTCATTAAAAAATGGAACAGGCATGCTAAATTTTTGTAGCGATTTCCTGCAGGCGTTCAAACGGCTTGATGTAAGCATTCAAACGGCCTGATTTAAAACTCTAACGACTTGCACTGAACGTTCGAACAACTTGCCTTTAACGTTCGAACGACTTGCCCTACACGTTCGAACGACTTGCCCTACACGTTCGAACGACTTGCCCTAAACGTTCGAACAATTCAACAAAAGCATTCAAACGTTTTTGCATAAATTAGTGTTTACACACCTACCGAATGGTATGAATTCTACCGAATTTTAACGAATGCTTTGAGTTTTGTCGAACTTTGAGATCAATTTGAAATTTTAACTGCAACCCAACTTAAGCGAAATTGAAGAAATGGTGAGCACTTTCCACCTTTATTCGAAAATGAGTTGTAAACAATGTGTACTCGGTATCTGATTCTTGTTTGATTTTGAATCGGGTGGTCTTCATGAAAGCTCAAATTCTAAAGACTTTGATTGAGCATTCAATGGCTGTGCAAAATTGTTTTTGAATGGCCATTCAAATAAACAGGCAGTGAACAATTAACATCACAAAGTGATGAAGTCAAAACTGCAAAAGTTTGATGTGGTTCGTGCAATCTCGTGTTAATTAACAGACAACAATTTAAAACTGAATATCGAAAACTATGGACTCAAACCAGTTTTCGCATCAGGTGGAAACTGTTCAGATACGTAAATGAAGTGAAAACTTTAAAAATGTTTGATTTCGTAAGCATCTCTAGATAATTTTATATGTAGAGAATTTTTGGTGTGATCTCAAAGCAAAACAAACTGTACGGAGTCATTGATTATTAAAATCAGTTCGTGGAAAATGTCACACTTCTGTGTCATGCAATTCAAGACTCAGACCTCCTTACCTTTGAAAACGGATCCACTTTAATTTAAAAAAAATCCATAATGTTCTATTTTAATAGTAGATGTTATCACTTGCCAGTAAAGTTGAGAAGCTTTGTGGTGATTTAAACACAGAGAATCTTTGTATCTCCAAAAAGCTGGCTTCTTCAATTGAAAACATACACAATTACTTCAACAAAAATTGTGAAGGATTGACAGATCTGAGTTGAAACTACAGAAGCTAAAGTTTATCAGATGAACCCAAAACACCAAACCAGCAATGGGACTCTGTTTCGTAATGCAATCCTGTCTTTTGGTGACAGAATGCACAAATGTCAAGATTATCTGTTAGAACGTTTTTAGTCTTTTGTGAAAGCTCCAGAGGCTTCGATTGAGTAACAGATTGAGTGCATCATTAAAATGGATTGCTTGTAGCATTCAAACAAATTCTTTGTGGCATTGTAACAGATTGCTTGTAGCATTCGAACGGCCAAGTGATATGTTCGAACAGATTGAGTGGATCGTTTAAACGATTTTCACCAAACGTTTAAACGGGCTAGGAAACAATCCAATGTTCGCTCAATTTATAAAATCGTTTAAACGGTTTCTCAAACATTCGAATGGACACATTTTCCCATGTGTGGTCACATTTGTATAATAGACAGATGAAATTACCAGTTGCTGACTCCAGTTATGATACTATTGGCAAGCTTTACTCTAATACTAGTATTGAAAACACAAAGTTGGAGCAGAAGCCCATTGTAGGAAATGGCAGAATCAATATTTTTGTGAGAGAAAAAGAAACAAATTATCTATTTTTTTATTACAGAACTTTAATCAACTTTAATCAACTGGCTTTCCAACTGATGTATATCTTGACTGTTTACTCCTTTAGGACGAAATAGGTCTTCAGATAAAAGTGGCCTTGACTCGGACCAAAAAGATGGTGATGATAATTTAAGTAGGTCAGTAGAAAGTGGACGAGGGCGTGGGTCACGTGAAGACAGATCATCTGATCGCCGGCCATCTGGAGGGAGAGGTTAGTCTGTCAATAGACTGCATTCATATTGGCTGCCACCTAATTTGCACAATTTGGAAGATCAATCTATATAGGGAAACTACTGCTACCAAATCAAAGATCGCATTACAGTGCAACTACTGAAAGCATGGCCACTTAGACAACGAGAACTAAACACATTGCAAAACGAAAATAAAGCATTCCAAAATACCAATGCTAGCATATCCACGCGATTTTCTTCATTTGAAAGACTTGTACTTCAGTCAACCAAATTTACCTTTTACCAGATCAAAGCTCAAGCAAGTCTAAATGCCATTGTCTTGTAATCAACACTGATTGGCTCAAATAACCGTAAGTTGGAATGCGTTGTTTTCGTTCTGCAATGTGATTGGTTCTCATTGTCTATATGGCCCCGGTTTCAGTAGTTGCATATTTGCAAATCTAGTAACTGTGTTCAGTTTAGAGCAGTGTATAGAATAGGCCTTTTGCATCAATTGAAGGGATCCGTGCAAGAACAACGTAAGTGACTTCTGATCAAATTCCAAATTCTTCTTGATATTCTTTGTTTTCTAAGAGAGAATTTAGAACTTGATCAAAAGTCACTTACGTTGTTCTTGCATGGACCCCTTCAATTGATCACGTGACAATTTTCCCATAGCAACGCCTGTGTGGAGGGCAAGCCATTCTAACATTCCATGACAACAGAGAGAGCATGAGAGATGCGAGCGTGAAACCTCAATACTTGAAGGTCTGCCGGTTCCTTTGTTATTCGTTTTCAGCCCAAATTTATCAGAACTATTTAGCTTTAAATCTTAAAGTTCAGTGTTAGAGGATTTTAAGAGCCGTAAGACGATCAGAAATAGCTTTCTGAAGCCAAAACCGAACCGGACTCTGCGAGTTACTCGCAACATGATGGCAGCCTCAACAGACAACAGGTATAAAGAAGCCGACTTCGGGAATGTACTTTTCTTCCACGCTTTAAAACATCTTTATGTTCTAGAAAAATTATGTGATGACAGGAGATGTATCTATTACTCTACCAAAGCCGAGGAGACGCTGGTGTTGTATGAACTGGAATGTGTTACAGGCTACAGGGATAACTGAAGTACAAATAACAACTTGATAAGGTTGTCAAGTAGCTGGTTGTCCTATGTGACAGGTTCCCTTTTTTTTCAGATCACCAGCAACACTAGAGTCTGTAATCTTGAAATAAAGCCCCTCGTTACTTCGAATTTTGGTGATCCACCGAGACCTTAATCCCATGTCTTTACTGGGGAATTTTTGCGATGAAAGGAAAGTCCATCATTGTAGCGTGAATAACCACTGCATCGTGGCACACAACAGTGGTAGCGCGTTTCAGTTCACACAACACCAGCATCTCCTAGCATCTCCTTGGCTATGGTAGAGTAATAGATACATTTCCTGTCATCACATAATTTTTCTAGAACATAAAGATGATTTAAAGCGTGGAAGAAAAGTAGTCAGCTTCTTTAATACCTGTTGTCTGTTGAGGCTGCCATCATGTTGCGAGTGACTCGCCGAGTCCGGTTCAGTTTTGGCTTCAGAAAGCTATTTCTGATCGTCTTACTGCTCTTAAAATCCTCTAACACTGAACTTTAAGATTTAAAGCTAAATAGTTCTGATAAATTTGGGCTGAAAACGAATAACAAAGGGACCGGCAGAACTTCTAGTATTGAGGTTTCATGCTTGCATCTCTCATGCTCTCTCTGTTGTCAAGGAATGTTAGAATGGCTTGCCCTCCACACAGGCGTTGCTATGGGGAAATCGTCACGTTATCAATTGATGCAAAAGGTCTATTGCTGTTGAGTTAGAGACATTTCCAATGCAGAAAAACACATGAAGCAAGGCTAGCAACAATGTCATTTTTTTTCTCATACAAATTTACTAATGTTGACATGCTCTTTCACAAGGTAATGATAATGTTTTGTGTCAGGAGCCATTACTAGGAGCATCCATCTGCCCCATTGGGTCTATACGATGGCACAGACTTATTTTGTGCTGAAAATAGACAGAATTTTGTGGGAGCAATTTGAGCAGCCAATGAACACGATGCTTAACCCTTTGAGCCCCAAGGGCTTTTAACTGATTTTGGGCTCTTTCTAGACTGCAGCAAACCCTCCCCCCCTAAGAAAACTGTAGTTGTCGTTACCATGGAATTCTCAACTGAAGTATAATACTGGGGGCTCGAAGGTTTTTGTCGGCGATGTTGGATATGTTGACGTCAGATCTCTACGGAGCTGGAGGGAAGTTTGTTTGGGGAATACAGAATTAAAGGCTTTTTAAAGCCTTTTTCACCATTTATAGAGTGCTGGAGGACATCATTAAGTCTGACGAGAGCTTCAATCAGCACTTTCTCAAAGAACCAAGTCTGTGCCAGTGTCATTGTGATGGAGAACGAGCTTCATTCCCCACTCATGAATGGGCTAGGACTTCTTCTGTCACTTTAGCATGGGCTTTATAAATGGGGGTCTGGAGCCACCTATCATAGCTTTTTTGGAATATTGGACAATATTTACGTGCCATTGATTCCAATATGAAGCTATTAGGTCATAATGGCTTTAGACTTAGTATATATTTTGAAGAATGAAGATGGGGGAAGGGCTATGCTGCTGTTTGGTAGGATTTGCCGGCATGCTTTGCGGTCATTATGGATAAATTTAGCTTGCTGTGAAGTGCTTGTGGCCAGAATGGCTTGGTTCTGGGCAAGTTTAGGTGTTGGGAGACAGAAAGTGAGGTTAGTGCAAACATGAAACTTAAAATTTTATGTGAAATATGCATTTTTGTGAGAAAATTTAGAATCTGAGGAGAATTTTTTTTTTCTGTAACTGACATTTTAATCCCTTTTTCTGAAGTGAAATAATGTCAACTATAGTTAACTCATGCAAAGAAAGGAGGATTTAGATGAAATTATTCATTTTTAATATGCCTAATGCAGTTCAATAGGATCATTTGTCTATACATTAAGGTGTGTGGGAATCTCAGGGCATTGCTCTTTGAACTTAGTTAGACTTAAACCCTCAAAGCAAGTAATCAGTAATAGTGCCATATGGCACTCTTGGGAGTGGAAGGGTTAAGAAAGTGATGTCAGTAACACTTTAAAGTGCCAATGAAATGAAAAAAATGAATTCTAGGTTTCTCTTACTAGTCATCTTGTGCAAATAAAAATCAATATGGAGAGCGCAACATATATTTTTTTCGTATCGAAGTCAGGCGGAATTGCCAAAATCTGGCGACAATTTTTATGCTGTTAAAGATATGATAATCACATGCGTGACGTCACAAGGTGTACTCCTTTATATTCGTCCCCATAAATACTACAAAATAAGTGCATTTTTGGCCAGTTTTCAATTTAAATAATTATGTAATACTTTGAAAACCTTGAAGATGGCCATATTTTTTTTATAGAATCCTTGCAGTCGGCTTTGTGAATATAAATGCGCAAACCTGAACTTTGACATTGGATCTCTCGCTCCGCTTAGGCTACCATTGTTTTCAACTTTGAACTCAACAATTTGTGGACCTCTTAGGAAGCGCACCCTTTTGCAGGGAAAAAGCAATCTATTTATAGAACAGAACAAGTCTGTCCCATCGTACTTATATTATAGTACTAGATGGACGTTCCTAGTAATGGACTCCTGTTTGTGTACATGTGCATATGCTATTGAAACAGAAATACTTGTCTATAACTTTGGTTACTGGCTGTTTTCTCTTTGTTTTTTTTAGGAGGTCTAAACAGGAGAGGCAGAGGAGGTGGTAGAGGGTAAGTTTGATTACTCCTACATGTGCATCACACCGCGATAAAATGTTATGCTCTGCTGGCCAGTAAGAACATGGGCTACACTTTAGGTCATGTAAATAAGAATCACCACATAATACATGTATGTCTTACAGAGCGGTTTCAATTGGTGTTGTAAAACCAAAACCGGATCCAATCATGGGAGCAAGTAAAAACACAATGAGCCACGACCTGAAGTAATTCGGGATTGGTTTTACTTGAACCAAACCAATCACGAGGAATAGTAAATGCAATCATGAATACCTAATCAGTCAAACTCAAAAGTAATCACCTAATTATTTTTTTCAACCCTAAATTGAAAACAGCTCTATATTTAATTGATACAGCCGTGCATTTTCATCCCGTGGAAGGTCTGGTCGACTTGGTGGATTTGGTAATAGGAGTGCACCTCCACCGGCGCCAGTCTCTAATGGGCCTACTGAAAATGGTTAGTATTGGACGTTGCCTGCTAGAGGCTGTGGTTTGGGCAAGTTTGGTTTTGAATTTTGGGTTACCTGTGGTTGAAAGTAGAGGTGATATTTGGGGATTGGGTACAATAGGGGTAGAAGAGCCTGCATGGAAGCTATTTAATGTTTTAGTTCTGCCACTTTGTTGGTAAAAGCTTGTCATTCTTCAAGTATTAGAACAGTAACTGAGAGAGGCCAAGTTGTTATCAAATGGAACAGAAAATGCCATGGACATTATTGTGTGGAATTAACATGCTTGCTTGAATGGATCAAAGTGTTGCTCTGGAAAATTATAGAACAGTGTCTAAAAAATAATGATAAAATATATTACTGTAAATAATAGTCATAGGTTTTATATTAAAGTGTTCTTTAGAATAATCCATATCACCTTGACTGTGCACTGGTACCAAGACAAAAAATGTTAACTGTCTAAAAAAATTTGCCAGAAGAGCCACTAGCCAGCTACATTATACCTTATCAAACTCATTAATAATTCGTGAGGCAAAAAAAAAAAGGAAATCACAGAGCAATAAGTGATCTTTAAATCTGATATAGATTTCGTCCTGATTTACATTTATAAACTTTGGCTTTGATTTTCTCGTCCAAAATAAGTCGTATCACCAAAATAACTGAAAACATGACTTGATAAGTAAGATAAATAATTTGTGTCCAATCTTTATCCGATTTACAAACTCGAGCTGAAGGAAAGATCAGCCACTCATTCTTTATCTATTACATAATTTATTAGGTGCATTTGTGTGCCACAATGGGTTAGTGCAGGGCATGTTGAGCATGTGGTCCCGACTTTGATTCCTGCAATGGGCCACCACTTATCTGATCTGAGTGTGTTCTAAAGTGACTTGTTACTACCTTTCAGAACATGCCAACCACTTGAAAACATTTTGAAAACCCTGCAACAAAACCTTTCCCTGGTTAAGAGTTACAGACCTTGTTTAATAATCTAAGAATGGTTGAAGCTTTGCCTGTCAGAAGTATAATTACAGTATACTGCATAATATAGCATACAGGTGTTAAAATAATTATGTTGCTATTTTTTTACGAAACAGGAACAGAACTATGGGATAGCAATGAAGCAGTCGACATGGGCAAAGAGAAATCTGAGGGTAAGTTCATGTCCCATGAAGTTTTGGCACTGACGGTAGTTTTGGATGGATGGTGTGTTAGTGTCTTATCTAGAGAATGCTGTTGTGGGATTAATGCAAGTCTTGCTGGAATATCCCAATCAAATAATAAGCAAATGAATGCTTGCTGTTTTAAACAAGCTAAGGACCCATACTTTAAAAGGGCCTTTATGAATTGAACATCTCAGACTGTTCAAAGATCTGCAATGTGATGCTCTGCTTGAGTGATTTCTGATATTGTTATCATGCAAAATTGAAATAAAATTGAACACTTGAATGCTTAAAAAATTAAGTAAAGTGTTTATAAACAGTTCTAAAACAATTTGTAGCAGTCACAGTGCTAGTTGGATTAACATCTGGCAGCCACAGAAAGTTGTAGTTTGATATAATAATAATAATAATAATGTTTAATTCTTATATAGCGCAATTCTCCTAAGAAAGCCCAAATGCGCTTTACAATGTTCGATTTAAAAATACGCAATAAAACTAGTTACAATTCAAATAAAATAAAACGAAAAACATGTATATGAATGTAAATAAATGTGAATATAGATAATGAACTATGTAAACTATGACTAAAAATTGAAGTAAAAATTGAAGTAAAAGTAAAAGTAGAGTGCAAACAATAAAAGCATGCGACAACACCAGCCAAACAGCACAAAACAGCACCAATTAGGGGTAAGGCCATCACTTGACCAACTGGATCAGTCTGGTTCTGCATAATTATACAGTCAATACGCAAACTTCTTCACGCTATTGCCCAGATATTGCTGAGCAGCGATTGCTGTATTTAGAGCAATTGCTTCTCAGCAATATCGCCGATATCGCTGTTTTCAAAAACGGTATTGCTGTTGTTGAAAAACTGTATTGCTGTTCTTAAAAAAACGATATTGCCTTTTGCCCTTTTTCAAATGATATATCGGCACAGCAATTGCTGATTTGATTGTACAAAACCCTGATTCGTAATTATTTAGTTTACCTGGTTCGCTATCTTGAACATCGAAAGAACCTGCACGAAGTTGATAACCCACTTTTTTTCGCTCAACTGCAAAAACGTTTAAGAAGTTGATGCCCCACTTTTCGGCTCAATGGCTAGAAGTTAAACAACGCAAACAGTTACAAGACCAATGCAATGAAAGAACTTTGAGATACGAATAGAAATGAACGCTTTAAGCTTAGTAAATAAAATTTGCGCACAGCAAGTTATTTTGACAGCATTTCGGTAATATATTTTAAATTTACTTACTTTCAAAGACATAGATATGTATTTTACCATTTTGATTTTATTTGTGGCAGTGTTTATTAATTGCCTACATGTATTTGGTTTTCGTTGAGACTGATATTGTAATATGCTAATTTTGACCTTCAATGTCAATGTATTAAAGCATAATTTGCATTCAACAGGAATATCACATTCCCAGTAGAAGTTTTCTGTTAAGAGTATAGAAGTTCTTTGCACGTCTTTCGTTACGAATTAGCTTCAAAACTGTGTTCACATTCCCTGAAAGTTTCAGCGATTTGACAGACTCGTCAAAAGTCAGACTGTCACGTTCACGCCTGACTGATTGCACGTGAAAATTCACACTCCGAGAACTTGAGATTTTAATTTTCGAAAACATGCCAGGACCTAAAACAGTTGCAATAATTTCAGCTGAAACTTTTAACTACACCAGGATCTACCAAAAATGTGGAAATACAGAAGCTAAAGTTTATTTACTGTTATGATTTGCGCTTAGCGGCAAACTTAAATTTAAAGCGAGTCCCGTGTCGGTCAGGGGACTAAACAAGCGACCGCTTCGACCGATTGTTTTGTTATTATTTTGTGTCGCAAGTTGAGGCTTCCATATTCATGCTAGTTCTAATATTTTTAAGTATAGGTTTCTAGTAAAGGTTTGCAGAAGCAATGGGAGGATGCGTTATAAGCGAGCTGTGAAGCAGCAAGGAGAGCATTAAGTTTCTTAGTATAGGCACGCATATGCAGGATCGATCATCATACATTGTATATGTGAGTTGAAATTGAGCTCGGGTTTTGTCAAGGGTCAAACTTATGGTTTATTCAATGGCCCTGTCTTGGGAAGGCCCCATAACGGCTCCCAAAAACAAACAATTTGGCATACAATTACGGAAAACATCGATTTTGTATAACATTCTACATGACACAAAGTGCAGGTAAAAAAACAAAACGAACATGTGAAATGGATTAAGACTAAACCTAGCTTCTCTGGCAGAAACTAGCCACTGCTACAATGATATTGACAGGCATTACCAAGCAACTAGCTTCCTGTAATTTATTATTATAAATATTATAACAGGAGAAAACTGAAAGCTTGCTTACTGGCTTTGCTGTTCTTTGAATTTCAAAGTTTGAATCCCAAATGGTAAGAAAGGGAAGGAGCTCTCTCTTTTATAGTGCACCTAGTTTAATCTATTAAATTTCCATTCAGTGGAGATTCAGCATCTTAGATAACACACTGAACTCTGAATTTTTAACAGGACCTGAAACAACCATAGACGCTGATCAAAGTCAGGATCCGGCTAAACCACAGATTTAATTTACACATACGTGTATGTTGTTTTGTTATTTTTCTTACCATTTCTGTTATCATCTTAGTGTGGGAAGACTCTCTGAAGCCTTCAGAGGAATGGGGCCAGGATGAATGGACTCCAGCACCTGTCACAGAGGTACAAAAAATCTAAATCAAATCAAATCTTTTGTTTACCCTTGGATATTGATGCTGCCGGTTAGCTCAGTTGTTAAGCTCCGGTCTGTCGTGTGGAAGGTTGTTGGGTCAAACCCCAGCCAAACTCTTAAAATAACTGAAAAGAAGGTGCTGCCTTTGTGAAACAATCTCGTTCTAGAACTGCAAATGGTTAGACCTTCAATTTTTCTCAGGTAAGGGCCTAAAATCATAGGTTGCCCTCAAGTTTATCAGTCTCGCCAGATTATCACAAGTTACCAACGTTAAATAAGGTTTTTTTACCTTAACAGTTACTCTAAAACCTTTCATTTTGTGTTGTATTATTTAATTTCAGCCTGTAAGTGATTCTTCATTGTTTGTCTCTGTCCAGTTGTCCAGTAGCTGGTCTGATAGCACCAAAGACCAGGAAACATCTTGGGGAGACAGTGATATTGGCCCAACCAGTTCCACCAGTAATGGTACATCAGTCACGATGGGCATGGTACCAACGAAAAGGGAAGATAATCATGATGCCATACCATACCCACCAGAAAGGTATTAATATCTTTTGAGTGCTGAGAGAGACCAGGGCATGAAGACTATTTCCAAAAGTACTTGTCATTCAGGCAGGTCTGAGTCATATAAATTTAGGATTGCCTCGTTAGGATTGCCTCGTTAGGATTGCCTCGTTAGGGTTGTCATTATGTTTGTAAGTTGCTGGACAACTGCAAAATAGCAGTTTTTTGTGTGCCATAAGCTACAACTTGGGTTTAAGTTTTACATTACCATAGTTGAACACTTATAAGCTGCAGCATTTTGCCACAACATTTTGAATACTGTGGAAAAAAAAACGTTTCCAAAGTTAGGGTTGCGGATTATAGCAGAATAGTTTCCAAAAACTTTTCATAATGTGAAAACATTACCTTTGCCACATTGTCCACCATATTGGAGTCTTCAAATGTTGTGGTCAGCAGTCTACATTCAAGATGGACAAAACCTAACGCAGAAGGACTTCCATGTGTTTAGCTTCAAGTTTTCAGTATTTTTGTCAGATTTATGAACTGTGAATGTCTTAGCTGGAATGTAAGACATCCTCAAGCTATCATAGATATCTGAGGGGATTTGAGATCCAGAAACCTAAAAGTTGCTTGAAACTTGACTTCATGGTTTTGGAGAG
Organism: Actinernus sp. WN-2022; assembly: GCA_030867875.1. NCBI lineage: Eukaryota > Metazoa > Cnidaria > Anthozoa > Actiniaria > Actinernidae > Actinernus > Actinernus sp. WN-2022. The sequence goes on from JAOWCC010000019.1 coordinate 24,034,575, forward strand.
AAATTGCTAAAATCATGATGCAGCTTAAAAGTGAAACTGTTCCAAAACATTTTCAGACTTCAAATTTGAGGTTGTCAAAGTTAGGTGTACACTTACTTATAAGTGCAGCATATAAGTGATCAACTATGGTATGTAGCCGGTGATCATCATTATAGTTGATGGCAATAATCACTGGTGGCATAAGTGTAGGGAGGTCCTGAAAATTGGGGGGGGGGGCAAAAGCAAAATGATGAATTTTGGGACATTTTCATTGATGACTTCTCTCAATCTCTCTTCTGGGACTGGGAGAGGGGGACAACTGCCCCTCCCCCTCCCTATGCCTCTGACTGGTAGTCTTCTTTTAATGACAGCCCTGATGAAGTAAAGTTCAAAGCTGAACTTTCACAAAGAAGGTGAACTATTTTTCATGTGTATCAGTCTCCAATTTAGTTGCAGTCTGAAATGTGGGAGCAAATCATTCAAACTCGAGCCAGTAAACATTATTTTGTGCTTAAAATAACCAACTAGAAGTGGCTGACTTTGAGAAACAACCTCTATCGTTATCAGTTTTGCTTTAATTTGGCAGTCTTATCACTTTTAAGGCACATTTTCTTCCAAGCTGAAGAATATGCATACTATCTAAATTATTTTATAATTGAAAATGGTATGAAATTAACCCCTAATGCCTTGTTGTATATCTATATGTACAGTGTGGATATGGCTATAATCCATTCTAAACTTGCCCAAAATCAGCCAGACTCCAGTGCAATGTCTAACCCCGACATACCAGTGTTGCGCATCCCCCTGCCAGGAGAGATGAGGGGTGATAATCATCTTGGACCCATCAGTAAATTACTGAACAATAATGCTGTAGCAGCTCAGCAGAATACACATCAGATAATGCAGTCCCGTCCCCAGCACCAGCGGCATCCACGGCAGAGTAGGACCAAAAAATCACAAAAATCTCAGGTACAGAATAATAATATGTGTTCTCGCATACCACTGGGAGCTATGTCGAACTGATCTTCACAACACCATTATTCAAATAACAACAACAACACTCTTCTTACATGCTCAGCTGTGAATACCCTAACACCAGTCTAACCTGACAGACTCAAATTTCTGGGTGGGGTAGAAGGTCAAAATGACTGACAGCAAAAGCAATTGACCAACTTTCATGTCACAAGAAGAGCTGTGTGCAACAAGGGTGTAAGCGACTCCTGATCACGTTCTAAATTCGCCTTCAATTTCTTTGTTTTCTAATGGAGAATTTAGAGTGCGATCAGGAGTCACTTACGCCCTTGTTGCACACATCCCTTCAACATGCCATTAGAGAGCTTCAGATTCGAGTACGAGTGCGACTTTTACTACGAGTACGACTTTTAGACTCAAAATATCTCTGTCGCAAGAAAGTACAAATCTTTCATTTCTGCCAAGCAATGCTGCAGACACGAGAACAAGCTACATGTACTAAGACTGTGTTTGTTCACATATCTTTTTAAACTGTTCGTCGATTGTGAAAAGTCGTACTCGTTGTCGTACTCGAATTTGATGCTCCCTATTATCCCCTTCAAAGAGATCCAGGCTCCAGTGACATGACATGAGGAATCACTAAAATCAGGTTTATAAATTGTAAACTATGGTAAATAGTTTGATTGATGGCATCAAAAACTCCAACTGAAGGTCTGGGTCATGTAAATATGAAAAGCAAGTCATTTGGTGTTTAGCCATCAATGGTTAAAGATGCTGACTGCATTTGGTGATGGTTGTATAATTTTTTAGCAGGACTATATATCATCGTTTCATTTGTCACACACAAAGGTTTTAATATGAGGTTTCAGGGTAAGTTAATTAATTTCTTTTTCCAAGAATAGAATGAATTAAATTTACCTTGGGGCCTCATATTGAAACCTTTGGCGTGACAAGTGAAGCATACAGTGGATTCGGGTTGACCGTTTAACGGTGTCTGATTTTGTGTTCGTTGCAAAGGTTGATCGCTCCCTTTTCTAGACACAATTTGACATTAATTTTTACGGTTCAATCCGTATTTAATCAAGATTCAAGTAGGTAGAATACTTGTACTATTGTGGCCAACTAATTTCATCATTTTTAATGGGGAGAAAGTTCTAAATTACCAAGTATTTGACTTCAAAATAATCATGTTTTGCTTTAAGGTTACCGGATGCCTTCAGGGTGCGTTGCAGTCTAAATTATGTAGCGCCTCGAGGAAACATTGTAGATAAATCATTCATGTATCATTTTAAAGCTTATAAAATTGGCTACAAGAATACATAAAAAGTTTTGAGTTCTTTGAAAATCTCAAATTTTCCGCCATCCCGTTTCTTCTATCTAGTGAGATGGCTTTCATAAGCTCCGACTCCGAAAATATTTTAAAGTTTAAAAATCTGTTGGCTTTGTCGTATTTCAGAGGAATCGTATTACAAAACCGTATCGGGGAATTTCAAAATTTGATTTAGTTCAAAAGTTATCATGCTTTCCGTGAAAAGGCGAAAAATAATCTGAGTAGATATGAGGGAAAATTCGTCAAGAGCTCTCTTTTTAGAATTTCCCAATTCCCCGACATGGTTTTGCAGCTGAGATATCAATTGACATTTTGTGAAAATTTCGCACAAATCGAATAAATTCCTCTTGAGTGGGAGCTGTTTTAAAACTATTTTGATTGAGAATCGAAAGCGAGAAAATAGCACTTCAAAAAATATACCCGTCTGTCGTGCGTGAATCTGAAGCCCCACCTCTCCAACAATTAGTAAGCTCTTGGCCAATCATTTCTCATCACAGTTCAACTATCTGTCAAGATTTCCCGCCAATGTTGATTTCCGATCAAAGCTACACGCCGCATCGAGAATTAAATGTTTGTTCTTTTTTGTGTGACTTGAAAAATGGTAGCGGAAGAGTCTGCTGGTTTCCCAGGCTAGAAAAATGGGAAAGACAAAAAGACCTCAAGGGGCAAAGCCAAGGTGAACACCTATAGAGACGCCTTGAATGCCAGCATAGTTAGTAGAGGAGACTGCGATTTGCAGGCGTCTGAAACACCACAGCGAGATTGTGGTTCAACTGATTCAGGGTCACTGTCAGACTATGTTTCCATCTAAGCTTTCTTGGAAACAAAATAATATTCTCTTGGCTGGCTCTTATCAATTTTTCTTTATGTTCAGATGTGGACCACTCAGCATTCCGTCTGAAAGTGAAAATACTAACGCTTGTCGGGCTTTGTAGTCGTATGTATTGTTTGGCCTCCTTTTTTTTTTTTTTTTTTTTTTTTTTTTTAAAAAGCTAAGGACATCCTGCTTGCTTTTTGTAAGATATAAGGCCAACAACCGATGGAATTGTGGAATCGTGTGTGGAAAAACTTTTCTCAATAAACGTAAACATTGGTATATGAAATGAATTTAATATGTGCTATTCCCCTCACGGTCGTTATGGGCAAGTGAGCACTTGTCATGTGTTTATTGATCTGCTGTCAATCAAAAAGAACCTTTCACTTCTGGTTAAAAACTTCCTTCTGGTATTTCTCCGTCAATATATATTTTTTTGAACAGAGTTTTTGGTATATGAGACACTACTACTAAAACTACATTTCTTTGCGTAAAAAAATATTTTCCCATCTTTTTCGTTTTGAAGGTATCCTGTAACCTTAATACCGTATTCACTCATGGATAAGCCACACCTTTTTACCCAAAATCTTCATTTGAAATTGGGAGTGCAGCTTATCTGCACAAAGTTCCGTAAATTTACATAAAAGTTTTCAAAGAAATATTTTTTATTAACTCAAGCGAGTTAAGATATAATAATAATAACTTTATATAATACTAAATATAATACTAAACACCATACAAAACCAAAAGAAACTAAGCACTGGTCATTACTTTTGCAAGTTTGGTAGCTTTCAATAGAGCCGTTTTGATGTAAGTTATACTTATACTCTTGCCATTAAACCATAATTCATAAACCGTGTTAAAGAACTTTTTTGACAAAGAAAGTTGCTTTTCTGGAGCAACTAAATGTCACCACACATGGGATCTCCATTCCACCACAGAGCTTGTTGCAGTGTTGTAGTCGGCCTGTTACTTTGATGGTGTTACTTATAGTTCCTCCACAAGCATGACCTTGAGTATTTGCATGGTAAATATAATGGCTCACTGTTCAAAACTCACAGCATTGATCTTCCACCTTTCTTTGAGTAACTAGTTTTTTTTCCAATAGATGGCTTCCAGATATCATTTTAGACCTGATACATGTGTCAATGGACAGCTAATGAAAAAGCAAACTGCTCAAGCTCTATCAAGTCTGTATTGTTTTGACTTCGTTCAGCGAAAACAAAACTTCTAGTGTCCAGTTTTCTCTCTTACAACAGATGCCTGGTTACTAAGCTACGGACGAACGTGAGCATGTTTTTGGTTTGGTTGACATGTAAAATTCGATCTAAAAAGTGACCCAAATGAACAGATCTCAGTAAACAAATACTATGGAAAGATAGGTCATGTATCTAAGTATGTAGACATGAAGTTTATACTATTTCAGAGCTGAAATTACAGATACAACTTTGGAGTTTTCTCCAGTTTGAAAGTCCAATGTAAGCAGTAAGGTTACAATGTACATTTGATATTCTTCCCAAAAACTTTTTTTCCTAAACTCAAGCTTCTAAACTCTGGGTGCGGCTTATCTGCAAGTGCGGCTTATCCGTGAGTGAATACTGTACTTCGTGACTGCCACAATGTACAAAGCCAAGACGCCAACAGATGACAAATTGGTTAGCAACATGTGAACTTCTACTTAGCAATGTGAGCAATCAACCATTGCAACAAACACAAAATCAGACATTGTTAAATGGTCAACCTGAATCTGCTGTATATCAAAAGTGGGCTATTGAGACTATTATTTTTGTAACTTGATAAGACATCACAGTTTGGCTTAGCCATCCCTGTTTTTTTGTTCACATCCAGATCCCTGTGCAAGCAGTTGAAATGCCTGGCTCCATGGTGGACAGTTTAGATGTACAGGTAAGATAGCTCTGGTAATTGAAATGTTTTACTCAAATAATTTAGCAACAGAAGCATGTACAGTACTTTACATCTGCCATTTGGATTTCCTTTTTTCTTGTTTAGTTTGGAAATCTGGAGTTTGGTGGCGATTCGGATGCTCCTCTTTGCCAAACTAAAGGAGTGGTGAGTAGTAAGAATCTGATAGAAGTCAAGGCTGACACAGGCTGCTTTTCACAAGAAAAGTTGTACTTGTTTCTTCTATTAAGTAATGGTTCACCAAAGACAATAGGGTGCAGCAATGAGCAGATCCCAAAAATATAATTTTGCTTCAATAAAATTATGCCTTACAGTGTGACTACTGAAACTGGCGCCACTTAGACAACGAGAACCAATCACATTGTAGAACAAAAACAAAGTGTACCAACTTACTTTGAGCTAATCAGTGTTGAGTATACGACAATAGCATTTCAACTAGCTTGAGCTTCGATCTGGTAAAAGACAAATTTCGTGGACTAATTTTGAAGCCAAGCCATTTGAATGAAGAAATCGGATATGCTAGGATTTGTAATTTGGAATGCTTCATTTTCGTTTTACAATGTGTTTAAATAGTTCTCATTGTCTAAGTGTCCCCGGTTTCAGTAGTCGTAATGTAAATTCTGTCTGAAATGTTAACTGTCAAAGTTCAAAACAAAGTAAAGGAAGCTCAATGCTGTTGAAAACTGAAAGCACCATACAGCTAATATAATTTTTTTTTAAACAATTGCTCACTGAAATGTGGCTTGAGGGCTCCAAGACAGTCAAGAAACAACAGATCCTTATATAAATTTACAAATCCTTATATAAATTTTCTTCATGTTGTGAGCCTGGGCTCCCTGTGGTATAACATGGGCAGTTAATGCAATCTTTTGTTTTATTATAATTATATACTGAGCAAATGTTTGCTGAAAGCATGCAACTGTGCACTCTATAACCTTTTTATGTACGCGTTATTGGCCACATATTTTGGTTGAGAATATTATTATAATTCATCTCAGGACACTGCTGTTCCACTGAACACTGAGGAATCAAGAGACACCAACCAGAGGTATTCTATAGAATTATGGTGTAAATAGTTTAGGAAGGAACTTACAATGAGTGACTAGTATTCTGTGAATTATGTATGCATATATTTATTTACTAAGCGTTACTGAGTTAGTCTAATAACTATTAATTTTGTGATATCAGGGCTGGACACTAACTTTATGAACAACTGGTCCATTGTCTAGTTTATTCAGATTTTAACTGGCCAGGTATCAAAAGCAACTCCGAAACCTGCCTCTGGGCCATTTCAAAGCTAAACAAAATGGCAACTGGGGGAGTCACATGTTGATAATTTGCTCCATTTGAGAGGCACTTCTAAAACCAGTTCCAAGACAAAATATGCGGCTATAATGGCAAGGGCTTGGGGTTCGTAAATATGAAGGCAGTTATTTCACGAGTCCGATTTTGGAACTTTAAAAAGTTTTGTGAAATTTACTTAGCGAAGCAGTGTGCAAATCGGATACAATCAAGTCAAAACTTTCAAGAATTTCTGCGGGCCAAAAGTTTATTTTGCTGGCCAGTTGACCACCGTTAGTGTCTAGCCCTGGTTATGCTGAGACTTTAACACACGAAAATACAACATGGAATCAGAGATGGCTTGCTAGAAACTAAGGATAAATGCATTTCATAATTACCCTGTAGCCTTGTATTGAAACCTTTGTGTGTGGCAAGTGAAGCATATAATATTATTATCAAAAGTAAGCTATTCCTCTTCCACTTCTTTATAACTATTCTTGAGGTTTTAGTTTTTTTAAGTATCATTTGCAGCTGATTAACCTTGTTATTTTTTAACATCTTCTACTTTGTAATAGCGAGGTACCAAGTGTACCAGTTGAGCCTGAGCATGAAATTCCAGACATTCCCAACCTGCCCTCATCCATGCCATCGACCCTCCCTTCATCTCTCTCAAGGAGTGCACCAGTCACCATTGCGTCCACGACTTCTGCCACAGCCAGCCTTACGATGGTAGAAGAGAATTCCCCCAGACACTACCAACATGCTTCACCTAGGGAACACAAACCCCACGTATGTAAACAGTTAGATCGGATTTCGATTGAGTGTTGGAAAACCAAAATCAAAGTAATTACAGAGCCAATTCTGGGAGAAAGTAAAAACACAATGAGCCAATTGGTTTTAATTAACCAATCACAAACAAAAGTAAACTCAACCATGGATAACTCTTGCAAAACTGAAAATTGATTGCACGACGGACTAAAACAATGTTTGGTTGTAGCTTAGAACTTGGTTGGCTGACAATTACAAAACATGTTCACAGCTAATAGAAAAGGTAATTTCAATTGAGTGTCGGAAATGTTTTGGTTTTGCGTTTACTAAGCTCTCCTATTGGCTGGGAAAGCAAACCAACCAATCAGAATCCAAAGTAAAACCAAATGCAAACTGGTTTTGATTTTGCTTTGGTTTGTCATTGGCTCACAGGGAAGCCATTCATGAGTTACTTGTGATTACTCGCTCCTGTGACTGGTTGGCTGTGGGTAATTTGCGTTTGGTTTCACTACACTCAACTGAAAACCGCTCTAGAAAAGGTAAGCAAATGCAAAACCAAAGCAATCGCTGATTGGGAATTACTTTAGACACTTAATCGAAAACTGCCCTTAGATTAACAGCTTAGTTTACTTAGCAATTGTGAGTTCTTGGTACATGTAGTTAAAAGGGACATTCCATCAGGGGTGGATCCAAGATTTTGTGAAAGTGAGGCCCTAGCTAGAAGTAATCAAATAACATGACTACTGTAACCAGGGCCGCTTAGACAACGAGAACTAAACACATTGCAAAATGAAAAATAAAGCATTACAAAGTATAAATCATAGCATATCCATGCAATTTCCTTCGTTTGAAAGACTTGCTTCAGACCTAGTCCATCAATGTTGACTTTTACTGGATCAAAGCTCAAGCAAGTTGAAATGCTATTGTCTTGTACTCAATGCTGATTGGCTCTAATAACCGTAAGTTGTTTTCGTTTTGTAATAATTTATTATAATTGGTTATTGTGGTATAAGTGGCCCTAGTTACTGTAGTTGTACAGTAATAGTATTGGGAAATAAAACTGACTTAATTAAACAAGTGTTTGATGTGTAGTCTATTAGAATTATGATAACAATCTGTTTTGGGATTTTCAAGAGGCAATAACTGGAAGATTGAAGTGATAAATAAAAAATCAAATAACTGTTCATAACGTTTCCATGTGCCTCTTCCACACACTAGATTCCTGAGCCCATTCCACTTCCTAGCCAAAGGGAAGCTAGAGAAGAAGTCCTTCAACCGCAGATACCAGAACAGCCCAAAACACCACCCTCACTCTCCTCTGCCAACGTGACCTCATCATTGGGTAGTGTATCATGTAACCAGCCAACATCTCAGCCCAGTATGCAGGTGCAGCTGGCATCAAGCTTGTCCAAGGAAAATCCTCTGGAAACAAGAGGCTATCAAGCAGCACAGGTTTGTGAAAAAGACATCTTTACTTACCGAAATCACTAAACTGCTGGCAGCCTCAAAACAACGATCGATTGTTTGCCTACTTTTATTTGCTCAAGTGATGATTTGAGGTGCTCCAAATGATCACATGAAAGATTTAAAAGAGTCAAGTGATCGACCATTGGTTTGGGGTTGCCAACGGTTTAGTGGCTCAACGAGATCTAGACCAGTTTGCTGCCTGGATATTTAGTACTTATTTTAAGCAGCAAGAATGAAGGCTGAGTGTGTGCTAGGAGAAATGTTCAAGGCTTGAACCTTCATTCATCTTCTTTCACCAAGACAGCGGTGACATATGACATTGCAGTTGAGTCGCTAAACAAAGTGCATGTAAAACTTCTGCTCTTGGTTTCCCAGGCTATAGTCATGTCACGTGATCATTTGGGCACCCCTTGGAAATGGTCATGTGAGTGAATCGAAAGAAGTCAAATGATCGATTGTTATTATGGGGTTGACAACAGTTATGGTAGTATAATTTTGGTAGTATTTAGTTTTGGCTTGCTTTTGATTAGCCTGCTACACTAGATTTTTTTTCACTCAAAAATTTGAAGAAAAAGAAACATCTATGTTTAATTAGGTTCCAATATGCAAGGTTATTGTCTTATGAACCAATCAAATTTTACCTTCCATATCATGGAAAGTAACTTACTGTTACAGTTAAAAGGTTCAGACAATACATTTGCCATTGACCAATCACAGGAGACTGTTCCCACGCTTGAGACAAGACTAATTTGTACATTTCATGTTACATTGTTTTTCATTTCATGACTCGTACATGCTTTGCCTCCCAAAGCTCAATAAATTTCAATCGAAAGCTATATAAGACAAACAGCAGACATGGAATGATTCAAATTTTGGCCTTGGAGAAATTAAAAGCAGACTTTAAAATATTTAGTAACTTGATTGTTATATATTTGTGCCATGGCTCCAACCATCTGAGAGTTTACACCTCTTGTATCACACACCAATTCAAAAAATGCTAACAATAAAGTTAGAATTTGGCAGAAAAATAAAACAAAAGTGCTGACGTCATGCTTGCATATTGGAAAATAATTAAGTGCTCAGATAAGCAAAATTAATGTTTATTATCTTCAATTTATGAGAGTGAAAAACCATCTGCTGCAGGCAGGCTAGCTTTTAACAGTCAAATATTTTCTAGGGGTTTTAAAATATTTTCCTCTAGCTCAAAATTATTAGCAAAACTAACTTTCAATAAAAACAGTGTTGATTACTGTAATTTCTGGAGTAAAACTGAATGTGTTCTAGCATGTGTTGAAATGTACATGTACATGTTACTAACACAAACGTTAAAACAAAGATTTGTATTTGCAAATGTTCACCTCTCTCTCAACATCTTTTCTTTGACACTTTGAAGCACTCCTTAGACAATTTAGAAAGGTTGTATTAAATTTGTATACAAAAATTAATAAACTCATTTACCTAGCTCAGAGAAGCAAGACTTTGAGTGTTAGTTTTGGCCTTGATTCATGTCACTGCAACTAGTTCCATTCCCACGTCATTATTCTTGAAAGGATGTATTGGTTTTGATCTACTTCCGTTTATTTCTTCAGTTCCCTGACTTCTCTAAATTTCTTTGTGATGTAGCAGTGAGCTTCCATTGTACCCTCATGGGTGAAAATAATATCTAACTGTTCTCAAGCAACAAACATTTGTGGGATAATATCCGGCATCTGTACATCTCATTCACAGACTAATTAAAATATTGCCCAATCATCTGACAGTGTTCTCCCCAGATTTTTTGCCAGAGCAGTGTTCTCATTAATATTTATATGGTTTGCTTCAATAATGGATTCTTTGTTTCCAAAATGAAAGTATTACATCCCAGGACACAACAATATACTCTGCATATACCTCTGGCAGTGATTTTAAATTTGTTTTTTTTTATTAAGCATTTTTATATTATTTAAAGTTCAAGCCTGAGCAGAGAAGTAGATCACCACAGAATCATGCTCTGGGCAGGACACTGTGTCATCATTTGAGATTTGTAATGACTGTCATGTTTATCTGTTTATTCAAGAGACACAATTCGCAAACCTGTTAAGAGTCAGGTTTTGGAATCCTCTGGTGGTACCGTAGTCACTCACGGATAAGCCACACCCCAAGTTCAGAAGCTTGATTCAGGGAAATTTTTTTTAGGGAGAATATCAAACGTACATGTACAATGTATAAACCTTCATCAGACTTTAAAACTGGAGAAAACTCCAAAGTTGTACCTGTAATTTCAGCTCTGAAATACATGTTGTATAAACTTCATGTCTACATACTTACAGTAGATATATGATTTATCTTTCCATAGTATTTGTTTACCGAGATCTGTTCATTCGGGTCACTCTTTAGATCAAATTTTACATGTCAACCAAACCAACAACATGCTCACGTTTGTCCGGAGCTTAGTAGCCAGGCACCTGTTGGAAGAGAGAGAACTGGACACTAAAAGTTTTATTTTCGCTGAACGAAGTCAAAACAACATGGAGTAGTTGCTTTTTCATCAGCTGTCTGTAGCTATGATGCCTAAAAGGATATCCAGAAGCTATTTATTGGAGAAAAACTTGTTACTCAAAGAGAGGTGGAAGATCTGTTCAACAAATTTGCTGTTAAAGTGCAAAGCTGCAAAGAAACAAGAAACATTGTGCCATTTAGCGTGGTTATCTCTTCCCAAACCTGTTAAGAGTCAGATTTTGGAATCCTCTGGTGGTAATTTCTTTTTAATTTTCAGAAGTTGGGTTTAAAAAAAAATGGTCAGCTTCTCAAATTGGTCAAGGTAGACTGAAGAAATGAAAAATTGCAGTTTCTGCAGTAATAGTTTTCTTATCTCATCTAAGAATGTTCCCTGTCTCCATTTACCCTTCATTGTTTCCATGTTTATGTACCTTTGATGCATTAACTAAGTTTACGTGTGCATTTCCTGCCAGTCAAGGCACAGGTTCACTTCAGAGCAAACCCAGCAAAATTTCACATGAGGTTAGTCCGGGGGGTTACTGTAGACCCACAATATTATTGTGCTCAAACCATCAGATATGTTACTTTCTGTGGCTGATAACATTTTAAATGATTTACCTCAAAGCATGTTGTGACCCAGCCCACGTTATCCACCAAGGACCAACTGTCGTCAGTGGGTCTTGGACATCACAATACCCTTGGTAGTAACATTGTGGCCACACCACTACATAGAAGTGACCTATCTACGACTGGCACACTCCCTCCTCACCCTCCCCCTGGTGTTGGTGTGCCACACACATTACATACCTCAACCTCCATGGGGTTATCTACTGTGACTGTTTCAAGCTCAAGTAGACCTAGTCAACATGCAGGTACGTGGATAATTTCATGTTTCCCATGCCAAACAATGCACATGCTGAAGAACTGCTTTCACATGCTGAAAGGTAATTGGCTATTACCTCTTAGCCCCGTTTTATATACATATGCTGCCTGTTTTAGGAACCCCTTTCTTTACTTTTTTGCTTATACCCCTGGATATATGGACTAGATAAACTCTTTTGCTCCATTCATAAATTCCATATATGCAGCCTTTTGTTTCAACTTATATTGAAATAGCCTAGTGTTTCATTCATTTAATAATAATAATAATTATTATTATTATTAAATGAATGAAACACTAGGCTATTTCAATATAAGTTGAAACAAAAGGCTGCATAGTGTTTTATGGGCAGTTACAAGTTTAAATGAAGGAAAATTTGGGCAAAACAGGTAGCTACATTGTATATTCCCCCCTTCAGGGATTTTATCCCCTCTACAAACTGGAGAAGAAATAAACTTAGATTTCAAGAAATATAGGGGTAAGCTATTGTATTTTGATAAATACAGACCAACTCACATGTTTTCCCCTGAACTCTAGTCACCAATTAGGTCTATAAACCCGTTGTTTACCTGTGAGATTATGTTCACTGAACGGTTAGGGTCTTTTTTTATATTGGGGTCAGCAATTGTATTTTGATAAATACAGACCAACTCACGTGTTTACCTTTGAACTCTAGTCACCAATTAGCTCTAAAAACCCATTGTTTACCTGTGAGATTATGTTCACTGACCAGTTAGGGTATTTTTAAATGTAGGGTAAGGATTTGGATTAATGTTAATGTTAGTTTTAAATTTGTCAGTTTCAATTTGTGATATTTACGAATTTTTAGGAAAGTTTCTTTATACTGAACAGCATAACCTAAATCCATGTATGAAAGGGGTTGGGGAGTTGGGGAGGGGGGGGGGGGGGTGTTAATTCCCTGGAGGGGAGTAGGATTCCAAGACAAATTTTCCTGGGGGGGGGGGGGGGGGGGATTCCCTGTGACACTGGCAGAAATCCACTGGTTGCTGTCTTCTACTGACAACCCTGCACTGAAAATGATATCCTCATTGCTGTCGAAAGTATGTCTTTACCGTCATAACATTTCTACGCACAGCAGAACAGCCAAATGCAAAATGTATAAGTAGATATAAACCTAATCCTCAATCCATTGTGGTTTTGCTCATCATTTGATGTTGATAAGAACGGTTTCATTATTAATTGTCGTATATTTTTAAGTACAACTTGGCTGTCTAATCCTTTTATCACCCTATGTTTTAACCGGGTGTTCATAGTTGTAGCCTGCGAGGGTGGCCGCTTGTGCGCTCACCCAGCGGGCTTCCCTTGTTTGGGTGGGTCAGCATGTGGCAAGTGGTTGCTTTGAATTCACAGGCTAACATTGATAGTTGTATATATTAATAAATAGATCAGACGAAGGAATTATATTCAAGATTTTTATTTGCCCTCTTACATTAGGTACTTAACTTAACATCACAACATTATTAATATTCACTATTAGTATTTAATATTTTTAAAGAATTGTATTTGTATTTAGATTACAATTAGTATTTTGTATTCTTATCAGATTACTGTAACATATGATAGGTATTTTATCAATGAATTAAAGGCTATTAAGTATTATTACTATTATTACTATTATTACTATTATTATTATTATTATTACTATTATTACTATTATTACTATTATTACTATTACTATTATTATATTCTTACAGGTAAGCCAAACCTGCCCCCTGGTGTCTTGCCACTGAACACCTTATATGGAATGCAGCAGCCTGGTCTGGTGCCTGCCTACTCACTGCCATACAGCTATGAAGATCTACAGAGGCTTCAGATGTCTGCCTACTATGATGTTCCCTTCCAGACACAGGGTAGGGAAACCTTGCAGGGAACCTACCAAACGGACCAGAAATTTGGCCGTAGTGATGCATCTTCTCCTGTGCAGACATCAATGAATCAGGCAGCAACCCCAGGGCAGCATCACATGCAGCAGCAGGCATTCATCAATGCTGCTATGGCCCCACCCTATGGTTATGGTGGGCTTGCTTTCTATCCTGGTAGCGGAATGATGCCTGGGGGATTCCCAGCATACACTGCTCCAATGTACCAGGTGGGAAAAGAACAATAATTATTCTGTCTTTCTAATAAAGACCATGTTACACTAGGCAATGTTTTTTGTCTTACAATTTTGTTGTGGCACAAGTTGCATGAGAAATTCCATAGTATAACATACCAAGAAATCAAAATAATTATTGTTGCAGCAAAACAGTGTTGCCCAAAGTGTAGAACCAAGTTCTACTTTTCGCAACAATTGCACCAATGCTGCAACATTTTGTTAAGTGTTGCACAGTGTAGTCATGCAACTTGACTTGCAATAATTTACCTAACCTGCAATCCTATGTGGACACCTTCCAGGCCTTAAATTTAACATTTTTAGTCACTTGCAAAAGAAATCAAGTGCCTAAAATACTTGCTAAAATCAAAGCACACTTGTATTTTCGATTTCTTCTGGCACAAGTGAAAATAATTATACTTTAGTATGTTTGCATTTCGATTAGAATATTTCATGGTACATTTTACTGTAGCTACTTGCACGTCTAACAAGTCACATAATTATTTCCGACCATGTTGGAAATAGGATAATCATGGATATTATTCCTATTTTGATGTTGCTCGAATCAATAATGACAGTCTAATGAGGTATAGCAAAATAATTCATGGTGTTAAATACAGCTTGCAGAAAAAAGCAAGTGCTTAACTTTTCTACTTGCAATACATAAAAATCAACTTGGATTTAGCAACACCTGAAATTTGAGGCCTGCCTTCATGATACACATTGCATGAAACATTACCTAGTGTAACGTCCCCTTTCATTCAACTGCAATGCATTGCTTTCAGCCGTTGTGAAAAAAAGTTGCAGGGAAACATCACCTTTAATGTAGAAGAAAGTACAGAAGATACATATATACAAGTCATGTAGGTGCTAAGTTTTCTATTATTTGTGGTGGCAGATACAGACCTACGTAAGATTGCTTTGCCATTTTTCTTTATTGCGACAAAGAATTTCTGTTTCAATAGTTTACCCACATGTACAGAAAACGTTAGCCATGCGAAAGAGCATGCCAGCATTAGTGATCTTGTGAAGTTTCAGTGTTGTATCTTAAAATAACAGTGAAGTTACAGCCATTTGAAATTAAAGAGATTTGAATGAGGAAAAACGATGGAGACCTGTCTAGCCTCGCTTTTATGTCTTTTCTGCATTTGAAATGCCGCCTATATGCCACTTTCATAATGGCTGCCTCCTAATTTGCATAATTTGGAAGATAAATCTGTAGAGGAAAACTAAATAAATGCTACCACATGAAATATCACATTAAACTAGTAATTGGGTTCAGTTTTAGAGCAATGTAGAGAATTGTTGTTGGATCATAGCCATTTCTAATGCTGGAAAAAATGTGAGGCTAGAAAGGCCTTCATTGTTTTTCTCATACAAATCTCTCTAATTTCGAAAGGCTGTAACTTCACTGTTTTATAAGTACAGCACTCCAGATCACTAATGGCGACATGCTCTTTCACATGGCAATGACCATGTTTTCTGTACAAGTGGATAAACTATTGAAACGGGAATACACATTTAATATTTTATGAAAGTGGTGTATGACTCAACAGCAATAATTATTATCAACAATGCTCTAAAATTCCCTACAGATTTATCTTGCATATTAGGAGGCAGCATTATCAATGCAGTCTATGTAGCAGCAGTTTTTAAATACAAACCAAACGATTAATGAGGATTTTAAACAAGTTATGTTACCATTACCAGCAAATGCCTACAAAGACCCATGGGACAGGCTCACAGTACCAACAACCCTACAGCAACCAACATGGATCCCACAGTTTCAATTCAGGTATATTTGTTGACTGTATAAGCAATAAACAGTGCAAAATGCATGCTCTGGTTGGTAGCTATACATGAATTATTAGTGTACACTCTCTCTGATGCACATCTTTTTCTATCCTCCGAATTATTGTATAAACAAAATAGGTCATTTTGCCATGGGCTACAAATGTATATGCAGATGATGTCAAAATGTGTCTAGAACAACAGTCATGCCACTGGAGTGCTTCTTGTGGCATACTTCTTAATAATTGTTCTTGTCATGTTTTGACAAATATCTGTGCATCTATTTAACCATTTATTAGACTATGAAGTTCAAAGTTTATTTCGGCTGATAGTTTACGAGGAGCATAGCTCTGAATCAACTATCAGCCATTGAAATTGAGAGCAAGTACAATGTAGTCTAATTGTTTTAGTAGAAACCAACTAGTAGTTCAATCTTAAACTGAAACAAGATTTGTTGACATTTTGTTGACTTGGCAGCCATTGTTTTGCTTTTGAAACGGACTTTTTCGCTACTCACGATCTATCAGAGAATAGAATAGATAGTGAGTAGCTTAGTCAATCAGATTGCAGGATTCGTGATAGAACACTACAGTACTTTGTTTCCACTAAAGGGGGGTAGGAACACATATTTTTTATTAGCAAAATTACATTTATTTGTTTTATACAATATTGATATTTTTAGTTTTCACATTTTTGGCTTTTATTTTAAGGGTTTCCAACCTTCCATGATTCTTGAGAGAAATTATCTAATCTGAAATATATCTTTTATTTCTCTCTTTAGTTATTATTTTTAACTGTAATTCTCACAAAATAAATTTTGGATGGCATAGGTTACGATGACCTTAGTGCTGGCCATGACTTTGGGAAGTCAGGGTATCATTCTTCTGTATCTCAGACACAGAGTAAATCCAGCTCAGGTAACAGCGTTGTTTATTGGTTTTCTCTATTTAGGGCCTGTTCACACTAGCCCAACAAATTGTTAGACTCTGCAAAGATTTCAAACAATTTGTTTCTGCCAGATCTGCTGTTTGGTAAATGCGTCTGCAAAAGAAATAATGCAAACTATTTCTAAACCACAAAAAAAATGGCCTCTGAGGCAGGACAATATTAGGTAAACTCCACATGATGTGGTAGGTATTGTGTATGATTGACCATTTTTTAAGATCATTATCTTTACTTTAGTTGTGGTAAACAAAAAAGTGATATGGAAAAGGTTTCTTTGTAATGCATCGCAATTTCTTTTTTGTGAAAGGTCTTCAGTCAAATCAGCGAAAACAAATCAGACTACTGTTCACATCTTTAATTTTTAATTATATTAATCTACAATGTAACTATCATTAATAGTTTTAACTTGCCTGGGTATCTAATGATTGTGTTGTAACAGTTGCTTCTTGTTATTTTAGTTACCAGTACTGCTGGAGAACTTGCAGGAAGCTCTTACAAGGGGCAAGTAGGCAAGGTCAGTATATATATTTAGTATATACCACACCAGTGAATATCACTTTTTGCGTGCTCTGATTGGCTACTCAAACAGTGAATATGATTTCATATTCACCTCTGACCAAAGCAGCGATCATCTCTTGCGAGTTTTTGTCCATTTGACAGAAAATTAAATAACTGTTTGGTGCTGGCTATTCACCCGGAGTGTGGTATATACTAAAACAATTATTCCGTGTCAGTGTTGGTGAATAGTGGTGGATATTTACCTCGCCGAAGCGGCTCGGTAAATATCCACCACTATTCACCTCCACTTCGGTGAATAATTGTTAATTTTTTTCTGATGAAGGGCTACCACTCACACAAAGAGCTGCTGCTTGCATTCCACTGCAGTTAGACCTTAATCAACTTTATTAGTCATAAATTTGCACTTTGGGCTGTAAATTGGTCTTTGCAAATGTGATCATACTGTTATCATTTCCAGACTCTTTCAACATGGGTTACCTGTGGTTGTTAATGTTTAAGTAATGGTCCATATAAGAACTAGTAGAATCCATTGTTCTGCAGCAATGAGCATCCCTCACATATGATTTTGCTTGAACATGCCTTAGTGCTTTAGGAGATGTCTACAGTCCAAACTACATCTAAGAAAAAAAGTCTGTGAAAACTCGGACAAGTCACCATCCAGCCAATTGGATATAGAGAAAACAAGATTTTTCAATCACAAATTTGAGAACTTTCCCCACACACACTATTCTTTGAAATTAAACATTTTGACTATCCCTCAGTACAAGGCTGACCTAGCAAAAACAAAGGATTGCCTCGCTTTGAATCCAAGATGGCCACCAGGTGAAAAGAGTGAATTGCTTTGGTTTTGCGTTTACTTAGCTTTTCTATTGGCTGTGAAAATGTTTTGTAATCAGTCAGCAAATCAAATTCCAGAGTAAAACCAATCGTGGTTTTGGTCCATCGTGCAATCAATCCATGATTGCATTTACTTTTCCTCCTGATTGGTTGCTTTGTCATGCCAGTGAAACCAATCGGTATTCACTTTAGTTCGTGATTGGTTCGTTGTAATTGCTTTGGTTTTACTACAGTCAAACCTGCTCTAAAATGACAATGATCGTGTGGTTTTAGTTTAAAACTTGATTGACTGATAATTACAAAACATTATTTGCAGCCAGTAGAAAAGCTAAGCAAGTCGGGGTTGCCACAGGTCAGGGAATTTTGCATCTGGACAGGGAAATTCAGGTTGCCACAAGGGCCCCTCATGCCTCAAAGTGTCTGCGAGGGGAGGCTACAGGTTTTGATAATGACATTTGTTTTGGACGAGGGAATGTAGAACAGTCTTATGGTCAGTGAAAATTGTTTTCTGGTCAGTGAAAAGGCAGGGGATTTTTTTTTCCTGATGGGTGGCAACCATGCAAGCGCAAAACCAAAGCAATCACTTATTATTTTCAACACTTAATCAAAAATCATTCTAACAGGCTTTTCTTGTTTTAGTTTGGTGACAGTAAGGCCTTCCTTGGTGGCACTCCACCTCCAGCACTGAACCTGTCAGTACAGGGCCAACACAGCCATATGACTAACTATCCTGGTCATACAGCACCATTCATGTCCATGGTGCAAGCACAGCAGCACCACCCTCCCTCCCTGTTTCATCAGCAACACCATGTGCCTCATCACCATCAAGACATGGGACAGTCAGGACTGTCGCAACGTGCCCAGCAAAACCAGTTGTCCAAGCAATCGCAAAGCAAGGGCCACCAAGGGGCATATCCTGGACCCCCCTTCTGGTCAAATGCAAACAAGTCATTATAGATCCCACGAGACGAGAACATTCAATATAAAAGTGATTGGCATATGTAGCCAGAACAGTGTGTAGTTTAAAGTCAATATATATTGTCATCGTCATCATCTGTATTATCATCCCCCCTCCAATGCCTGCCTGTGTCCCTCGGTTTCAATCAATGGGTTTCTTTCTAAGTCTAGGATGTAAATGATGAGCAAGTGTACAGACTCTGCCTAATGAGAGCATGTAAATGTTTTTGCTATTATAATTTAATATTTCACAGCGTTTAGGTACTAGAAACCATGTTTTACATCACGTCCTTTCAATAAAATGAGGAATAATTGATAATGTGTTCAATTTATTTATCAGTGTTTCTATGGCAACACTCTGGAGAGTTTTGGATGACTTAAAACTCACCCCTCTGCTTTTTGTATTACAGTAAGGACACTCGACCGGGAATGGTCATTGCTTTTTTCTGCCTTTTTTTCAACAGCAGCCAATCACAGGCGTGATACAAAACAATGGTTCAGGCATTTTTAAACCTTTGTTATGATTGGATGGCATTACGTTGGATAAGAATCAGTTTGGACATTCCAGCAGTGAACGGAAGTTGCTTTTTTAGACTTTAGACTTGCCATTGGCATCACAGAAATGTAGATTTCATTGTTTTCAGAGATGTCGCAGATTCGACAACAGAAAGTCTTAAAAAGCAACTTCCATTCATGGCTGGAATGTCCAAACTGATTCTTATCCAACGTAATTATGGCATTGATGATTTAGATTTAACTAAATTAAGATATAATTTAGTTGAAGTCACCTAAATTTAAATGCCATGTGCCAGTGGTCCACTCATCCAGGGGAGACTAGTTTAAGTATAGTGTACCTATGTGTTATAAGTAATAGGATGACATTTAATTAGTGATTAGAGCCGAGGGGGGATTTGCGGCGGAGGGACTTTTACAGATCCTCCAGAGGCTCGAGGAGAAATTTAATTGCCCTTTGCACGTTACATCATAGCCGCCATGTTGGTGGTTTTCTTTGTTAGCTTCTTTTATTCTGTACACCAACATGGCTGCCATGCCCGTTGTCATGTGAATCTCTGGGGATTGAGTGCAAACCATCTACAATGTTTGTGGTTGACTAAATATTCTTCAAAATTCATGAATAATTTAAAAAAGAGCATTTTGTCCAATCAGATGAGGCAAATCAGTTGTGTGCATGCTCCTTTATACCTGATAAAATCTCATCATTCCAAAAAGCACACAGAGGGATTTGAATTCTGGCATGGGGGGAAACAGGGTTAATGATTAAGACAATGGATAAGCACCTTGCAACTCCTGGAATTTCTATTGATGTTTCAGCTTTCTCATTGAATTGCTAATTAGGATGAACATTTTATATAAAGGAATACTAATGAACATGAAATTTTATATAAAGTTTCATCCTAATTAAGAATTCACTGATAGACCCAAAGATAGCAAAAAGTACATGGAACATAAGGTACCTAGATAATAAATTTTGCACTAAATTTACTAATATCAGCAGACTACCAAGATACACGGATAATATTTTTAAAATGAAGTTATCCAACTACCATTACTTGTTTACTGACCCACTGTTTAGTTCCAATTATTCAGCCAAACTCAAGGCCGTAAAATAAAATAAAAACTTGCATTAAACTTACAAAAATCCTCTTCATATTGTGTGCCAAACTCCAAAATTTAGTCTGCGATCATGTCAGTCACATTGCTTTCCAAGTCTTGAACTTTATTGATGTCAACCACGACACCAAATCCTTCAAGTGCAGCTTCTTGCCCAAGCTTCAAACAACATAGTATGGTAATTTCTTCATGTCATTCCCTTGAGATGTTCGTAATCGCAGGCGGTGATTACTCCATTATTTTGCATGGCGTTGTGAATACAAAGGTTCAATGGTTCATTAAGTAACCATTTAATCGGGTCTAAAACTCTCTGGCTGCACCTTCAAGTTTTAAACCTGATAAAACACTGCTGCTCATTTATTAAACAGTACTTAAAAAATTCATGAATAATTCATGAAGCAAAAACAAAGGAAATCACTGAGCGAGAAGCTATCTTTAAATGTGATATAGATTTCATCCATATTGACATAAACTTTACTTGGATTTTCTCTGCCGAAATAGGTCATGGGCAAAATAACTGAATTACAGGACTCTATACATCTAGACATGTTTTTTTTAAGATCAAAAACACTGGCTGTGCCCTCGTGTTTTAAATCTGATAAAACGCCACTGCTCCTTTTGTAAACTACAAAGAGCATGTATGAGGTTTAATTACGTCATGTTTATGGTTTTAAGTATAAAAAATTATCCCACTGGTTTGAGAATTGAAGAGAAGAACTTCCGTGAGCCATAAAATAGGTAGGGTGCAGGGTTAAACAGGCATTGCATCATAACCTGGTGTGCCAAGGGACAGTCCAATGTTCCCTAATCAGTGTGCATGACCTTCTAATTTTACCTCCTACATGTCAAAGAGGGAAAATTAGAACTAGTTTGCAAGCTGATGAGGGAATTTAGATTACGGTAACTGTCCCTGAACAAACTAAGAAAGCCATGGTATTATATGAATAGACAGCCCCCCTGATTTTGCTGTGACTTTAACTAAATAGTTAACTAATTTAGCTAAGCCAAAATTGGAGCAACTATTGCAATTGTTTTCTATATATTATATATATATATACATTGTACGTACATGATCACTGGGTACTATGGAGTGGGATAACCAAGCTGAAAAAGGCGCTATTAAAGTTGTAGCACTGTCGATCAGCATTATTGGCCTCTGTTGCTTCACATCCTTGAAATGTACATCCCAAATTGTGCACAAAATTGTGGTGAAGTCTTCATGAGATATTCTTTTCTTCTAAGTTCTGAAATTTGCATTGAAACACGTGTTCTGTTGTAATAGAACTTGGAGACTGGGTCACTTTGACAACAAGAAATAAATTACGTTGTAGAGCAAAAATGAAGCATTCCAACTTTTAATATAAAATGAAATCCTATAGACTGAGCAGTCCTTTATTTTTCTTGGCCTCTAGTCATGAAAAACTCTTACTCTCTGGGGAGTTCATTTATGCCCAATCAGCACTAGGCCAAAACAGATTTTTGTGACTAGAGACAAGTCTAGAAAGTCTAGAAATCCTAACAGACTGACTTCAAACTAGTCCACCGAATTTTACTTTCACCAGGTTAACTCAAGCAAGTTGAAATGCTATTGTATTGTACTTAACACTTATTGGATCATAATTAAGTTGGAATGCTTTGTTTTCGTTCTGCAATGTGAGTGGTCCTCTGTCTAAACCCTGAGTGTTGATCAGATTGAAAACTATCTGCTTGATGTGTGTACATGAAGCAGCTATGCTTTTGGATTGGCTTGAGATTTGAAGTTGATCAGTTAATGAAATTTCAATCTGTTTCATGTAAAAGGAAACAACTGTTGGCTCAATCCACCATGTAAAATAGTCCATGCAGATCATCTTTGGATGAGGCTGTTTATTCACTCCTTGAATTGCCATTCTTGTCTACACATTGGACACAGTTGTTGTTGGAGCTGTGAGTTGAGCCACTTCAGGATGCAGTGCATGTGGAACACATGAGAACATCTTCCCCAAACTGAAACAAGAGTTCACATTTTGTTTATTGCATTGGAAAGGGGGTAATGATTTGCAGCTGCTTTCTTAGGCAGTGAGCTGTCTTGGTCACACTAGAGAAACTTCCAGACCTGTAAAATGTTCATACACCAATTTTGTTACTCTACAAGTGTGACCCAAGCATTCAACAAAACATCAGATAGGGAATTACAAAGGCTGCTCAAATTTGCATCAAACATTAGTATGCAGGGAATAGTCTTGGCACCAGGCTCCTTTCACCTTTAACACAAAATTGAAAATTATAAAAATTGTCTAAATGAAATAATTTACTTTAAACTTAAAGGCACTGTGTCATGGTTTTGCACATGTCCGGAATCAATGTTCGATTTGTGCTTCAAACAGTTAAAGGGGCTGTGTCACGGTAAGACTTTACATTCGTTTTTCCGGGCCGGAAAGAGTTATTTCTACCGATTTTGATATGAACTAACGAACCTCTCGGCCATGTGGGATGCTTAAAATGAAAGCAAATAATAATGCAAAAATGACTAACAAACAGTGTATATAAACAGTCCAGGGAAAATATTGAAAATCCTTTCAAGCATTGAGGGAGGGAAGTTTAACTGTTTGTATCCAATTAACAGCCACTAAACGAGCGATTACTCGATACATGCGCAGTACCATGACATAGCCCCTTTAAGACTAGATCTACATAGTTTGTTAGTCATTTTTGCACATTTACTTTGATTTCAACCATCTCCCACATGCTAGGGTTGTCAGTTTATATGAAAATCACTGAAAACAATTTGGTTACGGCCTGGAACATAAAGGTATGTCCCTCTCCAAGAGACAGCTCCTTAAGCCCTAGTTGGCTCCTATAGAAACCCTAGCCTGCTAGTGGCCCTTCTGGGTGTTTTTTGTTTGTTGCTTTTGGGGGGGGGATTGGGCTTCCTGTGTTTGAATGCACCACAGGTAGCTCAATCCGAAAATAAAATGGCAAAAAAAAAAAAAAACAGCAGGCTAAAGAAACCCCTGGTCTCACCTAGTGGGCAGTCATCTCCTGGCACTTTACAATCTGGACAGCATCCATCGAATGGCATGCGGCATATACCACAGTTGTCATCATTAGCAATCCATCTCCATGTTGCTACTCCAACCCAGCTTAATTAAGAATCATGAACACAAATTACAATCTGGTACAATAGTCTCCCCTCCCCCCTATGACCACCCAAAGAACAAAGCTTAGAGAAGAACAAAAATGCACATATTATTATCCATGTAGTTTCACATCTGTCAATTCAAAACAGTTCAAGCTAAAATACTGCTTCACAAAGATTTAATAAATTATTCAGAATGTTATGAAAACTTGCTGAACTCAGCCTTATCTGCCATTTCAGTCTATGGCTTATTAACTTATGTATGTGAAAGCACAGGTAGCCCAAGCTTACAGCCTGTTTAAGTGTTTTTTATTAGATTTAAGAGCATTACAGTGAAAAATCAAGAAATCAAGAACCACCCAGGAATTACCATATACATTAAGGGTAATCACTACAAGGGAAAGCGAATTTCATTAGATTATTTTAATTAATAATAGTTAATAGCTATTTATAATATAACCCAGATAGTATGCACACTCTGATTGGCCTATAAACTCAAAAATCTATGGTCTATTGTGCCAGTAAACACACAGAAATTGGCACAACTGCTTGTGTTGTGTCATAGTTATATCATAAAAGCAATAGACCACATATTTCAATGTGTTTACTGGCGAAATAAAGCATGCAGGATGTTGGGAGAACACTTGAAATGCTTGAAAATCACGCACCTTCGGCTTGTGATTTTCAAGAATTTCTTGTGTTCTCCCAACATCCCGTGTGCTTTATTTCGCCAATTGAACACATTGAAATATGTGGTCTATTGCTTAAATAGATCATACTTTTTATTGAACAGATCGTAAGCTTGGGCTGCCTGTGGTCAAAGTGGAACTTGAAATCTTCTAAAGAAGACAAACATTAAAGATAGGGAGAAAATATCATGAAATGTCAATAAAACTTACCCTACGATCGGCAATATTCAAGCGCAGACCAACATGGAGATATTAAACGAAAAGGACAAAGATCAGACAGAGATGTTTGGTCGCATTTTGTTCGAACTCAAAGTCAAAGGATTGGAATTGTTGGAAAGGATTTCATTACTCAATAGTGTACTCTAATGGAGGTACAAGACCAAATAAGTAATGTAATCATCAGGAAATTATACTTACGTTTGATCTTAACCTTCATTTTGTGAAAAATTCTTGAACAGATTTACCAGCATATCAAATATGGCGCCGAGGTTGACCATTTGAGGCCCAGTCCCACTCGGTTTACCGTATAACGCCTGGCGGTTTTCGCGAGTATTTCAACTTTTTTTTCCACTTTTATGATGTCGAGAAGTTTAAGGATTTTATCACCAGGGAAATCAGATATTCGGCCTTTTTTATGCATCTGCAGACATTATTATTCAAGCCACAAGGCAACGGAAGGCTTGAGAGTTAACTGCAATGTTTTAAGACCACAGGTTTGTAGGACTTTTGGCGGGATATTTTCTCATATCATATTTTCAAATCCATCTGATATATATTCTTCGGTTATATTTATTTATTCACATATACTCTGCTTACACATAATTTTAGAAAAACAAATATATTAATGATTAAAGTTAAACTAAAGCCTATAAATTTTAAAAGTGGCAGAAAATTAAAGGGAAAAGTCCTCCAAAAGGCAATTAAAAGCGTCCCAACTCATGCATGCATGCATGCGAGAAGGCTGACTCCCTATAAAGATACATGTAAGTGTGCAGACTTTCATTTTTCCCTTTCAGCCTCTCTCCAGTCAGAGGATATCACCATTATTTTACAGATATGTCCACTACAGCTCCAGGTATGTAGAATGTATGGTAACTTACTTTAGTTACTGAATCATTAGATGTTTTATAGCGATACTTATGTGACGTCACACAGACCAGTCACATTTGTTGCATTCCGTGGTTGGTGGAAACGAAGTGTGAACACAGTCAGTTGCTTATAAAATATCACAGGGCGGTGCTATATTCATTGTCAAATTACTGTTCCTGTTCTTCCAAAATGCAAGCAAGCCCTTTCATCAAAGCTTATATGCTCAGTTATAAGTCTTATAAAAGAATTATGATTTGGAAGCAGAATTGAGACTTTAATGGATATATTTTGTGAGGCCCAAATCGCTAGCTGCCATACAAACACAGGTTTTTTGCCAACCACATTATATATGCAAATATATAAATGACATATTCAGTGTTTACAAACAGTAAGTATAAATTGCTATTGCATAACTTTGAACTTTGATGGTGTCACAGTACTATCTAGAGCCATAGTTGCTAATGTTGCAGAATTCAAGTGCTCTTTCAATTATCTTTGCAATCCCCCAAGAAACCCATGAAAAAGTGAAATGCGGGACAGACACAGGAATTGTTAATACAAAATAAGTTGATAATAAATTAAAATGTGGGTGAAAAACATGCCAGGACAATTTCCACATTCTGATTGTAGATTCAAGTAGGCCGAAATTGCTAAAAATATTCCCAGGGGAGGAGAATGGGATACATAGCATATGTAAATATGCATGGAATGTAAAAAGGTGCTAATTGTGGTATTGTTTCAATCTTCCACCTCATTGGCTTAGACATTAAAATCTATCTAAACTTGAAGAAGAATATTATTTTTTCTCATTTTTTAAACAGATTTGAATTGCATCTAGTGAAAACTCTCATAACTTTCAATATGACAAACTTTCAATATGGGGAACATTTTTAAATTGAACGTTTCCTTGGTTATTGTTTTGCACTCTTCTGATTGGACAAAAAAAATTCACACAAAAGAACTGTACCTTTAAAATGCATTTTAGTGGATTTAATTTCAGAAATTTATGATTTAAGGGTTGATGAGTTGTCAGTATGAAAAACAGAATATACTAAAGTGGGGAAGCAAATTGCATCTGGTCAGTTCCATATGAGAGAGCAAAATTCCTAAAACATTAGAACAGCCTTTAAGATGGGGATTAAGTCATCAATATATAGATGGATATCCAAACTGTGCAAAAAAAAAATTTAGCATGCAAAATCAGCCACATGTCTACTCGGGGGGGTCCCCAAAGTAGGCACTACTTCAATGACTGCTTAATGGTATCTATGATATAATCAGCTTAAAATAAAAAATATGGTATAGAATGATCAATGAAGGCAAAACTTTAATGTGGTAATGAAGCCATCTCCCAATACTCAAAAACCATATGAGCCTTTTTCGGCAAAATGCATAACATGCATGAATTATGCATAATCATATTTTTGTCATGGACGTTACGTAACATCCATGACAAAAAGTTACATTTTTCTCCGCCGTTGATCAGGTTGTGCAAATTTTTAAAAACCCTTACTGGTGTTCTGCAATCTTTCTAAGCTTAATACAAATGTAACATCAAATATCAAAATTTTCACTTCGTCTTTCTGTAAAATCAGGGAGAATATTGTCATGGACGTTACATACATGTATATAAGGGACATCTTAGAAAGTGATGTCAATTCTAGTGGAGAAAAAAAACAGCTGTGCAAAAATTGTTCATGTTTTAATAATAAAGTATAAAATTAACATGAAACTATGAAATGTCATCTTTTGACAAGCTTATTTTTCTGATAATAACATTACGAAAAGTCCAATATCAAAATTTCAACAAAATGTAAGTTCAAATTTTAAAGACAATGCGAGTCATGTGTGAGTTTGCTTTCTGACTGTTCACTTCCGCTTTAAAGCTGTGAAAGCCTTCTCAACAGCTGCTTGCTGTGCAATGTGGAATGGGCCATAGCCTTGCAGCTCCAAAGGGCCAAAGAAAATGCATGACTTGTGGATACTATCAAGGTCGTCCCTCCTTGGTCAGTCAAAGGCTGTAGCTCCAGCTCGATGTAGGAACTTGAACTTTGCAAACTGGCCTTCTACCTCTAGTACTCTGCCGATGTAGAAGATGTTAATGTAATCAACTGCATAGTAATTGCCACTAACTGCACCTGTGGGTGGTATGGGATGGATCACTTCTTGGTGGAGTTCCAGTACCATGTACTTCCTATATGTAAGAATATCTTCCTGAGTGACCATTTTGCTCCCGAGGGCAAGACACCTGGAAAACAGGCAAACAAAAACTCCACAATCAAAGTCATTGTTCTGCTGTGGCACATCACCTGCTGTACTAGCATAGAATTCCCATTCACTGACATCAATGGAACTGTCTAACTCGACAAGGAATGACATCATCTTCTGAACTGCATGTTGTACCGTTGGCTTCACAGACAAACTACTCTTGCTGTCGAGTGTGATGATGCACTTCTATTTTGGAAATGCAGCCAGCAGAAACCAGTGCTTAGACTGATTGGTGTTAATGGGAACAAGGACAAGGTCTTTATTTGTCACCTGCTTACCCTTGACAATATTAACTGCTGGCTGCTTACCAATAACTTGGTCAAACACTTCCCAGGAAAGGACCTCTAGGTTTGTGGCACTTTGTGTTGCTGACTTCACCAGTTCTAGGTATGAGTCGATTACAAAGTTGATCAGCCACTTATCTCTACTTGAAGCACCTTCTACTGCATACAAAGAAGCCAGATCATCTCTACAAATAAGCTTATTACCATTAAAGGCAAAGTCACCTGCTATGATGGATTCTATGAAGGGTACATTGTATTCTGGTATGACAAATGCTGAGCACACATCACTGAAGACTTCCTTAAATCTATCAGGCAGGCCAGGTTGTATCAAACTGCTTTTTCCATCTGCGCTCTCTGAAATTTCATCATTGCTGTTGCTTTCTTCATGGCTGCTACAACCTTCGTCCTCTCCACTGTACTCGCTTTTATCATCATCTGAACTTTGATCGTTGCTGTTGTTTTCTGCTTGGCTGCTACAGCACTCATCCTCTGCACTGCATTTTCCTTCTCCATTGTTGTTGTCTTCATGGCTGCTACAACATTCGTCCTCTCCACTATACTCGCTTTCATCATCAGATTCTCCAAGCAGCACCTCAATCCCTGTCTTCTGGTACGAATGTGTAAGGAACTTCATGGTGCCAGGCTGAACTGCATACATGCAATGGAATTTGCTTATCCCTGGTATGGCTTTTGCTCTCTTGAAGCATTGATACAAATCCAAAGCCTCAGACGTTTTGTTGATTTCATTAGCAGTGATAAGGGTAATGGATGTTTTGCAGCATTCTTTTGCTACATCGGCAAAGGCTTTTGCATTAACCACAGGTTGCACTTTTCTGGTGGAAACAGCTGTCCACACCATTCTTTTCACAGTCCCTCCAATGCCATCAACTGCACCTTTTCCATGCGATGTTGCAAAATAGTGCCAGAAGAGTCTTAGATGAAGCGATTGTGTCAAGCTGTTAAGAAGCTGGGCAATGAACTTGTTCTTGAATTGTGAACTGGGGCCATCAGAAAACATATGAACTTCGTTGACACCAGGATGGTTCTCTTTAACAAATGTATTCAGTACTTTGCTCATGAAGACGGCCACTGATTTCTTCTCATGACTGCGATCATCTGATACGATTACATGGGAGGTGCAGATAGTATTACATGATAAATCCTTGGTCCAGACAGCAACAGTAAAGAGAGTCACCTGTTCTTGATTATAGTAGGCAGATTGAATTTCATCTTGCTGTAGACAAGTATAGTTTTCAGAAAAATCAAATTGCACTACTGCCTCTTCAGGCTTGAGATTCTTGATTTTCTCCTGAAAGAACCTTGCTTGGTTTCTTTTAATAAAGACATGCTTCAAGAAGGGAGGCATTTTAGTATCAAGGGATTGCAATGCTTCTTCAACTGTGCCTTCTTTGTGTACTTTTTGCATCTTCTTCGTGAGACTTGCAGCCTTTCCTTTCTTTCCAGGTACTTCTTGTGTCACTCGTTCCCACTGATACCATGTTATTTCATCCAGGGGAGCTTCTTCTTTCATTTCCTCTAGAAAATCTGGACAGTCCTTGCACTCTCCTGTCATACATGATTCATTATTGCTGTCACAGACAAATGCATCAACAAAAGAACCAGAATACTGTGGGAAACTGGGTATTTCCTTCCCAAGGCAATCACACAGCAAGCGTATGTTGTCATGTTGTTGACAAAGACAAACATTCCTTGGCATTTTAGAAGACAACAGGACA
Organism: Actinernus sp. WN-2022; assembly: GCA_030867875.1. NCBI lineage: Eukaryota > Metazoa > Cnidaria > Anthozoa > Actiniaria > Actinernidae > Actinernus > Actinernus sp. WN-2022. The sequence continues at coordinate 24,064,445 of JAOWCC010000019.1, forward strand.
TTACATGGCCTTAGGGAAGAAAACTTGCTCAACCCGATCTCACAATCTGAGTTTTCTTTCTTGAACATAGCATATGTCTCCTTGAGAGACCACATCAAATGTCTCTTCTGGAGTTTAGTTTTCTTTCCGTGAGATCTGACTATTACATAATCTCTCATCCCTGGTGCTTGACGGGAAATGCTGTCAACGAGGTAGAAATCTTGAATGCATTTTACAACAGATTGTGGCAGTTGTTTATTTCCAGCATCTTTGCATGTTTTCTTCACTATGGACAGAATACCATAAGAATCAGCCAGTTTTCGAATAACTGCTACCTTCTTTCTAGGGCTAGCTGGCAGACAAGTTTTTACTTTGCCTGTGGCCTTTCCTAAAGCCTGTGCAGATTTGTAGACATAATCACAATCTTCATGCAGTTGCTCAACTCTTGTCTTAATGGAAGACAATTTCTTTTTATACCGGTGAAGGCAAACTCGTTCCTTGCATTTCTGACGGATCTGTTCTGCTTCACTTGGACTAACAGCCTTGTTTTTTCTTTCAAGCCTCTTCCGTAACTTATCCTTTTCTTTGTATTGGATGTACCTCTTTGTATCATTTTTAACCTGATTTAAATAAGCACTCCAGCTTCTCTTTCTCTTCTCTCCAGTTTTTACCATATCTTACAGACAATTAACACAGCTAGTCAGTCACCATCTTGCATTTTGGCTTAGGAACCTGGCCATGTGTCTTCCAACACAGGGAGCCCATATGATTTAGTGTGCTTTTCATATAAGTTTCAATTTATCCTATAATTATATGAAAAAAAGTCCCCTAATGCTATATATAAAGCATGGTCAGCTGCTATCATGGGAATTTTTCAGTAGAAACCATAAATTAAAGCTGAAAGTTAATTTTTCTCAGACACTGTAACGTCCATGACAAAGCCTGTAACGTCCATGACACCATTATTTGTCTAGTCAGGGGAGACATAAAAGACGAACTGGAAAACTGACAACATATATACTAACTTTCATCTTCAACAAAGATTATATCCCCTTAAGAATTTAATATCTGCAGACAATTCACAGGAATATCAAGTTATACACTCTCACTTGAAAGAGTGGTTTATTTAATGTAACGTCCATGACACATGTGTTTTATTTATTTTTATCCATATGAATAGAAAGAACTAATTTTTTTTTTCATAAAACAAATAACACCATTTCATTACATAATATCAGCATGAAAAATGTTACATTAATTGCTCTTAGCAATTTTAGAATGTAATTTTAAGTTCCAAAAAGTGTTCAAATGTAACGTCCATGATCATGGAATTGTCCATCTGAACAATAGAATTGTGCCTACCTCTTGCGCGGACTGTTACTTAATTATCTGTGACAATGGTACCATTGTAAATAACTGGTTAAATGTTTTGCCTAATGTCTTGTGCCAATTGTTTCTTTCTTCAGTTTTAAGAATGAAGTATCATTCCATAATACAGCAGATGAAACTTTAGATGCGTTATCACAGTTTTTTGATGGTCTCTGTGATGAGTACAATGTGCCAAGCCCTGATGAGTATGATGTTAATTTGGGGGTATGTTGAGTACAGAAATGTACAAAGGGGTTGAATTACAAATATTTGCCCTTTGGTCATAAATTAGCAGGGGGGAGGGGGTGGAGAAGGAAATCAAAAAGTTTAAATGTAATATATATTACCCTCCTCCAACAATAAGCATGAAATACTATTCTCCAAGTCCCCAGCCTCTTTTGCTCATTGAAAAAGGGGGATTATGTGGTGGTGTTAATTTTATTACGAGTCCCTTACTTTGTCATTTATTGTACTTTTCTTTTGTTCAGTTTTTATTTAAAAAATACATTCTGTATAATATTTGTACCTGTTTTGGCCTTTGTGTAAACCAAAACTAACAAGTAGCATAACAAAACAAAAACATAAGCTGCATGGTTTACTTTCATGTTTTACATCTAAGAGACATAGAGGATATTACATGGCCGCGCGGAGATACCGATTTTATCTTCGAGTGTTGATGAAATATCTTACGAGTGAGCGCAGCGAACGAGTAAGATACTCATCAACACGAGAAGATAAAATCCGTATCTCCAAGCGGCCATGTAATGTTCTGTTTAATATATAATTATTGATGAAATACTAGTTTCAATCTCTTACTAAAAAGGCTAGAAATCTTTGAAATCGAGTCATATTTTCAAAAGTGATATCTTCACATGTGAAGATATCATTTATATCTTCACGTGTGAAGATATCACTTATTAGAAAGAAATATACACTGGTATTTCATCGAAAATTATATATTAAAATATTATTAATTACTGCAGTAATGAAGGTTTATTCTATCGGTACGAATTGTACGAACGACTGTACAAATTACTAATTAGCTCTAAACACCCTAAACCCTGGTGGAGGGTTAGGGTTAGGTTTGTAGTCAGGGTTAGGTATTATCGTTGTACGAATATGATGTCACCGTACGAATCGTACAATTCGTACCAAAGTAATAATTATGTAACTTATATAGAGATAGGTCCGCTAATAAATATTATTATACAAATTGTTAAATTATTGTTGGCAATATATTTAGCCTGCATTGCGGCTCTGGAGTATCGGAGTGCAGCGAGCAGAGATTAGGGGGATTGGGGCGAGAGAGAGAAAAGAGGGAGGGGGTGGTGCACCTACTCCCCCTCTCTTTTTTCTCTCACCCCAATCCCCCTAATCTCCGCTCGCTGCGCTCCGATACTCCAGAGCCGCAATGCAGGCTAGCAATAATTAGTCAAAATTGAAAATTTGTTGACAAAATTGAAAACATTGGATATGAGGATGAGCCCTTTTGGGGTATATGTACTTCATGGTAGTGTTTTGTTCCATATAGTCTCCCTGCATAATCATTTTCTCTACTGTTTTACAGTATTATGCAGGGAGACTATATGGAACAAAACACTACCATGAAGTATATACTGTACCCATTTCACAGGCACTGCCAACTTGGATCTTATGACATTTCACAGTTGTTCCAGTTACAAAAAAATTAAAAGCAGTGTTTTCAAGGACTCCTCTGGGTTTCCTTCAAGAGAACTTAGAATTCCTGTAGGGCACGTTTGACTGACTGTATTCTGGAATAAGAATAGATGGAATAGTATCTGGAAGTCACTGGTTCAGGCACATTTTGGTCTATATAAAGCTACAAATGCTTGGCTGATATATCATCATATTCATGATACATTTAATTATACTATTCTAGTAGCTAAATAATCCTGATATATGCCCAGGTTGGGAATCTTGCCAAGATCTTGGCAAAATCTGCGCAAGATCTTGCAAGATTCTCAACCTGGGTGTGCTTTGTAGTGATCATTCTGACATTCTGACTATTCTTATTCTGGAATATTTACCATTAATTATTGAACACACCCTTGCTTTATATCTCAAATGTAGTATAATTTTTTCGAATTTGCCCCTTCACAGGATGGTGTCCTTACACTACATTTTGGAGGTGAGTACCAGTAACACAGGGTAGACCATTTTAGAGATAACCAGACCAAACATAGTAATTATAGAGGGGCCATTTTATTATGATATCATGTTCTTTGCTTATTTTCTGCTCAAAGCTGGGCCATTCCTGAAAACAAGTTAATTCAGCTGGGGAAATGGCCCATTACCCGACTATTATCTATATCCCTGGTAACATGCAAATTAAATGACTATTGTTAATGACTACAGGTATGTGCTGTAAAATAAAAACCTTTGTCTTTATTTCCATATCTCAAAATTATGTCACATGAAAATACTTACTGTCTAGCTATCAACTAGCCTGCGTACAGCATCCCCCGTTCTCCCTCAAGTAGGGGATGCTGTACGCAGGCTAGCTATCAACATGCATGAACTTTTTCAAGATGCAAGGAGACCAAATAAGATAAAAATTTAAATAAAGGATTTTTGATATTATTTTTGTAACTCGGCCATTATCAGATGCTTCTATATACCATAGCAATCGAATAAAGCTGTTTAAATTGTAAAAAAAGGTCAAAGGAGCCTAAGAAAGGAAGGATATACACACGATATACACAGGCACAGGTACAGTTGTAGATCATCTTTATAAATCCATTGTGCTACCGAAAATAATGTACTGTCTACCAGTATATGGAGCGAGTGAAGCGGACTTATCAACTGTGCAATGTTTTCTGAAGAGATGCTACAAGAGGTGGTATACGTCTAACGTATATCTTATAATTCACCAACTTTTAGAGAAAGCTGATAGAAAAGTATTTCATAAGATCAGCAATAACTCGACACACCCACTTTTTACACTTCTACCTAGGTTCAGGGATTCGTCTTAGGTCAAAAAGTTGTTTCATGCCAAAAGTAAACACCAAACATTTCAAAAATAGCTTTATTAATAGGCTAATTTTTAAGTATAAATTAGTATGTCCTTAATTGTGAGCTACATGTACATGCATTAAATTTTTGAGATTTTTATTCTTAAATATTGTAACATCTCATATATATTTTATTAGGTGAATAAAGACATTATTATTATTATTATTAATGTAGTTAAATAAACCAGCTAGTTTAAACTAAGGAAGAAGCTCAACAGTTCAAAGTTGGGTTCAGTGTCCAGAGCCAAACACAGGGTCATTGCTTTAGAGCTTGCTTGCGTTCCAGATTACCATGGCAACCAAACAGCCCAGAGCACTGGGTGACACATACATGTAAGAGTGGACAAGGGGGACAAGGAGGGGGGGAGAGGAAATGAATACAGCAAGCCTGATCGCAACGAGGAGCAACTGACAAGCAAATACCAAAACAACACACAATTATAATGATAAGCTAAAAGTCCCAGATGATACGTCGACCCAGGGCTGTGTGAGCCCCACCACAGGGCACCCAGTGTATGCTGAATGTTTAACCACACCTAAATTGCACTTAGTCTTGAGTAGAAAAGAGTCTGTGGTAAAATTGGATGAGACAAAAATACATTGTATATAAAATATTTTGATAATCTAAATTTCCTATTGCATAGAAGAAACAGTTGCTATGCAGCTGGTTTTCTGCAATCCAGTGCTACAGTGGCAATTATTATTTATTTAACATACTGGTATCTAAAAATTAATGAGTGTATTAATTGGTCTTGTGTTTTCAGGTAAAATTGGTACTTATGTAATAAATAAACAAACTCCAAACAAGCAGATCTGGTTATCTTCTCCAAGCAGGTTAGTGCTAAGGTTAATTTCCACTGGCTGAGGAACGATATAAGTGTTTTTTTTTATCACACGCCACTGGGATCTGGGTCTCTTTGAGAGGGTAAGGTCATGTGACATATAAACAGCCCAGCAGATAAAAGTGCCATGTTGCCATTTACCAAAACGTCCTTCCTGATCACAATATTCTTCAAGTTGGTCCCAGCCTTTATTCTTACAATTTTGATGTGTGTTTTTTAAGTATGTTTCAGTTGAGAAGTTGAAAATTGTAACAAATTAAATGACTATTGTAATTTACCTACATGTATTATAACTGCAGAAGGTATAAATTTATGGATTCCCAGACGGGCAAAGGAAATAATAAATTTATGTGCTCCCTGAAGAAAGACCTAAATTCCTTAGTTTTTTGTTGAAAAAGTCTGCATTTTTCTTCAATTTCTTTATTCAGAATTAGCCAAAATCTAAGATTGGTATTTAAAAAAATGAAACTTGACAACCATTTTCCCTAAAATGGCAAAACAGATTTTTCCCTGCTAGCCTGTTGTAAGTTGGTCAGTTACTTGACGTGTTGCTGTCTGCCATTCTGATCTCACCCACCCACCCAAACATTCAGGTTTCTATTAGAACAGGTAAGAACTGTTAGACTACAACTTTCATGCAGTACATTGGTGCGCCAGTCTACCCAGGGTCCGAGAGGCTCAAAGAAATAAGAGGCAAGAGAGAAGAGGAGAGAGAAGAAAAAGAACAAGCCTCTGGTGTTATCCGTTGAGAATCTCACTTCCATGCGCTGAGTTTCAATTAAAATCAAGAAAACACGTCAAACTGGTTTTACTGGGCCAATCTAATGGTAAGCCAATGAAAATTACCATTACATCCAGCACTCACAATTGTGCCTGGTAATGAGTAGATTATCCAATCAGGGATAAGGTTCCAATTATAAATCTAATGTTCGCGTGGAAGTGAGATTCTCAATGGATAACACCACAGGCTCTTCTTTCTCTTCTCCTCTTCTCTCTCTTTTGCCTCGATCTTCGCCTTATATTTCTTTGAGTCTTGGGCACCCACACAAATAGTCTAGTATTAGTCAGAGTATTCACAGTAATGTTGAACTTGTAAGAAGAAGAATGTTGTTGTTGTTTAAATAAATATCAGGCTGCAGCAGTCAGATTGACAGCTCCCAGTGGTGTGTGAGAAGTATTGTTTTACTGCTATTATCAGTTGAGCGTGCTGCACACCACTTTTCGGGCATTAAACAAAGCACACAAACTTGGTGTTCACAGCACATGTACTCAGCGTTGACAACACATGAACTTCATATTCCTGCACAGTAAGACAATTTTGTACAGAGCACAATGAAGGTAGAAAAATAAGAACTTCAATTTGTTGAAGATTGTCAGGAATAAGATTACTGCAGGTATGTATTAAAGATTACTTGTTGTTGAAGGATTTTCAGTAAATTCAGTATAGAATTTTGTGTTGTCAGTGCCAATAAGTTCATGTGCTGTGAAACTTACTGTTGTTTGACAGCTGAGAACAGACTAATCACATCATGTCTGGAACACCCTAAAAGTGGCACATGACATGCTCAACTGATAATAGCATAATGCATAATTAAATATATACAGTAACATGAATATGGAATCTTTCTTACTTGATTGTGCATGCATATGATGCAGCTTGTCGTCAGAGTTGAATACATATGCCTTGCACATGCACATGAAAAGAGGACCTTCGAGGCTTAAGCAAATAATAACAATTTTAGGTTGTTACCTCAGGTACAAAGTTGAATACAAAAACAATCTGATGAAGAAAACAGTAACTGAGAAAAAAGAGAAACCTAATAAAAAATATTAAAATTGTCAAGCAATGCTGTTTTTGGGCATTAATGCAAATGTGTTTTTTAACGATGTTCCCTCTTTCCCTAAAAGTGTACAATATTGCCAGACAGTCTTTATATTGTTACAAACCTGGTTTCTTATTCTCATATTCAGTGGTCCCAAGAGATATGATTTTATAAACAACGAATGGGTATATCAACGCGATAATATGTCTCTACATAACCTGCTGTCTAAGGAGATGTCAGAAATCACAAATAATGAGGTCAACCTAACACATCTTCCATATGGTGGAGAATCCAAAGAACAGAGTGACTCTTGATCAGTTGACACCAAGAGAATGCGATCACAGACAAACAGTGCAGATTTCATATGAGTGTGACAATTAAACTACAGCACTGACTACAGCATGGTTACTTTAGTTAATACACTCATCAGGATTAAAACTGTCACTTTAAATATTATTAGTGGTGATAAGACTACCAAAGCTCAAGTTGTTAAGGCAAGTCAATATTTATTTTAATTATCAAAAGTCCCCCCCCCAAAAAAAAACAAGAAAAAAAAAAAAAACATCAACTTATGCATTTAAGCAAATTTTGCAAAATAATAAGTTTTCAAAGATGAGCACAAACTAAAGGTAAACACTGAGTGAATAATTTAAAAATAATATTAAAATAATAATGTAAAACTATTTATTGTACACAAATGCTCTTTTACTGGTGATATACTTGTAACTTGTTGAATCAATTAATTGAAAGTAAAACATGAATGTATGTTCTATCAGGGATAAACCTCCCTGATTCTGTTGATAAATTTGTCCAGCTTTGTTGATGGAAAATTGTTGAAGTTCTACTCTGTGCTATTTTCTCAATGACATCTCTATCTCTGCTAAATAAATTCAACTGCTGGGGGCAGGTTTTTCTAGTCAAATGGGCTGTAACCTTGTTCTCTTGCCAGTTTGAGGGGCACAAACAGAGGAGATGGGAAGGAACTCGAAGCCCACTTGCACCATTCCCAACCTAATTGGAGAATAGAGAACAAAGGAAATACACTTATCATATGACCTGTACCAGCTGTGTGCACTTGCAAAACCATTTACAAAAGTCATGTGATATGGGGGTCATACATGTTTGATGTGTCCTTAGTACGTAATAGTACAAGGCACTACTTCTCTCTCAGAATATATTCAGTCCTTAGTACATTAGCACATTTGCATGGTTGCCACCCATCAGGAAAACAAATTTCAGGAAATCAAATTCCCAGACTTTTCCCTGACTTTTCACTGACCAGAAAACAATTTTCACTGACCATAATGCTTGACATTCCCTCGTCCAAAGCAAAAGTCCATTATTAAAACCTGTAGCCTCCCCTTGCAGATACTTTGAGGCATGAGGGGCCATCATGGCAACCTAAAAATAAAATTCCCTGACTTTGACAAGAAATGTATAAATTCCCTGACTTTTCCCTGACCTTGAAAAAAAATGTTTTCCTGACCTGTGGCAACCCTGAGTTGTCTCTCAGAATATATTCAGACCTTAGTACATTAGTACGAGGCACTAGTTGTCTCTCAGAATATATTCAGTCCTTAGTACATTAGTACGAGGCACTAGTTGTCTCTCAGAATATATTCAGTCCTTAATAGTACATTTATTTAGTACAAGGCACTAGTTGTCTCTCAGAATATTTTCAGTCCTTATAGAATGTTAGTACATTAGTATGAAGCACTAGTTGACAGTCTCTCAGAATATATTCAGTCCTTAGTATGTTAGTACAAGGCACTAGTTGTCTCTAAGAATACTTTCAGTCCTAGTACGTTAGTACGAGGCACTAGTTGTCTCTGAGAATATTTTCAGTCCTTGGTACATTAGTACGAGGCACTAGTTGTCTCTAAGAATACTTTCAGTCCTTAGTACGTTAGTACGAGGCACTAGTTGTCTCTGAGAATATTTTCAGTCCTTGGTACATTAGTACGAGGCACTAGTTGTCTCTGAGAATATTTTCAGTCCTTGGTACGTTAGTACGAGGCACTAGTTGTCTCTGAGAATATTTTCAGTCCTTGGTACATTAGTACGAGGCACTAGTTGTCTCTGAGAATATTTTCAGTCCTTGGTACATTAGTACGAGGCACTAGTTGTCTCTGAGAATATTTTCAGTCCTTGGTACATTAGTACGAGGCACTAGTTGTCTCTGAGAATATTTTCAGTCCTTGGTACGTTAGTACGAGGCACTAGTTGTCTCTGAGAATATTTTCAGTCCTTGGTACATTAGTACGAGGCACTAGCCTGCATGATCCAGGAGGCCTTCACTTTTCAAAACCTTGCATTTTATTGGACCATTTGGATTGCACTCACAAAGAATCCCATTGTTTTAGGGTTAGGGTTTGTATTGTTTCAGGGTAGGCTATTGTTTGGATAGCCAGTACTATTCCAGGTTCCGAGGAGGTGAAGGCCGCCCTGCATGATCCTGCAGGATCATGTATGATCTTGCCAAAAGGGTCCTCCCACTCAGTCAAAAATATGCACTATTAATATTTTATATCGAATATGGTATATAAAGACCTAATGGTCACTGCTGAATCATTTATTATAATAATGTAAAACTATTTTTAAATATGTAAGCAAGTCTGGCAAATTCACTGTCAAATGTTCAATGAAGGCTGCACTAACCCGGAATTTGACCTAGCGCTTAGTATTACCGGCCCTAATGGAGTGGATCAATTAATTTCATCAACATCCCCCCCCCCCCCTCTTCCCCATGACATGTGCATGCACATGCTTTACATATAGTACTCAATTAACGAATCGTGTAAAGCCATTAAAAAAAATTGACAAGCCATTATAATCCCTCTATTGATAAAGGGTAAATTAAGTTACTGGTAAAGATAACAATTTATTATTTGTTTAGCTATAGAGAGGCTTTTCATTGAGTGTTGAAAGTAATCAATTTTAGTGATTGCTTTGGCTTTGCATTTGCTTAGCTTTCCTAGTTGCTGTGAAATATGTGTTGTGATTACCCCATAATTTTGTTTCAGCCAATCAGGCAGTTCAAAACTAAAACCAAGGCCATCCCTTCACGACACAAATTGCTACCAAATTGTATTCTATTGTATTGTATTGTGTTACATTCTATTGTAAGTTGTATTGAATTGTATTGTGTTGTATTCTATTGTATTTTTGGTAAAAATTTGTGTCGTCCTACATAAAGGTATTGCCAAAACCACACATTGTTTTGGTTAGTTATCCATGATTGCAATTAATTACATTAAATTGTCCTGATTGGTTGATTTTTCAAGTAAAATTAGTCTCAACAAAACTCTGTTACTGCCCAACTAAAATCTAGTGGCTTCAAAGGCAACATTATCTGCTGACAATTAATTACTAGTCAAACGAAAATACCTTCACATTTGTTGGGCTCTGTGTTTCTAGGTTCTGCTGGTCCACATTCTGTGTCCACTTCTGCCTTCATGAATATTGTTATGTAATGGTAGTTCTCTTCCTTCACTATTCCATTTACTACTGTAGCAAATGAGATGTTCTTTATAGTCAGATCAGTCTCCTCCAGAGTCTCTCTAGCTGCACACTCAGACCATTCTTCTCTGTAGTAAAATATTGAAGAAAAGCTGTTATCTGATGTTGGTAGTAAAAATACTCTTACTCTCACCCCAACCCAAAACAACAGACATAGGCCCTAATGATGCATATAAATATTATGCATAAGTCCTGGTAACTAGCATGTCAACGAGGCCGGTAGGTCCTCTGGAATGTTGAAATTGAAGCGCCCGGGGAGATTGTGAAATGCACTGTCGAACAAGTGTTCAGTGAAACAATGCTGTTAATTTGCTATGCGCCTGGCTGGTTGTACTTTAAAGAAAAATAAAGGATAAATGAGGACAGATTAGCAACATTTTTTAACTAAACAATCATGTTCAACACGTTTCACACCTCCCGCTAGCATTTCAACTTCAACATTCCAGAGGACCTACCGGCCTCTTTTTCCTGTTGTGACCACGCGAGTTATGCATAGTGTGTATACATGTATAAGGCTTTATCTGTTATGTATCAAACTCATTAATAATTCATAAAGGAAAACAAGGAAATGAATGTGCGATAAATGATCTGTAAATCTGATTTACATAAACTTTAGCCTCAATTTTCTCAGCTGACATACTAGGTTGTATCGATTCACCAAAATAACTGAAAAACATGACTCTACTATCATGACATTTGATAAGCCATAATATTATACAGAATTTGTCTGTGCTTTATCGGATTTACAATCTTTTGCTTCCAGCTTGAGTGAAGTGCCAACAAAATCCATGTCGACAAAGTACAGTAAGAACCACAACCAGACTACTTTAAACTTAATCACAGTGGGACAGCTTTCTGGAACTCTCTGGATGACTCTATTACCCACTCCACATTATTACTTAGGGCTTTTCAGATTAAACTCAAATCACACCTTTTCAATTCAATGAAACAATAGTGACCATTTTTTTACTTACTCCTAAAACAGACCTAGCTCAGCCAATCAACATACCAGCATCGATACAGACCTTAATGAATAAATTAGTTAATTACTAGCCAATTCTATGCCTTCACTGCACCGGTGATGAGTGCTAACAAGCTTCTTGGAGTTTTCTACTGACCAACTGTCCATAACCCATACACCTTCAACTAAGCCGTTAACCTAATACATATTGTCTAGCTTCCTGTTTCTATTGTCACTATATTAATCATGCCATCTTTATTTATTATTATTTTTGTCTTGTCAAGCTAGCTGTTTTGTATTGTTCTGTACTTGTAAACCTTATATGGTAAAATAAACTGATTGATTGAAGATAGCGAATTTGATAGTAATGTTTAAAAAAAAATTTTTTTTACAAAGTAGCCCTTAAGTCCTGGGGTGAGGGAGGTACTCCCTTATATGGAGACGTGCTGTCTCTGTCCTCCTGAACTGTCAGGGTATATAATTTCATGCGAGTCTGTCCTAAACAGCGTCTGAACCTGTCCTAAACAGGGTCTGAACCTGTCCTAACCAGGGTATTAATTGCATGATTATCCTCATCTCACTGGTCTTTAACAGGTTATCAGTCAACATCAGATCATTTCAGACTTTTTGATTTGCATTACAACAATTGAAAATTGTGTAAAACAAGATAGTCTGTATTTTGTCATTTGTCCTAAACAGAGTCCTAAACTAGAGGGTGTTGTCCTACACAGGGTAGGTATTTAGAGTTTTTCCGGCCAAAACAGGGTCAGCAGGCAACCTTCAGCGGCACCACTATACCCAAACATGGGTCAAGTACCCCCCTCCCAGGCCTTAGTGGTGCATTTGAATATCTGATGAGCTGATCCCATGCATATATATGGTGCGACATTTGGAGTGTTCTGATTCTAAAATGACAACTGTCTGGGGAAGGGAAGGGGGAGGTGGATGGGCAGGTTTGGAATTGACTGACACATTTTGTATGTAGAAACTTGAGAAAAGGACAATGGAATTTTAGAGAAAATGACTCCTGAAGTTAGAAAAATTATTAAGAAATGGTGTAGTGAGATTTACACACTTTCAAAATTTACAAGTGATAAGTTTACCCTTTGTTACTCCATACAAAACCTATTTTACACAAACTCATAGCGTGGATGGAGTAAATAAGAATACTCTGCCACTTCAGGAATGTACTTAATAATTCATTTTCCATTGTTGCCATTACCAACCAGACCTTTTGAAATCATGGTTGGCACATTGATATAGCAATGTTTTGTGTTGATAAACATTACTAGTGTTATGCTAATGTACCAACCATGTTTTCTAAAGGCCTCTTCGTGTCAGGAACCAATGGTCTCTGGTTGCCACATTAATGACAATAGATGATGTGGCAGTGAATTTCGCTTTAACAATTAATTGTAGTGTTTATCAACACAAAACATCACTATTAGTTCAAGTTTTTATGTACGAGTTATATCTTTAAATAATCGTCTGATGATAGACAATTATTTGGTTAATGTATAGATCTGCAAAAATTCCAATCAACCCTCGATCTGTGTAAAAATAACGTCATCGTCAATTTCATTAAATCAACACTACATCAGTACATATTTCTATTAATACTACCACAGGTATACAAAACAGAGAGCGGACCCTTTTTGCCTGACGTGGCCGATATCATGACAAGTACTCTATTTTTCTAGTAGCTGTCAAAACGTAAACAACTTGAAAGTATAATCGTGGTGTACATTGAGTTACAATAAAAACATTTTGGATGGAAACACGATCAAGAGTTGTAGAAATTAAAAGTTGCGCCTTCAAATATAGTTTTTCTTTTACCCAAATTCAAGGTGCCCTCCTGGAAGAGCGAACTGCCCACTACCGGAAGAGCCTTTTCTTTTCCCGATCAACACGCATCCGGGGTGGTTAGGGTGCGTTATAAAGGCACCTACACCAACTTTTGGACGACAAATTTGAGAAGCCATGTTTTGTTCGAATTAATTTTATTTGGCGGGAACAGTCGATCCCCGTCCCAGTCTTCTTCCCACCAATCGTTTAGAACTGGGCCCTACATAGAAACGGAACGCCTGACGACTTTTAGCTTGAGCTTGGACAACAACATACGGCAAGATTTTGACATATTTTTGGCGAGATTTCCTTCTAAAATGGCTCGAAAGAACATAAATACATCTTGTAGTCACTGCATATGAGTATTAAGCCACTGACTTTGGTTGAAGGGCGTTTTTACGCGTTAAAATGCCGCTCATTGTAAAAGATTTCGAGTGGGAACAGACCGATGTGTCCGTGAGGATCACTGTACCACTCAAGGGTGTGCAGCCACACAAAGCCGATGTTTTCTCGACCGATGAGTACTTAAAGGTACGTTATTCTGTTCAGAGAAAGCTTTGCAATGTTTTATTCAGTTGGACAGAGGGAACGCTTTTAAGCCGAAAATATTTAGGGAACGTTCATATATCGATTTTTGCACGTTAAAAGTAGAGTTCCTAAGGAGAGGAATCGCTCACTTAATTAATTCATGAAATGACCATATAAACTAACATAAATTAGCAGTAGTTTTAAAATGTACAAATTTGACAGCAATTGAGCGACGATGGTTGTTTAGTGTAGTGGTTGCGACGTTTGCCTTACGAGTAGGCGGGAGCGGAGTTCGAGTTCCAGAAAATCCCTGAATTTTTTTTTACCGCACCATTTTCTTGAGAAGTTTTTCTTGAGAACCCTAGCTCTAGGTGGGTAAGATCTTGTTTACTGACCGGTTAGGTTTTTTTATTTTTCAGGGTAGGATTTTAGTTAGTTTATATTGTCATTTCATGAATAAATTAAGTGAGCGACTCCTCTCCTTAGGAGCTCGTTGTTAAAAGTGGGTTGAATTTCATTGGAAAATTTTAAAATAATTAATTCCTAGGCATATAGGGTTACTAGTAATTCTATAGCACTGTGATTATGGCCATGGGATATGTCACATCTTATATCTTTAATAGGCTGGTAGATTGTCTTTCAGTTCAGTTCTTAGCATTCAGGGGGGGGGGGGGGCGGGGGGTGCCGCTGGGGCCCTGAAACCCTTACCCTGTTTAAGACAAAAAAACTCAAATTTCCATACCCTGTTCAAGACAAAGTGTTAAAATTTTCCCTCTATAAGACAAATAACAAATTATCTATACTTGGATGTCAGTGTTTATTGTGATCTTGTATAATGAGTGTCATAACTAAATAAGTCTTCAGCAAGCACTAGACTAAATAACGGCACTAGATAAATACCATACCCTGTTCAAGATCTGTCGATGTGAAAATGGATACCCTGTCTAAGATCAGAAACTCGAAAAACCATACCCTGTCCAGCGGATCATCCCCGTATAGTCCATATATGGGAGTACCCCCCCCCCCCCCCCGGGGTACGTTTATACTGCATGCTGGGCTATCCCGAGGGTGGGGATTTTGACATACACAGCCTGCCCCAGGGTGGTGTTATTTATAAGGATGATAGGGCAGATATTTGATATTATTGACCAAACATGCTGCCCCAAGGGTGGGAAATTTGATTTTTTTTTGGGAGAAAATGTCAAATCTCCTCCCTCCCCCTAGCTCCCCCCCCCCTTGAGGTTAACATTGATAGGTGCATAAGAGTTGTGGGTAGGTCAGTGGTATTGATCCTAACTTCACAATGACGTTAAGCATGCAAAAATCAATATGTGAACGTTCCTGTGGTACTTGGTACCTACATGTAAGCATAAGGTAATATAAGTCAACCTATAGACCCATTCGAAAAATGGTGTCACCAAGCTTTGGTTGTAATGAAATGTTGGTACTAAAATAAACACTGTCACTTCAGAGAGCATGCAAAAATGAGTACGTTTGTAAAATTTAAGGAGCATAGCACCAAGTGTTGCAAAGTTACCGAGGTTCAAAACAAGAGAGTTTTGTACGAGATTCAGGACGTCAGTACTGACTAGCCTCGTTTTCATGTTTCTTCAGAGTTTCAAACGTTGATTGCTTTGTAAGGATATATTCTTCTGTTATCAAAGAGCTACATGTTGCTAACATGAACTCGCTCTTTCATATAGGCTAGTTAATTCTTCAGAAAATATTGAATATCAATATTATGCAAATTAGCGGCAGCCATTTTTCGAATGGGTCTATTATCAGCCACAACCTGTTCTCAGGCAAGCATGTATAAACAAATAAATGTCTCCCTAGAGGAGGCACACAAAAAGGTTTTCAAGCCAGTCCAAGACAATTCGGTGAAATAAAAGACTTTCTATTTATTACCTGTTGCAGAAATGGCATTCCTTGATCGTCATATTGAAACTTCATCACAGTGACCACACGATTCCCAAAAATTGAATAAAGCCAAACCCAAAAGCAGCACAACTCCAACAGAAACTTTACCGGCCATCCTTTGTCTACCGCTGATTTGTGGACTGATCAATCTGCAGATCGTATTAACCGAGAGAAATATTTTGAATTCGGAATTTATTTTCCAGGCCGTTTTCATGTCGTTTGGCCTGAAACGTGGATGAGAAGTGCTTACACATCTCTGGCTGCATACCTTGTGTATATTTGTGTCTATGAGGTAGACACGCGGCCAATCGTCAAAACCTCAAGGCCTAATAAACTGCTTTAGAAGTCCCCAAATCACCCCAAAACCACTCACACAACTTCATTAAGTATCAATCTTCTATTATTGAAGATTTATTTCGTAGGAATCGGAAAAGAGAATTCACAAGGAGCAATTATATAAACTCTTCCGAGATCGCTTATGAAACATACCACAGGTAACCCAAAAAGCGAGAAATATATGTTGAGTTGGGGCTGCCTGTGTGCAAAGTAACTGAGGTAGTCACAACTACTAAAGATCATGAAGGAAGGAAAAATTGGCAATAGCCCTCTTTGTTATAAATATGAGTGGAAGCAATCAAAGTAAACTGGCCGATAATTGGTCAACTTATCTTATAATAATAATTATTCATCAGGCCTAAAAAAAATCAATCATTTTAGACTGTTCATTATTTATGGCTAAGGGGTGTGTTAATAGTTATCAACCCAATTAAAGTGAAACATACAAATCCCCCCCCCCCTCCCCAGAACTTCAATATATAAAACAAGTTACCCCCCTCAATAATGCCCATGCATGCAGCTAGGGTAAAGTTTTTGAACAGATTATTTTGCACAGATTGGTTTTGAATGCAATATACATGTATCCTGTAAGTAATTAATATAAAAGCTGAACTGTTACAGTAATCTGCAGCTGGTGCAGCTAGTGGCCAGCATCTTTTAATCCAGGGGTAGAAATTAACTTTTTTTGCCACTAGCAGAAATTTGGAAGTGCTTTTTTTAAGCTACATGTAGCTAGCAAACTAAGAAAACAACTAGAAAAATGAAAAATGTCTAAATAAGGTTTTGTCTTTTACTAATGCAAGCACATGGTTAGTGCTTAACAGGTTAACAAAGCATTGGTAAAGTGAGCTAACTAAACAAATCTAAAAGTGTTTTGACAGTTTGTTTACACTGTTTGTACGTTTGGAAACATTGCATGACTTGGGTTGACTTAGCTGTATCTGGTTCACTATATTATATTCTGCACTAGCAAAAAATTACTACTGTAGATAAATTGAAATAGCATTAACTAGCATTCTGCTAGTTGGCTACTGCTAATTTCTACCCCTGTAATGCTAATAACCACTCATCATGATCGATTCTGAAGAGCCGGCTACTACATGTAAATAGTAAATATTATAAAACAATAGTATTAAGTTAGTCCATTGATGAACTATTCAATCTCTCTTCAATGTGCTATATACAGACTACTACTAATAATAATTAGTATTATTAGTCATCATCACTAAAAATTGTTTGGAGAACACTGCGATCTGCTTGAATTTACTCACTACAGATTATTTCATCTGTGATTGTATCATGACTGTACATAGGTGAGCTACCCTCCTTACTTGTTTGAAGTCTTTCTCTGTGCACCAGTTGAGGATGTTAAGGGAAAAGCTGCAATTGGAAATGGCGTTGTGGTGTTTAGCCTTGTGAAGAAAGAGGGTGGGATGTGGGAAAGTCTGCAGGCACCAGATATAGAAGACAAGGATTACCAGAGGAAGAAAAGAGCAGAAGCCATAGAGAAAGCACATGAGCGAGCAAAAGAGGAGCATGAGAAAAAAGTTACAGAGAAAAGAGAACAAGATAGATATGCTTTGAGACAGCAAATGAAGGTATGATATCACAATCTATTTATTTTTCCATGGGCTAGATCACGAAAATTCCAAACACAATTAGACTGCTGACCACAAGATTTGAAGGCTCCACATATTGCTGGTGTATACATGTGCCAGCAGAAGGTCAAATAGCTATAGGGGGTACGAGGGACACCCCGGCCAGCCCTCTCCCCAATTCCCTTCGCTCTCGTATCAAGTCCCAATTAAGTAGAGAATAATACATGGGCATGCTAAACTCAATATCTCATGAGTGTCAATGCAGCAAACACGAGAAGATAAATTCCATATCCAAGCATCCATGTAGTATTGTACTTATTTTATAAACAATTCTTGGACCTGCATGCATGGGCCTGGTTGTTTGAATAAGGGTAAGTGCGTGACTTGGAAATCGCTGAAAGGTGATATCCGCACAAATAAAATTATTGTATTTTTACGTGAGTTCAGATAAAAAAAATCTCAATACAGGAAATCCTTGTATAACACTGTAGACTGTTTATAAAATAAACTATTTTATACCACTAGATTTCATTCACTGGGTTACTTGAAAAACCTTTTTATCTAGATAACTTTGTCTGACCTTTGTACATTAATTCTGATTTTGCCTGACCTATTCCTAAATAAAAATACCACCAAATCAAAGGTCCCAAAAGCCTGGCAACAACCCTGATTTGTGTACAGTATACAATACTTATTTAATAATTAAATTACCATATGACTAGTAAATAAATAATAAAATGATTTGGTTTATGGTACGTACATTATAAATAATAATACCCTAACTGTAATTATTTAAAAAAGAATAATTATAATATATAGGACTTCTAACTCAGTGTTTGAAAAATAGATTAAAGTATACCCGTCCGGTATGTGCCTCCCGTGCCATACTCCAAAACCCTTGTTCAATCCCAGAACCCCCTGGTCAAACAGAAAAGCCTCAGCATATGCAGCATTCTCTAACGAGGGGACTGACTACGTTTCATATGGGCCGTGTCAAGCAAAAAGGGCCCGGATGACATTCAAGTTAAATAATTCCTACAATGGTGTTCCTAATAACAGGTTGAAGATTGTATCGTAATTTTGACAAGGAGCGCTACATTTCATTCCTAACAATAAATGTCAGTTTCAAGAAATTGACGACAAAAATCAGGGGTGAAATTTACGTGATGCAAGGGCCCGATTACAAATATGATCACAAAAATTAGGAATCATGTCAGAGGGGATGATTGTGATGTATGATAGTCATTTACCGGTATACCTGCTGGCATTAAAGAGTAAAAAATATATAAGATGAACCAGATGATCACTTTTTGGCCAAAAAATGTCTTCAGTCATTCTGCTCCCCGTTGATCATAATATGATTTGAGCAATAGTATAAGTTACACCTTGAAACAATTGTCTCAGATGATAAGGAATCATTTGCGTCTGCTAAAATTGTGATCACACACTTGTGTAAAAATATCGTAAATTTCGTCTTCGATTTCACTTCGATTTCACAATATGGTGCTCGCGATGCATTTATTATTGTAATTGCACCACAAGTACAAAAAACATGGTACAATTTCAAAAGACATTTACATATTATGTCGTCCGGGCCCTTTTTGCCTGACACTGCCCATATAGGAATTACTGGTATGAACTAACATCAATGATGTTGTTTTAAAAATATTCTTAGTTAGATGAAGAAGAGAGAGACAGGATAGAGTCAGTTAAAGAGCAAGAAAGAGTAAAAGCAACAAAAGAAATAGAACAATGGAAGAAAAGACAAGGACAGTCTGAAAGAGCAACTATAAAATGTATTGATAGTGATGATGATGATGACACTGATGACAGCATTGATGATGACATCAGAGAAAAAGGAGACATTCATGATGGAGTTATCATTGATAATAAACAGACTGTTGCAAAGAAAACACATAACAGTATAAGTATCAGCGATAGTCAGCAAAATGCTGGTAAATCTACAGGTGGATCCAACGAAAGAACTCAACCTGCCAACGTGTACAGTCGAGACAAGGACATATTGCCTTCAAAGAATGCAAAGTCTTCTACACATGCCAAACACCAACAATCAGGAAGAGGTAAGAGTAAATCTTCCTTGGTGTAGGGGAAATTCATTTTTTTTAAAGCTGAGGCATAAAAAGCATCAATATTTTCCTAACACAAACCTGCTAGCTTTTATTGAAATCCCTGTTGATGCTGTAACTCAACCTAAATACATTTCCCAAGGTATGATATTTCAATCAAACATGATAAAAAAAATAAGCTAGATTTTTCATTGGGTGGGTGGTTGGTGTGGTGGAACATCCAAAAGCCTGTCTTGATTAAGGTTGATACTTAAATTGCCCTATATCATTATGATGTCACGGCTTGTTTATGAGGGATACAGAATCGACATGAACAAAATAAATTTTGAACTAAATCTGCTCTGCTGAGGAAAATTTAACTTCGAATTGTCTGGTTTCCAGATACATGTATCAGCTGTATCAATGTTTATCCCACAATATTTACCGTATTTGGTGGCTGTTATACTGCTATTCTACGTTCTACAAAATGCATTTTGATAGCGATTTCCTTTGTGTTGTTGCTGTTTTGTCCCCCTCCCACGATCGTGATCCTTAGCGTTTAAAGAATAGATTGTTTTAATTTGACGTCATAATGATATAGGGCAATTAGAGAGTTAGTCTGTGATATAAGCATGAGGGAGGGGGTATACTCCCTATATTTGGTGGACGGCGATGAGCATTGTACTTTTTAGGGGTTGAAATTGGTGACCCAAATAGTTTTATAATCTGGTACATGTTTTAGAGGTGGACCTTAAGACTGCCATACCATAGTCAATTTTTTTTTCATGAAGCTGGCCTGAGAACTGACCCGTAATGGGTTGGTGGAAATTTGCATGCCCGACTTTTGGTATTTTTTAGGGTATTGCATTTTCTGGGTGAAGTATTTTTTAGGGTCTTTTTCAGCTTTTCTGATGGTCATCCCCGATCTTTTTACCCTGGAGTACCCCTTGGGGATATAAGTTGCATGGACACCAGAGCAGTCTGGCATGGGTAACCAACTCATCCCCACAGTCAATCTAAACACCAATGCAGACGACTACATGTAGTTATCCAGTATGACACACATCCCTTTATGACATACTTTGCATAGAGCAGGGGCGGGCTGAACTGGCCAAATTGCAGCATTTTACAGAGGCAATGCATGTTCCTGAACAAAAAAATTATGACAGCCACCCCCCCCCCCCCCCCCCCCCCCCCCCCCCCCCCCACTTCAAAAATCCTGGATCCACACCTGATAGAGTCCTTAGTCACCACCACAGGAATCCCATGCACAATAAGCTGGGACATCAAACTATGCCTAAAATTCAGTTACTGCATGGATATACCAATTACGTAATTTAGGCTGTAAATTTATAGTTTCTGCTATGGTGTCCTGATACCTGCATCTGTCCATAGCAAAAAAGAAAGAGTTATTTGAGAAGCCTCTTCCAGGGCCCAGAGAAGTGGGCTCCATCCAAGTATCTTTCACCCCACGTGCATTTAGGACTGCTGCAAGAGAATCTAAGGCTCCAGAGGAGGAAGAGGTTTGTGTTGGTTTAAAGATGAGCTGCCTTGAATTTGTATGTCAGGGGCACAGACAGGGGGAAGTTCATGGGGTTCTGGAGCTACCCCCCCCCCCCCTTTTTTTTTTAAGAAATAAAAAACGCTTTCCCTCCTTTTTCCAAGCCAGAAAAAAAATGAAATATAGAAAAGAAAAGAAAGTTGAAAGAGCGAAATATACTTCTCCAGTTCATATCTTGATATTTGTCAAGTTGTTAGAATATATAATTATATGCAACATATCTGATTGTGCTCTTTCCGTTAACTTGTTTTTATCACAATGTTACCAGTAGCTTGAAATATATTCATGTTGACTGCAGGGTGCCAGAACCACCTGGCCATACCACTTTTTTTACAGAATGTGTTTCTTACTCTCAAAATCATTGCAGGAAATGCCATTTAAGAGAGTGCTTAATTAGATCTTCAAAATTTCCTAGGGGAGCCTGTCCTCAGACCCTCCTAGCAAACAGCTCCTACTTGCATCCCTGGTTAACATAAATTTATTATTTTATTCGTTAGTGGCTAAAAAAAGTAGCTGAAGCATGCCGTAACAAACAGACACTAAAGGATAATCCAGATGCTGTAGATATGGAGGAGATGAACCCTCTCTGGCTGAAAGATAAAGGCATGTAAGTAGACAACAAGGGCCGTTATGTCAAAACTGACAAAAATACAGAGCAAAGTACACTGCAAACTTAGTGTCAGCAACACAAATGCATGTCATTTAATAATAAAATATTAATATCAGTTTATATTAGACAGTTTAGTGTGTAGAGTCATGCAGTGTTTTGACGTTGGAGTAGTAAGGGCAATTACGTCAAAATTAATACAAATTGGCAAATAAAAATATTTGCCATATATATAATATTTTTGTACTACACACTAAACTGTTTAATAATACACGTTTTACATACACGTGAAAAGGCTTTTATGCAGCAAAATGAGCATGAGGCTAGCCAGGCAGGGACAATAGCTATTTAAATTGGGTGCCATTTTTTGAATGGGTGCTTGTGCCATAAAAAAAAAAGTGAAAAGCTTGGACCCCATTAATAAGTGGTATCGATGATGAAAAACTTTAAAATAACTACTCAGATTAGCAGAGTATGCTTAATTCCAGGTATACAATTTTGATGAAGTATGGCATTTTTAAGATTCTAGTGGATTTAAAATACTGCTTTTTAAAGGGAAATTTATATTAGCAACTTGAAATCGGTTCACTGTATAAACCGAAATCAACTAAATTACTAGAATGAGCTTTTCTTAATCCACTTTAATCTTTGCCATCATCTATTGAAAAATCTTGAAGTGCATATCAGGACCGTGATTCGAATGGTATTTCTCATCGATCTCAGCGTGTTAGTGTTGTTTTAAAAGAACTTGAAGGTTGAGATCGATTGACAATGCACCTTTTAGGGTGCTGGCAGGGGTGCTAAATTATACATGTACTTTTCTATCCTGTAAGAATGTCTAGTGCACATGTGACCAGCTCCTCACCCTTAACCAATGTCCTCATAACTAGAGCAGATTTATGAGTGGAACAAACTACGGCACTGACTACAGCACGGTTACCGTATGGCCATGACGTTGAAATGGTTTCCCATTGTTTTTGCCCTGCTGATCCAATCAAATCACAGAAATACAGCACATAACGGTTGCAGCACGGTTACGGCAAGGCTACGAACATGCCATAGTTTGTCCCACTCATACGAAATCTGCTCTATTACAGTGCGACTACTGAAACTACACTTGGACAACGAGAACTAAATACATTGCAAAACGAAAAAAAGACATTCCCAAGCATAAATTTTAGCATACCCTTGCAATTTTCATTCAAAAGGCTTTGACTGCAGAACCAGTTGACCAAATTCCTCTTTTACCGGATCACAGTTCGAGCAAGTTGAAATGCCATTGTCTTGTACTCGACACTGATTGGCTCAAGTAACCGTAAGTTGAAATGCTTAGTTTTTGACGTTCTGCAATGTGATTGGTTCTCATTGTCTAAGTTGCACAGTAACATTTGGTGGCTGTTCAGGTTTAGTGATGTCATTGCAACAATATTATTGCTTCCATATAATGTATGGATATTGTTTTCTTTATCTCAGGGGCTTTTACAAGGCTGGTAACTACATTGCTGCAATCAATGCATTCACTGCTGCTATTGTCCTTGATGGATCTATACCATCGTATCCTTTCTAGTCTTAAACTCTGACCTGAAACGTACATAGGGCTAATCAAAGTCAGGACTCAACTAATCCACATATCGAATTGGAAGTTCGCGTGTTGGTTAGAAATAAGTAATGCAACATAACTATAGTTACTGTAAGTACGTAAGTACTTTCAAGTTATAATTTACAGCCTGAGAAAAAATGGTTCCATATCGAACCAGAACTTTAGAAGAATGTTTTTTTCAGGTGGTCTCGCATCATCGACTCACTCCTGCATCAAACAATGTTGGGCCATCAGGCTATGCAGGAACTCGATGTGCCTGACTTTGTCTTGCTTCATTGCTCATACTACCCTGGATGCTAGAGATTCTATTTCCTCTCTTCGTGAAATAATCTGGGTATGAGGTTGTGACTGGGTAGAGGTAAGGTGGGAAGCAGCAAAGCGATGAGAGGAAGAGAACCTGCTTTCCCAGCTTTTCTGACTAGCAAGTGTCCATTCCTTCGCAACCTTAAAACAACAGAAAACGCCTGGGCAGTGTCTGGAACCCAGGGAACTCATATACTTATTTAGTTATTGATTTTGCTTTATCACTATAAAGAAATAGAACTACTGTAGGAAAAGAAAGTAGGCTTAAATGAAACCCCTATTTGGTGCCAAGTTAATTATTGCCAAGTGAGAGAGCAAAAATAGGATTGTTTTACTCTACCGGTCCTCACTATACTACTACAGGCTCAAAAATCACCTGTTACCCCCAAATCCAAAATGCTCTTTCAAAACTAGGGTTTCGTCCACACGAAAACGCTAGAGTTGCATTTTCAAAGAATTCCACTTTGGAGAGCGTTTTCAAGTGTTTCCGTTTTTAATAAAAACGATATACAGCGTTTTCGTGTGGACGGGAAATGAAAACGTAAACGTTTGAGAAAACGCAATTTTTTTTAAACCGTATCGTTTGGACGGCAGGTAACATTGAGTGTGTACATAACCTAGAATATTTGCATTATTTTAGTTTTATTTATTTTCAAAGTCTAGATGAAAATTGAGGACGAAAACAAAGAAAGTTAAATCGGTATAATTCCTGATTTTTAAATCGTGTTTCACGACCGCGCAGTTTGAGGTCTCGGTCGAGTGACGTAAGATAAAGAAAAAGCCATTGTTCACCAGCACTTGTTGTAGGTTCTATTGTTACTGATGATCTTACGTCACATACATTGCACGATGTACTAGGCCCATGCTTCTAATTAATGTACTGTGGCTCGGTCGTGAAAAGAGCCTGGTCGCTTTTTGCAAACTTCAACACGTTGTAGACAATCAAGGATTCAAGCAAACCAGGAGCTCATAACTAGGAGCGTCCATCCCGCATACTTGGCCTATGTAACAGCGTTTTTACAAGTTAGTTTATTTTTAGAATGGTTTCCCGCTATTGTTGAATTGCAATTATTCCTAAGGGAATCAAATCACAAAAGCGTTGCAGCCATGTTGTTTGGTATAACAAAAGTAGCTAATGAAGCATCTTTTGTTCCGCCACGGTGCAACCCAACAATTGGTGGGGGAAATAATCTAAAAATAGCCCAACTTGTAAAAACGCTGTGACAACTATATAGGAGATATGGATGCTCCTGGGTATGGGCTCCTGAGCAAACACAAAACCTTTTTTCAGAATTACTATAAATATTATAAGAATTAATGTGAAGAAATAAAAAAAATTGGGTTAGGGGCACTTTAAAGCTTTATCAGTTGCACGTTATGTTCCTTGACGTTCCATCAGTCTATACTCTAACAGAGCTGCTTGTCACTTGCACCTCAAGCAGTACAAGGAGTGTGTTCAGGATAGCACATGTGTAAGTACAACCATAGTTAAGCGTAGTCCACACGAGCAAGTTTTCCTTGACAAGTTGCCTTGTCCAATAACTGGCACGCCAGTTTTTCAACAAGGAGACTTGTCAAGGAAAACCTTTTCATTTTTCGTCGTCTACACGAGCAAATAAAACTTGTAAAGGAAAACTTGCTCGTGTGGACTACACTTTAATATAGGGGAATGGTTAGGTAACCCGGCAAACTTCAATGGGGCTACTAAAGGCGCTGCGATTTAGGTTGGAAGGCGGTACCACAAAAGATTGTGCACCGTCATAGCTCATTAGCGTCCCGTGAACGACTGAACCCACACGTTTCTATTGGCTGATTGATTAACATATTCCAATATCTATTGTGTTTTGTGCACGGTCACGGTTGAAAAAAAAGTGAACAAAGACCTATAACAAAGAAGTCGCTGGGTTTCCTAACCATTCCACTCTATTAACTATGGTACAACACAGCACAATAGTGCCGGCAGCATAATCTCTATGTTTATTATAGCGGTGCTCCATACACTTAGTAGCCTGCTTTCAGGCGGTAGATGGTGTTTTTTTCGAGTAGCAAACGGATCATCGAATCGGCCGCCATATTAGCCGGGCGTGATTGAGACCTGGGATCGAATAACAAATGGAGGGGGGAGGGGGGTGGGGGAGAAGAAGCAGATCTGCTTCCTCCCCCCTCCATTTGTCATTCGATCCCAGGTCTCAATCACGCTCGGCCAATATGGCGGCCGCTTCGATGATCCGTTTGCTACACTTAGAAAATCAATAAGTTAAAAAAGGGGGAAAGGAAAAAATATAACATGCAAGTAAAACAAAGTTCACACGCATGCGTGCTCGCTGCCCGTACCCTGCTCACTGATATATTCATTATTTGTGTTAAGTTCCAATCATTAGTGACTGGCTATATTCACGATGTCGATACCTGTGCGTGTTTAATACAAAAACGTTTAAAGGTTCTATATCGAAGCCTTCAAAAAGTAACTTAGCAAAGTAGCGACTGACCGAAAACATAAACTAGCATAACTGTCTCTGCAGAAGATTTTTCTATTCAGTTATTAACATGTGGAACACTCTACCGAATTATATTAAAGATTGTAAATCAATAACTTCACTTAAGAAACTGTACTTCCAATTTTCAATGTCTAAGTACACTCCCGATAATTTTCGCGTTAGTAAAACTTATTAATGGTCTATGATATATATTTCGCGAACTAAATAAATTGGGATATATATTTATATTTTTTCATATATCGCTTTCGCTTTCAAACTTTTTTAGAGTGATCTTTGTATTTTTGTTATTTTCAATCCTTTTTGTTAGGGCCACAAGGGAGAATACGGTATTTACAGTAATTGTGCACCCTCTTTAAATAAAGTGTTATCTATCCAGGGGTGGATCCAGGGTAGTTTATGTGATTTCCGTAAACTACTCAACTTTTTTCAAACCTCTAAATTTTAGGTAGTTTATTACTAGGAGGGGTGGGGTGGGTGGGGTATGAGTAGTTTACTCTGTCAGAGTAAACTACTCAGTCCAAACCCTGGATCCACCCCTGTCTATCTATCTAACTAGAGTATTCAGTCAACGAGCGAGTGAACAAAATTTTCCAAAGAAAGAAAAATTCGTAATTTCCCTGAAATCGAAGAAAATTCGGGAAAATTTTCGTATGAGAGAGAGTATGCTGTGTCAATACTTACCACTCAAATGTCAGTTCGTAATATTCCAATGAATTTCGCCACGTTGTAATGCGTGGGAAATTTGAACTAAAGTTTTTTTTTTCAGTATAAAAATGACTTTCAACATCAATTCCGTTTTCCGAGAAAGAAATAACTGCATACTAATAATTTTAAATAGTGGATACTAATAATGTTTAACCATTCTCATGCTGGCTTTGCGCTTAGGTTTAAACACCGTATACATAGCCTACTGCATGTGCGGGGTACTACTTCATGTAGCTGTGACAATAGCCTAAATTAGCCTAATTAGTGATTAGCTCTAAAACACCCAAAATCAGTGACTACCTCTAAACACCCTAAATTAGTGAGCACCCGTTGTTGACGGTTAGGGTGTTTTTTAAATGTAGGGTCAGGGTTTTATAAGGGTTTGGGACAGTTTGTGCAGCTACATGAAGTACTTGCCCATGTGCGAGATGACCAAGTGGTCTAACCATGGATATTTTTACGATCCTTGGCCGTGAAACACTCGTAGGTTCAATCTGTGATCCGGCCTGTTTTGTTTGTTTAGCTATTCTCTATCGATTTTCTTTCTCTTCCTTATTGCCACTACCCAAATAATGTAAATATACCTTAGGTAGCACGAGTGGGGAGGCATGATGAGCGAGCGAATACATGCTTTGACTAACTTAGAAACAAAAGGGTATATACTTCATGGTAGTGTTTCGTTCCATATAGTCTCCCTGCATAAAAATGTTCTCTACTGTTTTACAGTATTATGCAGGGAGACTATATGGAACGAAACACTACCATGAAGTATATACCAGCATAAGGATATCATACCCCGGCGAACGCAATCGATGAAAATCAATACCAATCGATGTCAATCAATCGATTGATATTCGGGAAATCGATGGGCAGTCGATGTGATGAAAACATATCGATTGCCCCGTCAAACTATCGATTGGTATTGATTTTTATTGACTCTAATATTTTGTAACTAATTTTCATTGATTGATCGATTGGTTTTCCGATGATCGATTGCGTACGCTGCGATCATAGCTACTCCCACATGCATACAAACATACTTATTTTGTATCTAATGACATTTTCTCAGGCCCTAGAACTGCTCACACCCCCCGTACCAGCCAACGCATCATCAAGATGTAAAGCACATGTCAGAAGGGGCACAGCATTCTATGAAGTTGAAGAATATGTGGAAGGTATATATACTTTTTAACTTTATATGTATATTATTTGAACGTTACTTGAGCTAGGAGAGTGTATTTAAAGTGCCCATCACCCTTTTGCAATTTTGATAGTTTATGAACCTGAGCTCGACCATAGCGATTTTTTTTTTCTTTTCACCTGAAATTCAACATGTACTACCCTGTCCCTGAAAATTTCAAGAGCATTGAATCATTTTAAGGGCGCGGAATAAAAACAAAAACATAGGGAACTTTTACATTCATCCACGCAAGCTTCTCGCAGTTCGGCCATCTTGGATAAAACAATAGTTTTGGCCCCGGTAGCCTCGCACTGGTTGGTTTCAGAAAGACGACAATTTTTTACTGGTTATTTCATGGTTTTCTATGGAATACGGGCAAATATTTCACGAGAAATTTGTATTATTTGGTATACAACGAGCATTTAGGCTGTTGTTATACCAATAATAATATGAATTTCGAGTGAAATGTTTGCCAGTATTCCATAGAAAACCATAAAATAACCATATTATCCTATAAATAACAAATTTACGGGAAGATTTATCACGAAAACAAAGTAACTTACCGGACGATAGACTGCGAATGTTCTCGCCGGAAATCAAACATTTCGAGTGGCGGACGCGTCTGCAGATAATTATGTATTCAAATTCTTATTGGCTGATAAAGAAAGGGCGCGAAATTTCCTGCATTTTGATTGGCCTTGATCTAACCATGAAATACCGCCCAAGGCCCTGTAGCTGAGCTGAAATATAAGATTTATAGGATAAAAGAGCAAATACATTCCCTGTGAGCGTAAGCACTGGTACGGTTGTTTTCCTCTAATTCTTGATTCAGATGCAATATTATATATTTGCTCAACGCCCACTAAACCTAACAATCTTCAATAAACGTAAATCATTGCATAGTAATTACTTAATATTTAAGTTTCAGGCCTTGGAAAGGGTTTCGATATTTCCGCTGCACACCCTATCCTAAATTCCCAGGAGCAGGGGCGTAAAGAGAGCCTGAAAAATTGTTTTTGGGGTGGGCAAAATGATGAATTCTGGGTCATTTTCATTGACGACTTCTGTCAATCTCTCGTTCTGACCACTAGGTTGTGGTGTCAATCATTATATTTGGGCACTATTTAACGTTAATTATTTTTGCAGCCCTCCAAGACTATGAAAGTGCACTGAAGATCGATCCAAAGAATGAGAGTCTGCACAACGATGCTGAGAAAATAAGAAATATCATTCAAGGAACCGAAACATGACCCAGACGTGCTGTAACCGGGGCCACTTAGACAACGAGAACCAGTCACATTGCAGAACGAAAACAAATCATTCCAACTTCGGTTAAATGAGCCAATGTACAAGACTCGACATTTCAACTTGCTCGAGCAAGTTCTAATGTCAAAATATTTTGAATGATATGCCAGGATTTATACTTTGGAATGCTTTATTTTCGTTTTGCAATGTGTTTAGTTCTCGTTATCCTAAGCCCAACCCACAAGACAAGCATTTTGGGCACGAGGGCCGATAATTTTGGCACCGATACTCTTGATTTTTGCCGTGTAAATAAAGAGTGCCGTGCCCTAAATTATCGGCACTCCTCATTTTTATCGTGTAAATCACGAGGCCGGTCCCAAAATGTTCGGACCGCGGGCCAAATTCAAGAATATCGTGTAGATCGGGCTTAAGCGGCCTCGATTCCATGCAGTAGTCGTACTGTAAAGTGCACCTAATGTTCACTTTATCACAAAATATTAATATCAATGCTACGTCAAGTGAATAGTTGAATGTTTCTTAATTTCAATGTTTCGCCTAGGGTTATAAAGCTGAACTGCAAAATGCTACTGAATGTGACATCATCCCAGGTATTTACTTGAGAATGAAACCGAGAGAAGTGGAATAAGAAAGAAAAGCAGACTCTGCTTGCAGGGTAAACTATTCTCCGATTGAGTCAAAATCGGTAATACAAACTATTTATTAATATAATTATAACATGGTGTTTATAAAATGTAGCTCTTCTGATTCCTGGATGACGTCAAATAACATTAGCATATTGCAGATATATAACCAGCTCTGTATAAATCGGTCGCGGCTAGATTCCATCCGCCAGAAGGGGTACAAACTAAAGCGGCACTTAGAAATTTAGGCGAACAAGTACGCTTCCCTGAACTTTATAAAAATATCGACTCCCTAACCCATCTATTAACCGAAACCCTAACCGTCACTATCCCTTACGCCACGAGGGATTTGCTGTCAACAACCGCTTTTTTAGAACTTTTATACTGCATGCTGTTTGATTGGCAGGCGTTACTTTATTAGACACCAGTTCCTGCTCTCAATGAAGTATTTTAGTGCAGTGCATTTTGGGATTGCGTCCTTCTCGCGGATGGAATCTAGCCATGACCATGCATATAAATCGTAGACGTAAACTCAAATCGAGAAATATTCAACTATTCACTTGATGAAGTTTCCATATTTCTGATAACAAAACGCTAGGTGCACTTTAAGAGGCGCTCTCAACCGCGATCCCTAGCGCGCTTCTGTTGTGTACATCTGCTATTTCGATACGCCGCCATTGTTCTGTGTAACTGCCAGCCGCGAAGGAGAAAAAGGCGCGCGAAGGATCACGGTTGAATGCTGAGAGTTGTCACAAGACGAATGTGGAAGCCGGATTTGACCATTCTATACCCCTAGCAGAAGACACTCCGAGACGCCGAGACCCTTGTTTCAAAATCCGAGCTTTTTTGAAACGTCGAGACTTGCTTGAATTTTGCGGAGACTCACGATTTTTTGAGGGACCATTGTATACTTCTACTGCTTCTATAGATTTATTTGCTGTTGCAGTACTTCTCAAGAGTTAAGGATTCTTCAGTGTCCCTGAAGTTGCGTTGAATCTAGTTGGCGTTACAGTAAAGTAGGTCTGCTGAAACAGGATTACCGTCACATTGTTGTTCATAAGTTGCAAGAACTATGGCACCAGAGTGAGACCAGGGTTGTTTAGGTGCCATTTACACGGAAATTTCGGTTGGAATGTACAGTGGAACCCCGTTATAACGAAGTGCAAGGGACCTGAAAAATAGGTTCGCTATATCTCGGATTTGTTATAAATGGCTCCCGGTTAAAATACGTTTCCAGAAAAAGTACCAAAATGTTCGTTATATCGAGGTTTTCTAGTTGACAATTATACTTTCTATTGGCTGATAGTTGACGAGGAGCGTAGGTCCAACTCAACTATCAGCCATGGAAACTGCTGGAGAGCGAGACAGTAGTCTAATTGTTTTAGTAGAAACCAAGTAGTAGTACAGTCTTAAACTGAAACAAGATTTGTTTACATTTTGACGACTTGGCAGCCAGTTTTGCTTTTGAAAACCGGTTTTTCGCCACTCGCTATCTATCACAGAATAGAGTGAGTAGCTTAGCCAATCGGATTGCAAGATTCTTGATAGAACACTAGTTAGTTTCTACTAACAACAGTTGAACAAGATTGTTAGATCTTTTATTAGTGGATCTGATACTGAGGAATGAGAAATATACATTTGCTGAAATATACAACATGTATCTGTGTGCAGTGGTTTGCATTTGTCAACTGAAAGTCGAGTCCACAATAGCGATACTTATGCCACGTCATTCATTGTCATTAATGTGCCAACTTGACTCAAAGCGGCCTTTTGAAATCATGGTTGGAACATTAGCATAAGTATCGCTATAGGCCGTTTGAGAGAACCCCAAGACAATAGTCCAAATTAAAGGAACAAAACAACCCGCGCAAAGGATTCTGGTAGTTGGAGTCCACTGACCTAATAGTGCAGAACGATCTAAGGGTAAGGTAGGGGGATGTTGGCAAATGGGGGATGCCAGTATCGAAAAGTTTTTGAACCCCCTCTCGTAGGCCCAGATAAACTTTTTTTTTATCCGACTCTTTCTAAGTGTAAGCATGTCCCCAAACTGGGTGTGTCTATGTATGTGTGTGTGTCTGCCTCTAATAAATATCGAATAGACACGAAGTTAAATTACCACTTTATGGCTTCCTGTTTGAGTTCAGTTTGCGAGGCAGAGAGTAATACACGGTAGTTTGGAATAAATCTGGCTATGCATCCCAGCTTTAATCAAACATAGGGCGGGGCAGGAAGACATTTTGGTTGGAAAATTTGGGCTGAATGAATGAATGACATCAATAAAATAGCAAGCAAAAGTGTCGTTTTGAACTTCCCGCGGCCTCTTCCATATTAGGAAAATTCCATATTTGGAAGAGCTGCAAGGAAATTCAAAATGGCGGTTTCTAGGTCCCAGACCTCTAAATCGACACTCGTTTGATATGAAGCAACAGGGTATATACTTCATGGTATAGTGTTTCGTTCCTAATAATATACATGAAAAAAAATCTCAATTCTGATTGGTTGAGGGCAAGACAATTTCAAGGAAACAGTGCAGAAAAAAGGAAACATAGTGCCGAAAAAAGGAAATACGATGCAAATGTCTTTGTAAAACAACGAAACATTTCCTTTCGACTTCTGAGAACACTCGAACAATTTGAATGAATTTGAAAGTGTGAACAATTATGGTTTGTTGACTGAATAAATTACTTTGTCACATGACTCGCCAACGACACTTCCTGACATTTTCTTTCATGTATATTATTAATAAGTAATCATACGGTTTTCTCGTGCAATTTGGGATTAATTTTCACTCGTGTTTTTCAAAGAGCTCAAATTGCATTTTGATACTCTTTGAAAAACCCACTCGTGCAAATTAATCCCAAATTGCACTCGAAACCGTATGATTACCTATACATATAGTCCCCTGCATAATCATTTTCTCTACTGTTTTACGGTATCATGCAGGGACTGACTATATGGAACGAAACACTACCATGAAGTATATACCAGCCTGACAGACCAAGACTGAGCCCCACTTTACCTTGGAACTATGATGCGCTGCTGGCCCTTTGTAGCATCGCCTTTGGTAAACGTATTAGGTTATATGTCCCTCTCCAAGGCCCCCTGCTCCCCGTTCAATGTTGGTTGATGGCGTGCCAGTACCACATCTTGACCAATAGAGAAATGGATGGAAACTTCTAAATTTTCAAGTCAACATTGAATGGGGGAGCGGGGGATGTCTTGTGTATGGTAACTGAATGGCTCCAGACAAGAGCAAAAATACATAAAGGTCCAACCAAAGTGGCAACGATTGTAGTTTCGTGTTGTGTTAGGTTTGTCGTAGTTTGGTTGTCTGGCGATGTTCCGATTTGATCACGTGACCGATGACGTCATACCACGTGACTGTTAAGTGACATTAGTCATACCCGATATGTAATTGTGGCCGAGTTCGGTTGTCCGATGATGTTCCGTTCTGAAGATATTAGCTACTTCTGGTTTGATCACGTGACCGATGACGTCATACCACGTGACCTTTCAGTGATATATTTTGTCATGCCCCCTAGGTAAATTTGTCCCAGTTTCGTTATCCAGCGATGTTCCATTTTGGAGATATTAGCTTCTTCCACTATAACCATAACTATGATCCCATTAAAATCAATTCTCGAGTGATCATGAATTCACCAGAAATCTCCTTCGCAGCCGTTATTTGTGTCGTCACGCAACGCTTCTCTCCATTAACTGTTGCGTGACGACAAAAATAACGGGGCTCCTGGTAGGGTGAATAACTTATTTTGTGTACAATACATTCATGATGTCATTAATCTGCCATGAATCACTCAATTCCACTGAGAATTGAACGAAAGTCAGCCACCGAGTTAAAGCAACTTGGGCCAATAAACGTCTCTAACATTTCGTTGAATTCGATGAACTTTGTTGGAATACTTATGCATCCATAAAAAAATCAATTCCCAGTGGAATTGACCGATGTTTGACACAGTTTTGTCAGGAGCCCATTACCAGGAGCGTTCCTCTGTTATGGGTTGGGTCCCCAGCACAGGAGTAGATGAGGCTATTTTTAGATTCGATACGCATCTCGGCATGTATCAAAAAGGTAGATCAAAATCCCGGAGCACACGGTGGTTATTCTTAGGAGCTGCCGAGAAAATAAACAGAGTGTTACATTTGCGAAGAGCGACGGATTTCTTCGAACCCAAAATGGCTGTACGAATTAAAGTCACTCCAGTACCAGCATTCGAACCACACGGAGAACAAAGTTCCGTAGCACAGAGATGGGAAAAGTGGATCAAAAGCTTTGAATTAGTTGCCGACGCCGCCGGATGCACAAACGCGAAACAGAAACGCTAGTTGCTCTTACACACCGCCGGAACCGATGTACAAGACATATTCTTCACTCTTACCGAAACTGGAACCAATTTTCAAACCGCCAAGGATAAGCTAGATCAGTATTTTGCACCAAGAAAGAACACCTCGTACAATCGGCACATCTTTCGACAAGAGAAACAAAAGAAAGGTGAGACAATCTGTCAGTTTGCTACCAGACTACGTCGATTAGCCGCTCTCTGCGAGTTTCCCGAAGGAAGTGTAAATGATTTTATTCGAGATCAAGTAATCGACAACTGTCTTTCCAAGAAGCTGCGCACAAAGCCCCTCGCCGAAAGAGATCTGACCTAAGACCGTGCGTTAGATATCGCTCTCGGAAAGTCAGTCACGCCATATTGCCGAAGACAACCAATATACAAAAGTCTACGCAGTACAAAGTCGTCAACCTCGAGGACAAGGATGAAGAAGAACTCCGTCGGAGTATTCAAGAACACAGCCAGTGAAACAATGCTCTCGTTGTGGCAATAAAGGTCATTCAAGCGAGACGTGCCGTTGCTTACGTAACGTGACATGCTATGAATGTGGAAAAACTGGACACTTTGCGTTGATGTGTCGCAACAAAACCCATCAAGATGGACAAACAATTAGTTCCAAATTTGGTCGAGGTTTCTCTTGAACAATCTGAGACTCAGCATTTCTAACATTTGCTGGTAAGTTATTCCAAAGAGACGCACCACTATGCTTTTCTTAAGGTAGTCTGTTTTTGGATTTTGGAAGCTCCAGCTTTTTGTCTAAATCCCTCAAGTTGTATTTCTTATGTCATTTGCAGATAATTTGGTGCGGTATGATTGACTTGCTTTTTCCGACGGATTGACACCCTATCCCAGGAAAGTTGATCAAGTAGCAGCTGGGAACTGGTATCAAAGCTGGACTTTGTTACTAATCTAGCAGCCCGATTTTGCTATTTTTGCAGTTTGTCAGCAAGTTGTTGGCTTATGTGGCGCAATTAGTCCCTGATAAAATTTAATACACGTATTGTATTGTATTGTTAAGGATAATTCAATTATGAAAAGTATAGCAAAATATTGTTATGACTTTACTGATTTTTTTAATGATTGTATTAGTAAGGGATTGTAAGTTTATTCGTTATCATAATTATATTATTGTTGCTATCTTTGTATCAAAATGTACCACTGGTGGTATCTTTGAATGAATAAATGTATCTAATGCGCTTAAGTGTCCCAATGCCTGAGGAAATTGTCTTTGCAATGCCACTGATATGCTCATTCCAGGATAGGTTATCGTCAATCATGACTCCCAAGGCTTTTGACTTAGACACTCTGTTTACCTCGTTATTATCAATACGAAGACAAAGGGGATACTTAGCTTGCGTTAAGAGTTTCTGATGTGAGCCAATGACCATCTGAAATTCCGTTTTGGCAACATTCAGACTTAACTTATTTGCTACAAGCCAATTATTTATGCTTAACAATTCATTGTTAAAAAGTGGCTGAAGATTGCCGAAACTGTCATGAACAATGGTGATACTTGTGTCATCGGCATACATTCTGGTAGTACCACAAGATAAACATTTCGGCAAGTCATTTATGTAGACAAGGAAAAGTAATGGCCCTAGTATAGAGCCACACGATAGTAATTCTGCACCAGATAATTCGCCATTAACAGAACATTTTTGTATTCTATCAGATAAATATGACTGGAACCAGTTTAGCGTAGAATTATCAACTCCATAGTAAATGTCTAAAAAGTAGATGTCTAAAAATATGGAAGTGACGCTAAATATCGATAAGACCGTACCCCCAGTTGCAAGGAAGCACAGCCGAATCCCATTCCATATGCGTGACAGAGTAGCCAAAGAGATCCAACACTTGGAGAAACAAGGGTCATTGAGAAAGTGTCTGGCCCGACACAGTGGGTATCAAGAATCGTTACTCCACCTAAGCCTAAAAGCCCCGGTGAAATAAGATTTAATTTGCGTCGACATGAGAGAGGCCGACCAAGCCATCTTGAGGACCAAACACATAACCCCTACAATGGAAGAACTAACAACGGATCTTATCGGTTCAACAATATTTAGCAAGCTTGATCTGCGTTCTGGATATCACCAGCTAGTTCTCCACCCATCATGCAGATACATTACAACGTTCTCAACACACCTCCGACTCTATCAATACAAGAGACTGAGTTTCGGGATAAATTCAGCTGCAGAGGTTTTCCAACACACGATCCAGACGGTGATAGCCGATATCGCAGGCGCGCGAAATGTCAGCGATGACATTGTAGCTAGTATTTGGAAAAACCCAAAGTGAACACGACCAAACACTCCAGAGACTGCACCAGTCAGGTCTGACCGTCAATCCCCAAAAGTACGAATTCAACAAGTCCAGTATCGAGTTCTTTGGTTATGTATTCTCCAAAGATGGCATAGCCCCGAACCTGAGAAGGTACAAGCACTTCGCAATGCTGCTGAGCCTCAAAACCAAACCGAGCTGGCTCCTTTCTCGGCATGGCCCAGTACAGAGCCCGCTTCATCAAAGACTTCGCTACAATAACTGAGCCCCTCCGTACACTAACACGAGGCGTCACACCGTGGAAGTGGGACAGACCCCATGCCGACGCCTTCGAAAAGGTCAAAAACGTCCTCCCAGAAGCTGCTGCGATGCCCTACTTCGTCTCAAACAAAGATACAAAGATCCTGGTAGATGCCAGTCCCGTTGGTGTGGCCGGAATTCTTGTTCAAGATGAAAAAACCCAATTGCATATGGCAGCCGAGCACTAGGTTACGTTGAAACTCGGTACTCTCAAACCGAGCGTGAAGCATTGGCAGTAGTATTGGCCTGTGAACACTTCGACATCTACGTGAGAGGCGCACCCTTCAAAATGATCACCGATCACAAGCCATTGGTCTACATCTGGCAGAAGCTCAACCCTCCACTACGAATCGCAAGATGAGGCTTAAGACTACAGCCTTACAACGTAGTTATAGAGTATAGCCCTGGAAAAGACAACCCAGCGGACTACATGTCACGACACCCTTCAAAACCAAACATCTTGTCAAGCCGTGAAGAGAAGATTGCAGAAGACTATGTTAACTTTATCTCTGAGACATCAGTAGCCATAGCCATCACTCTCGATCGAGGAGGTGCAAGTCGCGACAGCTCAAGACCGCACGATACAGGCAGTCAGCATGTTACAGACAGGACGGTGGCATGACGCCAAGAAATACGAATGATCAAACGGAGTCGACACTGCCGCCCTTACGAGCTTACAGTCAACAGCAGAAGCAACCTGATTCTCAGAGACACCAGAATAGTGATACCAGCCAGCCTCCAAGCACGAGTAGTACAGTTAGCACACGAGGGTCATCAAGGCGAATGCAAAACCAAAGCCTTGATCCGCAGTAAAGTTGTGGTTTCCTGGCGTTGATGCAGCAGTAAAGGAAGCCGTCAAGCGGTGCATACCCTGCCAAGCCAACACAACTAGACGTATAGTAGAGCCACTCAACATGTCTGACCTCCCCCGTGGTCCCTGGCTCAACATTAGCATTGATTTCTGTGGTCCCCTTCCATCAGGCCAGTATTTACTTGTTATAATTGACGAATACTCACTTTTTCCAGTTGTAGAAGTTGTCCGCGGCACCGCAGCTGAGACAGGCATCCCAGTAGTAGACAAGGTCTTCTGTACGTTTGGCTACCCTGAGCTCCTCAAGTCTGACAATGGTCCACCATTTAACAGTCAGGCATGGAAAAGTTTCCTCAATACCGGCGGCGTGAAACACCGACGGATTACCCCACTCTGGCTCAAAGCCAACGCCCAGGCCGGAAGCTTCAACAAACCTCTAAAGAAAGCCATATAAGATAAGCGAACACGTGCTGAAAAGTCCACTTTGGAGATTGGCGATGTTGTTCTCGTCCGACAACACAAGGCCAACAAACTGTCGACTCCATGCGACCCAGCTCCACTTGTAGTGGAGAAAAGAAAGAAAGGTTCACAGAAAAGAAAGGTTCACAGAAAAGAAAGGTTCCATAGTAACAGCCAAACGAGAAAGTGGTCCGACCATTACAAGGAACGTATCGATGTTTCATCACTTGCCCCACACCTCAAAGGTCGAAATACCGGAGTCAACCACCTATGACCACCAGGACAACATTCCAACCATTGCACAACAAGAAGAGGAAGAAAAACCGGTTGCTCAACAGCAACTGATCCCTGAAAGACATAAGCGAGTGACACGGCGATCCCAGAGACTGATAGAAAAACTGTGAACACTTACTTAGACAAAAGCGAGTAATAAGGCGACCCCAGAGACTGATAGAAGA
Source organism: Actinernus sp. WN-2022 (assembly GCA_030867875.1). NCBI lineage: Eukaryota > Metazoa > Cnidaria > Anthozoa > Actiniaria > Actinernidae > Actinernus > Actinernus sp. WN-2022. The sequence continues at coordinate 24,103,262 of JAOWCC010000019.1, forward strand.
ACTGTGAACACTTACTTAGACCAAAACGAGTAATAAGGCGACCCCAGAGACTGATAGAAGAACTGTGAACACTTACTTAGACCAAAGCGGCGAGTAATAAGGCGACCCAAGAGACTGATAGAAGAACTAGACCAAAGCGGCGAGTAATAAGGCGACCCAAGAAACTGATAGAAGAACTGTGAACACTTACTTAGACCAAAGCGGCGAGTAATAAGGCGACCCAAGAGACTGATAGAAGAACTAGACCAAACCGAATAATAAGGCGACCCAAGAAACTGAAAGAAGAACTGTGAACACTTACTTAGACCAAAGCGAGTAATAAGGCGACCCCAGAGACTGATGGAAGAGCAGTGAACACTTACTTAGACCAAAGCGGCGAGTAATAAGGCGACCCAAGAGACTGATAGAAGAACTAGACCAAAGCGGCGAGTAATAAGGCGACCCAAGAGACTGATAGAAGAACTAGACCAAACCGAATAATAAGGCGACCCAAGAAACTGATAGAAGAACTGTGAACACTTACTTAGACCAAAGCGAGTAATAAGGCGACCCCAGAGACTGATAGAAGAACTGTGAACACTTACTTAGACCAATGCGAGTAATAAGGCGACCCAAGAGACTGATAGAAGAACTGTGAACTTAACATTCATACTCAAAGTTAGTCAAAGTACTGTGTTCAACGTTGAAGTTCAGACGTTTGTTCTAGGACTAAGATATAGGGACATTCTTAGCAAGAGACGTTAGAAATATCATACATTGTGTTAAAATAGTCTGGAGAGGGATGCAATAGACCACAGGCAGCCCAATCTATGGGTTTGTGCATGAAAATAGAAGATATGTATGGGGTTGTATAAATCCTTTCAAATTGCCGTACAATGGAGGACAATGTACAAATAAAAATACCTTTTCGCTTCCATGTTGTTTCCTTTGTGGTTTTTCTTGTCCTGAAACCATTTTAGAGCCGAGGTGGATGAAAAACTTAACCCTCTGGTTAGAGGGGTGAAGAGTATGACTCAAGAATTCCATAAAACACCGTTCTAGCGACCTGAAACACACATAGGACGACAAAACAACTTCAAGTAAGTCTTCTTCCTTTATTTACCTTGTATTATAGAAGATCTGTAACTAAATTTATGTTATTATTCTGAGTTATCGGAAGAACTCCCATACAAACCTTGTTATACAGTCAGAACTTGGGCGGCCCGTGATTCACCCACATATTCATGAGACGTTGATTGCTCCTTCTATTGAGTACGACCTGAGTTTCAATTAATTCCCAATGGAATTGAGTGATTCATAGCAGATTAATGGCATCATGAATATATTATAAACAAAACGGTGTTATTCAGTACTGTGTTAAAAATCGGTCAACTCCACTGTTTCTCGTTAGCCAAAAGACAAAAGAATAATATTCATGATGCCATTAATCGCTGAAGTGCTCAGGGAATTTAACCAAAATGTTCACGAGAGGTTTATTGTCCCGAGTTGCTTTAACTATGGCTGAGTTTCGTTCAATTCCCAGTGGAATTGAGTGATTCGTGGCAGAATAATGCCATCATGAATATATTATAAACAAAAGAAGTTGTTCGGTACTGTCAAAAAACGGTCAATTCCACTGGGAATTGAAAAAAAACTTTGATGGAATGCTTATTGGCCCCTACTCAAGCATCCAACACATTTCTGGTGAATTCCCTTGAGAATTGAGTGATTAATGGCATCATAGAGGTATTTTCTATTGTTTTTTATGACCTGCCATAATCGGTTACTTTTTACCCGAAAATCGTATGGTTTTTGCTCTGGTCAATGTTTCTCATTAGCCAAAAGACAAAAGAATAATATTCATGATTCCAGTAATGGCTGAATTGCTCAGGGAATTTAACTAAATGTTCACGAGAGGTTTTTTGTCTCTAGTTGCTTTAACTGTGGCCGAGTTTCGTTCAATTCCCAATGGAATGGAGTGATTCCTGGCATATTAATGCCATCATGAATATATTATAAACAAAAGAAGTTGTTCGTACTGTCAAAAATCGGTCGATTCCATTGGGAATTGAAAAAATCTTTATTGGAATGCTTATTGACCCCTACTCAAGCATCCAACACATTTCTGGTGAATTCTCTTGAGAATTGAGTGATTAATGGCATCATAGAAGTTTTTCTATTGTTTTTGATGACCTGCCATAATCGATTACTTTTTACCCGAAAATCGTATGGTTTTTGCTCTGGTCAATGTTTCTCATTAGCCAAAAGACAAAAGAATAATATTCATGATTCCAGTAATGGCTGAATTGCTCAGGGAATTTAACTAAATGCCATCATGAATATATTATAAACAAAACAGAGAAGTTGTTCGTACTGTCAAAAATCGGTCAATTCCACTGGGAATTGAAAAAATCTTTATTGGAATGCTTATTGACCCCTACTCAAGCATCCAACACATTTCTGGTGAATTCCCTTGAGAATTGAGTGATTATAAATGGCATCATAGGTTTTTTCTATTGTTTTTGATAAAACACCGCTGCTCGTTTATTAAACAGTACTCGCCGAAGCGGCTCGCCATTGTAAATGCCCATACAGATCGGACGCGAATATTTTATCTATTTAAAAACTCATGGTATGGTTTTCGGCTCTGGTCAATGTTTCTCATTAGCCAAAAGACAAAATAATAATATTCATGATGCCATTAATCGCTAAATTGCTCAGGGAATTGCCCTATATCATTATGACGTCAAATCAAAACAATCTATTGTTTAAACGCTAAGGATCACGGTCGTGGGAGGGGGACAAAACAGCAACAACACAAAGGAAATCGCTATCAAATGCATTTTGTAGAACGTAGAATAGCGGCAACAGCCACCAAATACGGTAAATATTGTGGGATAAACATGGATACAGCTGATACACGTATCTGGAAACCAGACAATTCGAAGTTAAATTTTCCTCAGCAGAGCAGATTTAGTTCAAAATTCTATTGTTCATGTCGATTCTGTCCCCCTCATAAACAAGCCGTGACGTCATAATGAGGCATAATGAGGCATAAATAGGGCAATTTAACCAAATGTTCACGAGTGGTTTATTGTCCCTAGTTGCTTTAACTATGGCTGAGTTTCGTTCAATTCCCAGTGGAATTGAGTATTAATGGCATATTAATGCCATCATGAATGTAAATTTCTGATATTCGTACTTCGTAAAATTCAGTTGTTTGCGGGGAAGGTACCAAGACTCTCTTCTCAGTGTAAGCTCTTTATTTCGTCTTCTACTCAGTTCTTCTTCTATTGTCTTCTTCTAATTTACAGGCTAAATCGTGCTTGCATTTATAGTTAGGCAAGGCTACAATCTCGTGAGAATATCACATTGGAATTTAGTATGATGTTCTATGCTTGGTTGGTTAGCTATATTTTAAATTTATAAGTGTTTTTAACTCACTTGAGCCCCGATAATTTTGGTAGGAAATCTTGAAATTCTGCGATATAGGAAATCTTGAAACTTTTTAGATAAAATATATTCTCATTAATACGAGATAGCTGCATTACCTCTTGCAAAAGAAGTTGTTCGGTACTGTCAAAAATCGGTCAATTCCCAGTGGAATTGGGAAAAAAAACTTTGATGGCATTCTTATTGGCCCCTACTCAAGCATCCAACAAATTTCTGGTGAATTCCCTTGAGAATAGAGTGATTAATGGCATCATAGTTTTTCTATTGTTTTTGATAAAACACCGCTGCTCGTTTATTAAATAGTATTCGCCGAAGCGGCTACCATTGTAAATGCCCATACAGATCGCACGCGAATATTTTATCTATTTAAAAACTCATGAATAATTCATGAAACAAAAACAAAGAAAATCACCGAGGGAGAAGCGATCTATAAATGTGATAAAGATTTAATCCTAATTTACATAAACGTTCACTTGGATTCAGGTCGTATCGCCAAAATAACTGAATTACTCGACTCCATACGTCTAGCCGTTTTTAAGCAGTTAAAAAAAAACTGGCAGCAGTGTTTTATCAGATGTAAAACACTCTGGCTGTGCCCTCGTGTTTTAAATATGATAAAACACCGCTGCTCGTTTATTAATTAACAAATAAAGAAGCCTTAGCCATGTTTTATACTATCATAAAACACGATGTTCATTTGAGAACATTAGAGAAATGTTAAAGCACAAGCCGAAGGCGCGTACTTTCAACATTTATCGAGTGTTCTCAAATGACCAGTGTTTTATGATAGTATAAAATATGGTTTAAGGCTTCTTTATCTGTTTTATCACTCATTAATAATTCATGAAGCAAAAACTAAGGAAATCACCGACCGTGACCGATACAGACTTCGTCCTGATTTACATAAACTTTGGCTTCGATTTTCTCGGCCACAAAATAAGTCGTATCGCCAAAATAACTGAAAACATGACTCTACATCTAGACGTTTGATAAGTAAGATAAAGAATTCTGTCCGATCTTTATCCGATTATAAGATCGGCCGACTCATTCTTTTTCTATTACATAAAACATGGCTTTTTAGCCAATCAGAGCGAGCGTACTATCGTATCTATATTATAATTAACAATTGTTCACTGAAGTCGAAGTGAGTATTGGCAGGAGCTTATTAATGGGCTCCTGGTATTGGTGAATATTTACAGAGACGAAGTCGAGTTATATATTCACTAATAGTCACAGACTGAAGTGAATAATTGTTTTCGTATAATTTCATAAGTGAATATCAAAGAAATTAAAACTTGACAATAATAGTCGGACTTCCGATCCTTTTATAAGTTAAATACAAGCGCGCGTGACAGGATAGTTTTGTGACAGATATTTGCATAATCACGTGCCGCTACGGTTCATTGCACCCACTCGACAAGAGACTGGCAGGGATTACAATGATGGATTTTCTAAAGACAGAAAACTACCGAAGACAGTCCAAATGCACACTATAATTCAAGTTGAAGCAGCAGTCTTCACTTTTGAGACATCGTACCGTGTTACAAAGAGAGGAAATGTAGCGAAAAAAGGCAAAACTAAAAATCTGCCACGGCAAGTGAAAATTGATCGAAAGACGAAAGGATCCGCTTTCATAAGTTCACTTGAAAGGATAAATTTTCTGGAAACTACGAACTAGTTTTGTGGATTATAGCCATCACAGAATCAAATACAATACAATAGTAAATGAAGAGACAAATGATTTCGGTATGAGATAAAGCTTGAAAACACACCGGCGGAGAGCGGTGAGATAAGAGCAATTTATAACATCAACCGGCTCCCTGAATGAACTAGAACTTGTCTTTCTATCAAGAACCACGAGGAAAATAACTCAAGTAAGTACACTCTTTGAGTCGAACCGTTCCCAAATTTGTAGGAAAAGGTCTCGTCGTGTTATTTATTGTTCTAAGTAGACGTTATTTGAGAAACGTTATTTCGTGAGAAACATCGGTAAATATGCGAGCGGCCATTTTAGTAAATGCCTTGTGTTATATTCACCGCCAGGCGCTGTGGGGGTGCATATAGCGACGTATCACATAATGCTCAACCAATCAGCGCACGGTAATTATATTCACTGATGAAATTCTACTAAAGTGGGATAGAACTGGCTTAGTTCTTCTCCCCAAGAACCAGTTCTCAGAACTGACGCTTTCCATTTGAGAACTGGCCAATCAGATCAGTCGGTTCATTGTAGGATAAAACTGGTTACTTCTCCCCCCTGAGTAGGGCCAGTTTGTCCTGAACCAGTTCTCAGAACGGACTTGTTTCATTTGAGAACTGACCAATCAGATCAGTTTGGTTTGTGTAAAGCGCCCTTAATTCATCTGTTTGGCACTGTTGTATTGCATTGTGCCACGAGGAAAGGAACACTTGAGCAACGCTTTTTAATGCTCATAAATCTTTCTTTTTCGTAACATCTTAGGGATATTTCTTTTAGTCCACTCTACAGAGACCCTGAGCTCAATTCCCTGTGCGCTCGACCACATTAAAAAAATTAACCATTTCACCTCAATAAGTAAAAAGAACACTTTTAATTACAAGATATATCCTGGATGTCTTCAAATAAAATGTAGCAAAATGTTTACATTGATTTTGCTTCGTCTTCTACACTAAACTTCTAACATGGCCTGTCCGAGACTAGTTTGGTTAAGGCAAGATTGGATAATACTTTTCTCTTGTCACTAAATCTTTCTAAATTTCTCACAAGCAGCCATTTCTCGATGTTACATCTATCTGATTCTGTGGTTAACTTTATCGTATGATAGGCTACTGGTATGTCTGTTGTTATGTCAGAGTAATATTGTACTACTTGTTCACATTAGAGATCATTAGATACGAGTCGGAGTCCAACTTTCCAGAATTGAGGAAACCTTTTAAAAGATACACGAAGAAACGAATACTCTTACAAGATTACTCTTGTCTCCAACATTGTTTGGCAGAATTGGAAGATCCCTACTTTCCTTGGGAGTGAGATATCGACTCTTAAACGAATGATACATGTTGAACCGTGTATCATACCATGTTGAATGTTGAAAGAGGCGAGTCTATTGCAATTTGTTGAATGGAATAGGGCTCTATTTCCTGAAACATCGTTCAACATGTTGACTCGCTTCTTTTAACATTCAACATGGTATGATAAACATTTGTTGGCAATAAATGTTTCACATTTTGACAATAATGTATCACCGGCTTAAAGGTCTCCTACAACATTAAGAACTCCTACATTAGTTTGGTAGCAAAATTGCTACAACCAGTATCGAAAGTTTAGTTGGATTAGATGTAGGGATCTTAGAAAGGTAATGTGAACATGCTTGTAGCTTGGAGCAGTTTCTTTTTTTCACAAAGGATAAAAATCTAAGTACAAGGAGTACGTGTATGGTTGATGTAAATCTGTTCTAAACTAAACCAGGGTTAAGCAGGCTTTCTGGGACGTCTACTTTGTGGCAATCCTTAAAGTACTCTAGGGTCAAGTAATCTGTTAAGGTTGCGTAGATATGGACTCAGAACTTCTTGCCAGAAAACTGCCGCACACTAAAAGAAAAAGAGGAAACCTAAGATTAAAATTTGAAAATAAAACCACAAAAAGCAAACAAAATAACAACATTTCATGCTTAAAAAAATACTCATCCTAAAAAGTCAAGCTCGGGCTAGTTTTTGGCACTTTTTTCAAATATTACACAACAATTTAAAAACAACCTCTTGATAGTAAATCAATGTTACCTTTGCTGTAAAAGATACTGTGCATAGTTTATCGCATCTTGTGATCCAGAGATGGATATGACTCTATCAGTGGAGCCTGGCAGAGGGTCGTCAATTTTAATTTGGGCATTGCTGCGTTGCCTGTGGTAAAGAACAAATTTTTTTTTGTTAAATTATAACTGTCTGCACTGACTCCTAAAATGCCTTGTAAATTATATTAAATTAATTATGTTTAGCTAAACAGTGAACTCCCAACCTACTGCACTCGACCATGCTCTATCAACTGAGCTAATCAGTGAACCACCGACCTACCGCACTCTACCAACTGGACTAACCATGAACTCCCAACCTCCTGCACTCGACCATGCTCTACCAACTGAGCTAATCAGTGAACCACCGACCTACCGCACTCTACCAACTGGACTAACCATGAACTCCCAACCTCCTGCACTCGACCATGCTCTACCAACTGAGCTAATCAGTGAACCACCGACCTACCGCACTCTACCAACTGGACTAACCATGAACTCCCAACCTCCTGCACTCGACCATGCTCTACCAACTGGACTAACCAATGAACCACGGACCTACCGCACTCTACCAACTTGACTAACCATGAACTCCCAACCTCCTGCACTCGACCATGCTCTACCAACTGAGCTAACCAATGAACTCCCAACCTCCTGCACTCGACAATGCTCTACCAACTGGACTAACCATGAACTCCCAACCTCCTGCACTCGACCATGCTCTACCAACTGAGCTAACCAATGAACTCCCAACCTCCTGCACTCGACAATGCTCTACCAACTGGACTAACCATGAACTCCCAACCTCCTGCACTCGACAATGCTCTACCAACTGGGCTAACCATGAATTCCCAACCTCCTGCACTCGACCATGCTCTACCAACTGAGCTAATCAGTGAACCCCCAACCTACCGCACTTGACTTAACTCTACCAAATGAGCTAACCAGTGAACCCCCAACCTACCGCACTTGACTTAACTCTACCAACTGGGCTAACCAGTGAACCCCCGACCTACCGCACTCAACCATATTATACCAACTGTCTAGACCGTGCTCTACAAACCGAGCTAACCAGTGAACCCCCGACCTAACGCACTCGACTGAACTCTACCAAATGAGCTAACCAGTGAACCCCTGACGTCCCGCACTCTAGACCATGCTCTACCAACTGAGCTAACCAGTAAAACACCGACCTACCACACTCAACCATACTATACCAACTGTCTAGACCGTGCTCTACCAACTGGGCTAACCAGTAAACCCCCAACCTACCGCACTTGACTTAACTCTACCAAATGAGCTAACCAGTGAACCCCCAACCTACCGCACTTGACTTAACTCTACCAACTGGGCTAACCAGTGAACCCCCGACCTACCGCACTCGACCATGCTCTACCAACTGAGCTAACCAGTAAACCCCCGACCTACCGCACTCGACCATGCTCTACCAACTGGGCTAACCATGAACTCCCAACCTCCTGCACTCGACCATGCTCTACCAACTGAGCTAACCAGTGAACCACCGACCTACCGCACTCGACCATGCTCTACAAACTGAACTAACCATGAACTCCCAACCTCCTGCACTCGACCATGCTCTACCAACTGAGCTAACCAATGAACCCCCAACCTACCGCACTTGACTTAACTCTACCAACTGGGCTAACCAGTGAACCCCCGACCTACCGCACTCGACCATGCTCTACCAACTGAGCTAACCAGTAAACCCCCAACCTACCGCACTCGACCATGCTCTACCAACTGAGCTAACCAGTAAACCCCCAACCTACCACACTCGACCATGCTCTACCAACTGAGCTAACCAGTAAACCCCCAACCTACCGCACTCGACCATGCTCTACCAACTGAGCTAACCAGTAAACCCCCACCTACTGCACCTGACTGTACTCTTCCAGCTGGGCTAACCAGTGAGGCACTTCATAAAATGTATCCAGCTAAGACTTTACCTGATCTGCCTTATCCGTTCCCCTCCCTTGCCAATGATGGAGCCAGCAAGCTGTAAGCAAAAACACAACTTCCATCAACAACCCATTCAATTGTAACTGAACACATACGTCACACATATGCAAAAAACCTGCATGTCTTACACAGTTTGCTGATAAGAGTATGTTTGTCATAAGCAGCTAGCGTATGCTCCAATCCTCAGAGAATAGCAAAAGTTATTGCATAGAAAAAGAGACCTCATTTTGAGCATCCGCTGTACACTCACAGGCTTGCACTGTAGACAATTCTCATCGTTGGAGCCGTTTTCAATTGAGTGTTCTAAATCCAAAACCCGAGGCAATCACAGGAGCAAGTAAAAACCCAATGAACCAATCACAAACTGATGTAATTCACGATTGGTTTTACTTGAACCAATCACGAGCCAGAGTAAACGCAATCATGGATAACTAACCATTCACAAACTCATGAATAATTAATGAGCATTTTATCGAAACAGATGAAGCAAATCAGTGCATGCTCCTTTATACCTGATAAAATCTAATCATTCTAAAAAGCCTGGAGGGATTTGAATTCTGTCCCAGGGAAAACAGGGTTAATGATTGAGACAATGGATAAGCACCTTGCAACTCTTGGAATTTCTATTTTTGTTTCTCATTGAATTGCTAATTAGGATGAACGTTTTATATAAAGAATACTAATGAACATGAAATTTTATATAAAGTTTCATCCTAATTAAGAATTCACTGATAAAGACCCAAAGATAGCAAAAAGTAAACGGAACATAAGGTACCTAGATAACAAATTTTGCACTAAATTTACCAATATCAGCAGACTACCGAGATGCGCAGATACCGGTAATGATCTAATAAATGCCGGGGGCGTTTATTAAATTTCAAGGGTCTGAGGGGGGCATTTAAAAGATAAGAGGCGTTTAAAAGAGAGAGGCGTTTATTCTAATAACTGTAACATGGTAACCTAAATACGGTATTATAATAACCTAAATGACAGAGCTTTAGCAGACTATCAAGTCCGTCCGCTGATAAGACGCAACTCTCACACCGGTGTTAATTAAGCAAGATAAATAAATTGATTGATTGTATTGTACATCTGTTTCTAGTTTATGTGTTTGTGGTTTTAAGGGAAGGGGGGCGTTTATTAGACAGGGGGCATCTGTTAGAGAGGGGCGTTCAATACAAACTTGTCAGCTTAGGAGGGCGTTAATTAGATAGGAGGCGTTCACTAGATCGGGGGCGTTTATTAGATCATTTACGGTATTTTTAGAATGAAGTTATCCAACTACCATTACTTGTTTACCGAGCCACTGTTTAGTTTGAACTATTAAACCAAACTTAAAGCCATAAAATAATAATAAAACGTGCAACAAATATCCTCTTCATATTTTGTGCCGGAGTCAAAAATTTAGAGTTTGCCATCATGTCAGTCACATCGCTTTCCAAGTCTTGAACTTTATCAATGTCAACCACGACACCAAATCCTTCAAGTGCAGGTTATTCTTGCCCTAGCTTGTTCTTTGCCACACAATGCTTTCAGCCGCATTGTGAAATGCTGCTTCAAACAACATAGTATGGTAATTTCTTCATGTCATTCCCTTGAGATGTTCGTAATCACAGGTCGCGATTACTCAAATATTTTGCATGGCGTGAATAGAAAGGTTCAATGGTTCATAAAGCAATCATTATAAGTTTTTGAAGCCGTTTAATAAACTCTCAGCACATGTTTTATCTGGTCTAAAACTCTTGGGCTGTGCACTCGAGTTTTAAACCTGATCAAACACTGTTGCTCATTTATTAAACAGTACATCAAATTCAAAAGCAATCACCTAATTAATGTTCAACAACAATTGAAAACTGCTCTATCATGTGACAGCAAATCAACTGCATCAGATATATAATGCAGGCTATAAATGTTCAGACTAACTGTTGGCCCAGACTGTTGTTTTGTTAACCCCCCCGAACTTGCTTTCCCTGCACTAACATCGGAGATCGCACCTGGGCCACAGCGGTATGAGGTGAAGCACTTAACCACTACGCCACACCAGCTCCCATACTTACATCTTTGGGTATGGTGACTTGAGTAGAGGAGGCAGGTTGGTCTGATCCTCCTTGATTCCACTGATTCATACCTGAAAGAGTAAGGCAAACTTTGTTAACATCCCACTCATTTTAACTGAAACTGTGTTTGTAAATGCATATTCTTGTTTTGACAGTTTATCCACATTACAGTTAATTTCACAAACTTTGGCCACGTGGATTGTCAAGTTCGTTTGGAACTTGGGAAGTACGTTCTGAAGTACGCAAATTACTTTTGTATCTGTCAATCAAATTGTGATCTTCCAACTGAACTTTAGAACTTCGGTCTGAACTTCACAGCAAAGTTGCTTGCGAAGTTGGGAAGTTGGCGGTGAAGTTCGATCCCTTTTTATTATGGAATAATCTTTGCAACCCGGTTCACAAGCACTACTGTAGTACTGAGTGAGACAGACAAACAAAGGCTTGATGGGGAATTAGACGATGATACATTTTGCTTAATTTGTCAAATTGCAAGCGAAGTGTTCACCAAAGATCAAGTCAACTATATGTTCCAAAAGGAACTTCCACTTGGAGCAAAAGCTTTGCTGATCTATCAGCTACAATTGCTCAAAGACGAATCCATGCTGCTACCAAGAACTAGTTAACAAAATCATTATGAAGAGCAAGAGGCTGCAAATGCAACCATCCTGCAGATATTAAAAGCCAAGGTGATGTCAGATTTAATTTGGCACCATTATCAGACATACAAATTATTTTCAGAACCGAGCACTTTACCGATTAAGCAAAATGTATCATTAATTCCCCTTTGAAAGATATAACATCCAGCCTTTTAGTTTGTCTGTCTCACTCAGCAGTGCTTGTTAACCGGGTTGCAACGAATATGCCATAATAAAAAGGGATCAAACTTCACAGCCAACTTCCCAACTAACTTTGTTGTGAAGTTCAGATCGAAGTTCCAAAGTTCAGTTGGAAGATCACAATTTGATCGACAGGTACAAAAGTAATTTGCATACTTTGGAACATAGTTCCCAAGTTCCAAACGAACTGGGCAATCCGCACGGCCAGAGTTTTGTGAAATTAACTGTAACTTTTATTTATATTACGGGAGCATATGTGCAATTTTATTGGCTGTTCAGCATGCTTGATTTTGATGTCATCAATGTTCAATAATTTATTTCGCATACATGTAGATCAAAGTTTATACTATAACAAATAGAAGATGGTTTATGTCCTATTTAACAAATAAAAGATGGTTCTACATGTTCAATGACAACATGGATGCATGAGTGGAACGAGAAGTGTATTTAGCAGCTTTTCAAGACCTAAAAAGTGCATTATTTTGTTCATTGGAAAGCATAGGAGAGGAGCTTGAGTAGAAGAAAACTTAAAGTGCATATAAGCCCTAGCCAGTTATCTTTGATATCGATTGTACATGAAGTGGATAGTCCAACGGTAGAATATTTCTTGATTTGGGTGTTTCGTCTATGAGATATAAAGGTTTATATTTCCAATATGCTAATGATGTGATGTCATCACCGACATTTGCTGAATTTCTTTGTGCTTGTAAATTAAGCTATTTTCTAATTTAGAATATTTTTTTGGTAAAATCACTTTGATAAGCTTCAAATATAACTTAGAATTTAAAAATAGGTAATTTATCTCCACCATCATGCTTTTGTATAATAAGTGATGTCGGTGATGACATCACCTCATTAGCATATTGGAAATATAAACCTTTATATCTCGTAGACGCAACACCCAAACCAAGAAATATTCTACCGTTGGACTATCCACATCATGTACAATCGATATCAAAGATAACTGGCTAGGGCTTATATGCACTTTAAACTTGTCCTATGTCTGGTACTGTTGTTTATATGGCTTTGTTTACTGTCATTGGCAAAAAAAAATTGAAAACCTGAGGATTTTTTATTATTTTCAAAATCAGAAAAGTCAAAAAGGTGTGGCCTGTATGAGAGGAAATACAGTATTTTGTTAGAGAGATTGGAGAACGATCTTCTATTTGTTTAACAAATAAAGAAGCCTTAATTAAGCCATGTTTTATACTATCATAAAACACAATGGGCATTTAAGAACATGGCTTTTTAGCAAATCAGAGCGTGCATACTATCATATCTATATTATAATTTATAATATAAAATTCAATCTACCAGAAGAAACGTTTGAGCATACATTTATTTATAATAAAATCAAGTACACTGTAGCGCCTTCTTGGAATGCTCCTGTAATTACTCCATATCTTATTTTTTGGGTCGACAACACAAGTGGGAAATTGCATACTAGGTACATGTAGGTCCATTACCTTGCTATTACTATTACCTATTATGATCTTTAAAGTGGTAGCAACAGTTTCCTCTGCAGATTAATCTTCCAAAATTAGATAGTGCCATTACAAATACCGTAGTTGATTACTTATCAGACACAGCATTTTGCCACAAAACATTGTCAGACTTCAAATTTGAGTTTGTGAGGTTGTCAAAGTTGGGGGGAGGGGGGGTAGATGCAGCTTATAAATGAGTGTGGCATATAAGTGATCAACTATGGATGGTCAATGTTTCAAATCCAATACTGATGCAAATTAAAATAGCATCGGTACATAAAATAATAGTACACTCCTAACCTCCAAAATTGGAAGTGTCTCCAAAGCCACTGCCCTAGATTAAGAAACAAACAAAATAATAAAACATTGCAGTGTTGAAAAAAAACAAAAACATTAATGGTTTAAAAACAGATTAACACATGAGCACAATTTTCTCTTCTGCAAGATATTGAGCTGAACATCTCAAGCATGTTAAAACATGGTTTTTGAGCAGTTCTGATAAAGCATTCAAAATTCGCTATCTTTGTCATTTATGTATGAAATACCCTATAACTTTGGAAGAATACGGTAATCATGTGTCTTAACATTTAAGGATCGGTATTTTGGTGTTTTGAAGGTCACGTGACCTTAAGGCCTATAAAACAAAGAAATCAAAATGGGGTGGTGGAAGTTATAGTTTTGTTTTAGATTTTTGCTTCGAAATGTTAAGCTAGTTATGGGAAATGAGACTGTCCGGAATGGTTCACCTTTTATCACTGAAGAGGATATAAATGGCGAAAAATGGTTCCAAGAATAGGTCATGTGACCTGTTTTCTATATTTTTGCCTTAACAGTCTATCAGTGTCATTCCGAACTGATCTTTAAAGTCAATTGTAATCAGATAAACACAAAATCATTACTTAAAATATTAAATGTACCACCCCATTTTTAGTTAATTTTCAACTTTTTGTGATCACATGTTTGGTCACGTGATAGACATTTTACCAAAAAGTTATTAATATTAGGGCAACTAAAAACGGTGATATTAGTTATAACCACCATTGTTCTAGAATTAGAGCAAATTTAAGTGACTCTATTCAACAAAATAGCTGTAGCCTCGTTTTCATGTTCAAACCATGCCTTAACATGCTTGAGATGAAGAGATAAAATTCCAGTACTAATAGGTAATCACCCTGGTAGTAAATCAATTAATTGCCAATTGATCTTTGTCTGAAAGCTTATTACGACTGTAGCATGATGATAAGTCATGAATCTCATTAATCTAAGACCTTGCTGTTTCAAATGACAGAATTTTCATGTGCTAATGAGCTAAAGCTATTGTTATGGCTTAATTAGCATTGAGTTTGGCTAATGAAAACTTTGAAGATTGAAATGGGCCTTAGAAAGCCATGCCACACTTACCATGTTATCTTGTGAAAAGTCCCCTCCACCAAATATAGTCCCAGTACCACTTGAACCAGAGGTACCAGAAGCACCACTGCCACCACCTCCGCTGCCACCACCTCCTCCAGCACCGAATGCACCACCAGAACTGTCTCCAAAGCTAAAACCACTACCACCACCTCTGCCACCACCACCACCACCACGGCCTCCACGGCCACCTCTACCCCTTGGACCACCTCTTGAACCTCCTCTTTGTCCACCTCTCATGGGACCACCCATCAAGCCACGCCCTCCACCCCCTTGACCACCCCCATACCCATCAGGGCCCCCAAACCCACCACCAAACCCCCATTCATCATATCCACCGCTATTCATTGCTGGGTCAAATAGGATGACCTGTCCTTTAAGGGGAGTCTGTGGAGGCAAAAATAAAAAGATATCTTAAACATATTTTTTTTAAATCATGTGTTCTTCCTTTAAAGGGTGGAGTATGATTCATACTGTAAGCAGCACACAAAACTTCTAAGTTTTGTTTCTTATACATATACATACATTGTACCAGTAATTTCTAATTCAAACAAGAAAGTTTCACTCTTTATTCCTCAAGCCTTGGTCAAACATCAGTTCAACATTTGTTGAATCAAGTTGACGGATATTGAAAGCATGGGTGTCAAACGGTTTCACCATCAATTCAACAATGTTAGGTAAGTAAGTTGCAAGAGACCTAGGAATGAGAACCAGACTGCTCTAGTTGTCCACCTTGCCGCCATAGGTGCGCATGCCCGTATTCAACAAAATTTAATGTTGAATGAAGTGTTCAAATGGTTTCAACACTTCCGAGACCAGCAGAAATTAATTAAATGTTGGAGAGATGTTGAATCAAAGTTTGAATACATTCAGACTTTATTCAACATGCTTTCAACGATGTTCAAAGGCCATGTCAAATGGTTTCAACAAATGTCAAAACCATTTGACCAAGACTTTAATCTGTGTTCTGAATCTGTTCATGGTACTACCTATGTGGAAACAGCCCACATAAAATATATTTTGTTGTTCAAAATCAAGTTTACTATTGCTAAATTTCAAGATATTTATTTCTTACTGATTCCAATGTCTCTAGTATGGTCTCCACACACTTGACAATGACATCTGGAGATCCTATAGAGTAACAATATCTTTGTTAGTGAACTAGCCATTGGAGTGACAAAAGTAACTTGGTGATTGCTTTGGTTTTACTTAGCTTTTCTATTGGCTGTGAAAATGGTTCAAGTAAAACCAATCATGAATTACTTCAGTTTGTGATTGGCTCATTGGATTTTTACTTGCTCCTGTGTTTGGCTCTGTAACTTACTTTGGTTTTCGTTTTATTCAATTCAATTCTTTGTATTTGCTCGTATGGAATAATATAAAATTGCAAGATACAATACACACAAAATATCTTTAATGCCAGCAGGTATAAATGAATGTCACACATCAAAATCATCCCCTCTGGCAGGATTCCTATTTTTTTGTGGTCATATTTGTAATCAGGCCCTTGCAGCGAAATCACGTAAATTTCACCCATGATTTTTGTTGTCAATTTCTTGAAACTGACATTTATTGTTAGGAATGAAATGTAGCGCTTCTCGTCAAGAATACAATACAGTCTTCAACCTGTTATTAGGAACACCGTTGTAGGAATTATTTAACTTGAATGTCGTCCGGGCCCTTTTTGCCTGACACAGCCCATATAATAATGATAGGCTACTAGTTTGACATTTATAGGTGCCATTTCCTTCTTTAAGAGATCCTTAATCTCTGTAAGGGAAGCCATAGTGGCTCTTTAGCAATGAATTTTAGACAGACCGTATCATGTGCACCTGCCACCATTACAACATAAAAATTATGGTAATTTTATAACACCAGTAAATATGAATAACTATTCCATTTTAATTTTAGAATTAGAGTCATCATAATTATTTAAATAGAACCTGAATTAGAATATGTATATTTTCTAGTTTTAAATACATACAGTACTGTTCGAAAAGATTGCAACGAGAATTGGGGATATATAGTGAAGTGAAATATCACTTCACTAAGGGAAGTGAAATATCACTTTTGGAAAGTGATATTCCAAAAGTGATATTTCACTTTTTGGAAAGTGATATTTCACTTTTTGGGAAGTAATATTTCACTTACGTTCTTAAAACACGGCCCGCTAACAATCTTCGGTTAACTTTTATTCCTGTTCACACTTCATGTGTTGTCAGTTTCTTCAACACCGCCGCTCGCGTTCTTATTAACTAAGGAAGCCAACTGCTTCAAAATAAACATTCTTAAAACATGGCCCGGTTAACTTTTATTCCTGTTCACACTTCATGTCTTGTCAGTTTCTTCAAAACCGCCGCTTGCGTTCTTATTAACTAAGGAAGCCAACTGCTTCAAAATAAACATTCTTAAAACACGGCCCGCTAACAATCTTCGGTTAACTTTTATTCCCGTTCAAGTGTGATGAGTTGTGAACAGGAATAAAAGTTAACCGAAGATTGTTAGCGGGCCGTGTTTTAAGAACGTTTATTTTGAAGCAGTTGGCTTCGTTAGTTAATAAGAACGCGAACGGCGGTGTTGAAGAAACTGACAAGACATGAAGTGTGAACAGGAATAAAAGTTAACCGAAGATTGGTAGCGGGCCGTGTTTTAAGAATGTTTATTTTGAAGCAGTTGGCTTCGTTAGTTAATAAGAACGCAAGCGGCGGTTTTGAAGAAACTGACAACACATGAAGTGTGAACAGGAATAAAAGTTAACCGAAGATTGGTAGCGGGCCGTGTTTTAAGAATGTTTATTTTGAAGCAGTTGGCTTTGTTAGTTAATAAGAACGCGAACGGCGGTGTTGAAGAAACTGACAACTCATCATGCTTGAACAGGAATAATAACGACGGTGAAAGGTCCAGTTCGAAACAGTGAAATATCACTGTTTTTTTGGTGACATGAAATATCACTTTTGGTGACGTGAAATATCACTTTTGGTGACGGACGGGTGAAATATCACTTTTGGTCAAGTGAAGTGAAATATCACTTAGGTGAAATATCACTTTAGTAGAAAGTGAAATTTCACCTTAAAACTTCACATAAAAGTGAAATTTCACTTTTTAGGTGAAATATCACTTTTTAAGTGATATTTCACTTTACCTCGTTGCAATCTTTTCGAACAGTACTGTAGTTCAATTTAGTTTCTATTTCAAATTGTCCTTACGTTAATATAATATGGCTGTATCTGTTTCCTATAATTTAGGGCTCCTATTCATTAAAAAAAGTGTTTCAAGCACTGATTTTAATACCAGTGGAAATCAAGTGTTTACCTGAGATGGCAACAGATCTTTCAGTGGAGTTTGGAAGACAATCTGAGAACACCTACAACAAATATTGAACAGTTACACATTCACTCGTTTATGCTGAGAACAGGTCCACATTACTGGGTACAAAACCATACCATCATTTCAAGGGCTGTGTGCAACAAGGGCATAAGTTACTCCTCGTCACATTCTAAATTCTCCCTTAGAAAACAAAGAATTTGAAGGAGAATTTAGAATGTGATCAGGAGTCACTAACGTCCTTGTTACACACAGTCCTTCAATTTAACAGTACTTTTATTATTGATAAAATAAATAGATTTTATACAAATTGCATGTGACGAGTCCTGAGGACTCTAACCCTCCATAAAAAGATACGATTCCCAGACCAAAAGAATGTCGGAGCTCTAAGACAAAATTGTTGGTGTCTGTAATAGCATCATTAGCTGGCATGTCTTACTATTGCTATGTGACCAATATCATACTTGCATTATGACATCATTTAACTACAAATACCAGAATCCTATTCAAATTCTTTGCTCATTTAGATTTTCTAACTCATTTGAGAATACCAAGGAAATGTTCTGAACTAGAGGAAGTATAGAATATTATTGTTGCAAGGAGTTCTGGTAGTTGTGGTATGTGACATCATCAAGCAAAAGCCCTTTTGTCTTCGATTGTGCAATGTTCATGGTGACGCATTACAATTATTAATAAAATTGTAATTATTAACAATTTTCAACAAGTATATTATTTTGTCTAGCCTATAGCTAGCCACATTAAATTTGGCTGTTTCACATCCTTGGGCAGGGTTCCTACACATTTGCAGGAAAAAAATCCCCGACTTTTCACTAACCAAGAGGCATTTGTCACTGACCTGGCCTCCTCTGATAAAATCAAGTCCAGTGCATGCTCGTATTCTTATTTTGAGACACAAACATTGAACAGAACAGCACAAAGAAATACATATGTGAAGCCTGAAAATAAAAAAATTCTGACTTTTCACTGAAATTTTGGATTTTCGTGACCAAATCCTAAATTCCCTGACCTGTTACGGCATATGTTGTGGTTTAATTTTTTGGTTTAACATTTTTAAACCAGTTCAAAATTTTCAAATTGTTTCACTATTTAAACCAGTTCAATTTTTAAAACTGGTTTATTTTTCAACTTAGATTCTAAAAAGGGAACTTATGTTTACTGGGATTAGCTTTATTTACATGTTGGGTTTGGATTACAAGTTAATGTAGTTCACAGGATCATTGAAGAAGCATTATTTTTCTGTGTTGTTCAGTGATACAGCCCTAAAAAGCCTAATTTAATAGCTCTAAAAAAATCCTAAATTAGTGAGCACTTGGGCTTACTGAGGTTAGCTGGTTTATTATGTTGGGTTTATAGGGCTTGGATTGTGTTAGAAATGAGTTTGCATGGAGTGTTGACTTGCTTTAAAATGTGTAAATCTGCTTGCAAAGTAAAACAGAAATGTTGATAACTTTTTGCATTATTTCCATGTAGTTCTCAATCATTTATCCATTTTTTCACATCCTCTGTGGATGATTATTTGATGAGAGAATGAGAATAGTATACTACAGCATTTCCTTGAGCCGGGGTGGCACAGGGTGCCATTTTATCTCGCCTTTGCTCCAAGGGTTTTTCTCCGGCTTCCCTCCATCCACAAAAGTCAACATGCTAAATTCCAATTCAATCTGTGGATTGGCCAGGTTGTTTCAGGTGCTGTTAGAAATTGTTTTTTTGAGCCACTTCTTTGTTGTCAGGAGGTAATTTTTTTTAATTTTGTGTAGTTGCACTTTCTTCTAGTTCTAGTCAGTGTTTTATTCCACTTGGAAAGCTGAGTCAAACGAGTAAGAGAGGTTACTTCAAAATCCTCTGCACTCATTAATTTACGATACTCTTTAGCTCTTTCATAGAAGTCTTCTTCCAGACACAAATGTCAGAGTCTGAGGTGATTCACTTTTCTTTTGCTTTTCATTTAGCTCAGCCTCATTTGTGATTGCTCTGTAAAAGTCGGTTCGGTTAACACAGTTTGTTTCGAAGTATGAGTGGAGCAGTAAGTACAGCTGATCATCAAAAAACAATGTATTGTTCTGGAGTTAGCTTTCTTACTTCCCCCGGGTTGCTGCAGTTTTCATAAAAGAATGCAGTCAACACAAACTTTGTTTGTATAATACAGTTTAGTCTGTGTTGTCGTCCGTGTTAATTTCATTTCCAAGTCTGATTTTGTTAGCAGTGCGCATGCAAGAATAAAATTAAGAGACTTGAAACAAATTAGCATAAGAGAGGGACTGGCTTCAGTGATTAGTCACTTTTTCAATAAATGATAGTGTTCAAATCGACAAGAAAGTTTGGGTTGGTTTGGGTTGTCAAAAAAATATGAAAAAATAATGAACCAGTTTAAATTTTTTGAACTGGTTTAAAAAATTAAACCCCAAAAACATTTAAACCACAACACATACATTTGTATGTTCAAAAATATACTGTATCTTTTTTATTTTTAAGTGTAAAATTTATAGTGCTTACAACAGAGGTAACAAAGTCACAGCAAATTAATTAAGGCAATACCTTGATGTTTGCTCCTGATTTCTGTGTTAAGAAGAACAAAAGATAATAAGATTACAATAGCAAAAGATTCAAATTTCCTATCACTTTATAACTGTAGACATACATTGTACATATTTAGGTACGACATTTCACGAGGGAGTATCAGTTTACCTTTACACATTATGTCTCAAAATTAGACAAATTAGGGGGCAGACATTTTTTTTTAATACAGTAGAACCCTGCTAACTCGAACTTCCCGCTGACTCAAACTAATTTTAATTTCCCTTGGCTAAAATTTGCCATTGAACTCTATTTCTAGAAAACCATTTGGGAAGCTTCAGAGTCGCGTAGATCATAGTTGAAGTCAAAGTCGGCAAAATTAAAGTTGGCGTTTAAAATTTTAATTTGAATAAACAAAGTCACAATTTGCAGAAATTCTTGCACGTTCTTGAAAATGTACCAAAATAGTTCAAAATGACTAGTGAATTTATGAATGAATAATAAAACCTCGATACCTAAAAAAAAAAAAGTATTCCTGATACAGTAATTACACCGATCCCAATAACTCTAACCCCCACTAACTATTTTTGGTTTCCCTTGGGCATTTGAGTTAGCAGGGTTCTACTGTATTTTCAAAGTGACACTAACAACATATGGCACAGGTCCTTTGCAAGGCCTGGTCCACACTAGAAACATAGCAACATAAATATACAGACAGTGTCATAATTAATAATGACAATAATATTATGGTGCTGCATCTGCATTTGTTGCTTGTGCAGGCTTCTCCCAGCAGTTTTCTTAATTTGTAATTCACTGTGATTTACGGCTCAATCCCAGTTTCTGGGAAACTACCCATCTTATACCCCTCCCTTGGATATGCATCATTCTATTATGTATTATCCATTAAAGGTTTAGGGTGAAGTGTGGGGGAGGGGTGGGAGAGGGGTGGTGGTTTCCCAGAAACCATCATCGATCCGAGTTTACTAAGTTATAAAATTATTTAGTTATCAAGTTTAAGACCACAGAACCTTGTAACTATTTGACCCCCAGAGCCTTTGTTCTTAACAGCCAGTGGATCATGCAGGCCTTTATTGGCATGCATAATCCAAGATGGCAATGTTTTGCCATGGTGTGCACCTGGCCTACTGACCTCTCTAATCTCCTTGATTTTGTAACCAGCTCTACCAATGATACTTCCAACTTGTGACCTCTGCACAAGCATCTTGATGTCATGGCCTGCATTAGAATCTCCCTGATGAAACTGCAAATGGATACATTATCCACTTAAAAAGCTTATTATGCTACAACAAAGCCCTTTTCTAGTTCATTGGAAAGGCAGGGTATTCAAAGAGCTTTAGAATATCTGATGTAATGTCTCATATACTAATAATTAGGTGACTATATTGGGTTTTCAAAAAAGAGTGGAATTTCAAATATTATTATTGAAGCTCAAGGCCCCAACATTTGAAATTCTCATGAATATTTTAATTTACTGTAAACACTCATAGATAAGCAGCACTCATGGAAAATTGAGCTGCACCCCCAGTTTAGAAGCTTGAATTTGAACAAAAGAAATCAAGAAAATCAAAAGCTGCATGACCTTTCCATGCTTCATCAAACATAACTTTCATTGAGCTTTCAAACTTGAGACAAGTCGGAAGTCTTACACTTGTCTTGCACTGAGGGACTGCTCAGAAATTTTCACTGACCATAATATGGCTGTTTGACATTCCCTCGTCCAAAACAAAAGTCATTATCAAAACTTTGAGGCATGAGGGGCTGTCATGGCAACCTAAAAATATAATTCCCTGACTTTCACAAGAAATTTATAATTTCCCTGACCAGATGCAAAATTCCCCGACATTTCCCTGACCTTGAATATATTTTTTCCTGACCTGTGGTAACCCTGGATTTGTGTATGACTGGATCACAGTTCGATTCAGAGTGTTGATCTGAAATTACCACCTTGAAGATATCCTCACTACAATATCTGGGGGTGGAGTTTGTGACATTTACTTCATGGTAGGGTGATGGATATTTTCTGCAACCACACATTTTAACAAAAGCATACCTCTCCAATTTTTGGTATACACTCTTCTAAGATGGCAAGAGCACTTGACTGCGGTGCTGTGATGGTTAAAACACTGGAATACAACAGTACAACCAAGAATATTAAGCTACCTGTATGATCCATATTTTACTGTCTACATTTAGTTTCTCCACTCTTACACTAAGTCTTGGAATTTTCTACTAAGAGCAATCATAATTATAATGTCAGCAGACCCATTTGAAAAATGATGTCATCGAACTTGGGTTGTTAGGAAATGTTGGCATTAAACTAAATATATTAATGCTGCCACTTCAGAGAGCATGCAAAAATGAGTCACAGCACCAATTGTCACAAAGTTTCCAACAGAGGTTCAAAATTAGATAGTTTTGTGTGAGATTCAGGAAGTCAGGACTGACTAACATTACATTGTTTTCATGTTTCTTGAGAGTTTCAAAAGTTTATTACTTTGAAAGGAATTACTGTTTCATTCTCATAGTACTAAATGTTACATCATTCTCCAGAAAAAAATATTATTAATCAAATTTATGCAAATTAGTGGCAGCCATTTTTCAAATGGGTCTATGTATGTCTCAATATCATTTTAAGAGTTCCTCTCTGGAAAGCTTATAAAAATGTAATGTCCTCCAAGCAGAAATTTAGTTTCATAGTGTGAGTTCCTGCATTGTAAGCTCCACTGGGAGCAACAATAAAGAATAATATTATGCAGTAATCAATAGAAATAGAGAGAGAGAGAGAGAGAGATTATTAGATCCTGAACACCATGATGTGTTAAATTGTTTGATTGCTGGAATTGCAGCAAAAGTATGACAGTGTGCGAGGTCTGCAATGTACAATGTAAGGGTCTATCAACAAAATGTTGGATTTGTGTCAGTTCAGTTGCAGATGGAGGTAAGATAAACACTGGTATAGTCAACCAAGAGTTGAATAAGGTATGATGACTGCCATGGGAAGAGAGTAGCAGCTGACGTTTTGAGACAACAATTACTTATTGTGAGAGTTTGTCACAAAAAGGAGGATAAATATAGCACATGTACCTGGGTCCAGTTGTTCAAATTGTGGATAACACTAAAAGTAATAGATACAGAATGAGTGGCAGTGCTTTATGGGTTTTACGAACTTGAGCTTGTAAATCCCATAAAGCATGGACACGAATTCTGTCTCTGACTTATCAAACATCTACGGTAGATGACTGTATAGAGTCATGTTTTCAGTTATTTTGGTGATAAGACTTATTTTGAGCAGAAGTTTGTGTAAATCAGGACGAAATCTGTATCAGATTTACAGATCACTTATCGCTGAATGATTTCCTTTTTTTTTTTGCTAATGAGTTTGATAATTAGTAAGCTACATTGTTATATATCAGGGCCGGGTTGTTCGAAGCAAGGTTAACTTTAACCCTAGGTTAGCGCTAAATCTGTAATTCTAATCTGTACAGTTTAACCCAGGGTTAGCGATTTAACCCTGGGTTAGCGCTTAACCTTGCTTCAAACAACCGGGCCCTGTAGTTTAGTTACTGTTTAGTTACTGTAACTGGGGCCACTTAGAGGAAAGGTCATACTGCAGAACGAAAACAAAGCATTCCAACTTCTAGCAATTTAAAAAGCTAATAATGAGCAATTATTGGACAGGGCTGAGCAAAATATGATGCTCCAGTTATTTGCTGATGCCGAACATTCATATTTTGCGATAGCCTGCATTCCAATAATTGTTTCATTATTCAGTGTTTTGCTAGTTTGGACATCCAAAATGCTCGCAATTTCCTCCTCTGAATGCTCTGAAAACAGAGCAGCCATGTTGAGATTTGTTGTTGAACAACACTGCGCATGCTCACAACAATATCTACAGCAAATGCTTATTTGCATGTAATTATCTGCAGGTAATTATCTGAGGAGTAATTATCTGAGGAACTGAATAATGCTTTGTTTTCATTCTGCAATTGTGATTGGTTCTGGTTGTCCATGTGGCTCTGTTTACAGTAGTCACACAGTAATACTTATCCACTGGATTTCAATTTTTCTGGTGGATAGTGTTATCCACTCTTTGGACACTGGTATACATGCTAAAGACAACAACTTTGTGATTTTTTCAGTGCACAATACTCATGTCAGGGACCTGTTGTTTATGTTTTTAGAACATTTATACAGCAGTTAACCCATAACTATTTGGAAGAATAGGGAAATCAGGGACATACCGCTCAGAGGTATTGGTGTCAGGAACATTGACCACCGCACTGTACTATAGGACGTGGATAGTTGGTCATTCAAAGACAGGGTCACCAAGGGCAAGGCGGGCGAGTGGACGGGCAGGGTCGGTTGATGGGCCAACAGGCATAGGTAGAAACGGGCAATGGGACGGTGGCAAGGGTCAGGGATCAAGGATTGGAAGGGAATCATAGAAAAAAACAACTTAGCTGGGTACAGATGTTAACAGTATTTCTTACATAAAAAAGAAATGTATCACACTGCATTTCAATAATTCCAATACTTTTACATATTTTTTTCCCTAACAAAAGCTAAGCTAGAGGATTGATTTCTTTTGTTCAGTGAACCTCTTCTACAGGGCTACTTCCACCTGGACCAGCTGCCCCTCCCCTTCTGTGGCTGGATACAAGAATTTCATTTACATGTTATTTTTCTGGTGAGGTCTTATTGATGACAGTTTGGATGAAACAAGAGAGTAGGAGACAGTCTACAAAAAAACGGTAGAAAGGGAAGGCCCAACACTCCATGGGGGCTATTCATCTGATGACTACAAATGCATAATGTTAGCAAGAGTCAAAGTTTGTTTGAAGAGATCAACCTTTTGCCAAGGGGTCTATTCACACCAAATCAGAGTTCTAATATACCCCTGGAGGAGTAATCAAAGCACTACTTCGTACTCCACAACTTTTCTATGAACCGAACTACCATCTGCCAAAGCAAGGACAAAATGGATGATCAGCAATTTTGTGCCAAATATAGCCTGCTGATCGAAATTTGATTCCCTGCAAACCCATGAATGCCTGATCATAGTGTTGTCTCACAGGGAATCATAGGAGAATACATGCTGTGAGTTCTTGTAAACTTAGGTGTTGTGAAATACCTACATGTCCCACTCACTTTTTCGTACTTAGTAAATTCCCCTCTTTTCCGTTTTCTTCCTCTTCTTTGTAAATCCATGTATAATATCAGTTTTTAATGTGTAGTTAATACAGTGCTACACATTGATACCATCATTGTAATTTATGGCATGCACCATGTCAATATTTTTAAAGTGCCTATAACCCTTTTGAGTTTTTGATAGCTAATGAACCTCCGAAAAGATTTGAGTACTTCTGTGAAGAAAGTTTTGGTTTAAAGTGAATACTTTGTTCCACACTTGTTTGAAATAGTGTAAATGTGACCATTCCTGACCCATGACCGTGTAAGTAAAAGCCTGAACGTTCGAATGGATTGCCCTGAACGTTCAAACGACTTGCCCTAAACGTTCAAACGGTTGACCTGAACGTTCAAATGACTTGCCCTAAACATTCAAACAATTCAAAATAAGCATTCAAACCCTTTCACATTTATAGTGTAATGTTTACATGCCTACCGAACGTCTTCGTGAAAGCTCTAAATTGAGCAATCAACGTCTGTGCGAAAATGTTTAAAACAATATTTATTAACATCACAAAGTGATGAAAAGTTTGATGTGCTTTGTGCGATCTCACGCTAAATTAACAGACAACAAATTAAAACTGAATATAAATAAATAAATGGTTTATCGAAAACTATGGACCAGGTGGAAACTGTTCAGATATATAAATGAAGTAAAAAATTTCAAAATGTTTGATTCTGTAAGCATCTCGATTTCTAAAAGAGAATATTTGGTGTGATCTCAAAGCAAAACAAACAATGCGGAATCATTGATTATTCAAATCAGTTCGCAGAAGAAGTCACACTTCTGTGTCGCGGAATTCAAGATGTGGACTTCATTACCCTTGAAAACGGATCCACATTAAATAAAAAGAACCCCAGAATGTTCTGTTTAGGAGACATTTCATTTGCCAGCAAAGCTTTGTGGTGATTTCAACTACAATGCAATAAAATCACACTTCACGCAAAGTTTGCGGCACTCTTGTTGTGTGAAAAACCAGACATTCAGTCTCCATGGCTCAAAGCACATGTCTACAGAGAATCTTTGTTTCTCCAAAAAGCTGGCTTCTTCAATTGAAAATATACACAATTACTTCAACAAAAATTTTGAAGGATTGACAGATCTGAGTTGAAACTACAGAAGCTAAAGCTTATCAGATGAACGAAAAAGACCAAACCAGCATTGGGACAGTGTTTCATAATGCAATCCTGTCTTTTGGGGACAGATTGATGCACAAAATGTCAAGATTACTGTTAGAACGTTTTAGTCCTTCGTGAAAGCTCCAGAGGCTTTGATTGAGTAACGTATTGAGTGCATCATTTGAACGGATTGCTTGTATCGTTTGAACGAATTCTTTGTGGCATTTGAACGGATTGCTTGTGGCAATCGAATGGATTGCTTGTAGCGTTCAAACGGCCAAGTGATATGTTCTAACGGATTTAGTGGACCGTAATAAAGATTTTCACCAAACAGTTTCGTAAAACATTAGAACGAACACCGAACGACTTTTTAGGCCGTTTGTTTTTCACACGAAGGTACGTTTTCCCGTGTGTGGTCACATATTAAGTATTTCTTCAAATGATTGCAAAGCCGAATTAATTATAATTTATGACGTCAAGATGACATCTACCCAGGTTTCGACCCAGGCTTTTACTTACGCAGTCATGGGTCAGGAAAGGTCACATTTACACGATTTCAAACAAGCGTAGAACATAAAGTATTCACTTTAAACCAAAACTTTCTTCACAGAAGTACTGATAACTTTTCGGAGGTTCATAAGCTATCAAAATTGCAAAAGGGTGATAGGCACTTTAAAGGTTCTGACATTTAAAATTTGTGTCAAAATCTTGTGGCTCATAAGTGAAAAACCATGACAATTCATAAGCTTGTATCATAGGGTATAGTTGAATTTGGGTGAACACAAGATAAAATTAACAACTTTATTTACATGTCTAGTCTTCTAGCTGACCCCAGAAAGGTTTTACTAGCTAGTCGGGGACATGAATTCCTCTGTCAAATTGGAACTTGGGTTGGATTTTGAGGAGAAAAACCAGATAAAAACCCCTTCAGCAAGGATGAGATACCAACAAACTCGAGTCACCCACAAATGACACCGAGTCTGGAAATCAAACCTGGATCACAGAGGCGAGAGTCTAAGCACTTAACCACTGTGCCACCCCTGTACAGTTTATTTAAAAGTGTGATAAAAAAATTCAATACACTACATGTTTCAGGGGGTTTATCTTAACATCATTTTGAGTTTGGTGAACATAGACCCTTGGGCAAAAGGTTGTAAAGAGATGTTGGTTCTGTAGTGTGGTGGGCAAAACATGCGGTGTATAATGTATAGGTTAAACTAACAATGCTGTTCTAGCTTCTACATTATGTACAGTAAAGTTTACATGTGTTGGTTGAATCATTTTGACATGTATTTGCACTTTTAAGAAGCTCAATCTCAAATCTATATAGTGGTATAAACAGGAATATGTATGTGGCACATTGCAGTTCCTGTAATGTTTCATCTAAAACACTTCACATGGTGACTTACAAAATACTGTGTTCTTTACATCAGGATCCTCTAGAAATGCCAACTGAGACTGTAGCCTATAATACAGTACAGCAGCAAGGCAAAGAACAATACTTTCTATATTTAATATTGTATTCTTGTTACTATAGTTTCCTTGTCAAAAGCAGGGCTTTTAATAAATGTTGTAGTGTCAATTGAAATGAAATATGTAATATCGAAATAGAGGGAAAATCATAAAATTAATATGTATGGTCAAAACATGGCAAACATAAATTGGGGACCCAAATTTCCATTTAGGGTAGCTACGAAATGTACTTTTAATTTGCATGAACATGCAATGTACCTCAGATCTTAAGCGCTTGATGTTTGATCCACCCTATGAAGAAAAAAAAGCCAAATGGAATTAATAATGGGATATACATGTATATTGCATGCTCTGTAAAGGCAGTAGAGTGTGAATTATTGATCAATGCTACATGTACATCTATAACTTCTACTGTAAGTAATGTTGTGATATTTGAATGTGTAGTAAAGCTTTTAGTACAATGTACATGAGCTTTATAATATTGTCGTTTTCATTGAAGTGCGACCCTGGAAGTTCCAAATCACATTCCAAAAATTGCATTTAGCCGACAGTCAATCAAACATGGAGTCTAATATCAAACAAGCTTTCACAGGTGTACCGCCTAGACTGAATTAAATCTACTGTAGGCAGCACTTGTTTGATTAACGGTCAGATAAATGCAATTTTCCAAACAAGACATCAAACTCTCACAATCGCACTTCAATGAAAATGGTAATAAATAAATATGACCTACCTTTCCAATAATACCACCAGCATCCTGTGTAAGACACAAAAAGAACCAAAAGTTAAAGTGACAAGTTACTACCAACTGTGACAGGGCAGATAATTATTACTCATGAGTGGGCAAGTTACGGCATTGACTTACGGCACGGTTACTGTATGACATGCCATTGAAATGGTTTCCAATTGTTTTTGTCTTTCTGATCCAACCAAATTACAGAGTGACAGTATGGTAAGTCACAGTATGGTTATGGTAAGGCTACGAACATGCTGTATTTTGTACCACTCATGAAATCGCTGTAGGGTGTACTTTGTGGTGATATTATGGAAATTCAATACAGTAAAACTTTGGATAGTTACTTTGCTTTGGACCAGGATCCTGATTGTGATTTGCTGTCCATTCCCTTCGTATTCTCTCATTCTCTTCACATTCCCATTATAATCTCCATCAGCCGGTCTTTTTAGACTTCCCCCAGCGCCTCCTTTAAGAAAAGAATGTCAAACCAATCCATTAGGATTGAGATAAGAACTACAAAATGGTGCCAGTAGTTAATTTACAATAAGACTGCAGGCTATATTGGCTGACAACTGATGAGGCAGGGGTTTCATTAGAAGTCTTGTACTGCCGCCTACAGTACACAACGTGTATCTGTTACTGCTAATTAGGCTATTGAAATAAAGCAAATACAGACACCTACTTTCTTTCATAGCTGCTTACTCAAAACGTTATTGAAAGCCCTGACAAGGGTTTTTACTACTCAGAGATTCCCCAAGCCTCTTCTTCATGTATCAGCCAGTACTCTGTACTGGTACAACATGTTTTTAGTGCAGAGACTCCCCTAGCCTCTTCTTCATGTATCAGCCAGTACTCTGTACTGGTACAACATGTTTTAGTGCAGAGATTCCCCTAGCCTCTTCTTCATGTATCAGCCAGTACTCTGTACTGGTACAGCATGTTTTTTTTAGTGCAGAGATTCCCCTAGCCTCTTCTTCATGTATCAGCCAGTACTCTGTACTGGTACAACATGTTTTTAGTGCAGAGATTCCCCTAGCCTCTTCTTCATGTATCAGCCAGTACTCTGTACTGGTACAACATGCTTTTAGTGCAGATTCCTCTAGCCTCTTCTTCATGTATCAGCCAGTACTCTGTACTGGTACAACATGCTTTTAGTGCAGATTCCTCTAGCCTCTTCTACCTGTATCAGCCAATACTCTGTACTGATACCAATGTTTTTAGGTACAGAGCCACATAAAAAAAAAGTTGCCCATTTTTTCCGGTACAGTTCATTTTTTTTATCGGTTAAATCCAGCATGCCGGTCTAGTATTATCTATGCTGAGTGACATATAGAGACCAGATATAATAATCAGCATATTACTACATGTAGCTACGCTACCTTCGCCATCATCCCCTTCACTGAAGGATCCTTGCTGTTGTTGGTAGTCCCGACTGCCTTCCATTGCTGATAAATAGACGACTACTGATCTACAAAGAAAGTTGGGTTTCGTTTAGTAGCTGGCTTCTTCTTCTATTAAAATTTTTGAAAAAAAAGTTTTCAGAAATCATCCCAGCCTTCAAGGTAAAATTCAATTACTGTAAACCTTTTTTTTTTCAGGATTGGTACTATACATGTACATGTAACTGGACTGAAATGAACTTTAAATCTCGTCTTTAATTAAGGTAGTTTCTGGACCATTCTCTATATTGGTTTCATGAAGTAAAAGCAAAAAAAACTAAATATGTAATTGGTGTTTATGCATCCCAGCAACCAGCAATTTTCTCTGTCTACTTTCAAGATTTTGCTGCCTTATTTGGTAATTTGAAGCACCTACAAATGTAGAGGCTCAGGTGCTCACCCTTGTTCCATCAGTTGTCTACTTTTTCCTTAGTGCCCCTACTTGAAAAGTTATTAAAACTGCAGAGACATGTAATTAACATAAAGCTATTGCTTTCGTTTCCTTCACTAAAATAATAAAGTTGAATTTCAAAACAGCTGCTGTAAATAATACATTAACTCCTTCACTTAAAGTACAATAAAAAGGAATGAATTTGTTCACTATTTATCTTTTAGCGTTGTCTTTAGCTATTAAGAATGGAGTTTGATGACACAAGAAACCCAGTTTTTCATCCACTATTGTCAAATTACAAATGTAGCAGCTATCTGGTGCAACTTTTAAAACAAGTTTAACACAGTTCTTTTTAATCATAGTTTAGCCATCTGTTTCTACCACAACCATTACTTGATCTTAATTCTTTGGATACCTTGGGATATTAATATGTACTGCCAACAAAACCTTAATGTAACAAAAGATCAAAATTTAATGTGCTTGATAAATGTTTCAACTAAACAAGAACGACAATCAGGCCAAATTTCTTGAAGGTCCTTGACAAGTGATTAAAATAATATTCTGGTGCAAGAACTTGTCGAAACCTCTGGATACATGTAACGTGACTACACAGCTAAATAGCTTGAATTACGTAGTAGTGCTGGTCACGAAAATGACAGATCATGGCTGTGAATCCTCTCTCTCGCTGAGCGCTCAACCCCGGTCGATCACTCGGACCGCAAAATATCGCTCGATTAAATACGCCTGAGGCAGACAAATGCATCCTTGGTTAGGGACATACATTTTGTCAAAGTTGTGGACCATGTCTCCCAACACTAATAGGGGACAATCGTCAATGGCAGTATGCCATAACCCCATAATTTACCCACATACATGTACACATACAAATGTAGCACTTGTTTTATATGTGCATGTGATTTCAGAGATTGAATATTATCGGAATTTAGTTTTTTTTTGTCTTGCTGGGTTTTCTTCACTTGGGAAAATGGATGTTAAGGTTATTGTATACAATCATGTACCTTCAGGGTACTGTTCTGGATAAAATTAAGTAGCATCTCGAATATTCGTCGTATTTAGATAAATTATACCTCATTTTAAAGCTACAACGATATACCTAAGGTTTGTAATTTTGATAAAAGTGCGATTTTTAAATAAACTTCTTTTCCGAACAAGCGAGTTGGTTTCCAAGAGCTCCAACTCCACGGCAATTTAATGAATTTAAGATCAGTTTGCTTTTCTGGACTCCCACAGACCTTGTTTACGAAACTGTGTCGGCGATTGTGGAAATTCGAAGACGTTCTGAAGATATTTTGGTCTTTGTGAAACTGCTAACGCACAATCCAAGTATAGATGTGAGAATCGCTCTCAGCGCCTCTCTTTTGAAAATTAAAAAAATCGTCGACACTGTTTTTTAGCTGATATAATTGCGAACAATCTGTGAAAATTCGAAGAAATTCGCACAAATTCGGGTCAAGTTGGAGCTTTTTTCAAACTATGTTTAGAACGAAAATAGAAAGTCAAGAAAACGCTCTGAAAAGTCTTAGCCGGCCGGCGAGACTGATTCTGGTGCCCCGTCTCTTTCACAGCAATCAAACACCTTCTATAAAAAGCAGCCAATGATGTTCAACCAGTGACTGGGTTTCTCAGCGGCATGAAAGCAACACAATCAAAGGTCTTCGCGCTCAGTTGAGTTAGTTTCGTGTTTTCAATCACTCTTCATTATGTGCAAAACCAAGAATAAACCGGTCAAACGCCAGAATAAGGCAATTGCAACGGCAAAGGATAAACCAGCTAAAGACAAGAAGGCAAAACCAAAGCACAATGAAAGCAGACCAAACGGACTCGGAAGACGAAAGAAAAGCATGAGGACAGATAAATTACCCTAAGAATCAGCTCGTGAATATATGCTCTGGAAATGTCAGAGATTCGGCATGTTGGGAATCAAGTGGCCTATAAATGTACAACAAAATAGTTTAGCCACTGGTAATAAGAATATATAATTTTGAACATTTCTTTGATTTGTTCCTCTTTCTTGAACTCCAAGGACCAGATACTTGTTTTGAAGACATCTACGGATAATTTTAGCGAATACGCTTCAAATTTACGATGACATATTTATGTGAGAAACGATTCGATACAACGCTGACAACAAGCCACAGAGCGAACTCCGAACTGAACAGTTAACAACTACTCCCGCGCTTAGCTACGGTTGAATGCTCATGACGATTGATGTGGTGTATGAGCTGTCAATCAAAATATGTAACGCAATCTTCGGTGAAATGTTTCTTTTTGATATTTCTCCGTCTAGATAAAAGAAAATTCAACCATATTTTTTCTGTTGGATACTTAACACTCTAAACTTTGTTTTTACGTGAAAAAATATTTGTGATATTTGTGAAGAGAAGTGGATTGTTAGTTCAATAGCCTGTCCTCCTTTCAAGTACCATCCTTGGTTTTCTAATATTTATGCCACAAGCTTTGCCAAGTATTAAATAGACAAAAAAATACTCTGATCAACTGTAATATACGTGCAATTACATGTATTTCTTAAAACTAATAAAAATGATAAACCTTCATGATGAGTACAAGTTATCAAAGCTACAACCACACTATATATGTAGACAAATTCTGAATTACTGATAGAGCTTTTAGAAATGTGTTCCAGATGGTGTAGAAACCACAAATTTATGTACTGCAAGAAGAGCTTGCAATATTTAAAAAATTATGTTGCAGGACAACATAAAAATCATTGTATTCACACAATTATTTATTATAATACTCCTCAGTAATATAAAATACTTTACTCTAACAGAAAGCTATGAGATTATAAATATTGAATTGGATTCCCAGTTCAAGGGCAAAAATGAATTCAAACAGCTTTAGAGTTTAGGATCAATAATGCAAATCAGTTGGATTCGTGCAACTTGAAATGCTTTACACATGAAAGGGAATCAGAAGAACCGTTCAAAATCTGCATGCATGTTTCAAACAAAGCTACAGCCAAGCCCAAGGCAAAGGCCA
The DNA here is from genome assembly GCA_030867875.1 of Actinernus sp. WN-2022. NCBI lineage: Eukaryota > Metazoa > Cnidaria > Anthozoa > Actiniaria > Actinernidae > Actinernus > Actinernus sp. WN-2022. Next base: position 24,137,474 of record JAOWCC010000019.1, read on the forward strand.
GTACTCGGCTGAATCCACTCAAAATGCTCAAAATGGTCCAAAACAATCACATCAAAGTGTTTCTATTAAAGCCTTCGAACGTAAAAGCTATTCGGGACCGCTATTCAAAGTAAAAAGAGGAAGTAATGAAGGCACACGCACATAAAATCGAATGAGGAAAACTTCGGAGATATGGCGGCTGTCCGTTTATTCAGATCGAAATATGTTGTGTTCATTTTGCGGTTGCTGCTACAATATCTTTTGATCACGACAATCATAATCACGACAAAATACTTCTTACAATAGTGAAAGATTGTGGTAGGGGAAATAAAGATGAAAAGCTGAAACACAGACACAATGATGCACAAATTAAAGAAGCTGGACCAAACTGACGTCCAAAGCGCGTGGGCAGGTGGTTGAGATGCAAACAACGAAGGCAACGGTTTACATTCATCAAACAGCTCGTATTTTGAATTAAAACAAATGTTTTCAACCTACATTTATGTGATGTAGGCTTTAATATGGATAAATCAGCCCCAAGGTGGGTTAAATTTCGCATTTCCTTACCTCCCTGTAAGATTCTTGACCGAAGTTTGGAAAGAGCTTCCGATTCCAACCCAAGCCGTGGGCTCGCAATGCCTCATGGGCATTAAGCACGTGACTACCACGTGCGGTGACTTGACAAGACAAGACAAGACATATTTTATTAGAGTGCCAAGCGACAGACTGTACATAGGCATACTTCTCCAATATTCTATACAGGGATGGTTTGCCTAACTTTAAAACATTCATAGATGTATTTTGCTATTTCTGGCTTATGTTTTTTTGGTGCGATTAAATCTTTATAGTTTGTTATTTTTTTGTTTATATCTCGAAAAAGAGAGTTTCTCAGATCAGAATATGATTGACATTTAGATAAAAAATGTTCTTCGTTTTCCATAATTTGACAATGTGGGCATATTCTCAATTCAGGACTCACATAAATTCTGTTATAACGGCCTCTTTCAATTTGTAAAATATGGTCGCTTATTCTTAACTTAGTTAGTGCTCTGCGATGATCTATGTTTTTAACTTCCAATAAATAATCTTCGAGTTTATATTCTGTTTTGAACTCACGAAATGTTCTTAATTTGTTTCCTCCCACTGATCTGGATTCATCATCGAAGATGCTTGATCTCCAGTCTTGAGTTTCAATATCCTCTAGTCTTTGTTTAGTATATTTATAAAACCGCTTGATTTCGTTTTCATCAATAACGGCATCTTGTTGGGATTCCCAGCAATAACCAAAGCCATTCTGAAATAATATAGCTTTAATTTGCATTGCCCAGTTCTTCGAATTTGTGTGACTTAGCATATCTAAGTAGGCTTGCTTTGCGATTCTATTTTCGTCTAATGTTAGAAGGCGGGCCCAGAATTATAATGCCTTGGATTTTACTTCGATAATGATGGGGAAACGGCCTAATTCTGCACGGCAAGCTTTGTTCACCGCTCTTTTGCTTACGCCTAGGATTTGTTTACAGAACTTTGTGTGAACTTGTTCTATTGGGTCACGTGATTCATTATATTTAACAGTATCAAGACCCCAAATTTCAGAGCCATATGTGAGAATGGGTTTTATTAGGGTATCGAATAGGTGTAAGGTAAGTGGCAGGTCTCTTCTAAATGAGATTCCCATGTTCTTGCGGAGTGAGTAAAAAGCTTTTAGTGCAACCTTTTTCAGCTCTTGTTTTGCTATAGTAAATGATCCAGAGGCACTTAAAGTCAATCCTAAATACTTATATTTAGTTACGTTCTCAATCGGTGTTGTCCCAACGTTGAATAAATAACGATTTAATTTTCTACCATTAGGGTTAAATATTATTACTTTTGTTTTATTTTCGTTGATGCAGAGACTGTTGGCTTTGCCGTAATCCAGTAGGCATTTAAAATTGTTTTGTAATCCCAACTGAGACTTTGAGATAATTACTAAATCGTCTGCGTATAGTAAGCAGCTAACGGTTCTATTGTTTAGTTCGGGGGCGTCTTTGTCTTTGTTAAGAATGTTTGCTAGATCACTTAAATATATATTGAAAAGGGTAGGTGACAACATGCACCCTTGCTTAACTCCTTTAACGCACGCAAATTCCTCCGAGATGTGTCCGTCAAGTTTAACACACGCGGAGTCTTTGCTGTACATGTCTTTAATAATGGCAAGAAAATTTCCGTTTATACCAATGTTGTTTAACTTTGTGTATAATTTGTCGCGTGATATGTTATCGAAGGCTTTGCTGAAATCGATGAAGCAAGTGTACAAGAAATTATTCCTAGGTTTTGGTTTGTTCTTTATATATTTGTCGATCAGCGCTTTTAATACTAAAAGATTGTCAGTACCTCTAAATGTTTTCCTGAAACCTGCTTGTTCTTGAGGCAGGATATTGTGAAAATCTAGGTAGCTAACTAGCCGTGTATTTAATAGCAGAGCAAAAAGTTTTCCTAGGTGGGACAGGATTGTAATTCCTCTGTAGTTTCCTGGCTCTGATTTCGTGCCTTTTTTATATATAGGAGTTATGTATCCAAAGGCCCAAATTTTAGGATATATTTTCGAGTTTAGAATAGAATTAAATAACGTAGTTATTGTTTCCGATAGTAGTTTATAACTGACCTTCAGGAATTCGTTGTTAATAAAATCGCTTCCGGGTGACTTGGATGGACCATTATATTTTTCAGGGGGGAGGGGTTGGGCAATTTTTTCTGGAAAGAGGCTCTATGGGCAGTTCCACGTCACGGACGTTACATCTCAGACAATATTTTGAACCTTTTTATTTCTCTAGACAAATGCCAAAAGACAGTTTGCCAAATCTTCAATATCATAACTCTTTACCAGAATACAGTAATACTTAAAATGACATGAGTAAGAATTTGGGCATTTTATACACTATTAGAATGCAAAAAAAGTACCGTCACGGACGTTACATGGAAAACAACCAATATTCCAAGCAGAAATCTTCAAAGTTAACTTGCTGTGAGATGAGATGGTACACCAGGCTAGTTTTATAATTTGAAGTATGCATGGAGTGGATAGTTATTTCTTCAGTGCCAAAATATCATCATCACCTTCTTTACTTTTGGCCGAGGGGAGAAAAAACAGTGTCACGGACGTTACATCATTTGTCACGGACGTTACGCATGCAAAATAGCCTAACAAGGGTGGTGTATAATATGAACATTTTACAATGTCCAGCAGTCAAACAGCTGTAACAAGCTTTAGTAAACCCTCTTTGATAACCTTATGAGTCCAGGACATTTTTTAAGTTTTATTTAACATTTGTAATAAAAAAATTTTGATAACCACCCAAATAATTAATATTTATCCAATTTGGTGTAATTTTTGATGATTTTTAAATATTACATGTACTTTGGGTTCCCCCTGGTGAAGCCAATGAAATAATGCAGCTAATAATGCTATATTTTATAACCCTGAGGTATCCAAACTTCATGAAACCTTTAAGTTTCCCTTATAACTTCCATTTTCAAATTCACCATAACCCCCTCTCTCATGTGGAACTGCCCCTATACGATTTTAGCTTTCAATATTTTTTTCATTACTATACAATGTAGATTGCACAACGGTATAAACATGCTCATGATCTCTTATAAAATATCAAGTATACTTTAGCTGATAGACAGGTAAATATGAAATAACTGCCAATATTTTTTTTTAATGGTGAGCAGGAGCCCGTAGGAGTCGACATGCTACCAATGTTTACATTGTATCTGGTAGTAACAACACCAATGATTGCAGCCAATAAACTTTTTTATGGTGAGCAGGAGCCCGTAGGAGTCGACATGCTACCAATGTTTACATTGCATCTGGTAGTAACAACACCAATGATTGCAGCCAATAAACTTTCACTAAATGCGTCAAAAACAGAGATACTACTCATTGGCTCAAGCCAGAGACTCCAGGAATTGTAAAGAGAGTTTCGTCCGTGAGTACACCTTGACGAATGTTTATCATGGAATACTCATATTGAAAAACTGACAAAGAAAATATCTTCCGGTCTTGGTGCGCTTAAACGCACGAAGCCATTTGTTTCTCTTGGGCCTCTCTTAAGTGTTTATGGGGCATTATTTTTCTCATAATTCAGCCCCACTTTGACTATTGTATCTGCATATGGAGAAACTTAACCAAGGGCTCTCTGACAAGTTACAAAAACTACAAAACAGAGCAGCCCGCATACTAACTGGTCTATACCATTCCATACCCACATTGACGAGCTACTGAGTAACCCTAGAATCTCAAAGGATCTCATCAACTTTATTTAAAAACACCGCGGAGAATTCTAACAGATACAATCTGATTTCCATAGAAGCCGTGTGGTCAAAAATATTCTAATTACAAAATTGCGATATATCTAGGCTAAGCTAATATATTAAAATTATTTTTATTTACAATTTTTCTGGGTCATAAAAAGATTTAAGTAATTATAAAAGGTATCCTATCAAATGATAACTACTAGATGAATAAATGAATAATTGCATTAATCACTAAGGAGAGTGGTGGTCTCAACTTGTTTCTTAAAAGAATCAAGAGACTTTGTTTCGCGTAGTTTGGCTGGAAGCCCATTCCATATTTTTGCACCATTGTATGATAAACTTTTTTTCAGGAATTCAGTTCTTGGTTGAGGGAGGCAAAGTTTTGTGTCAGATCCTCTTAAATTATAATGAGTCGAGTTACCAACTGTTGTAAATAACTCGGTAAGGCCAGTTGGCGCGAAATTATTTCGGATTTTGTGCATCAAAAGGATAGGTAACTAGTTCCTGTAAAAACTAACTAGTCAGTTGGTCTGCGTCGGCGGGGAAGATAAACACTGTTATATAATCAACTAAAGTCGATTGAGGTATGCTAACCGCCGTGGAAAGCGATGTAGAGAATTGTTGAGTTGATGGACTTCTGCAGCTTCTGGTTGTAGGCATTTCAAATGTGGAAAAACAAACATGAAAGCGAGGCTGGGAAGGCTTTTCTCACTTTTTTTTATCCTGGGTACCAGCTCGCATTTCGTTTGAGCGAGGGATACAGGGTATGGCTTAAAATCACTAATCAGTTATAATTAAGTGGGGATTACAGTTGAATGCGCTTTCTTGCCACGTTTGCGTAGTTTTTACGCTATTTCTCATTGGAATTGTATGTTATTTTTAATTCGCTTCATTTTTAAAATTGTAATAAAAGTTGCAGTCTAAAGTTCGCTTAGCTTATTACAATTTTTCTGGATTTGTTCATGGCTTTCGTAAGAAAAAAGTGGGGGAGGGGATTTGATTTGTTTTGAGTAAATAGGAATAAAGAAGCCTTCATGATGGTTTAACATGATGGTTTTGGATAATAATGAATAGATGGGCACCATAGGTGGGTGACCCAATCCGAAAAAAAACGACCGAAAAAAATTACAAACGAGCCGGCAAGTAGTCTAGGTGTGTAGTAATTTATTGTTCCACTTTTTATTTCATCCTCCATATTCTGACCCCTTTTCCTACAAATTCGGCTCCCGCCTTAACATGCTCTTTCTGAACATAAATTCCAATTCGATCTGTGGTTTAGCTAGCCTGATTTTCAGACGGTACGAGGTCGTCCGCTCACTTAAGAATTCCGAGTTTTTATAAACTATTGAAACAGAATGTGAATAGAGTCATATCGCTTATCGGCCCAATCGGTAAGTACCACAGGTAGCCCGAAATATATTATGGAATCATTCATGCGAAAACCCACTTCACAATTTTCCTTAGCAAATCAGAATCGCGAAACGAATTTTTCACACGTGCGAAAAGCGTTTCGTCCAATCAGAAAACAGGACTTGAGATCGGAGGCGCCACTTTCATTCACTACGAAAGTTGGAGTTTTGACTTTTTTTTTAAATAATGTAATATTGATCTGTAAAAAGCCAACTAACGATGTAAAAACTTCCAAGTCAATTGAGGAGTATATTATCGACCAAGAAAACAAAAACTTAGAGAAACAGACGTAAAGTGACTTAAGCGACAAAGAAGAAGCGAAATTCTACCGAAAGAACTCAACATATATTGAGATAATCTATGTGAAATTATTCTTAGTGTCAAAAGAAAATACGGCGAAGATTACGAGCTTTCAATCCTTCGTGGAGTGATTTCAACTTCCATAGACCATCGACATTTGAAAAAGCGTAAATATTCTGCCTACAAGCCGTGGAGATGTCTGAAAACTCGTAGAAAACAACTTGGACGAAAGCAGGTATACTAATCTATTGACGATGTAAACTTGTAAACTTTATTTGTTGAATCAAAGACAGTTTCATATTGATGTTGAAAACTATTTCAAGGCTGATGTCAGTTTAGAAAGTAAGATTTTCTTTCCATTTTGATTGTATCGAGCATAAATTTTAGTCTACGTTGAGTCGGATACGAAATGCAAAACAAAAAATTGAAAGCTACAAATGTACGTGTTCAATGACAAGACCTAAATAAAACCTGTTTGATATTGGAGAAAAATCTCAGTATGTATATAATAAACAAATCACAAGATGAAAGTGCTTTTGTATAGATCCTTTGCATGTGACGTCATCAAAATTCTAAAATCTAAACTATGAGATATATGAAGCTGTTCTTTTAATATGATTTAGATATCGGTATTCTCAGTATTCTTCTTTTTAATCGACAACAGCAACTTGAGAGGCATCACAACTCACAACCCGTATCGTCAGCAAAGATTTTGGATCAGACCTTCGAGCGAACGCGTCTTGTTTACAGTGTTTTTGCGCTTCAAAAAGAGCTGGAATAGCCGATAGTATCGCTGGCGCTATTGGAGCATGCGTATTGAACAGAAAAAAGGTCTGGTGACGAAATCATTAGTTGTCCACACTAATGCGTTTTTGAAAACCTCCGTTTTTGGTTCCCCGAAAACGGATACAAATCTCTGCGTCCACACTAGCGTTTTCGCATCGTTTTCGACCGTCCACACTAGGGGCTGAAAGATGCGTTTTCGTCACCAGGTTCTGCTCGGACGTTTTTTTCTGTTCGATACGCATGCTCCAATAGCGCCAGCGATACTATCGGTTATTCCCGCTCTTTTTGAAGCGCGAAAACATTGTAAACAAGACTCGTTCGCTCGAAGTTTACAGTAAAAATGGCAAAATCTTCAAAGAAAAAGACGTCAGAAAAGGAAACAGATCACTTCATCTGGACAGATGATTGAAATGGAACTTTTACTTAAGGTAATAAATGAGTTTAAAGTAAAATAAATCGGCCGAAAACGTAAAGCTACTGCTTGTACATTAATCAGTGCCACATTTAACTCCAGGCAAGCAATCAAGCCATAAAGAAGGCTAAACACCATAAACACAAGCTCGTCCGCCATATTGAATAGTGGTTTGTTTACGCGCTGACGCGGGAAACTGGGGCTTGCATAATGAGTTGTGACGTAAGCGTTTTTGAAAAGCTCCGTTTTTGCCGTCCACACTAAAACGATAGACCTGCGTTTTCAAAAGTCTCCACTCTGGAAAGCGTTTTCGAAAACCTCTGTTTTCATAGATAAACATCTCCGTTTTTGATCGTTTTAGTGTGGACGGTCGGTAAAAACGGATAAAAAAGTATGCGTTTTCAAACGAAAACGGATTAGTGTGGACGGGGCCTAAGTCTACGTTGAGTGATACGAAATGCAAAACAAAAAATTGAAAGCTACAAATGTACGTGTTCAATGACAAGACCTAAATAAAACCTGTTTGATATTGGAGAAAAATCTCAGTATGTATATAATAAACAAATTACAAGATGGAAAGTGCTTTTGTATGGTATTTACACATGCACTTGTTTGTTTTCACAAAACTCACTCGCTCGTTCGTTTTGTGAAAACAAACTTGTGCGTAAAGCACTTCCCATAAGTAATCTCTATATTCTGGAATACGGATTATAGGAGCAACTTTTTAAAATTTCGGAGCATAATTTTCATTTTTTAGCACAATCGAGAAAGCCCTAAACGCGCCCTTAATTTGAGGACGTGATCGTGATAAAAAGACAAAAAGATGTGTAACGTGACGGCCGAAGAAACATAATGAAATTCGTTAAGTTTATAATTGCCAGATAATTTTAAATCATCTTTATAGTTATATTTTAAAAGCCGGACCGGTTAAATACATTTATAATATAAATTATGGGATCATCCTAAGAACGTGCGATTTGATTGGATGCTCAGCGTGCTTGATTTTGTTATAAATGCACGCTCAAGAAAAAATCAAGCACGCTGAGAATCCAATCAAAACAAACGGTATCGGTGATTGTTTTTCGCGAGTTAAATAGCTAACGGGTATAATTTCATAGACTGGGAAGAAAACATGTCCGACTTTGAGTTGCTAAAGTGTGTCGAAGAAGAGGAAAATAAAAGTCGCTTCGCAAAACTGAAAGAAAATGATCGGTAAGAGAATTTAGCATCGGCTTCGTACTCTAAAGCAACCACACAATGGGATGCTAAAACGTTTGAAGTTAAGAAAAGCAAGGTCCACATTCTAATACAGTGTTACTCATTGAGAGTTAGATATAAAAAATGATTGAAATGTATTATTAAAACGAGATGAAATTGACAACACAACAAGACATGACTCACCAATATTAAACTCGACGATAACTGTAATAAGCCTGCTTTATGCTTAAACCTGAACAGTGAATTGCGAAGAATACAATGGTATTTCTCTGGTTTCATGTAGAAATTCGTTTGAGAGGTTCCTGAATGTTCCTGAACGGGCGATAAAACTTGCAGAGAACCCAGAACTGGCAACATTTCTTAGTGTAGATACGAAGAGAGCCTCAAAAGCTACGCAACACGGCCATCAGAGCAGCAGTTACAATACTGTTCAGTCCTTGGGATAAAGAAAATATCCTTCTTCAGACCACAGAATCAGTAATCAGTGTCAACTATGCAGTTGTTGTAGAAAATAGTCGGCAATCCTCAACTCACGTGTCCAACTCTACTGCCGCTAATTTACTAACGCCTTCTCTGTGAATGCTTTTCCATCAGGCATTTTCAACGCCTTGCATACTATCACAATGTGCAGATAGACCTCTCTTGTGCTGACCAGAAATTGTAAAAAGAAAGCACTTTGTTTCCTGCAACAGTGTTGACCAGATGACAATATTACAACCCATTTCATTTGCCGGCTCTTGCAATTTCTGTCTTTCACTTTTATCGATTGACATGTTCTATTCTTAGCAGATTACTTCATCCAATAAGAAACGAGCTTTCAGATCGTCAATGTCAAGCTGTCACAATTGAACCAATCAGCGACGAAAAAAGTTGTAAACAAGTCAAGTACATTAAAATGGTTTTCGCTGTCGTCAGTTTGCTTTTAGATTTTTACGCGGGTTCTAAATATACGGACGATTTCTAGTATCTTAGGCCCCGTCCACACTAATCCGTTTTCGTTTGAAAACGCATACTTTTTTATCCGTTTTTACCGATCGTCCACACTAAAACGATCGAAAACGGAGATGTTTATCTATGAAAACGGAGGTTTTCGAAAACGCTTTCCAGAGTGGAGACTTTTGAAAACGCAGGTCTATCGTTTTAGTGTGGACGGCAAAAACGGAGCTTTTCAAAAACGCTTACGTCATAACTCATTATGTAAGCCCCAGTTTCCCACGTTAGCGCGTAAACAAACCACTATTCAATATGGCGGACGAGCTTGTGTTTATGATGTTTAGCCTTCTTTCTAGCTTGATTGCTTGCCTGGAGTTAAATGTGGCACTGTCCAGATGATGAGGTGGAACTTTTCTGACGTCTTTTTCTTTAAAGATTTTGCCATTTTTACTGTAAACTTCGAGAGAACGCGTCTTGTTTACAGTGTTTTCGCGCTTCAAAAAGAGCCGATAGTATCGCTGGCGCTATTGGAGCATGCGTAATGAACAGAAAAAACGTCCGAGCAGAGCCTGGTGACGAAAACGCATCTTGGATCATCGTTTTTCAGCCCCAAGTGTGGACGGTCGAAAACGATGCGAAATCGCTAGTGTGGACGCAGAGCTTTTTATCCGTTTTCGGGGAACCAAAAACGGAGGTTTTCAAAAACGCATTAGTGTGGACAGGGCCTCATTGGCACTTGCTGCCACTTACTTTTAAAATTATACTAGAGCAGTGCGTGTTCCAGCGGAGGTCATGTGTCTGTGTAAATCCAAGGTAACTGTGGGAGGGTGCTTTCGCCATGTTTTTTACCATTTTATATCCCTACATTCACTACTAGCATTCCTTTTATTATATAGTCATACGTATGTGTACTAGCAGAAGTCCATAACTAGAAGTGTCCATCTCCCCCTATAGGGTTTGGCCCATCAGTAATTTACTGCTCTTCAACTAATGCCCAGGAACTTAAAGATAAATTGAATGCTGATCTTCTGTCCATATGTCAATGGTTTAACAGCAATCTCTTGACACTGAATACATCTAAATGCAAGTTCATAATTTATGGCAGCGCACGCAAGCTCAAGGATTTCAGAGAGGTTTCACTGACCATAGATGGCTCTGCTCTTGACCGAACTGACTCTTTTAAATATTTAGGAGTGACAGTCAGTCAGAACATGAGTTGGTCAGAACACGTGGATAGAGTCAGTAATAAAGTCAATCAACGTCTTGGCATCATCCGCCGGGTAAAGCATTTGCTGCCCTTGCATGCGCGGCTAACTCTCTATAAATCTCTTGTCCTTCCCTTACTTGACTATGCCGATATCGTCTGGGGAGATAAGAATAATACCGTCCTCATGGATCACCTTCAAGTTCTTCAGAATAATGCTGCTCGACTTATGCTCGACTTTCCCTCAAGCTCTTCTGCATCTCAAGTACTCGAACTATTAAACTGGAAACCACTGTACCTTCGACGGCGCTATCATCGCTGTATTACTATCTTCAAATGCTTAAATAGCATGGTGGACTTCAACTTTAAATTAAAGAAGAATCACGACTTTCATACATATAATACACGCCGTCAGCACAATCTACATTTACCATTCGCACGTAGGAATTGGGGACAGCAGAAGTTTACCTACCATGCACTATTAGACTGGAACTCTTTAGACTCTGAAGTTATACAATCAACTACATTATCAATTTTTAAATCTTACTGGCACATAACTTAATTTCATAATAATCCTTGTTCTATTTCTATTTTATTTCGACCATTTAACTATCCTGTTTTCCATATATTATATTAGTGAAATATATATTTTTAATACAGGACCTCCCTGAAAATCACAAATTGTGAGTGGAGCTTTCCTGTCAAAATATTATTATTATTATTATTATTATTATCAGTTTACAGAGTAGTCTATTTATAGAAAGCTTTTCCCGCCATCTCGCAGCCAATCATATTCTTCGAAAATTTATCAGCAGTACCTGATTGGCTAATACAGCGATTTCCTTTGTTTGTAATATTGTACCGTTATTTATATATGCGGACTAGTATAGCCGAGCGAATGCTACTTGCTAGTGTAGAAAGGTCTTGATAATCAGCTATTTCTCATTTATAACAGGCAAGAACTGGTGAGCACCATATGTTCAGGAAAGACCATTATAAACCAGAACATGTGGTTCCTTTGTAACCTTTTATTTTCCGTTTCATCCGTTTCAGACTTCGTGTTTACAGCACTTGTGTGATGTATACAAAACGAAGCTAAGTTTTTGTCTTTTGGTTCATAAACACAGATTTTTGCACAGGCCGCCCAAGTTCTGACTGTGTAACAAGGTTTGTATGGGAGTTCTTCCGATAGCTCAGAATAATAACATAAATCTCCTGTAATACAGGAGATTTATGTTATTATTCTGAGCTATCGGAAGAACTCCCATACAAACCTTGTTACACAGTCAGAACTTGGGCGGCCTGTGATTTTTGTAGTGATATTTGGCATAAATACAGTGGGTGATAAATATCACATGCGAATCATGCTATTTTTGTTTATAATATGACCTAAGAAATGTACTGAAAAAGACAATAACATGTTCTCTCAAGAGTAATTAGTGCACCGAGTTTGTTTACTTTGAGTTTGAGCTCAAGTGAACATTTGAAAATCCTGTACTGAAGTAATTTGCGTTTGGCAGATAAAAGAACAGCCCGGCAAATCTCCAAGCAAGGCTTAATAATCGACTGGAACTGAATAAAAATAACTATAAACTGTGAAAAAGTCAATTTCTGGTACACTTAACACTAGCAAGAAGCGAAGTTTGATTTCAGTCAGTTCATCGAGCACAATCAAACAATGAAACAGTTGTCACTTTGCTGTTTTATTAAAGACACTAACTGTTGTACATCTCCAAGAATAAACTTCACAATCGAAAACTAGAAAGCTGAACGCAACTATCACAGCTGGAAATGAATTCCAGTTGTTAAAATTAGTACAAACAAGGTTTTTTTCTTCAGACAACCAGTGAACAAGATTATTAGAAGATTTGAATCAAATGCCTCACGGCAACGGGTCATATCACATATGCATGCGACCGAGTTTCCAAGGCCGATTTCAATGGATTAAAAACAAAACAATTAAATAAAACAATTAAGTAAACTTGGCTTACTTTGATTTAATTTTGTCCTTGTATAATGTCAGTTGTTCCTGGCCAGATGAATGTGAATTTTCGGTTCCGTTTTCATTCATTGTCATAATTCAAACTTTTATACTACTAGTCGCTAGTCAACATTTGAAGACTTGAAAATCACTTTTAACTTTCTCAAATCACCCCAAGATCCATTAGCAGAGGCACAGATGATCAGTCTATACATTTCGTTTCATTACAATTCCAATATCTTCAATTTTAGTCGTCAAAAGCCCGACATTTGCCACCGTACTTAGCTTTGTAGTTTGTAGCACCGCTTGGCGAACTTTATGTACTGAGCTTCAAACCGGGGGGCACTGCTTGCATAATAAAGGGGGAGGTATGTGAGGTATCGTCTTCAGAGCCCGACCCAGTTTGCAAAATAAAATGTAATGAAGGTGTTTTTATTAACCAGAATTTCCAATAAAATATGAAAATCAACCCGAATTGATAGTTGATTTGCTCCAAAACAAGACTTAGTTTGCCAAATTGGGCTCAAACCTTTATCCGGTACTGCCGCACATCTCATTTACGTCGTGTACATGAGTGCCCCCCCGGAGCCATGACTCTCGCATCTGACCTACAATGTCCGCCATTGATTTCCCCCGCGAAATTTGAGATTAGCATTTCTAAAAATAGACTACTCTGTAAACTGATGGGCCGTACTAGAATGGAAGTAAATATCCAAGATCCAAGATCCCAACCTCGTTCCCAGGGGTCTTTACGCGCCTAATCAAAGATGGCGTCGAAAGTACCCCTGGTACAGGCTGGTTGGATTCGGCCACTGATTGGCTAGACGTTAAGCGCGCGCTGATTGGAGAATTTCAAATAGCGCGTGCATTTTTGCTTTGAAAATAAACTGGCGATGTCGTCTTTCGCATTGCGCGTTCAAAAATCGTTGAAAACAACTACAAATTCATCAGAACTTAGCGTTTTTGCCTTTTATTATACTCACTTCGCAACTGAGTACAAGTAGAACAATGTACGGGTGGAATTCATTGGGATCACACTTCAACCGCTAACCGTTTTTCAGCGATGATGAATCCAAGATGGCGGATGCTCCTCAAAATATGCCCACATATTGGGCATATTTTTGGGTCACATGACCAGCCTGTACCAGGGGTACTTTCGACGCCATCTTTGATTAGGCGCGTAAAGACCCCTGGGAACGAGGTTGCCAAGATCCTTGAATGTCGCTCAATGAAGTTTGATCTCCGGGCTCAGCAACCGCCCACCACGTGGCTTATCAACTTTTTTCCCCAAAATTATTAATCGGTTGATAATGCGAATTTTTTTTCTAAATAAAATAAAAATAAAATATCTTTTTTTCAATTTAATGCCTACTACGTTGATTTTTATGGAGGGAGGAAAACCGGAGAACCCGGAGAAAAATCAGCATCGGCTGAGAATCAACAAACCCCCCCCCCCCCCCTCCCCCCAACACGTAAAACGTAAAATTTTCGAGTGACGCACGTGCGGCCGTGCGTACAGGTAGCTACTCCCCTGTAACTGATATATTAAAGGAGACGCCTGCGGAGGAAGCAAGAATTAACTGATAAAGATATTAGTGTTATGTTTTTGCCATTCATACTAGATCACACTAAAGTATTGTAATGTTTAGTTTATCCTGCGTTGTGTAGTCCTCTGCATTTAAATGAAACGTTTTTTATCCTTGATTTTAACGGGACGTCATCAAAAACCTAAAATCTAAGCTGTTCTTTGTATATATTCTAGACATCGATAATAAAAGTCTACACAGAAAATGTCATATCGATGGGGTGTATTGATCCGGAGTTAATAAATTTTGAATTTTATGACAGAACGACCCAGCGTGTTTTCCGGAAGGCATAAACATCCATGTAATTGTGTCAATTTCTTTCTTTTTTTAAACTCGGTAAATCTTTAAAAGTTGCATTCAAAGAGTTTTGAAGTGAAACGCAATGATTTTGATAGGAAATTAAGCTTTATTTGTATTTTCGTTTTTATATGGCCGCCATCCGTTGTGTCCCAGAGAGGGACACAAAGATGATATGGCGGCCGCATCAAAGTACTGTGAAATTGACCCACAGATCCGTTAGGCCATAATCTAATGTTCTAAAATGTGGGTTATAAGTGTATTTTTTGTAGTTCAACAAGGACCAAGATGTTTTACATTCATTGGCCCACAGATCCGTTAGGAAATAATCTAATATTCCAAAATGTGGGCCGTTTTAAGTGTATTTTTTGTAGTTCTACAAGGACCAAGATGTTTTATTTGATTTTATCACAGGTAGCCCAAGCTTATGATTTGTATGAGCGATTACAAAGAATGTATGAAATTTTCACTAATTATCGCTGTAATGCTCTTACCTATAATAAAATGTTTCAAAAACCTTCGCTTTCCCTTGTAGTCATTACCTTTCATGTCCATGGCGATTCCTGGGCCGTTTAACCTTGATTTAGGGTGGTTTGAATTCTTGATTTTCTTCCTCAATTAGAAAACTTGTTCTACTTTCTTTTCTTTCTTTTTTTGTTTTGTTCTACTTCTTTGTTCTATTTTGTTTTATTTCTATTTTTTTCTCAAGCGTGACTACTCCCTTTTCTCCGTATTTTTCTCCACTTTATCATGCAGGACTGAACACCGGGTAATGAAGTTAACCGGGGTCAACTTCTCGCGGTGAAGGGCGTGGGGAGAATAGGGCGAAAATGTGTCCACGCACTCGTGACTTTTTTCCGGGGTCCCCGCCCTTGAATTGAAACTCTGCACGAATCTCTGCACGTACGTTTGCTACACAATCAAAGGAGGGAAAAGGAAGAACTTCCCGAGCGCAGTATAGAAAATAAGCTCATGTAATTTCTGAAAAAGGACTATTTTGGCAAGTCTCGCAAAGGTTACTGGGAGAAAAAATTGCGTCACCTACTGTGTAACCACCCTATCTCTTCTGGTAATAAAGCATGAAACTGAAAGGTGTTTAGCAGAGCTAAATGTGTCATGGAAAAAAGCGGCATTGCTAGTTTTTTCTACACTCACGGATTCCTCTGCGCCTCTCATCCGGTCGAGGTATTAGTGCTGTGTGTTACTGGAACAGTTTGTCTCCTAACGCTGAGCATTTACGACGCTACACACGCTTTGGATGGAACGCTAGTGCCAACGAATGGAAAAGTGAGTAAAAAGCAGTTGTTTGGCTTAGTAAGTAACTTAGTTTCTTAGCTGTATAATCAAAATTCGTCGGAAAAATATGGATATGAAGTGTATATTCATTCCTAAGTTGCGTTGTTTTGTTCTTTCAAGTTGTTGTACGTATGAACCTCCGTATTTTAAAGGGGCTCTGTCATGAGATGCGCATGAACAGGTTTCAGCAATTTAATGATATGCATAACACTTGAAAAATTGTAATGAGTTTCAGTTCCTTGCTATCGCGATACAACGACAGTTATATTATAATACAAACTGGCTCTTGCTCGAAGGCATTCAGTTAGAGAAACATCTTTGTATTGTTATCACTGCTGCAATGGAGATTCAGGCTGAAGAGAAACACATTCTGGCGAGTTTCAGTGACCGGTTGTCGAATTGACCGTATTTTACCGTAAACTACATTTCTAGGTATGCGAGTTGTGCTTTCTCGATGAGAACCTACAAAATGTACTCATCTATTCTCTCCATCGGGCAGAATGGCGCGACATACATCCGGGACATTCTATAGTCGTCAGCGCCAAATTCAAAAGCTACTCAATGAATCGTGATGAAATTTACAAAGAAATGGTCTGAAACGCGTCAGGGAGGTTACGGTTTCACTCATTTGCGGAAACACTAAATACCGTATGCATTAGGCCCACACGGATTTTAGTAGAACAGATATCATTCGATCATTTCTTCTCAATATAAAAGTTTTCCGCATATTAATAAGCTTATATATTTTGACCTAAACATCGGTGTTTTTCGTAGTATTTAGAGGGGGAAATGGCTAATGTGTGACTTTGAGGGTAATTTTCTCTTTGACTAATTGTCGTATTTCTTAGGCCCACACGGGAAAAGATAGACTGACATCTTACTAACCCATGTACGTTTTTTCGTTGAAATCTGCCGGATATTATGCTTATATAAATCGTGTTTTCTAGAACGCATCTGGGCGCCACAAATTCGCTTGCTAAATTTAGGGTTTTTAAATTCCCGAGGGTCTTGCTTTGAGGCCTTAGCTCCTCCCCATCAGACAATGGCACATACGCCGCCTATAATTACGGCTGTAATTAGGTTAAACCAGTACTTAAAGGAGCTCATTCAACCAAGATGCATTGCGAGTCACTGTTATTGTTTTCATACGGGAAACTACTTGAAATCGGACAGCTGCCAATCAGAAAATGTGATATCGGGCTTTTTATAAATAGAGTTTACGAGTTGAACTGAATGGCCGAGATCGGCGGGGAGATCGGTTGCCTTTATACTTGAAGAAATATAATAGAATGAGCGGAATTACTACGGTTCTCCGATCAAAATTCCTCGACGTGATGCTAGCAATCGATCTCATGCTCGATCTAGCGAACCAACTTGTCCAACTTCTGGACGAAGTTCCAGCGATGCAGATCGTGTGGCAAGGAAATTAATCAATTCTACGATAGCGTTATACATTTAGAGTTCTTTCCTTTCTAGGCTTGTGCATGCAAGAACGTGTAGTCGAAAGAAAGGAGCTATAGGTTGTCCCTGCCAAAATGCTGGTTTGAAATGTTGAAGCTAAGTACTGTTTGCCACATTCTATTTGTGTTCAAGGTCCGTGCGTTTTGACTCGCCAATGCAATATGCAAATTTGAAATCAAATTTGAAATCAAATTTGAGGAATCGAATCCGTATAATGTTATTGTTTGTTACCCTGAATTTCAGCCGGTTTGTGTCATTTTAAAAGCCCCTTGACTTCCGTTAATCGTACATTGGATATGCTGGGTAAAAAAAATCGATCAATCAGTTTTCTGAGCGCCCAGCGGCACTTGATTGAACTTTATTCATCAGCAAAGAAACATTTATAAATTAGGTTTCCACTTTACAGCCGCTCATGCAGATACCAACACAACATTGCACTTTTACTTACTTTAATTGTCTCAGCGTTGTCCATGTACACTGAGCGAAAACCAAGACTATAAGACTAAGAGAGAAACTGCGAGATTTGTAATCGTGCATGTACCGCATACTCGAGCTCGAGTCTTCAGTCAAAGCAATTTGCTTTAAATGTTGTAAGTGTCCGATAATGATAAGCAAAAGGCTCAGCTCTTCTGACCTTTAAAGTTCTTGTCATTTAGGTCTGCGGGCCGATCAAGCCAATGTAGAAAGGCCCTGGTTTGGATAAACTGTAGGAATACTGATTACGATCAACCAGTCGGCTAACTCCAGTTACAGGCTCTAGTAATAATTTCACTGACCAAAGGCGACTCCAGAGTACGTTCAATATTTCTCCTGGCAGGTGAAAATTCGGAAATATATTACTGAACACAAAAGCTAATAAATAAGGAACATTTTCCCCTATAAGTAATCAACTGGTATGCCCCTGTGAGACCGATGGAATAGGATTTGTTTCAAGAAGCTCTCCAGAGCCATTATCGGGTGCCCCGAAAATGGCGGTTCGAGAAATTTGAGCTCGCAATGCATCTTGGTTGAATGAGCTCCTTTAAGGAACCGTGGTGTGAAAACCAATGCTTTGTTCTAAAAATAAATAAGCGCTGGTGTATAGACCGGTTACAGCGTCATTGGTTACTGTTGTCAAGGCCTAACTGGAGGTCAACCACAATCAAAACAACAGTGAAATCATTCCAATTTGTTACGCGACCGAACTACACTGTGATTTATGACTTCCGTATACGAAATGTCCAATGCCGATCGGGAGCTCTTTTCAGAGCTCAGAGAATCCCCGATCGCTCCAACACTTTTTTGCATATCAGTACCTGATGGCCGAGACCCGCTGTACTATCTTAACATTAACGGAGAGGCTCTATGGCAGTGGCAAATGAAGAGTTTGGGCGAGTTCCAAATTTTCGACAGCGTCCAGGAAACTTTACGCAGTATGGGATATGGTTTGGCTTCTTCCTCTTGTGCCCGCGTTGGAAAGGCAATGAAAAAAAAAATTGGGTACTTAGTAAAGAAAGTGCGTAAGACTACAAACAGTAACCATCGCCATTTGCTCTAGAAATCACTGACTACCAAAGAAAGCGAAAATGAAAACTAACAGACAACGAATATAAACAACGAAGAAAACGTTTTAAGAGCATCAAAAACAAATGTTAGAGTGATTGTTAATGTTTTTCTTTAAAGCAAAATCTTCTCGCTCTATCACTGCATTCCCGCGATAGCAGGAGTAATTTGTTTGTTTGACTGAATCGGCTGTCAGTGGAAGTAAAGCCGTCACTCTTTCGAACAGTCGCTTCGATAATTACTAACAAGTCGTTAGTAATTCTTCTAAATACTATATGTAAGTAATAGGGTAAAATAAAGTTGTTGTTGGATATCGAGATTAAAGACAGACTTAACGAGCGTAGGGATTTTCATAGTCCCATAACAGAAAGTGAATGACAGTGATTGACGTGTATTTAATGTGATGTGGGAGTAGGATATTCCCACACCGATCACTGAGTAGCCAATTACAATCGTCTTATTGAATAACTAATAAGTGTTATTCGTAATTATGCCGACCTCAATTAAATCTCGCAGCCGTAAGTACATGTCGCCGAAAACAATAGCATTCTGCCCGATGCTCCAACTTTCAGGGAGATATATAAAATTACTTACAAATGCAAGAGTTCTTGTAGTCAGAAACGTATTAAAGGGGACGAATGCAAGCAGGAATGAACAACCGAAGCGTAATTTCACTGGCTGCCGAAACCTGGGTACTGTAAACACGAAACTCGCATCTCAAAAGCGGTGTTTGAAATCGTTTTAGGCTCCCTAAATTTTCCAGACAAGGTTTTATACTCTTGTGGGCTTTCCTGACACGTTCTCCAGTGTTCTTTCAGGCTCTTCAAAATCTTTCTGCGGCCCGATTTGTATTCTTCGGCCAGTTGGCAGTTGAGCCACCATTGAAGCTCGAAGTTCTTGTCGATGCCATCCCAAAATCTCATTACAACTACATCTGAATACGAACATTTCTGGTAAATATAAAACTTGAACAACTAAATATGAAAGATAAACTACTATATACTAAAATGAGAGATGGCAGCGATGTAGACGGATTGAAACAATGTTGTGAGCTCCTCGGGATATATTTGCTTTTCAAACTTGAAAGCGTTGGCGAACTATTTCAAGTTTTGGGCGGCTTAGTAACCAGGCCTGTTATTCATGACAGAGCCCCTTTAACTGTAAGTCCGTAACGGTTGTCAGGATTTTGTTTTGCCCTTTTGGCTCTGCCCTCCCCCGGGGAACAATTGGTAGGACACTTAAAAATTGACATGTTGGAACGTTGTAAATGCGGCCTGACTGCAGTCTGAATACCCCACAAATTTCCCTAGCTCCCTAAAAAAATATGATATATGTAGAGGTCGTAGTTGTTTGTAAAACACTTGTTCAATTAATACTCTATTCTATTTCCACACCTACATGTAAATATTGTAAAATAATGTGAGCATAAACCTCCTAGATGAGCTAATTAATATGCTCTTGGGGGATATGCTACTACTGAAGCTTACTACTGGTGAGAAGACAGTCCAAGGTTAGCATAAATGGCAAACAATATCAAAATAATGTTCACACACAACCATACATATATGTACGGTCCTGGCTGCTACGATGACAGAAGAAGTGCATTCTCTTAAAGAACAGTACTGTTATTCTCCTGAAAGGTGTTTGGATTCTCCTTCAGTGCTAAACATACCATTCTTTAGTTGGATAAAGTTTCTTCACATCTCTTTTGACAACATTGCCTGTGTACCATTTTCATTAATCTTTCATTCTTCAGCAGCACACAATACACTTGGCTGACTTTTGTTGTTGTTTTGCTCTGACAAAGGGCTGGCACTTGACATGTCAGCTGCTACTCGCTCCCCAAGGCAGATAGCATTAGTTGATCATACCACAGGCAGCCCAAGCTCTGTATTTGCACTGTGTGACTATTATTTCACAAAATTCTCAGATAAAGAAAATAAACTTACCTTAAGAGTTTGTTGTTGTCCTATTGTTTCTCTGGGGTCTAGAAATGGCGGTTATGGGGCATTTCTCTCACTTTGGGTTTTTCTCTCTTCTCTGTCTTAAATAAAGGAAAGGCTGCACACTCCAATTCAAACCACGAGGCACTTGAGGCCGATTTTTCCCACGAAAACCCATCCGATAGGCGTAAATTCCTCCGTCAGGTGAAAGGTAGATAGTTTTTCTTACCCCAGAAGTTTACAGACTTGAGAACTCATTATCCTAACTCTTCCAAATGAACTCATTTCTTTGAAAAAGCCCTCTCATTCTTCGTCAGAAACTACGTGTTTGCTGCTGTTCGGTCATGACCGTGGCAAAATTAGAGAGCTTAAGCAACCACGACGGCAACGTCTAGGACGACGGCATGAAACAATAGCCTTAATTGCAAAATACAATAACTGCACGTGGGTATGCACGCAGTCACCTACATTTCAACCGTTGTCTGGAAAAACAGAATGTGAAAACCCCACATTTTACGTTTACAAGAGAATGCCAACGTACAAAGTAAGTCACTCCGTTTTTCTTTCGGCGTGAACGGAACTCTATGCTTGTCATATTTTTCGAAGATATGAATGTGAAAAGTAATTAAAGGCGAACGAAGGAAATAGTAAGCATCACATTTCGGTAGAAAACATTTTTCTAGGTCCCGTCCTCGCTGCCGTCGCCGTCGTTGATGCTTAAGCTCTCTACCAGGCTACAAAGCCGAGTTTGCCACGGTCACGACTGAATAGCAGCAAACACGTAGTTTCTGACGAAGAATGAGAGGGCTTTTTCAAAGAAATGAGTTCATTTGGAAGAGTTAGGATAATGATTGCTCAAGTCTGTAAACTTCTGGGGTAAGAAAAACTATCTACCTTTCACCTGACGGAGGAAATTACGCCTATCGGATGGGTTTTCGTGGGAAAAATCGGCCTCAAGTGCCTCGTGGTTTGAATTGGAGTGTGCAGCCTTTCCTTTATTTAAGACAGAGAAGAGAGAAAAACCCAAAGTGAGAGAAATGCCCCATAACCGCCATTTCTAGACCCCAGAGAAACAACAGGACAACAACAAACTCTTAAGGTACATGTAAGTTTATTTTCTTTATCTGAGAATTTTGTGAAATAATAGTCACACAGTGCAAATACAGAGCTTGGGCTGCCTGTGATCATACATGTACCAATGCTTATCTTCCCCGCTGATGCAGATCAACACGTCTAGTTTTTACAGGAACTAGTCACCCATCGTGACTTGTTCAAACACTTTTTCTGAAATAATAACTGTTATTTTTACCTGGAGAGAGACCTCTGCTTGCAGAGAAATTTAGTTGCAACAATCTGGTCAGGAAATAACTAATCACATCTATTGGTGAAAAAAAAGGACAAAAAAGTAAAAAAGACAATGGCATGACTGCAGGTACTTCTTTCCCCTTCTCTCTCCCCCCTCCCCCTCTTCCTTACACCGCTATACAGGCAACTTCCCTCCTGCTATTTCCCTTGTTTCAAAGCACTGCCTTTTTGAAATTCTTTAGTTTGTTGTAAAAAAAAAATATATATATAATTTATAATTATTAAAGGGCTGTGTGCAACAAGGGCATAAGTGTTTCCTGATCACATTCTAAATTCTCCTACAAATTCTTTGTTTTCTAAGGGAGAATTTAGAATGTGATCAGGATTATCAATGACTTATGCCCTTGTTGCACACAGCCCTTCATTCTGACTTGCTGATCACATTCTAAATAATCTCCTTCAAATTCTTTGTTTTCAAAGGGAGAATTTAGAATATGATCAGGAGTCACTTACACCCATTTTGCACACAGCCCTTCAATAATAATTATTATTGTACATGTATGTCCTCTTGCTTACTGTGTTTACATCATCACATGGCATCAGGGTTCAAATTTCAGTTTTAAGCCCACAAAATAAAAAATGCTTGCATTTTTAGAACCTACATGCTAAACAAAAAAGCAACAAGCTAAAATTTCCAAACTTTTACAAGAAAAGTTTGTGAAAATTGCTTTCTGAAGATGACCTAACACTATTCTAGTTCCACATTCAACTTCTGAAAATTTTGCAAGGTCTTCAGGTACATGTATGCAGTGACTTGCAAAGTCTCAGCAAGTGACTGGATTGTTTTTGAATTTAAAAAGATAGTGATATTACTTGCCACATGATTGGTGAAATCATAATATTCTTTTTTTTAGAAATCAAGGTTCAAACTTTAAAACATGATAGCATAGCCTACAAAATACCGTATTTACCCGTGTATAATACACACTTTTTTTACTCCAAAATGACCTTCAAAATCGGGATGCATATTAAACACGGAACCTTGCATTTTAGGACTACATGTAATCTGCATAACAACACAAACAAAATAAACATTATAATTGGCTGTTTCATGCTTAAAGCGGCCAATAAAAACACTGAAATTTCGAACCATGAATAACTTAGTGCAGCTATTTAAACCCCACTTTTCACACATCAGTTTCATCTGTAAACAATAATCACGCGAAATTGATCATGGCAACACGAATGAAGCATCAGAGTTACCTAACTTGTGACAAGTTAAGAATTATCACCTTCGCGGAAAAGAATGGCAACAGAGCTGCGGAGCGAGAGTTTGGAGTCTCCGAGTGCAACATATGTTTGTGGAGAAAAAACAAAGAGAACTTGGAGAAAATGCCACGAATGAAGCATGCTGCTCGAGGACGGAAAGCTGTGTGGCCCTAAATGGAAGCTGACCTTTTGGCTTGGGTCAAAGAGAAAGGACAGAATGGTTTAGCAATTCTACCATCGCTGATCAGGCTGAAGGCACTCTATCTCGCCAAGGATAAAAAATACAAGATACCAGAAGGATCTTTCAAGGCAGGGAACCATTGGTGCCAGCATATCCTGAAAATAAATAATCTCTCGATTCGACAGAAAACAACACTAGTACAACGACTTCCAGCTGACTACGAGGAGAAGATCGTAAACTTTCACAGCTATGTTATTAATCGTCGCAAGCAGCACGGTTACCCGCTTCATTTAATCACAAACATGGATGAAACGGCGCTAACATTTGACATGCCGCCTAACCGAACAGTCAACAACATTGGTGAGAAAACTGTGAAAATTTGCACTACCGGAAATGAAAAGAACCGCGTCACTGTTGTGTTAGCGTGTGCCGCTGATGGCTCGAAGTTAAAGCCCATGATTATTTTTAAGAGAAAGACACTACCAAAGATAAAGAACAATCACGGCATAGTTGTTACTGTCCAAGATAAGGGCTGGATGGACACCGACAGAATGAAGTTGTGGAATGAGAAAGTTTCCCGATGTCGGCGCGGCGGACTCGGACGAGAACGAAGCATGCTTGTTTATGACGCGTTCAAGGCTCACGTGACAGACACAGTGAAGACGGCATTTCGGCGTGAGAACACTGACTTGACAGTCATTCCTGGAGGTTTAACCTTGTTGCTTCAGCCCCTGGATGTCTGCTTGAACAAGCCGTTTAAAGATTGCGTTAAGGAGTTATGGATGACATGGATGGCGGATGGCGTTCACGAGTTTACTGCTGGTGGAAGGTTTGTGGATTGCGAAAGCATGGCGCGACATCCCAGAGGACATGATTGTGAGATCTTTTCTCAAGTGCGGGATCTCCAACAACCTTGATGGTACAGAGGACGACCTGACTTTTGAGGAGCACAGCGACGAAGAACCAGGTCAGGACGATTTGTTTGTGAGAGAACTGTTTGCATCAGACTCTGAATCAGAATTTGAAGGTTTTTGATTTTTGAAGGTTTTTGATCACTTCGAACATTTGATTGAAGAAAAGTCTCAGCTTACTGTAAATAGATCTGTAATGAATTAACAGTATATTTTAGAGAAAAGAATAAATAGTTTACCTAAAGTGTAAATAAATCAATTTAAAGTAGAATTTATTTCCTGTTGTCTTTTTCCTCACGCTCGGAAGTCGGTGTTTCATTGACACTCTGGCGACGTATTGTCTTACTAATGATTTTAATTTTGGATGTCTGCATTCGCGAACATTTGGTATTTTTTTACTTTTTTCGATTTTGAAGTCATTTAATATAAATTCTCCAAAACGAGCCCGAAATCTGGGGTGCGTATTATACATGGGCGCGTATTATACACAGGTAAATACGGTACACAAATAACATATTTTTGCATAGTCTCTGAAGTAAATGCCAACTTGCAGAAAAAAACAAGTGGTTTTTCTACCCACAATTCTAAAACAACTTGCATTTAGTGAGTTAGCAAGCTTACTGCCTCACTGGTTAGCTCAGTTGGTAGAGCACAGTCTAGAGTGTTAGGGGTTCGAATCCCGGCCGCATCTTTGGGCAGGGACATATATAAGCTGTTGACCTTGTCTCCTTCTACTTCTAATCGGTATTTGAAGGGGACGTGAAAGAACCTGCTGTGCTACTCGAAAAAGAGCAGGGGATTGTCACCCGGTACAGCAGCCTGGCCATTGTACTAAAAATTGTAAACTGCGTGGCAGCTATCAGTGCCGTATAAGCAGTCTGTAACCTCACTGACAGGATGTCAGTAATTGTAAAGCGCCATGAGACTGTGGTGATTTGGTGCTATATAAATATGGCCATTATTTATTGTTCATTGTTGTGGATTCATGAGGATGGCCACAGTTCAAAGTACTGCCACTGGAAAGTACATTGTCCACTGTACGTATGTATGTGTATGTACCTAGAACCATTTTTCTTTTCTTCTTCAGGTTCCATTGCCAACTGGTATTCATGTGCATGTTGGTGCAACAAGCTATTTTCTTGCCCTTCTCTGCATTTATCTTCAGTGTAAAAAGTTACTGAATACTGGTTCAAAGAATTTAGTAGGTATGTGTTACCCATACTACCTTACCCATCCCAATGGGCCTTTTGCAGGAATACAATCACATGGTTGTACTGGATGGCAAAACATTCCGACTTAATTGATTTAAAAGTGCAGTGTAAGATATTGGTAGACTAAGTGTCATTTGCCTGTTTGTAAAATGCTATTTTCCACCTCCAATATTGATTGTCTATTTTTCTAAGACAGAGTTTTGAAGTTTGTTTGCCATCCAGTAAAGCCTCTCCCATGGAATCGATATCACGAGCACACTTCATTGGTTAGTGAAGTGATGTATCAGCACACAACTGTTTCCTGCTAAAGGGCCCCTGCAAAAGGCCTATTGAAGAGTACATGAGATTGTACATTATTATTACCACTTTGCCTCGTATAATTGCCCTGCATGCTCAAATAATGCCCTGCTTAAGAGAAATGATATTGAAAGAATTGCCCCACTTGAAACAACCATGGGAGCTGATGAAAGCCAGCTTAACCGCTAACTGAAGGGATGATGACCCCAGTTTATTACTATAACTTCATCTAGCAACTACTTGCAAGTACTATTACTTTGTCATAAGCAAATACTGAAGACTACAATATCAAGGGAGGGTGGGTGGGCACAAATTTGTTTACATTGTGTACTGCTTTTGGCCAACTCCCCAAAGTATGAGAGATACTTTGACCCTGAAGCTTTATGTACCCAGACAAGTTCCTGTCATGTGACTTTGCTAACCAATGCTACAGTCTGTATTATATTGATAGTAGACTTAACAAGCATGGAATGGAGACATGAATGCTCCATTGAGTTACTGAATATGAAAACACCCAATCACATGTACCCTTAGAAATTGCTAGCCGAGCAACAGACAAAGTGGACTTTGGAGCGGGTAAACACCCGATGCCAGACTAAACGTACCAACGTGACCCGAGGCCGAGGGCTTACGGCTCCATTAACTAAATTTAATGACCCAGATAGGGTCATTAATTTGACATTATTTGGGAATTAATTGTTTTTTCCTAATATGATTTGTATTGTTTATCTTGCAGGAATTGTCTGTTTCTTTTCAGCATTTTCCTGTATTGTGTATACCTCTATAGTTGGTAATATATTTGGAGGAGAATTAGAAGTGTTAAGGTGAGGTGTAAAGATATTCAGACATACATGTATCTATAGATGATAATTTTACACAGGGTGCATTACATGAGAGATCACAGGAAACACTGAAGTAAAATGTGATGGTCTGGAGAGGATGAACTTAATCATAATTTTTCAAACTAATGTGCAGTTTTTAAGCAATTATTGGACGAGGCTGAGCAAAATATGATGAATTGTCTGTGGCAAGCTACCAGTTATTTGCCGAAGGCAGAGGCAAATAACTGGTAGTGAGACACAGACAATTCATCATATTCTGCGATAGTCGGAGTTCCAATAATTGTTTTATTAGTCAGTGTTTTTGTTACCTTTGGCATCCAAAATGCTCGCAATTTCCCCCTCTGAACACTCTGGAAACCGAGCGGCCATGTTGGATCTGCAGGCAAATGCTTATTTGCACGCAGTTATTTGCAGGTGAATCAACCAATCAGAATTAGGATACTGAAGAACTGAGTAGTAAAAGAATCTAACAGTGAAGTTTGGGGAATTTGACACTCAATACTCATCCTTTTTTTTCAGAGAGGCACTGCCATTCTTCTTTCTCTTAAATGACTTCATCACTGTTGGTGCAATGGCTAAGTTTGCTCTCTTGTCTAAATCATATGTAAGTATAAATCCATGTGACTGCATATAATGAAACAAGAGCCCATC
This sequence comes from Actinernus sp. WN-2022, assembly GCA_030867875.1. NCBI lineage: Eukaryota > Metazoa > Cnidaria > Anthozoa > Actiniaria > Actinernidae > Actinernus > Actinernus sp. WN-2022. The sequence continues at coordinate 24,164,785 of JAOWCC010000019.1, forward strand.
TGGGCTTTCACTCGGGCCACATGAGATTGAAGATGAAATACACTTTCATTTGAAATCCTCTTAGTAATAACCAAAGGGAAGAATTATTAGCTGAATTTAGCAGTCTTTAGGAGTGGCCGGTAGCAATTAGTAAATATTAGTAAAAATTCATACAAGGTCGGTCCCCTTGGCTCCTAATCCATGAACCAAAGTGAGCTTCCCACCCCCCCCCCCCCCAAAAAAAAACAATGGGCAACAAACAATTAATTCTGACACTTAGGTTTCCATGGATCCACCCCTGATGGAAGCTGCTGACACATGCATTATTTACCCATCCATTTACAACAACAATAAAAAAGATTTTTTAAGGCAGTGCTGATTATGTTTTATGTAGTATGTAATATACTAGATTTAGCCTGTATATTTATAATATATAAAATGTATATAGTGGCACCAAGGGAACTAGTACTACTACTACTAACAGAGGAGAGAGTCAATGTATTTAGCATGGTATTGCTATAATCGGGGACAAATTCATTTACTCTATATGACTATATAATTCCACTACACTTGAGGGTGGTCACTACCAGAGATTTGGTTGCATTCTCAGTGTTGGCCTACAATTTAACATTGTGATCCAAGAAGACACAAAGCTTTTAGAACGATTTGCAGATGTTAGAGCAAAGGCATGCAGTACCAGTTCTCCCAGTTATTTTAAGGTCCTACCTGGATTTGAACTCTGACTACCTCCTGCACAACAGACTGACACTTAACCACTGAGCTTACTGGTTCTGTGATGGGTTCAGATAAAATTTATCCAATTCTATTAAAATAAAATTATAAATACATCTGAGACATTGAATAAGACAGCATGATTTTGCAGTGATTCCTTTTATGATTCGGATTTTTGGAGAGAACTGCTTGGGTATGTGAAATCATTGGAGATACTGTCGGGTAGCATGAAATTTACATTTTCCTCTGGTTCGCTTTGGCTTTTAGTTACCCTACAGACTTTTCAACGTGATTTTACAAACAAATTATTTCTCCATTTATTTAAATTATCTCTGATTTCTCTCTTCTTCGTCCTTACGGCTTTGTTTTCTAACTCGCCTCACTTTTCTGCTTTTTCCTAAAATTCGTTTAAGTAATTAAGATGTTCTTGCGACTCGTTTTATGACAATGAGTGTTTGCAGCACATCTCTGTGTACATGTGGTTATGTACGCGTACATGTCTGGTTCTTCGACTTAATAAAATTTGCAGTTATCTTCTACTGGCATGTCTGCATTCTTCCAGAGATTGACGTATATAATCATGATCAGAAGGATAACACTGGATATAAATAGACTTGGCAAAAAAGTACACTGACTATCGCAAAAAATCGACAAAGACATGCAGATATAAACACGCAATGATTTCAATCACTGTACCTTAATTCATGACCTGACAAGACACTGTCCAGTTTCACTTTCCTTCTCAGCTTTGCTCTTGAGTTGAAGTTGAGTTTGGCTTTGTTAAAGACTTCTTATTCAGTTGTATGGTATTGTGCAGTCTATTTAAGTATACCAATCCACAGAGATTCAAATAACAAAGCCGTGGCAAAAGAGAAGCTTAAACGAGAAATATTTTGTCCTCCTAGAAAAACACAACATCTTGCCATTTCTATCGAAGAAGCCTTTGGTTTCAGCAGCAAAGCAACACGCTAAATTCCAAATATATTCGATATGTGGATTAGCTGGATCCTGGCTTTGAGTTTGATCATGCAGCCCCTTCAGGTCCGACGTCGTGTCGTATATAAAATCACTGGCCATCTGGGTAAAAAACGCGGTCCTTCGGCTCCGACAAGAGCGCCAGTTGAAATATCCTGAGCCTGTTGGAAGGCTTTCACACGGTGAAGTTAAATAAAACATTAAACTGCTTACATTTGAGAGATGGGACTCCAAATTAAAGAGAAATTTCCTCGCAGGTCCACCATCTTGATTTACTGTATTAAATTATGTAAATAAATTAACCTGGAGAGTGTTACGTGACCAGCACAGTGCAAACTGATTGGTGGTGAACTTGAAATTTAATACATGAAACAAAACAAAAAATAACCGCTTGCAGATTAAGACTCGGTGCTGCCATAGGCAGCCCGAGTAAAAATGCCATATCTAGTAGGAGGGGCCAAACAGGTCAGAAGTCTTGCCGGTTGAATTTATAGTTATCAGTGATGACGTTTGAATTCATTTTTATGACATTTGAATTTATCTATATGTATGACGTTTGAATTTATTTTATTTATAATCTTTGAAATTTACTTTTATAGTCTTAGTTTTTGAATATATTTTTTTATTGAATATATTTTAGTCTTTGATTTATTTTATTTTTCGAATTTATTTTTATTTTTCGAATTTATTCATGACATTTGAATTTATTTTTATACTCTGAATATATTTTTATGTTTTGAATTTATTTTTATTTTTTGAATTTATTTATATGACCTTTGAATTTATTTTTAGGTGATTAACTTATATGTAAGTAGATATATCTATAATAATAGTAACAAGGATAGGAGTATTAGGGTACCTGCAGTAACCATTAATAGTAAAATCTAGGTCAGGTACCATTAACATAATAGGATAATCAATAATAGGGAAAAGCAGGTAATTAGTTTATAGCAGCCAAGAAAAATAATACATATTATAACTCTGTATCATCTTCTGCTCTTTCCCTTATTCAGGAAGAAGCACCCTCAAAAATAGCACAGGCCGTTGCCACACTTTGTCCATCTGTAACCCTCAATACACTAGTGGGAGCCCTGGTTATAGGAGTAGGAACCCTTTCAGGTGTGGAGGAACTGGAGACTGCAAGCTACTTTGGATGCTTGGCCCTACTCACCCACTATCTCATATTCATGACATTCCTACCAGCATGTCTGTCATTATTTTTAGAGGTATGTGGTGTCTGTATCTTACAGAGGAATACATTCAAGATTTTGTGATATAATTTCCTACCAGCATAATATTATTTGTCATTATTTTAGAGGTACCAGTAATATAGTATCTGAATCTTGCAGAGGAATCTATTCCAAGATTTAGGGAACTTTTGAACTGCACTCTACTGCTCAAGATCTAAGTTCAATAAACTGCAAGCAACTCTCTCTAGTTTTCTTGGTCACTGTCCATATTCTATTGCTCATCGTAATTTAATTTGTCTGAGCAAAGATTTGGATTGAGCCAAAACTTTCAACAATTATTAAGGGGAGGGCGACAAAAGAAAAATAAATAGACGTACTGCAGTTGTTTTCTATTAAATCTTGTGTTGAATTCCCATTTTTTATCGATTTCTTCATGCTTGTTCCTGCAGTTGTGTGATAGGGGCAAGAATAAGCCAACATGGCAGATGAACATCTGTGAAGATCTGTCAACAGAGGAACATGAACAAACACCCAACCCCCTACTACAACATGTTAAGCTTATAATGGTAATTATAATAATGTAGCCACCTACGTAACACACACTCTGATTGGCTAAAAAAATGTGTTTCATCAGAGTATATAATTGAATAGGTGAGCGCAAGCGAGTTAAGTGATGACAGATCAAATTCCAAATTCTCCTTTATCTTCTTTGTTTGGTAAGGGAGAATTGAGAACTTGATCTGTTGTCACTTAACTTTTTCTTGTGCTCAATTATAACATGCGTGAGCATGTTTTATTGTGCTTACTTGCTTTCTGAATCATCGCATGCTTAAATCTATATCATAAAGCAAGTAAAGCAGCCTTTGCCATATATTATGCTGTCATAGAACACTTCAGTCCTTTGAAAGCAATCAAGAAATGTTAAAAGCTCACACCTTTGGATTGTGTTTTCAACATTTCTCATATGTTCTCAAATGCCTGTCATGTTTTATATACAACTGACAACTGTTACAGTGTAATACATGACCAAGGCTGCTTTACTTGTTAAATAATGACCACAATATAATGTGGTCATGATAATAGGGAACTTAAGCAACCACGACTGCAACGTCTAGGACGACAGCATAAAACAATAGTCTTAATTACAAAATACAATAACTGCACGTGGAAATGCACGCAGTTGCCTACATTTCAACCGTTGTCTGCAAAAACACAATTAATGTGAAAACCCTGAATTTTACGTTTTAAAGAGAACGTGAACGTAAGAAAGATAATCAATCCGTTTTTCGTTCGGCATGAAAGGAACCCTACACTCATCTTATATTTCAAAAATATTGTGAAAAACAATTATTAAAGGCAAACAAAGAAAAGAGTAAAAACCAAATTTTGGCAGAAAACGCTTTTCTACATCCTGTTGTCACTGCCATCACCGTCCTGGTTGCTTAAGTTCCCTAATATTGGTAATAGAACTGTGTGTGTGAAATTTGTCATCAAGAGTATGAATGATGTGAAGTTCTGTTACCAACTAATTATATCCATTTTGAAACCTTCAAGGAACTGTGAGTAGCTAATTATACTCAGCTATCACAACTGTATGTTCTACTCAAAGTCTAGAAAGTTTACAAGAAAACAAGAAAAAAAATGGCTGCCAGATATTTTGAATTTTCTGTCCCTTTAAACAAACATAAGTAATTAAGTAATGATTCAGCTAAGAACTGTAGCAAAAGACAATAGGCTGTGGCAATGGGCATATCCACACATACGATTTTGCTTGAATATGCCTGAAGTGCTGTATGAGATGGATTCAGTCCAAACTACACCCAGAATATAAAGTATTTTTATGCTATTGGCTCTTTTTACTCTGAAACCTCAAATAAGCACACTATCCGGGAAAGGGAGAAAACAAAAGATATTTCAATTGCAAATTTGATAACTTTTCCCACAATCACATACAATATTCTTTGAAATTTAACCGTAGTTATAGTTTAATTAAAAATAAATTAAGACTTCAAAAATTGTTGAATGAAAAATTATGTATTATGTTGATGGTTTTCTGTTGAATTTCAGAGTATCAGCCAATGATATTATGAGGAAGAAGAATAGGAAATTAACACCTTTTTGCATTCCTTGCCATTCAGGCTATCTTTCTTAGCTGGAAGCTGCGTCATGTGAACACTTTCAGCTTATTACCAATACATTATGTGATTATATAGTCTGCAGGTTTGGTGTTTGTCCACATACACAGTCGTTTTCTGGTCAGACCTGAAGGAAACGGTGCTAGCAGTATACAAAATCAATCAGCTAGAGCCAGAGAGGACTGGTTATCAAGGTAAAGTGATGTTAATCTCACAGCCCTGGACTCATTATATTTGGTGGTTGAGGGTGTTAGTCGTATCTGTTAGGGGTTGAAATTGGTACTCCCTCAGGTTAAAAAAATATGCTTCCCCATAAGTAATAAAATTTGCTATCGAGGACTGAATTTAGCCATACTGTACATAAAACCCCATGCTTTTCCTAATTTGTGATAATTCATATATTATTTGGTATTATTTAGGGTATTTTTAGGTAAGATACAGTATAACAATTCTTTTAGGCTAGTGCATCTTCGAGGTGAGGTTTTTTACTGTATTTTTCCAATGAGCATCCCAGCTGGCCTTTTCACCCCCTCCCCTGGATAAACTGGTTAAGGAGAGTTTGTGCCATCAAATGGATGGAGAATTGGAATCTCATGAGAATGAAGAGAAAAGAGGAGAAGATGGGATAAAACCTAAGGAAGAAATCCCTCTAGAACAAGCTTTGTTTAGCATAAATATTTATTTGGTAAACTGATGGCAACAGGTTGAACCTTCTTTTGGACAAGCCTGCGAACAGCCTTGTGGGAGCTAGAGAAGACAGGGGAAGGTGAGCCTGCAGCACGGATACATCTAAATTTTCGATACAAGCTATTGGCCCATTCTACAATGAAATATGTTCATATGTTCATCAGATTTGATAACATTGGCCATTTCAGATACTGCTGTACTTGTGCGCCAAACGTAATGAGATAATACGAAAAGGCACCTAATTAGTAGCCTTAGTTTTGTTTTAATTCCATTCGGCACGAGTGGACATGGAGCAGCATCTGATTCTAGCCTAATGATAGATGAATGTAGGGCATAATTCATATTTGTATAACATCCATGCAGCCCATCTTCTCTCCCTCCTGCCACGAGGCTGTTCACTGGCTACGTAGGGACTGGAGCATTTGACAAACTATTGTGAGAATAACTTATTATTCAAATGTAACTGATTGTAACACACATTTCTATTTATTATTCTTTATCAGGTTTCTAGCTGTCAATTCAGAGCAGGTAAATTAAACATGCTTCCTTTTATTTCTTACAAGACTTATTACAATCATGATCAATAAAAGATTATCAGTAAATTATTTACATGGGTCATGTACTGGTTTTCACCAGTTTTTTTGTTGAAAACATTGGGAAATGTACTATAGTTTTTGAAAAAAATAGACATGAGTACTGTATGAGGCATTTTCGGCGTGGGCGGTGCCATCTTGGATCTGATTATGTTTTTGCCGGTACCTATTGTTACACAACAAAAGCTTATTTTGTTTTTAACAATAGGGACCGCCGTAAAACGTCATCAGATCCAAGATGGCGGCAGCCATGCCCAAAATGGCTCATACTGTACTCATGTCCACTTTCTTCAAAAACTATAATATATTTTCCATTTTTTTCAACACATTTTCAACCTAGACCATAATAATTGCCAACAATTTAATGGCAACTTGTTCCAACAGCAAGGGTTCCCTTTAAAATACTTGAAAGGATTTGTAAGCATGCAAGCCAATTAAAATAAGGTGTTGGAGTAATAACCAATCAGCATTTAGCATTCAGACATTTTTTTATCAGCAATTGCATGCTCAATAGTTTCTTGAAGACTTGCACTCTTCAATATTGGAGGTGTAAGAAAACTAAATATTCATGTAGTCATTATTATATAATTCTGCCAAGAAAGCACAAAATATGCAGAAGAATTAACTCGCCAAATATGAGACCATGTAGTTACTAGTCAAATGGCTTCCAATTACCTTTAGATAGATAGATAGATAGATAGATCAGCTTTGTTTATACATGGTAGTGGCTTCAGTACAATATAAAATAGATATTAAGAAGGAAAGTGTATTTACATGGATAGTATTAATAAGAGTTGTCCATAAAAACTGGTTTACAAGACAGCCGTGTGTTTGTCATAAGTGTGTTAAAAGATAATGACAATTTCATATAAAATGCAATAGCACATCATGTACATTTAGAGGGGTCATGTACCTGATATCAATCACATTTGGTTGAGCCTTTTCTCGAGCGAGTGCAGACGGTTTTTGGTCATTATGTAAAGAACTATTTCGTTTCTTGGCAGAATTTATAATAATAAACAACTCATTTAAGTCTACTAAGCATCTAATATGGCTGTGTATTTTTACGAGTCGTTCATATTTTGGCTTGCCTAAAGACTTACCAAAATACAAATGACTCATAAAAATAGGCTAAAGTGAACAATCTGCACCGTAAAAAAGTGGTCGGTAAGTGGTAGGTCAACCACTTTTTTATGATGATGGTTGTTAGCCTAAAAATATTCAGTTGTATTAGATGCTTAGCCAACTAATAACCTTTCTTTTAGGTTTTCTTTCAGGATCAAAAATAAAACTGACTCATAAAATTACCCAGCAGTACTACACAACTTGTGTAATAACACATTTGTATTGTCCTATTTATCCTTGGCAATGCTTACTTATTTTATTGATGTGGTATTGATGTTTTGGTAATAATACAATGATTGAGCCATTGATATTCTATTGATCCATATTTATCCTATTTATTCATTGATGCAAGCAATGGTGGTTAAAGTGGATGCCACCCACCTCTGTTACCCGAGTTCGATTCACAGACTCTCCCTTGCTTTGAGGGTTTTCTCTGGGTTCTCAGTTTCCTCCCTCCACAAAAACCAGCCTAAATTCCAATTTCATCATGGAAAGTACATGCACATATCAAATGAACTAATTGAAGCTCTAAATGATCAGTGCTGTTTGGCCAAATATGGCCATTATTATAAATTATATGATTGACTAATCCTGATTTCACTTACCTTGGCAGGTTGTGGCCATAGTGCTTGCTTTATTGGTTGCTGCAAAGTATCTTTACCTCGAAAAGGATGATTCAAGACCATTACTAGAGCCACAAGAAATCTACGAAAAAGCAAAGCCAGCATTACCTCAGCCTACAGTAATCTGTAGTACTGATAAGAATACTTTAATCAAAAAAGCAGTTATTAAAAGAACCAGAAGGTCCACCTTCTCTATTGGTGACAATGCAACCCTAAGTTATAAAGAACTAAATGAAGAAATGGAATCTATACATGAATTTGAGCAGCCACAGGAGCTATGTACACAAGGGAATGAATTATTTAATAAATCAACTACATGTATACCAGTTCTAAAAGCAGTGGATAATGAAAGAGACATGACAAGAAAGCAGCCATTAAAGAGGACATTCTCATTCCCACATCTAAAATCCAAATCGAACAGTTCATGTTCACTTGCAAGTATACAGGCACCAAAGAAGAATGTGGTCGTACCAAGCAGTTGCAAACTAGAATTACCAGAATTTTTTCCTGAGGAAAGTGATTCAATATGTAGGAATTCAAAACTAAAGGAAAGAGCCCCTGTTATTAGACTGTCTGGTCCATCATGTAATAGTGCACCTGCAAACACGGCATCCTCTAACTTAAATGTGATGAGTATGTTTGAAAGGAAGGCTTGCAGAGTTGCCAGGAATGTGGAGGAGTGTAAAAGAATAATGAAGGAACCTGTGAGTAAAAATCATCTGTTAAAGGAGAACTGAACTCTAAATCAACCCAACAACTATACAAAGATGTATTTGAATGAAATAAGTTCTGGGTCCTGTTGTTCAAAGGGTGGATAATGCTATCCACTGGATAAATCCTTATCCAGTGGATAAGTATTAACCAAACTAGCTTATTTTATCCACTGGATAAGGATTTATCCAGTGGATAGCATTATCCACCCTTTGAAAAACCAGCCCTGCTGTTTTATTTCTCTGTGTTGCATGTATGTGAAGAGAAAATAAGTTTTCAAGTTTGAAAAATAACTGATTATCCATTGATAAATCAAGCTTGTGTGGCAGCTCAATTCAGTGCCAATTTCCTCATAATTTTAGTATGTCACACATACATGTGCCAAGCGAAACCAATCACACCTCCAGCAAAAAGAAAACAATGGTCCGTAATATAATTAGGAGCCATTAGTCCAGCTTTATCGACCTTGCACCCAGTTACCTAGAGGTATTATTAATTTTATGATCTAAGACTCTTCATAATTTATATAGATTGACTTATAGAGTTAGAGTTGATTTAGGGTTCAGTTCCCCTGTAAGAACTTTAAAATATGTACATTATGCATGCAACTTGGAATGCCAAAAATCGTGATCAGTAGAAAATACTACGGAATTATATTTACCTTGTTATATAGCATTGTGGTGGAAAAGCATGATTGAGCTGTAAATGATTTTGAGAAAATGAAGAAATTATTTTTACTTTATTCAATAGTGTTAAGATTACTCCTCATCCATTGTATGATTTAAGTTAATAAACTACTAGTATTTGTTATTTGTACCATATTTGACCCAGACATAATTAAAAGAAAACAGCTTGTTACAGGGTCCACTCCCTGAGTGAGGATCGAGCTGAGGAGATGGCTGTATTTCAGGCTAAGTTAAGGCCAATATGAAATGCATTCCCAGATCAATACGCCAATAAACTGCAAACTCAAGTATACTGTTCAAAAGTCCCTTGAATTTTACAGAAGTAATTAGGGGTAAGTACTTTGGTCCCAAAATCCTAGAACCAAATTTGATTTTTTAACTTGCAACCCTATACATGTACCTTAGTAGCAGAACAACTCGTCCATATATTTTTTTTTATCAGACTTTCTGTAGAAGTACAACAAACTTATGCTTTTATTGACAATAACAGCCAAGATTTAAGAGTATTAAAAATAATGTACTTTGTTTTTCAGGATGGTATATTTAGCTTGACAGATGAAGAAATATGCTTGTTAGTTGAGAGTAAAGTTATTCCTGGTTACCAACTTGAATCAGCTCTGAGAAACCTAAAGAGAGCAGTGCATATCAGGTAGGTTTGTAGCATGTAAGAACTAGCTATGTTTATGATAACCCTGATGTCCTACTATGGAGACTGCATGTATGCAACCAGGATGACAACATCCTGGACGATGTTGTCAGTTGTAGTGCTTCTGCTTGGTCGCCTTAATTGGCCATACTACATTTGCTACAGAACTGTGATTGGCATAAACTCTATCGTTATTCTTTTCATCTATCAACATCTCAGGACTATGAAGAGCTCCCTCCATGTGTCGTTCAGGGTTTTACCCTGAGTTGCAGACTTCTAGATGGAGTCTGTGTAACCAGTGTTTAAGACATTTTTCTCTGACACGGGCATACATAGTTTGTTGGGCTCCCCACAATAATCCCTTGCTTTCCATATAATTTATTTATAGTTAGTTAAACCTTTTACACAGGACCCCACAAGCGGCAACGCTTAAATGCTATTGAGAAGAATATTGATAATTGCATATGGTTATAATACAATAACTGCACAATCATGTAAATCAATGTAATCTACTTTTTGGTCATTGTGTGCAAAAAAAAAAACTTGAAAACCACTAATTATTGTAGGGTTAGGTATTTTTCGGTTAGGCTTAGGGGTAAGTGTCTTAGGGTTGGGAGGTACAAATGGAGAATGCAAATAGTAAATTGCTCTGTTTTTCTATCAGCCATAAGTTGACCCCATGCTTAGTCTATTATTCGTAAATCTAGATGTAAAAAGTGATAAAGGAAAATAAAAGAAACAATAAACACCAAATTTTGTGAGAAACATTTTTTAACTTCCTGTCGTCACAGCCGTCCCTGTCCTTGGTGGGTAATTGGGTGCTTATTAACTATTTTATTGTGAACTACACGTACTGTATACTATGAAGTATAGTCTGCAACTGGTAATCTTAATATGCAGACTCCAATTTGCCTTTTTTAGAGGTTTGTAATTAGCCTGAATTTCAGCCGTCTTCTCTGGTTCGTTCCTCCCGATCCCAAGAGAAACGTCTGAATCCAATAGCCGATAATGCCGTCCAGTGACGTCAAGGCGGATTAACAATTTAATTTATGCAAATAAAACTGTCACGGCGGTAGTAAGAGTTCATGGGTCACAAAAACAAAGCCATCGCTCGCCTTGAGAAATTATTTGAGATCATGCCGGCCAAAATAAAAGCCTTACCTATATATATATCTCCATCCCATTTGCTTCTCAAGTGCCTCTTATGTTGTGAAAACCTTTTCGAAGCAACAAATCGAGATATTACGTATGTAAATGATGCAACAGAAAAGTAGAAAAACATGACAGGATAATGGAGAATTTTCAAAGAAATACGAAGACTCTTTTACGGGAAAGAACAGTTCCTTGAAGAGAGAAGCGACATTCTTTACCACTGCGAGTGTGAACAAATAATCGATTATCAACAACCCTGCGGACGCGACAGGATAAAATGTACATGTTTATAGGACAGTCGGCTGGTTATAGTGCAGGACACTTTCAATCCATTTCCAAATGTTTTCCTTACGAATTCAAGGTCTTTGCCAAAGACAATCACTCCACGGAAACTCCACGATCAACAACCGCGAGTCCAAAGTGAATCCTGCCATCTTCTCGGATGAGTTAATTAATGATAATTATACAAAATTATAGAATATGAACCAATCAAAGATCACTACCAGGTTTTCTGGTAGTGACGTCACTGGACAGCATTATCGGCTATTGGATTCAGACGTCTCTCAGAAGGAACGAACCGGAGGAGACGGCTGAAATTCAGGCTAGTTTGTAATATTTGCTGCTAATTCAGCTAATTTGTTTCTTGTCAGACGGAAAGTTACAGCGAGGAGAATAAACAGAAGTACAGAGATGCTCTCAGAACTGCCATATGATCACTACGACTACACTAGGGTGAGTATAAATACTGTTAATAAACATCCTCTAACTCGAAGTCCATGTTGATGAGGCTTGATTGTTATCATTGTTCTTTCAAGTAACAGCAGTGTTCATTCTAGGGCGTGATTTTGCAATATTCTCACACTTTTACAACTCATTATCGCTAATGTTCAACATGAATGCAACACTTTTGCACTCAGAATGATTCAGATTCTGTATGACACTAAATCATCCTTTTTTGAGATACAATGTACAAGTCTTGCACAATTTGAGAAGCAATGAGAGAAATGTCCCATATTGCTTTGTTTCTAGAATGAACACTGCAACAGTATTGGAAATAAGGCAGTTAGTAAAGGTAAAATACTTTTACGTGTCTTGACATATGCTGGCACACACAGGGACATTTGTACATTTCATAGTCTGAGTACTCACTGGTTAGCTCAGTTGGTAGAGCACGGTCTAGAGTACGGGAGGTAGGGGGTTCGAACCCGGTCGCGTCCTTGGGCAGGGACGTTTATAAGCCGTTGGCCTTGTCTCATTCTACTTCTAATCAGTATTTGAAGGGGACGTGAAAGAACCTGTTGTACTACTCGAAAAAGAGAAGGGGATTGTCACCTGGTACAGCAGTCTGGCCATTGTACTAACCACATACTCAACATTGTAAACTGCGTGGCAGCCATTGCGCCGTAAAAGCAGTCCGAAAAATTCACTGACGGGATATGTCAGTAATATGTAAAGCACCACGAGACTGTGGTATATGGCGCTATATAAATATGGCCTATTATTATTATTATTATTATTACTTTCATGCCAACATGTGTTCCTGATCAGAAGTGGTAAAAAATGTTGGAATGATTTTGTCAAATCAGTGTGTTGAATAATAATTGTCTCAAACACTTGAAACACTACCAATACATCGTAAAACTGAAATTGGTTATAAGTACAAATGGCCCAGCTAGCATGAGGGTTGAAATTCAGGCACTAACCTAACTGCCCAGCTTAAAGAATTTGTGAGAAAATGATTATGGCAAAAGTGTTTTCTTGCAATTTTTAGGTGTGGCCATTCACATAATTCTTACCCCAGCTCTGTACATGTGCTCCTGCACAGGGATGAAGAATAAATTACCATTAATTGCATTGGTCGAGCACTAATATTAATACTCAATGCTTCACCAGGGAGGTGGGATGACCAGTACTTGACCAATATTCTTTGTTCTTCTTCCAGGTATCAGGAGCTTGCTGTGAAAATGTAGTTGGTTATATGCCTGTGCCAGTGGGTGTAGCTGGACCACTACTACTAGACGGCCAGCAGTTTCAGGTTCCCATGGCAACAACAGAAGGCTGTCTGGTTGCTAGTACAAACAGAGGCTGCAGTGCACTTATGGTGAGTAGTGCATAGTTGGAGGCAGACCATTACTCTCATTTTTCAACCTTTGTTGTGAATAGTTATTGTTATTGTTATTGTTATATAAATAATTATTGTTAAAGTTATTATTGTGTTAGATATGGTATTCTCTACAAATTGCATGAACTGTTCATGAACTGTTCATGCTATATGTGATTTATGGGCACTGACAGGCTTGTGCAATTACCAATACTTTCAAAATATCACTCAGTAACCATAAATCAAGTATAGCATGAATAGTTAATGCAATATTTTGTTTATAATAATATACTGAGCAAACATTTGCTGAGAGCATGTTACTCTACCTAAGTTTTTATGCACTCGATATTGACCAATCAGAATCCAGATACTTTAAGTGTATTATAAATCCAAGAATTCATGTATTACCTACATCAGTCTAATTCCTAAAATGTGAACTTCATTTTCCTCACCTCAGAGGAGTGGTGGTGTAAGGAGCTCTATTATCAGTGATGGCATGACAAGAGGACCGGTGATGAGATTTCCATCAGCACTGCAAGCATGGTAAATTGATGGCTGACACTACATTGTATGTTTGTAATCTTCATATCCTATCTTCTGAGAATATAGATCGTTTTCACTGAAATTGCCAAAGCAATTTGCCTCATTGAAATATTATAGCATATTATAGAATCCCATGTACATGTGTATATTCCCCTGGGGACTATCCATCATAAAGGGCCTTTGAGGGGGTGTTGCACAGGGGTATTATGGCAGGGGGAAACAAACACTTGCATTATTTTTGCTATTAATAATAACTATATTACAGTAATAGTACATAATTTTTTTAGTTACAATTAGTAAACATTTTAGTTTAAAATGACAATTAACTATATTATACAAAACTACCATACCCATGTAAATACATGTAACAGGACAGATTTGTGTTTTACAAGTTACAAAATCTGTTTTTGGAGAGGGCTATCTACAGAGGGGGATTAATGGAGTGAAGGGGGGGTTATACACAGGGGATGCTATAGTACACAAGAGCTTGTAAACCAGGCACAGATACACAAATGACCAAACTTCTGAAGCAATATTGTACCTCGTTACCAAGTTGTTGGGAATAAAATTTTGATTTTTGTTTTGTTTTGTAAATTAGTATGCAGCCGTCATATTGGTGTACCTCTTTGGTGCCATTAAATACTATACAAATTGAGCTGAATTCCCCATCAAAATCATTGGGTTTCACTTCAAAAATCTTTGGATGCAACTGTAAAAGTGCATTTGCCTTATGACATCACAGGGTCCAGAAAAATCAATCAAAATTAGGGATTAAATGTGAGGATATTACAAAATTTGCTAGATTAATACCTTTTTGTGAGAAACAATCACAACAGCACAATATACATTTCTATTTTTTTGACATGATACTTGCACTTTAAGGATTTATCAAGTTGTAAAAATGAAATTGGCACCAGTATATAGATTTTCATGTCAATTGGGAAAATTGCTGAACCAGGCTTTCATAAAGTTCAAAACTCAGACTAATTCAAAAACAAAACACCCAATCAATGTCAATTTTTCATGAAAACTTTAATAGTATGCCAACTTTTAAGGGGCCTATAAGCCCATTTTTTAAATCATTAAAATCGATTATCCATCAAGTAAATTGATTTGAGTGTTGCATCTATGAGTTATAGAGGTTTCTATTTCCAAGCTAATGGAGGCCAACAAAAAGGTCATTTCTTTCTCCTTGTCAATTAAACTAGTTCTCATTTATACAAAAAATATGGTAAAATCACTGATATAAGGCCCAAATATGACATACATGTAGATGTGTAGAAGAATATTTATCTCTGCCAGCACGTTTTTGTATAATAAATGAGGTCAACTGTGACATCACATCATTAGCATATTGGAAATAGAAACCTTTATAACTCATGGACACAACACTCAAATCAAGAAATATTTTTATTCACCTACTGTAATTTTCATCTAAGCATGAACACAAGACAAAAACATGTTCTAATTGGGTACATTAAATGTAACAAGAGTAGTCACCAACCTTTCGAAGTTTGAAGGTTTTCGTACTCAAAATATCAAGTCATTCACTTCCTGTATCGATAATACTCCAACCAGCTCTACCACGTGATTTCTGAAGTCCCGAAATAAAGGCACACCCTGTTTGAGGTTACGGCTGTATTTGTTTATCGTAAATATCCTCACAACTGGAACATAACTTGATATTTGGGTGCAAAAGTTCATCCAGCACACATTCAAACTTCAAAAGTTTGATGATGAATCAGATTATGTTTTATACCAGTTAGAACATGTTTTCGCCTCACGTGTTCAAATGATGGTATTATCTTGATGTAGAATTGATTTTAATGATTACAAAAATGGCTTATAGAAACTTTAAGAAAATTATGTTAAATGCACAGCTTTCTTGATATTACATTTAAGATTTAAGCATTTTGATGGTATATTATGGAAACAATCTATTGATCATAATACTAAGTTAATCCTTTCAGTAATTTTCTTTTGCTGTTTTGTGTTGCAGTGATATCAAGCTATGGCTTGAGGAAGAACAAAATTTCAAACAAGTCAAAACAGTCTTTGATAGCACTAGCAGGTTTGTGACAAAAATAGATAAATATTACAATTTTAAATCTGTTACTGAACAAAGTGGGGGTGAACAGTGGTGAATATTTACCAAGCTGCAAAGCAGCAAGGTAAATATCAACCACTTTTCTCTGACACTGAGGTGAATAATTGTTTTAGTATATACCACACAAGTGAATAGCCAGCACCAAATAGTTATTTTATTTCTGTCAAATAGACAAAAACTTGCACGAGGTGATCGCTACTTTGCTCGGAGGTGTAAAGCAAAAGATATTCACCTCTGGAGTAGCCAATCAGAGCATGTGAAAAGCACTATTCACTTGTGTGGTATATACTAATCTGTGATATTGCATACAAATCAGACTGGAGGGGGAGGGGTAGGGGGCAGCTATGGGGTCCAGACCAGGAACTGGTTTTATAAGAACAATTGCTCCAAAACCCGGATTTCCAAGTTACATTATGATTTCAATACGAACTTGGATGTTCTCCTCTTTGATTATATTTCTCAATCTCTGTAACCTGTTAATAGTTTAATGAAAAGACCCGGACATCGGAATTAGGTTCAAAACTGGATCCAGTACTGCTGCACATGTATTATGTCATAAACAAGAGTAACTGGATTGCCCCTTTTGAAGGGGTGCTGTCAACCCCCAAAAATTTAACTATAAACATTCTCATGATGAAAGATAAAAATAACTACTCAGATTAGCAGAGTATGCTTTCAAGGTAATATACTGGACTTCAAAGTTCAATTTGGTTGATGGTGCCCCTCTAAGCAACCTATTTCATTTCAACTTATACCAAATCTACTCTAAGCTTGTTGTTTCTTTATGGCTGTAGATTTGCCAGGTTGAAGTCCATCAAATGTGCTGTGGCGGGAAGATTATTGTTTGCTAGATTTGTAGCAACCACTGGAGATGCAATGGGGATGAACATGTTATCTAAGGTGAGATGACAGTCGTAGTTTTCAAGATATCTCTCAATTCATTTGTCAGTTTTCAGTTCAGGTAATCTGCTGAAGTGGAAGCATAAGGAGTGTTACATTCTAGTGAATATCAAGAAATGGAGACGTAAGGAGAAGCATAAGCTCGACATAAGCAGAAGGAATGGAAGGTTTACTTCTTACATTTCTGTTTCTGCTTCCGTCAAGCTTCTGTCACTGATATTCCAGTGAAAACTAGTTAAACGTAAGCAGAAGGCAATCAGAATGTTCATTCTCAGGCCCTTAACAATATTACTATACATGTAAATTACAACAGGGTTCACACAGTCATGGAAAGTCATGGAATTTCAAAAATATTTTTCCAGGTCTGGAAAAGTCATGGAAATTTGCAAAAATGTCAAAAGTCATGGAAAAGTCATGGAATTTTATTATCGACCATTGCAATGTTTTGATGCTTGACTTTCCTTGCAGAATTCTAGATAGATTAGTTGGTTCTCTTTCAGCACTCTTCATCATTATCCATCTGTTACTTGATGATTTTGACTTCATTGTTTTAAAACCAGCAGAGTCCTGGCTACATGCTAACGATAATAAATTATGTTATGGTACATTGAAATAAGGATGTGCTCCATTGGTAGTATTCCTTCCTTTGTAAAGGTTGTAAAGGTTTTCAAGCAATATTAAAGTGGGTGGACAGGCCCAGTTAAATGACGTTCTCTAGTTTTTCTTGTCTCCTCCAGAACCAAATTTGAGTCCTTGATTTTTTAATTAGGCATGGAAAGTCATGGAATTTCATTAGAACTTTCCTGTATGAACCCTGTACAACAATTTTTTTCTGCTCTCTTAAAGTTGCATCATTATATGTGATATTTTCGATTTAACTGAGTTGGAGGACCAGAAAAAGCCACAAAAGCTATCTAGCCAGGCCCCCCATTACACACTACAAACAGACAAGAAACAAACTCATGAATTACAAACAAAGTTGAAAAAGGGAGGGAGGGGAATTGCCCACTTTAGAAATGAGTAGGGGCTGGGGCGAGTTCGGTTTTGCACAGGTGCTTGGGATCGTTACTGGGGACAATTAATTGCGATATTTGCCATGTTTCTTTGTATTCTGCAATTAACTGACCCCAGTAACGATCCCAAGTGCCTTTGCGAAACCGAACTTGCCCCAGCCCCCTACTCATTTTGGTCACATTTTGACCAAATTTGAACAACTTCAGAGAAAAATTATAACTAACAGAATAGCTTGAAACCATGTAATTTCATATCATGAAATGATAGTTACAATATAAATTTACAATTTTATACATGTAATATTAACACCCAAAAGTTAATAATTAACTATTCTTGCATAAGTTATAAAATATTGCTTTGCTGAATTACTTACTCCCCCACCCCATTTGTTTGCTAGCTTTTCAAGCAAACTCAACCAAACTTGGTACAGAGTAACTAAAAGGTATGATGCACAAAATGAATAGAGGAATTATTTGTAATGTCAATTCCATCTCCATGGTAACCAAATGAATGTCTAATTAGCATAATTTATAATAATTTATGAATTATACAAGGGTTCGCTTATCAAAGAATACTTGTACCAAATTTGGTAGGAATCATTTAAATTCCAAAGGAATTAACTGGGTGGGGGCAGAAAAAACATGCGGAATCCTGTAATTTGAGAAAATGACTGTTGAAGTTTTGTTAAGTTCAATTGTTTGAATAATTCCTTCTTTGAAGGCAATGAAGGTCTTAAACATGATGCATTTCACATAAGGCACTCATCGTCACTTGAGGAGTCTACATCGTCTATTTCAATCTTTTTCTCGGCCGCAGGGATGGGAGTTTGGGGAAGACGATCGGCCACAACATCTTCGTCGTGAACAAACGTGATCGTACGTGGTTGAGCTTTTGATGAACGAATTCGCTTCGATTTGTCCTGTTTTCGGATCCCATGAAATCCTTTCCTCTTATTAGACTCAGTTACACTTGGTTTGATGCTTTTCCGTTCACCTTTAGGCATTTTGTTTATAAATAAATGAAGAAATTGAGCACGAATGAATTTAGTTTACGAGATTTGAAGCGAGCAGTAGTAACCAAGCTTACATAGCTGCCAGGCCTTGTAAATACAGCGGGGAAATTAGGAATGGACTTCAGGGACACACGGATCGGGAATTTAAACGGATACGATTAGTTTGACCCATTTTTATTGGTGTTTTCGCATCTATTTTGATTCTGTTACCATGGCAACGAGTAAACATTTTACAGTAACTGTTAGGAAATTGTATTTTTATGAGGTTAAACGGATTTCAATCGGATTTTTTGCCACCCGAATTTAATATTTAAATGTTAAAGAAGGTATTGTAGGGTGTGTTCAATTTTTTTCAATTTATTTCAAATTTGGTCAAAATGTGACCAGACTCCCCCCTTAAGTTATACATTATTTTTCAAAATTTATGATAATAAAATATGTGATTATAGCATGCAAGCAAGGCTTTTGCTTCTGAAATAACCTTTTGATCATGCTTCTGTCACTTATTTTCACAAGAACATAACTTTGTCATGCTTCTGCTTCCATCGCTTCTGTTGCTAGTAGAAACCAGACTTCAAATATTTTAGGTGTCGACCCATTGCTCCTTATCTCCCACAAACTGTTTCTAAAACTGTCAAGTTGTTTTCGTTTTCTAGGGAACAGAAAAAGCTTTACACCACATTCAAGAGGAGTTCCCATGCATGGAAATAATAAGTTTAAGTGGAAATTTCTGTACGGATAAGAAGGCCACAGCACTGAATTGGATAGAGGGTCGAGGGAAGTCAGTAGTATGCGAGGCCATTGTGCCACGACACATTGTCAGCAAAGTAAGTGATGATAAATGTATGTACGAGTTGTAGTTAAAGAGGCAATTTCAATCGAATAGAATATCAATTTCAGTAAAACACAACTACAAAAATAACACCCTAACATCGAGGGGAAATACAAATGTATCATGTGAATATCCTGGTATGCTTTTCAAACGTTTTCGATATAGGATGGCAAAGATTAAAGTGGATTACAAAAGCTTATTATAGAAACTTGAATTTGGTTACAGTGAACCGATTTCAAGTTGCCCTAAAGTTCTCTTAAAAGCAGTAGTTTCATCCACGCGAATCTTTGCCATCCTGTAAAGCATACTCTGCTAATCTGAGTAGTTATTTTTGTCTTTCCTCGTGAGAAAGTTTATCATTTGTGGGTTGACAGTACCCCTTTAAATACGTAACTACTGTTCCCAGTGCTTTGTGAGTTGCTTGTGAAAAGTTTGTGCCAAACACTAAAACACTGAAATAGGCCTTTTGCAAGAAACAGTCACGTGCTGATATATCACTTCAATAGCCACTGAATTGCACTTGTGGTGCCATGGAAAACGCTTTACTGGAAACAGTCACGTGCTGATATATCACTTCAATCGCCACTGAATTGCACTTGTGGTGCCATGGAAAACGCTTTACTGGAAACAGTCACGTGCTGATATATCACTTCAATAGCCACTGAATTGCACTTGTGGTGCCATGGAAAACGCTTTACTGGAAACAGTCACGTGCTGATATATCACTTCAATCGCCACTGAATTGCACTTGTGGTGCCATGGAAAACGCTTTACTGGAAACAGTCACGTGCTGATATATCACTTCAATAGCCACTGAATTGCACTTGTGGTGCCATGGAAAACGCTTTACTGGAAACAGTCACGTGCTGATATATCACTTCAATAGCCACTGAATTGCACTTGTGGTGCCATGGAAAACGCTTTACTGGAAACAGTCACGTGCTGATATATCACTTCAATAGCCACTGAATTGCACTTGTGGTGCCATGGAAAACGCTTTACTGGAAACAGTCACGTGCTGATATATCACTTCAATCGCCACTGAATTGCACTTGTGGTGCCGTGGAAAACGCTTTACTGGAAACAGTCACGTGCTGATATATCACTTCAATTGCCACTGAATTGCACTTGTGGTGCCATGGAAAACGCTTTACTGGAAACAGTCACGTGCTGATATATCACTTCAATCGCCACTGAATTGCACTTGTGGTGCCATGGAAAACGCTTTACTGGAAACAGTCACGTGCTGATATATCACTTCAATAGCCACTGAATTGCACTTGTGGTGCCATGGAAAACGCTTTACTGGAAACAGTCACGTGCTGATATATCACTTCAATCGCCACTGAATTGCACTTGTGGTGCCATGGAAAACGCTTTACTGGAAACAGTCACGTGCTGATATATCACTTCAATAGCCACTGAATTGCACTTTACTGGATTGCAAACAATCTTCAAAAATGCTGTTTTAAAAAGATCGACTATCGATTGGAGGGGGGAAATAGCATTTACAAACAGGTTTTGCTAATAACACTACCGATCTCGTACAAGTGCCTTTAAATTAATGAAGTCAGATTTTTTTTTCACCTAGTACAACCACTTAATTATATCCCTGCAAAAGCCCAATGACCAAATGAGCGAAATTATTGGCCAGTGAAAGCTATTTTGAATTCTACCAAACATCTTTTTCCTGGAACTTTTTTTTATGCTGGGTTTTAAATTAGGCTCGAAAATGCGAGTAGATGTTTAGAAATGCAAGTAAAATCTCATGACAACTCGCAATTGTAGCTAGATAATTTTGCTGAACTATTTGTTGTTGGTAGTGGATCACACCATGATGCTTGTAGGTTTCTAGTGGTATTTTCCTCTATTAATAATTATTGCAAGCCCTGATATAGCACCGCATTATTTTGTGTACCATGACAGTGATGTAGTCAAAATTTAGTACAAACCACAGGGATCCCAATAACCAAATAAGAAAAAAATACCAACCAGAACGTCTTGGGACTAGGCTGGTAAAAACAGTCTTCTGTTTATAACTCTAGGTTCTAAAGACCAGTGTCACGGCCTTAACAGAACTCAACAACAGCAAGAATTTAGTAGGGTCAGCCATGGCTGGTGCTATTGGGGGTTTCAACGCACAGGCTGCTAACATAGTCACGGCACTGTTTATCGCTACAGGACAGGTATGTTAGAGAAATGCCTTAATTAATGAAGGGTTAGAGGCCAATATTAGGCTCGAAATAATTATACTTAGGGGGTATAGATGAAATGGGTGCCTAGTATTGGGAGAATTCATAACGTGATCAAAGTCATTTATGCTGTTCTTGCAGTCACTGCTCACGTTATAAAATGGGCCGCATCACGCAAGGTGGCTTATGACGTCAGACATCGATTTCGGGGAAATTCTTACATTTTCATGTTTAAGTTACAAACATGGACACTAGAATGTTGCTTGCTTCCCAGTATTTTATGTCATGTTAAAAGTATAAATGAAGTCTCGCTTGTTTTGTTTCGTAACGAAAGGCAGAAAAAACGCCGTTATCTCTGCATGACGTAATTTGTCACGCACCACCGTTTGCCACGGGCCAAACGGTCTTCTGTAAAAAGGTCATTGATACATGTATCTCGTGTGTTTTAAAATAGATTATTATCCTTTCCCCGCAGGACCCTGCACAAAGTGTGTCTAGTAGCAACTGTATCACGCTTTTAGAACCGTGCGGTCCAACTCATGAAGATCTGTACATCAGGTGAGTTAATGTTTGTTATCTGAATTATGGACGCGTTTGTTTTGGGACCTTTTCCAGCTGTTCGGAATCAGAATTCCTCGAAATCCAGCAGATATCCGTCCTCTGAAATGTAGAAAGTACGATGGGTCACTAGTTCCTGTAAAAAAATAGTGTTGATCTGCGTCGGCGCCGGGGAAGATAAACACTGGTGTAATCAACTAAAGTCGATTGCGGTATGCTAACCGTCGTGGAAAGCGAGTAGCAGCTGACGTTTCGAGCGCTAGCCCTTCGTCAGAGCAAAAGTGGAATGTAGAAAGTAGTCGTACATCCATTGGGAATTAATTTTCGTGTTTGGTAATGTTAACTGCATTGTTTTTTTGGGATGTATTCCATTTTCGGAATACCGGACTATGTCTCCAAAACGCGTTCTATATCAAAATTCGAAAGATTTCTGAAGATCCAAAAAAACAATGTTGTTAACATTACCAAACGCAAACATTAATTCCCAAGGGCTACTTTCTACATTTCAGAGGACGGACATTTGCAGAAATTCGAGGTTTTCTGATTTCGGAACAGCTGGAACAAGTCCCGAAAAATTCGCCCTTTGGTCTAGCTTGCTGGAGGCCCCTGGGGATTTTTTTCCGGGAATTTGTGCTTCCTGTGGTGGGCAGTTGACTAACTGATTGCGCATGCGCAGAATAACGACTAGTAGGCTGAGCAGCATGGATTTGGTTTGGTATTTTACTTTTTGTGATGTTAGACGGTCCTAGTGCAACAGGCTACACTGCTTGAAGAATATAGACCAACCGTCATGCTTTGCGCGATATGGCGGCCATTTTGTCACAGTTGAAAAGTCTGTTTTGTACGACTTGTCTTCCAGTCTTTTGAAAATCGTTCCAGTCCTGTAGTTTTGTGTGATAGTTGTGTGATAGTTTTGTGTGTCGGTTTGAATCAGTTTTTGGAAAGTTTCTTTTGTAGTTTAGTTTACGAAGCTGAAATAAACAAAAGGCCGCTAAGCATCACGGTTGGGCCATATTCTTTAACTCATACTTTGTTGTTTCAGTTGTACCATGCCTTCTCTGGAGGTTGGGACGGTAGGCGGGGGTACAGTTCTTGGCCCACAGGGCGCCTGTCTAGAGGTAAGTACTCTGCTTGGTGTTATCTTGTCGGCTGTAATGATGATTGTGATGCTGATTGTGATGATGATGGTGACGATGATTGTGATAACGATGATATAATAGTGTATCTTTGATACTCCACAAAATCTCCCCATTTTTCTCTTTAAAAGTTTTCATATAAAGCGATCTAATCCAGCGTTTTTATCTTTGCTGTAGATGCTTGGAGTTCGAGGTGCAAGTGAAACAAAGCCAGGTCAGAACGCCGCACAGCTAGCGCGTATAGTGTGTGGTACTGTTCTGGCAGGAGAACTGTCTCTACTATCAGCACTTGCTGCTGGACAACTAGTGAAAAGCCATTTAAAACACAACAGGTGAGAGCAGATAGATCTTCTGGGTTTGATGTGCATCCTATCCTCTTTCCTCTTTAGTTCGTTACTTAGGATGCGTTCGATTGACAGTATTCCGGAATAAGAATAGATGGAATAGTCTCTGGAAATCACTGGTTCTGGTACGTTTGCACTGCAAGCTACAAACACTTGCTGACATATGATATTTAGGATACATTTTGGGCTCGTTCGGTTGACCGTATTCTAGAATAACAATAGATGCAATAGTCTCTGGAAATCACTGGTTCAGGCACATTCTACACTGTAAGCTACAACACTTGCTGGCATATAATATTCACGATACAGTTAGTATTCCAGTGCTAAAAAATCCCAGAATAAACGATTTGTAGTGATGATTCTGTGTATTCTTATTCCGGGATACGGTCAATCGACCGCACCCTTAGAGTGCTTTGCACGCCCATACTTACGTTTGAACAATAAAAAAACGTTAAAATCCTATGTTCGTACTGTACGAAAATGGCGATTGTAAACGTTTTTTTTTTATTGTTCGAACGTAAATATGGGCGCGCAAACATTAGTCAGTACTGAACAAACGGATGTCACTTTTGCCGTAGATTTCATCAAAACGTGACGAGCACAAAGTACGCCACGAGACGTTGTCTAGTGACGTAGCCTGTTGTTTTCGTCACATTTTGACGTCATCAGTAAGATGATACAAGTATTGTTCCCTTGTAGATCCACCATCAACCTACTCAGCAGTGAAGAGGCAGCTAAGAACTGTGCTGTGTTATAGTACGTTGAACAGTACTTCAAATGGCCTGTGATTACGTATCGTCCGAAAGTCGAAGAAGACTTGAAAAGAAGAGCCAAAAGACGGAGAAAAAGGAGTGGATACGGACAGATTTATGGCTTGTTCATCAGCCGTATGATCTCTATGACGAGAATAAATATTGAAAACAATGCAAAGGAAATCAAGAGATTTCACCGACCTGCACTTTAAATGGCCGATAACATACATGTATCGCTTGAATACCGAAAAAGCCTTCAAAAGGGCAGAGATGGAAGACTGCGTCACTGACATGCGCATTTAGAATACGGAGCGAAATCATTGTCCCACATTGATGGCCTGGTCGCATCGTGATCTCGGGAGCTCCCCGGGTCATTGCAGTTTCGATTGTCAGTTTGGGAGCAAGCACTGATTGATAAAACAACGGTATATCACTGATATAAAACTGATTAATAAAACATCAGTTTTATATCACTGATACAAAGATACTGATGTTTTATTAATCAGTGTCTATACTGGGGTATAAAGAGGCTATCACGTGGTGCCATTCAGCACACGTGATTGGCTAGTACCGTTATGAATTTTAGAATATATATTATGAGGGACAAGAGGTGTTGAGTGTCTTGATATCGATATGTGCTGATTGTTGCTTGAATTACAGTCTTGTCCAAGGAGTAGGCTAAGCTGACTGAGGCTTGTTTCTAACTTCAAGTGTTGGGGTATTCGGGTAAAAGATCGTAGGATGTGTCTTTCGTTGCTCAAAGACACATTTCAAGACTGAATACATGATTTTTATCCATCATTGGACGGCGCGTTACAAAAAGCCTAGTTTAATAATCCAAGAAGGTCAATAGTCATATTCATTGTTCTTGACCTCCATTTTGAAAGGTAGCCAAGCCTTTGGTGGCATCGAGGCTGGAGTTGAGACAGCTTAGTTAGAGGTTGGTATCTAGTTTCGATAATCAAAATATATCCATATTCACAGAAAGAGGGTTTGTATCAGTGCAGGGTCAACTCCAGCTTCCATGTGAGGCCGAGGCTTGGTTACCTTTCAAGTACTACGAGTTGGACTATTGTTTCCACACCAGTCGACTATATAAATACATATACAAATAACTTATATACTTGAATGAACATTATGCTTAATGAGTTGAAAATGAATCGAGTCCTATTATTGAATGTTTATTTTTCGGTTGTTTTTCAGTCATCAGACATTTGATCCTTGCAATCTTTTTAAATATACTTTAATAAGTGAAGTTGACATGAAATCAGAGCAAAATGTGCTGAAATTCAGGCTAAGCAAAATGAACTAGAATTAGCTTGGGACTTAAATGACGTCATTGAAATTTGATTCCTTAATAAGCTAAAAGACAGAGGCTAATGTTGTTTTCCCATGTCGGTCATTTTGTTTCCCACTTTGACCTTGAAATGGAACGGCAATTTTTTTTTATCCCAAAAGGAAATGTACCAATTTCTATAATTGGAAAACAGAGCACTGAATCCTCTGGAGAGCTGTCACGTGGTCTGAACTGGGGCAACAGAGACAAGGTGAAGTGTCTATAGATGGGTTGCAGTCAATCCCCAGATATTCAAAGGCCATGGCGGCCATGTTGGTGTACCTAACAAAAGAAGCTAACGAAGAATCTATTGTTAAAGGTACACCAACATGGCCGCCGTGACGTCATGTGCAACCCATCTATTGACCGATTTAGCTTGTATATTTGTTGTCCCAATTCAGGTCACCCGACTTTTCCCTTGAGCAATTTGTTTATGCAGGGTTCACACAGGAAAGTTATAATGAATTCCATGACTAAATTTAAAAATCAGGACTCAAATTAGGTTCTGGAGGAGACAGCAAAAACTAGATAACGTCACTTAACTGGGCCTGTCCACCCACTTTAATATTGCTTGAAAACTTTGACAACGGAAGGAATACTACCAATGGAGCACATCCTTATTTCAACGTAACATATTTTCTTTAGCATGTAGCCAGGACTCCGCCGGTTTTAAAACAACCAAGTCAAAATCATCGAGTAGCAGATGGATAATGATGAAGAGTGCTGAAAGAGAACCTACTAATCTAAGGAAAGTCTAGCATCAAAACATTCCAATGGTCAATGATAAAATTGACTTTTGACATTTTTGCAAATTTCCATGACTTTTCCAGACTGACTGACTTTTCCAAGAGATGATGCATAAATTTGTAGATCTCTGAAACAAAGCACTGAATCCTCTGGAGAGCTGTCACATGATCTGAAATGGGACAAATGTACAAGCTAAATCGGTCCATTGGAGCTTCGCCCATTGGCTTGGCTATATATATGTATATATTATTGCTATTGAAAAGAAATATTTGATCCAACAGAATGACGTTATGAGATTGGACGAGTACAGATTAATAATTTCTTTGAAGATTCTCGATAATTTATTTTTGGAGTGTTGTTTTGGTGTGTATTTGTGTGAATTTAGTTCTTGTTTCAAGTGTGCTTCTGTGAATCGTTTCGAGCGGTTCTGTCTGTGTTTTACGCAGTCTTCGAAAACAGCTTTACACAGGACTTTAACAAGTAGACTGTTGTGTACTTGGCAAACGGAAAACGGTTCCAACATCTGTTCAACGTTCAAATTAACTTCTGTTGTAGTACTCGTAACGCTCGGAACGGTTTCAACATTGGTTTAATCAAATGTACCAATGTTGTATAGATCTACAGATGTTGAAACTGACCGAAGCGAAGTGCTGCCTGGCCTTATTTGGAAAGTTTGTTACCATATTTGGGTTGGAAAGCTTTCCAGCTAGCATCTTATCCTGGTAAAGAAATAAACCGAGTAAAATCGCCACACCCAAGCTTACATTACAATCATTACATTCATGAAAAGAAGAATACATGATGTAGTTGTTGTAGCTAGTCTATATTTATTGCACACATCAGTGGCTAATATTCATTTACGAAAAAAACAACACGAAATAAAGTGTTTATCTTGTTTAGGAGTCCAACTTATTGCGCTAACCTGTAGAGGTGCTGTTATCCGTGTGATTTTCCCTGCAGCATATATCACTTCAATAACCAATCAATCGAGCTCGTGATTCTATGGGAAAGGCTTTCCTGGAAACAGTCGCGTGCTGATATCACTTCAATAACCAATGAAACTTTTCCTAAGACATGTCATAAGATATAAAATTTGTGATTGTCCTAAGAGATGTCGTAAATGCGATTCAGCAACTCTGTCCTAGAGTACTCCTAAGATGTTCTCAGCTAAGACATCTCTTACGTTTCCAGCCTCCGTGAAATTAGTATCGATTACAATGAAAACGCCAATCAGCACTGACCTTATATAATTATGCCCTAATTAATAGTTATGTGTTTAAATTCGCGAAATCAATCTAATAGAGTGTCTAATATGAGGCTGCTAGGGTTGTAACCGGAGCAATTAAGGGTACAAGTGCTACAAGCCTGAGAGAAGAGCTTACTTGGGAGAGTTTAAGTGTAAGGAGGAAAATGCACAAGTTAATACATTTTTATAAAATTGTAAATGGATTAGTTCCCATATACTTACGAGAGCTACTACCCAATACTGTGGGTGAACGTGTACATTTTAACCTAAGATCAAGTGAAGATTTTTCAATTATTCCTTGTAGAACCGTTAAGTTTCAGCAGTCTTTCTTGCCTTCCACAATCACGTCTTGGAATTCACTAAGTTTGGATGTAAGGAATTCAATTTCGCTTTCTTCTTTTAAATTTAATTTGCGATCTGTGATTTTTCCTTTTAATTATAATAAGTTACTTGATTATTCCTATTCGAGACTAGCATCAATTTTTTATACTCGCCTCAGGCTTGGTTTTTGTGCCCTGAATAGTTATCTTTTCAAAATCAATTGCTGTGACTCTCCCAGATGTGAATGTGGACTAGCTAAAGAAACACCTAAGCATTATTTTATATTTTGTCCCCGTTACGCTGCCCAACGAACTTCCTTTTTTGCCTCTGCTGCACAGTTACTGGGTGAGAAATGGTCACAGAGCAGCGACAAGGAAAAAATGGAGTTTATTCTGAACGGCGTTAAAGATTTTGATTTTGATATAAATTGTCGTTTTTTTTGCAAAGTTCAAAGCTTTATTTTATCTACAAATCGTTTCTCTGTGACTTATGTTTAATTACTTTATTTTATTATCAATTGTGTTGGTTTTTTGTGTGTGTCTGTTCGCGTAAAAAAGAATGTACAATATCTAGTGTGAACCCCCTAGATAAGTCATTTAATTGTACTTTTGGGGTAAACACTTCATTATATGTTTAAATAATAAAATATCAAATAAAATCAGTCGTTATGACTGCGGACGCAGAGTTCCTTTGGAGAGGAATCGCTCACTTAATTAATTCATGAAATGGCCATATAAACTAGCATAAATTAGCAGTGGTTTAAAAATGTACAAATTTGACAGCAATTGAGCGACGATGGTGGTTTAGTGTAGTGGTTGCGAGTAGGCGGGAGCAGGGTTCGAGTTCCAGAAAATCTCAACAAATTTTGTTTTACATCACCATTTTCTTGAGAAGTTTTTTCTTGAACTGTAGCTCTAGGTGGGTTAATATCTTGTTTACTGATCGGTTAGTTTATTTTTTTATTTTTCAGGGTAGGATTTTAGTTAGTTTATATTGTCATTTCAGAATTAATTAAGTGAGCGATTACTCTCCTTAGGAGCTCGTGCGAAGGCACAATTTTACCAAACAAGACTAATAGCGGTTTTGGTAGAAGCCGTACAAAGTAGGAAATAAATTTTATTTAACTCTTTTAAATACACGGACACAAATGTTCAGAAGAAATGCGTATGGTAGAGGGTTATGCGAAGAGGTGAGGGCTGTGTCTGGCAACAATTGGTGGATGAAGTACGAAAGAAATGGATGACCTTGAAGAGCGAAACACAAAAGAAAGCGGCTTCTAACCGCAAAGAATCAAGGAAGACTGGAGGAGGCCCTCCACCGCCACAACTTAAAGTGCCTATAACTCTTCTTGCAAGTTTTATAGCTGATCCATCGAAAAGTTTTGAGTACTTCTGTGAAGAAAGTTTTGGCTTACAGAGAATACTCAATGTTCTACACTTCTTTGAAATAGTGCAAATGTGACCTTTCCTGATCCATGACCGCGTAAGTAAAAGCCTGGGTCGATCACTGGGTAAATAACGGTGTTGTAAAGTTGTTCATGATTTCATATCATAACTACATATACATATATAATCGCCGTGACCTCATAAAACGCACCAATACCCACGATTGCTCTCATCTGACTTGATAGCTCAGTTGGTAGAGCGCCAGACATGCAACCTGGAGGTCGTTGGGTTCGAGTCCCACTTGGGTCAGAGATTTTTTCTCTTTCCCTCGTAGGGCGTGCACACATGGCACTACAGCATACCACTTTACAATACATTATTTACACCTACTAGTGCTACGCGGCAAACATGATTTCATATCATAACTACGATCACTGGGTAGACGTCGTCTCAATGCATTATTCTCCATGGCACCTTTCTATCCAGCGTATCCTCGCTCTACAATGACCAATAATCAATAAATGGCAAACACGCTTGAAATACCGATTATTGGTAATTGTACGACAAATCCTAACCCGAACCATAAACCGAACCCTTACCATCGGACGAGTTCACGGGTAAACGACGGGTTCTCACTCACCTAGAGCTAGGATTCACAGGTAAACAAGAAGAGAAAGTAAACGAGGAAAAAAATTTTTGAGCGCTCCTACTCGGGGTCGTACTCGTTTGCGTGTTGTGCTTGGTAGTACAGGCCCACTACACTAAGCGCGTCTACCGCCGTTTTGATTTGGACAATTGTTTATCTTTATCCTTGACTGGTTTTAAGAATGTCATTGTTTAATTTGCGTTCCAGAATTAGCGATTATTGATAATTGAAGAGCAAAAGCCAATTACTGATTATTGGTAATTGTAGAGCGAGGATATGTTGTTCTATCACAACTACTCAGTTTGAGTTGTTAAGTCATTTTAGTCAACCTGTTAAGTATTTCTTCAAAGGAATCGACCCAGGCTTTTACTTACGCTGTCATGGATCAGGAAAGGTTAAATTTACACGATTTCATACAAGCGTAGAACAACTGCAAACCAAAACGTTCTTCACAGAAGTATATAAAAATTGCAAGAAGGGTTGTAGGCACTTTAAGGATATAGGGGGAAAATCATAGATGTTATGGGTGAAGCGATACTGCCTCAACAGGATTTCCTCTTCCAAATTCAAGGGATTGGCGCGGTCTCGAAAGACTCGTTCCCGTCTTAACGCTCGTCGACGTTGGAGCACCAATAACATGGCCGTGTTTGTGTTTTGTGTTTAGGACATATCCTAAAAGTTAAGACATCAATTTTGACCTTTTAAAGTGTTTATGAAACCAAATTTTGCATCTTTATTTTATTGCAGAATAATAAAGTTCATTCTTTTCTGATTATCAAGAGTATATTTTATTTAGTTCTGCCTTCGGAAAGGTCTCTTTTTCGCCATTCAAATTGACTACTTTATGCTAAAAACTGTCCGGGGCCTGGAACCGAATCTGCCATTACAATGACGTCACTGTGAGGACTCGCAAGTGACAATCCCTTCATAAGATCATGTAGGAAGACGCGCATTTCTACAAAAAAATACAATATAATAAAGCACAATACAATTCAATACAAAAAATGATAAGTAGAACGCAACACAATCCTTAACAAATAAAAGATGGTTCTCCTTGTTCTATAAAAAAAATGTTACACGCTTGAGGTCCGTGAAAAACTGCGGATGCATGCGCAGAATACGAGTGCATTTAGCACCATTTCAAGACCTCGAAAGTACATTATTTTGTTATAGAACAAGGAGAACCATCTTTTATTTGTTTTATAATATTAACTTCAATCTAGACGAAGGAAAGTAAGCTATCTAATTTTTGGAACCCTCATAAATATCTATTAACTAAGCAAACTCACAGCGAAAACTCCATTTTACTGTACTTCGACTTGTTTACAACATTTCTCGTCGCTGATTGGTTCAATTCTGACAGCTTGACATTGACGACCTGAAAGCTTGTTTCTTATTGGATGAAATAAGCTGCTACGAAAAGAACATGTCGATTGATAAAAGTGAAAGACAGAAATTGCAAGACTGCCGGCCGCAAACGGGCTGTAAAATTGTCAACTGATCAAAACTGTTGCAGGAAACACAAAGTGCTTTCTTTTTACAATATTTTTGCACCATTATCATACAATGGTGCAAAAATATGGAATGGGCTTCCAGCCAAACTACGCGAAACAAAGTCTCTTGTTTCTTTTAAGAAACAAGTTGCGACCACCACTCTCCTTAGTGACTAATGTAATTATTTATTTATTTATCTAGTAGTTATCATTTGATAGGATATCTTTTATAATTATTTAAATCATTTATGACCCAGAAAAATTGTAAATAAAACATAATTATAATATATTAGCTTAGCCTAGATATATCGCAATTTTGTAATTAGAATATTTTTTACCACACGGCTTCTATGGAAATCAGATTGTATCTGTTAGAATTCTCCGTGTTTTTAAATAAAGTTGGAATAATGAATAATAAATCTATGGTCAGCACTGGAGAAGTTAATCTGCACATTGTGATAGTGTTGAAAATGCCTGATGGAAAAACATTCATAGAGATCAGAAAGCGTTTGTAGCGAAATTTTAATAGCGGCATCTGAGACTGAGGTTCCCGACTATTTTCTACAACAACTGCATCGTTGACACTGGCTATTTATTCTCTGGTCTGAAGAAGGATATTTTCATTATCCCAAGGAACAGTGTTTAACTGCTGCTCTGATGGCAGTGAGTTGCGTAGCTTTTGAGGCTCAGTTCGACTATACATCGGCATTTGACACCGTTGATCATGAAATTCTGCTTGGGCGTCTGACTGCCTGCTTTGGAATAACAGGGCATGCTCTAGCGTGGATTCGTTCATACCTGCTTGGTCGTAAACAGTATGTGTGTATCCGAGGAGAAAAGTCAGCACCTGTTCATCTGCTATATGGGGTGCCTCAAGGGTCGGTCCTAGGACCGTTACTTTATCTTATGTACACTTCTCCTTTAATGACCTCATTAGAAGCCATGATATGATGTGCCATTTCTACGCAGACGACACTCAAATTTACCTCTCGTTTGACTCTCGAGCACCGGAATCTTTAGTTGCAGCCAAGATCGAAGCTTGTGTCAATGACATTACCACCTGGATGTCTTTGAATAATTTAAAACTGAACACTGATAAAACTGAACTACTAATAATAGGATCTGTTTCGACCTAAAATCCAACTTCCGCCACTTAATATAGGCAATGATCTTATTATTTCTTCTAAGTCTGCTCGCAATATCGGCGTAGTATTTGATGATTCTTTGAATTTGGAATCCCAAGTGGCTTCTATTTGCAAGGCTTCATTCTTTCACATTCGTAACATTGCACGTATTAGTAACTACTTATCTGCTGAGAATACCAAGACGCTAGTACATGCATGTATTACTTGTAAGCTTGATCATTGTAATTCTCTCCTTTATGGCCTTCCGCAAACTCTTGTTCAGAAACTTCAATTAGTTCACAACTGTGCTGCCCGATTAATCATGCGTAAGAGAAAATTCGATCATGTAACTCATATACTCATAGAACTTCATTGGCTTCCTGTAACTCAACGCATTATGTTTAAAATCTTGCTACTTACTTTTAAGGCACTCAACGCGCTTGCACCGATTTATCTTAGCAACTTGTTAGAAAAATATGTGCCCACCAGACACCTACGTTCCAAAAGCAAATTTCTTCTAAAAATTTCCAGTGGTAAAACAACAAAAACATATGGCGATAGAGCTTTCTCTGTGGCAGCGCCCAGGCTGTGGAACACTTTACCAGATAACATTAAACTCTCACCATCATTGAACACTTTTAAATCTCGTCTTAAGACATTTTTGTTTCAACAGGCCTATGATATCTAGTTTTCGAACATGTTTAGTCTAAATCATGTTTAACTTAGTTGCTTGGTTTTTATAATATTTAGTTTCTTCTCATATTTAACTATTTTTTAGTTTGTAATTCTTTGTGAAGCGCCTTTGAATTTAAGAAAAGTGCGCTATATAAGTTTAGATTATTATTATTATACGTTCGAAATTCTCTCTGAATTTCTAACGAGACCTGAAACAACTATGGGGGCTGATCAAAGCCAGGTCCCGGCTAATTAACCCACAGATCGAATTGGAATTTAGCGTGTTGGTTTCTAGGAAAACCGGAGAACCCGGAGAAAAACCCTCAGAGCAAGGGCGAGAGAGAGAGAGAGACCAACAAACTCAACTCACATATGGCGCCGCGTCTGGGTTCTTTGCAAGTTTTCAGTATCGTCCGTTTTTCATTCACGAACATTAAGGATCCTCTTAAACGAATTTCTACAGGAAACCAGAGAAACCCTATATTGTATTCTTTGCCATTCACTGTTCTGGCTTCAGCATAAAAGTACAGGAGTATTAAAGTTATCGTCGAGTTCTTGGTGAGTCATTTCTTGTACTTTTTGTAATTGTGTTGTAGTTGTACTTGTACAAACTGTGAATGAGTATAGAATGTGGACATTGACTATTGCTTTTCTCAACTTCAAAGTCCATTGTATTTTGGCGTAGGATAAAGTTAAATACGGGAAGAAAACCAAGGCCACCAGCCACACAATATCTTCCACCTCCTTGCTTATTTTTAGCTTTCTCTGAAACCTGCCATGTTTGTAGTATATAAACAGCGAGTCCTCACAGTGACGTCACGCAACTCATTTGGCCGCGCGGCAAACGGGACAGTTTTTAGCATAAAGTAGTCCACTGGAATGGCGAAAAAGAGACCTTTCCGAAGGTGGAGCTGAAAAATAAATATACTCCTGATAATCAGAAAGCAATGAACTTTATTATTCTGCAATAAAATAAAGATGCAAAATTTGGTTTCATAAACACTTTAAGACTTAGGAGGTGTTGGTGAATAACACTTTTGTCCTAAAGTCTATCTTAGGAGGCTCTTGTGTCCTAAGGCACCTTCGTGAATCTGGCCCCTGTTCTAGAAAGATCGACAATCGATTACAAGTGCCTTTAAAGTGTTATACTTTTTCCTGTCGAAACCGTTTTTCGATACGACGACGGGAAGTTCGAATCTCGAGTTTTTATGTCCATTACGTGAACCCGCACCTTAGGAGACCCAGGGGCAGTTAGTGAACACGGGCAGACAAACTCGTTCACTATAGCTGCCCCTGAGTCTCCCGAGGATGGTGAACCCGTTCCTGTGAGAGCCAATTTTCAACGGAAGTGACATCATTTTATTCAACACAACACGCGGGGCTACTTTTCACACAAACCTTCACGCAAAATTATTAGTAAATACTTAACCAGAAATGTCTTTAAAAGAGCAGCGTGTTGAGAAAATGACGTCACGGCAGCAAACCGCTGGATGAAAATCGCGAACTTTTTGGAACACTTAGAGTAATGGCGGATGTAATTTCGACGGTATACTCCGCAAAATTAAGTCTAATTTTGTCCTTTCGCAAAAAAATATTGATTTGGATATATATTTGCGCCACTGTTTGTCCTTTTGGAAGACAAGAGTGCCCCCAAAATGGCCGAATTTCGTCGTAAATAAATAAATGAAGCCATATATTTTTTGCCCTAAGGTAAAACTCCTCGTGCAACTTGCCTCACTATTTTTCTCGTGATCGCGAAACAAGTTGCGGGAGGGAATTGTCCAATGTACAACGGTCGCGCGACACTGGGTACGACTATTGCCTCGAGTTGGCTTAGCGTCGCGATCTTTTTTTTTTCAGCTGTCGCATCGCCGTGCTCTATTAAAACATTTGAGCCATGCTTCCGTGTCTGACTATATACCCTGCCACTCTTGCATCTTTTTGTATAATATACTCGATCTACGTGAAAAGAAACTAATCTCATTGAAGCGAGAAGAGCTTCGGAAAGAGCTTTGAAGATGAGGAAACGTTGGGGCAGAAAAGCCAGGCTGGTGTTTACAAAACGTTAACAAAGCCATTTTAATGCTCAGCAAAGTGCACGATGGGCTGAACACTAAGCGAGAAAGGACACTTTCAACAAAACAGCTTTGTTTATTCTTTAAACATTTCTATGATTTTCAGGCAGACAACACAGGTTAAACATTACAGCTCTGTACCATCAACGCCCTAATTTAACAAAGCTGTGTGTTACAAATATAACTCACATGTTGGCTACCGATATTGTTTGGCTTTCTGTTCCAGCGTTTCTTAGACTATGGTTGCATCGAAATGGCTTTTCCG
The DNA here is from genome assembly GCA_030867875.1 of Actinernus sp. WN-2022. Lineage (NCBI taxonomy): Eukaryota > Metazoa > Cnidaria > Anthozoa > Actiniaria > Actinernidae > Actinernus > Actinernus sp. WN-2022. The sequence continues at coordinate 24,200,823 of JAOWCC010000019.1, forward strand.
ACGTTTTTATCATGGAATCATATAACACAATTTTGGTAAGACACGCACTGAGTTACGTTTTGATAAAGGACCTCTATACAGAAAACTACTGCTATAGTTATCTAAGATGGCATCTCTTTAACATGAAGAAGTGCTCATTTGTCCAAGTATTGTTCACTGATGTATGTTAGACGGTCAAATATCTGGTGGCCATCAGTGGACAAGTGTCTATTAGTCCACACTTGTCTATCAGTCCACACTTGTCTATTAGTCAACACTTGTCTATCAGTCTACACTTGTCTATATACCAGTGGACATTTGTCTACCAGTCGTCAAACAGGGGGTACACCGGACGTTGAACCTTCACCGCCCCAGCTGTAAAAGACAAAATCACATTAGTTCAACGCCAAACGGCTGAAATAAAGACTGATATTTCAGCCGTCTCCTCCGGTTCGTTCCTCCCGGGAGAGACGTCTGAATTTATTCGACGATAATGCCGTCCAGTGACGTCAAAGCGGGTTAAAATTTTAATTTATGCAAATTAACTGCCACGGCGGCTGAAAAGAGTTCGTTCGTTGGGTCACAAAAACAAAGCTATCGCCTTGAGAAATTATTTCAGATTATGTCAAAATCAAGACCCTACCTATCTACATCCCATTTGCTTCTCAAGTGCCTCTTAAATGTATGCTGTGAAAACCTTTTTGAAGCAACAAATCGTTCAGAATTTGAGGCCTTCGTCTCAGTTCCGTTTTCTAGTAAAGTCTCTCGATCTGCCGTTCGGTTCGAGACAGGGAGAGATTACCTTTGTAAATAATGCAGCAGAAAAGTAGAAAAGCATCGAAGGATATTTGGAGAATTTAGAAAAAAGTTCGAAACTAAACAGTTCCTTGAAGAGAGTAGCGACAGTTTTACCGAGTGTGAACGAATAATCGATTATCAACAACCCCGCGAAGGCGACTGGCGACGTGAAGAAACGTACATGTTTACAGGCAGCCGGCCGGTTATTTTGCAGGACACTTCAATCCATTTCCAGTTGTTTTCCTTACTAATTTAAGGTCTTTGCCAAAGACTCATCAACGACCAACCATCGCGAGTCCAAATCCTGCCGTCTTCTCTGATGAGTTACTTATGATAATTATGCGAAATTATAAAATACGAACCAATCAAAGATCACTACCAGGTTTTCTGGTAGTGACGTCACTGGACGGCATTATCGGCTTTTGGATTCAGACGTCTCTAGGGAGGAACGAACCAGAGGAGACGGCTGAAATTCAGGCTAGATTTGGGTCTACTATAGTTTCGGCTATATAAACCCTGGTTTTCTCAGTCCATGCAGGATAACGATACAATGGAAAATCCCCACCTATTTCACCATAAATGCAATGGTTAACTGAATCATTAATTACACATGATACCCAATTGAGGGGTGGGTGGTAGTTTAATGGTTAATCATTAATTACACATGATACCCAATTGAGGGGTGGGTGGTAGTTTAATGGTTAATCATTAATTACACATGATACCCAATTGAGGGGTGGGTGGTAGTTTAATGGTTAATCATTAATTACACATGATACCCAATTGAGGGGTGGGTGGTAGTTTAATGGTTAATCATTAATTACACATGATACCCAATTGAGGGGTGGGTGGTAGTTTAATGGTTAATCATTAATTACACATGATACCCAATTGAGGGGTGGGTGGTAGTTTAATGGTTAATCATTAATTACACATGATACCCAATTGAGGGGTGGGTGGTAGTTTAATGGTTAATCATTAATTACACATGATACCCAATTGAGGGGTGGGTGGTAGTTTAATGGTTAATCATTAATTACACATGATACCCAATTGAGGGGTGGGTGGTAGTTTAATGGTTAATCATTAATTACACATGATACCCAATTGAGGGGTGGGTGGTAGTTTAATGGTTAATCATTAATTACACATGATACCCAATTGAGGGGTGGGTGGTAGTTTAATGGTTAATCATTAATTACACATGATACCCAATTGAGGGGTGGGTGGTAGTTTAATGGTTAATCATTAATTACACATGATACCCAATTGAGGGGTGGGTGGTAGTTTAATGGTTAATCATTAATTACACATGATACCCAATTGAGGGGTGGGTGGTAGTTTAATGGTTAATCATTAATTACACATGATACCCAATTGAGGGGTGGGTGGTAGTTTAATGGTTAATCATTAATTACACATGATACCCAATTGAGGGGTGGGTGGTAGTTTAATGGTTAATCATTAATTACACATGATACCCAATTGAGGGGTGGGTGGTAGTTTAATGGTTAATCATTAATTACACATGATACCCAATTGAGGGGTGGGTGGATAGTTTAATGGTTAATCATTAATTACACATGATACCCAATTGAGGGGTGGGTGGTAGTTTAATGGTTAATCATTAATTACACATGATACCCAATTGAGGGGTGGGTGGTAGTTTAATGGTTAATCATTAATTACACATGATACCCAATTGAGGGGTGGGTGGATAGTTTAATGGTTAATCATTAATTACACATGATACCCAATTGAGGGGTGGGTGGTAGTTTAATGGTTAATCATTAATTACACATGATACCCAATTGAGGGGTGGGTGGTAGTTTAATGGTTAATCATTAATTACACATGATACCCAATTGAGGGGTGGGTGGATAGTTTAATGGTTAATCATTAATTACACATGATACCCAATTGAGGGGTGGGTGGTAGTTTAATGGTTAATCATTAATTACACATGATACCCAATTGAGGGGTGGGTGGTAGTTTAATGGTTAATCATTAATTACACATGATACCCAATTGAGGGGTGGGTGGTAGTTTAATGGTTAATCATTAATTACACATGATACCCAATTGAGGGGTGGGTGGTAGTTTAATGGTTAATCATTAATTACACATGATACCCAATTGAGGGGTGGGTGGTAGTTTAATGGTTAATCATTAATTACACATGATACCCAATTGAGGGGTGGGTGGTAGTTTAATGGTTAATCATTAATTACACATGATACCCAATTGAGGGGTGGGTGATAGTTTCCCAGAAACAGTGATTGATCCCAATGGAATTACCATACAAATCTGAGATTACGAGTGATCCTGTGTAAGATACAAAGGCAGCTGAGTTTTGGCCCGGCTGGGGCTTAAAGCGCCAATACGCCTAAGCCAGAAATAATTTATTTGGGCGCAGTAAAGTGTTTTAAATATTGTTCAATCATTTTTGGGCGATTTATGGTCGTAGTCATTACAAATCCTTGAAATGATGTCATTTAAGGAACGTTATGCAAATGAGTTGAAAATGAATTGAGTTGTAACAATGAATTTCTGGCAATTCTTTATGTAGGACGACACGAATTTTTACCAAAAATACAATAGAATACAACACAATACAATTCAATACAACAATAGAACGCAACACAATACAATACAATAGAATACAATTTGGTAGCAATTCGTGTCGTCCTACATGAAGGGATGGCCGAATTTCTTCATTTATACGGTTGTTTTTTTAGGTGTGAGACATTTGATACTTACAATCTCAAGGTGTGTTTACACTAGGACATGTTTGACTAGTTAAACATAAAATATCCGAAAAGACAGTGAAAACACTTCGGTCGAAGTTCACCGAGTTAAACATGCAAAGTGTTTTCATTAGGAATTTTGCGGCTTAAACACCCGAAATCACAGCCAATTTATACTACCTCGGGAAATGGTATAACTTGTCCTGCCACATGCCGAGACCAATCACTGCACGTGAACTGACAGACGCCTGTCAGATTATTTATTCAGCTGTCAAAGTAAGCATTTAGCATTTCTTAGAATCGCCAGAGAGCAACAGCTACCCGCTTCTCTACGGTAATCGCTTCACGCAGGATTGTATTTTGCTTCATAAGTTGTGGGCCAACGAGGCCGCAAATCAAAACAAATGTTTCCCTGCTTACTCTGAAATTCTCACGCCACAGATGGTCTTGATAATTGTCGACTAAAAGGTGCTCAAACCAGAACTGTTGTCTTGGATATACCCAGACTGATTTCCTTCTGCGATTACCTCCGTTCTGTTGCTGTATTGGGAGAAATACTGCTATTCTTCTTCTTCGACTCATTTGAAGAGACATTGATTGCAATTGTTGTAAAAATGGCCTTCATTTTCGCATAAATACAGCAAGAGTTAAAAGCGGAGCGGTAAACACGAATGCTGGCTCTCCCGCCATTTTTTCGAATGCTGCGGTTGGTCACCTGGTAGTCATGCGCAGTAGGCGTGCAGAAAGTATAATTAGCATATCAAAATCTTCCCGGTGAGCGAGCGTACGTGAGAAGGTCGCGAAGGGAAGGATTTGTAGTAGCACCTCAAATTTCACAGTAAAAACAGTCAGGCACGTTATACTAGTATAAGTCCGTCTGTAAACAAACACCTCAAGGAATGTAATACTAGAAAAATGCCCTCGTGAAAACACACCCAAAGAGAATGATCTTTTAATAAGTGGAGCAAACATAACAACAGAGCAAAAGGAACCACAATTAGGTTATCCCTTAAATGATGTCATTGAAATTTGATTCTTTGATAAACGAAATTGGCAGACTGTAATTATTATGTTTCCTATGTCGGTCATTTTGTTTTCAAGTTTGACTTTTAAATCAAAGATAACTGGCTAGGGCTCATAGGCACTTTAACCACTGAGCTAGCCTTGGGACTTAAAGGGTTAAAGGATTTCTATGGCCTTTGAACTGAGGGTAAGTCAGTATCGAGTCGCTCCTCGTCATCTGGGTGCCAGAGGTTCTACTGCCTTTAGCATCAACGAGAAGGCTGGGAGAACCTCTACTTTGGTTTAGAGAGGGCGGTAGAGCCTCTGGCACCCAGGGTATCATCTATCAGCCCACGTAAAGACATTCCTACTCGTAGCGCGTTATCTAGTACGGGCTTCACGTTCATAGAAATTAGCAGGGATGGCTAGGAAACTAGCAGTCTAACTGAACGCAAGCCTGAACTGACCGCCTCCCAGTTATCTCAGTGGTTAAGCGCCAGTCTGAGGAGCGGGAGGTCGCGGGTTCAAACCCCAGCCGGACCAACACTCAGGGTCTTAAAATAACGAGTAGAAGGTGAGCTACACATTTTGGACATGCTAACCTCGGTGCTGCAGACGACGAGAAGTGCTTATTAAAGTCGATACGTAACAATAACTGAGCGAGATGTGGACTGGCTTGATGACTACGAACACTCGACAAGATCTTGAACAGCAGGCTTGACTGACGCTCGTAGTTCTGAAGGAAAACAAAAGAAAATTAAACCATGTTTGCTCCAAGAGCATGAGCTCATCGAGGGAGCTTACGGGGTATATAACAAAAAGGAAAAAAGGCAATTTCAAGAATAAATAAGCAAAAACGTGTCGTTAATCAGAAAGTGCAGAAGAAATACAGTGCAGGGCTCGCGCTCGGCTTCGGCACGATCTTGTAACTGTCTTTTTGAAAATCTCCCCCGATATTCCCCGAAAATCTTCCATCTTTTTTTATAACAGGGGAGACATGCTTCTAGTCTGATTTTCAGACGGTACGACGTCCTCCCCTATCACTTCCTCCCCAGGGGAGGACTGAGTGAGAGCGGAGGACCTCTTACCGTCTGAAAATCAGGCTAACATGCTCCCCATATTTTAAATTCTGAAGTCTCGCCCTCGGACCTTGCAGTTCGTAATCTTGGCTCATGGTTTGATAGCAATTTATCTATGTCTGTTCATGTCTCTAAAATTTGCAAAGCAGCTTATTATGACTTATACAATATCTCCCGGATTCGAAAATATATCAGTCGTGATTCTATAGAAACTCTCATCCATTCTTTTGTCACAAATCGCTTAGATTATTGTAACGCATTACTTTATGGACTACCGAACTCACAATTGGGTAAACTGCAACGAGTGCAAAATGCCGCTGCTAGATTAATCTATCGTGCGCCTAGGTTCTGTCATACTTAGCTGTTTCTACTAGAACTACATTGGTTACCTATTAAGTTTCGCATAATTTTTAAAATCATATTAAACAGCACTCCACCCATGTCATGTGACCTCTTCTGTTTGCACTCAAACTCATTTTACAGGATGTTAGCATCCATTGTAGTTGAATAATGTCAATTGCATGTGAAATGACATTATATTTTGGACAGGAGAATTTTTTACAGGTTACCTATGATTGGAAAGCAATATCCTTAATTATGGACAAAAATAAGGTGTGGCAGATAACATGATTGGGTGCATTCTCAACATGTCTCCCAAAAATGAAGTCACATCAACTTGAACATACGTAGTCTGTGCTTGACACAAATCTTTGCAATCAACTTGAATTTTGAACCACCCCCTCTATTTGGGACCATTCATTATTTATGCCAGGGGGTGGGCTGGCAAGAATGAGGGGGGGGGGGGGGGGGGCACGATAAATTCAGGACACTCGAGGGGGGGTCATCAGAAAATATGGAAACAAATGTGGGGTTGGGGGCTATTTTTCAAATTACATCTAGAGGGGTCATGAGATTTTTCTTTTCCTTGGAAGGGGGTCAAGAGGTTTTGTTTAGCCTTATGATGGATCTTGCCAGCCCACCCCCTGGCATAAATAATGAATGGTACCTAACCTTAGGTTTGGTTCTGAATTAATGTCCAAATAAGAGAAGGCTAGGGAAGTGCATTTTTGCCCTTAGTTCCTGTCTGGAAAACAATTCTATCACAAAACTTGGTCAAATAATTCGATACTTAGTGACTATCCAATACGCCGATGCTGAAGGAAATTTATAGATTTTCAATTTTTTGGTTTAACCCTTTCGAACCCAATCCGGCCAAAACCGGCCAATATGAAGCATGTAACTGGAAAAAAATATTGTATCAAATCTAGACATGCTAGAAGTACGATATTGCGATTTACTTCAAGAGATGAATTACTTAAAAGCCAGAGCTATAACCAGCGCTCGGTTGACTCCCCACTTTGGAGAAAAAGTCATTTGTTTTGGAGATCTTGTCTTGTTTCTTTGATTTTCACGAATTTTGAGGAGCTGAAAATCGGCTCAAAAAACCTTTCCCGTTCGCACTTGAAATCAAAAGCAAACACAAAATCAGCACTCAGTTGTTACAGTACCTTCTTTAATCTCTCCAACCACCAGTTTTTGTTTGGCACAAAACACACAAAGCGACTGTGAAGCACGCTGTTCTTAACGCTGCATTTCTCTCCACCATGTTTTCCTGCACCCACCTCCAATTGCATGCTGGGTAATGGACAAAAATCGACGAAGGGACCCCCCCCCCCCGGGGACTCCTGTAGTCTTTTACCGGCCTACAACCAAGAGCGGTGATTTGGACTCGAGCCGTTGCTTTAAAGTGACAAAAACACATCCTAATAGGTTGAGCAGGGGGAAAAGACAACCAACTGCAGAATTTCAAGGATTTCAGTGAAGAATTATTTCATGTGTCTCAAAGAAGAAACACAACAGAAAAATCCTGTGAAACCCCTCACAAGGCCTACTAAAAGCAAACCAAGTACTTTTCAGCCATCATCAGACTTAATGATGTCCTCTAGCTCTCATACAGTGGCGTATTTGTACAAAAGTAGAGCACATTTGGTTGGAAATCCTACAGAAGAAAGCATACTTACCGCCGACGAATCCATAGAGTTCTGCCGAATGGCATCATGGGGAAAGTTTGAGCCCTTGGTTTAAAAGGTCAGCAGTATTTAACTACCCCGGGCTAGCCAAACTTGAACTGAGGGGGGAGGGTTGAGTTAGCACTCTGGATTTCACCAATTGACTCAAACGCATCTGGGTTCCAAAGGGTTAATCACTTTTAAAGCCATCCACGGACTCGCTCCTAAGTATATTAATGAACTAATTTCTGTTAAAGTAAAATCTAATTATAGTCTGAGATCGAACATTGGACTCTATTTGACACCTCCCTCTGTAAAGACTCTGGCTACTCTCGGTGACAGGGCCTTTGTTGCTGCTGCTCCGAACCTATGGAATAAGCTGCCATTATATCTTAGGTGTACTGACTCAATTGTAATTTTTAAGAAAGTCCTTAAGACTCATCTTTTTAAAGAAGCTTTTCGATGATGCAGCATGTGTTTTAATAGTGTTAAGGTTAGTTAGTTATTTGATAACTTATTTATTGACGTGTATATCTTTGTTATGTAAGGCGCATTTGAAAACGCATGTTAATAAAATATAAATTCAAAAGCAAGCCCTGCAGTGGAAGAAAGGTGCATAGCTTATGTCACGAGTATAAAAGTTTATTTCGATATTGATACACTAGAATTTACCTGTTTACACCACTTCAAAATAAATAATGAATATTCAAATAGTAAAATATATATTTTTTAAACAGGAGGCCCTGAGTGGCCTTAACTCGGGCCACCTAGGAATAGGTGAATACATGTAGTTCTAGCATATTTTTGTGTCATACATGGTTTGTGCTAGGGGAGCCGGATAATTGATTCACTACTGATGCTTGTGATAATTGATAGTTGAAATATCCTGAGCCTGTTGGAAGGCTTTGACACGAACGAAGTTAAATATTTCCCACGAATGAAGTTAAATAAAACATTAAGCTGTTTATATTTGAGAGATGGGACTCCAAATTTGAGAGAAATTATCTCCACGAGTCACGACGAAGTGGCCATCTTGTTCTCAGTGTTAAGTAATATTAAGTGACCCGCACCGTCGTCCCACAGTGTCCCGCGCGATATCGAATCTGATTGGTTGACCCTGTCACGTGTTGAGTAAACTCGCGACACACAAAAAATAAACACTTGCGATTTCTGACTCGTGCCGGCCGAAGGCCTGGCCCGAGTAAAAAATTAACAGATTGGCGAATTGACTGAATACAGGTGAAGAATTTGAAAACACGCTGAAGAAATGGACGACTTTGCGCATAATTACAAAGGAGGGAGGAGAAAAGGCTAGTAGTGATTTTGAAGGTTTCTACCAGCTAAATTCTCGACCTCAGTGCGCAAAAACGTATTCATGAAACGAAATGAAATTGCACATGGTGTCATAAAATTCTCCAACGAGGCCAAAGTTTTCGTTTAGATTTTTAACTAGAAGTAATCATAGATTATCAAAGTGCGTTCGACATATTTTTTGAAAGAGAAAGGACTGTGGTAACACAAAAAAGGCTGAAAATTGCTGCAATAATGTAGACGGTGTAAGTAATCCTGATCAAAAATGCTTGTTTTTAACATGGATTATAAAAAGACTGGATTGGGCACGCGCTGACGTGATGGCCGCAACCAAGTGGAAAATCGTGACGTCACATGTAAACAAACATTTTCGTAATTTCTCGGCGTGCGTGATTTCGCGAGTAGCTTGGAAAATAAACATCGAAGAGAAAAAGATTAAGCCCTGAAGGATGGAGATCGGAGAAAACTTCGAGGGGTGCTCAAACGGCTTGTTTTCAGAGGAGAAAACGCAGCTAAAGGTACGAAGTTGCCGATAGCTGTCGTTCTAGCAATTCCGAAAGTGAGAGTGAAATATTAGTGTTTAGAGTGCAGAAAGGTTTATCATACTAAATGTTGGTTCATGATAAGACACGTAGGAAGCTATATGGAGCTATTAATATCAAACCGCGAAAAAAGCAAAAATTGTCAGAACATCAAACGAAATGCCATAAGTGAAAACACGAGTATTCTCTCTATTCATTCTATCGCGTGACTGTGTACGAACTCGTTTGAAAGGTCCTTGTTGATGAAGTTGATAAAAGCCGAAGGGGAATAACGACGACATTGGAATAACGACGACATTCGTTATAACCATAACTCCCACAAACAACCGTAGGGTCTGATCATGCAAAGTCGGGACCTGGCTAAATCACCGAGAATTGGAATTTAGCGTGTCGTTTTTGTGGATGGAGGAGAACGCAAAGAAAAATCCTCGGAACAAGGACAATCGATACCAACAAATTAATAATAATAATAATAATAAAGACTTTATTTATGGAGGGTAACACATAATAGTGCAGAACACTAATAAACTTGTGGCCCTAAAAAACTAACCCATGCAGTACAACCACATGATTGCATTCCTCCAAAAGGCCTATAATTGGATTAGAAAAGTGGGAGGTATTCTATAAGTTTCCCACCCACAGTCACACCCCTTCCCCATACTATTTTCCCAGCACATTCAGTGATTTTTAGATTGTGTCCAAAATCTAAGATTTTTCAGGAAAAAATGTTTATTGTTGAGGCCTTTCATTTTGTTCTGAAACCCAAATGGGTATATTTAATAAGTATCCCAAAGGAGAAAGCTTGGTAATATGCTTTTGCTGGGTTTATTGATTTGTGAAGGCAATAATATGTTATACTGTTAGTACACTTTGTATTATGACCTCTGGGTACAGTACATTAAATTAGATGATAATACTCAGTTGTGGTTTGTACAAATCATAACTTATATTCCATTCTAGCTAGCTGCATGGATGATATATGCTATTTAAATATGTATATCTGAAGTGAACTAAGATACACATGAACAGTGAAAACAATAAAACAATTTTTATTGAACTCTCAGACTTACTGTACATAAAATTATAGTTCATGTACTGTACAACATAGTAACCTTGACAATAAACCTATCAAAATTATCTTATAGTCAGATGTAATATAACTGAAAATAAATTATTAGAAATGAAGATTTGGGACTCAGTTAGAATTAGCATAGATCTGTACCATCAAGTTTCATTAAAAATTATCACTCTAGCTCAGACTATTAAACATGCCTAATTTACATAGCAGAAACCTTGCTTATCGACTCTTCTGACATGGTGCAGGACTCGATTGACAGTAATGCTTGCCCACTTGCCCAGGACAACTAAAAAGTTGAACCGGGCAGGTAATTTTTGTACCTGGACAACCAGATCTCAAGGCAACCAGCCTAAAATCTAATGTTGAGCACTGTGCTGGCCATGTTGATTAACTGACTCTCAGGAGGATAACAAATATTTGTTTTTGCTAGTCTAAAGTTGTTGTGAAAAGTTCTGCACAATACTTCAGGGCATTAACCAACAAAGATATTTTTAAATAATTGTGCAGTATTGTTTTCCAAAAATAAAACCTTGTTCACATGCTAACTTAGTTCTCTGGGAGACTGCTTGCACTATTGGTTACGAAGTATGTATACAGTGTTACTGTAAATACAACCCTTGTATTATAGCTTAATTTTTGGGGATTTTTTTCATGAGGAGTAAATCTCGAAATTTTAATGCCATCTCTATGGGGGATTATGAAATGTCTTGAGAACTTTTATAATTTCTCATCTCGTCCCTCTTCCTCCATAAATAATGAATGGTCCATATAAAGTTTTGAATCATGGAGTCATGATATGAAAAAACAAACATTCAAGTACCCTGTAAAATCTGCATGTACTGATGTAGAGTACTTCTTTTAACACATGCATGTACATGTAATATGGAACATAAAGAAGAGTTATGAATGTTTGGCAATTAAGTTCCACTGGTTATTATAAGTAAACCATCATTTGATATAGAACTGTGCATACATAACAATAGTTGTAGAGTAGCAGGCTAATTTCAGATGAAAGAACATTGTGAATAGTAAACTGAAATTCAATGGAAGACCACAAGGAGGTAATCTCGATCTGCAGTAGATTCATTGGGGCATCCCTGGTGCCTTAACTTTCTCTCAACCATCTTGACATATGTCTAAGTGGATAAAATTGAGTAACATTTACATTTTGTTCCGCATAACAACCTTGACATAAGCTACACCACTATCGTATATCCTCAAAAGTCACCAAGTTGGTACATAATTTGCCGGTTCAAATTACAACCCTAACTCGTAAAACTATGTCTAAGCCACAATTTGATGCAAATACAATCAAGTAAAGGAGAATTTGAACAACGACAACGTGAAAAACTAACAAATATTTGTGTCCCAAAATACACAACATTCTTCCAAATTTGGCCCTAAAAAGGCCCGTTTTGGGGATGCAATTTTCTCCAAAACAGAATAAAATGAAAGTAAACAACAACAAGATGGGCTTACCTTGAAGTTTCTCGTGTGGCTTAGGCGGGTTGGAATTGTCGTAAAACAACGGAAAAAGAAAATATTGTTACTTAAGAGGGCATCCATGTGAAAACCATGCACCCTGAAAAAATGAGTCTACATGGTACATCTCAGATTTTGTTCATATTTTGCACATATGTTACTATTGGCCTGGCATTAGACTTGGTAGAATATTTTGGAAAAATTCCAAAAACTGTAAGAGATATGGGGGTTAGTACGAACGGCGTGTCTAAAACGCAGGTAACGGGTAGCGGGTAACGGGTAGCGGGTAACGGGTAGCGGGTAGCGGGTAGCGGATAGCGGGTAACGGGTAGCGGGTAGCGGGTAGCGGGTAACGGGTAACGGGTAGCGGGTAACGGCTAGGTTAAATTTATTTGTTTTAGAACAATACAAAAATTGTCCGGTGTTATTTGAAAAAAAAAGAAGAAAAATACTCGCTTTGATATACACCGTTATCCTGACCAGTGATAACCATGATCGGAAATGGATGTGTGGCTGAGGTAAGCAGCTGTTAGTGGGGTGGCTAGCGTTACGCGACGACCCAGGCTAAGAACGGCTCTGAAGGAGTTACAATCATGGATAAAAAATGTTGGGACAGTCAACAAAAATTACTATTATATGAAAATAGAAATTAATATCTGACGCAAAGTTAACACAGCTGCAGCTTCCCAAACCAGTGAAGCAATTTTCAGATTGAAGGTGTTCAAAGGGGGGCCGGAGTGGGAGTTAAATGAATGGACAGTCTATTAAAGCGACCAGAGTCCAAAATCATTGTCCAAGATTGTAGTTTCATGGCGGCACAGTAAAAAAGCTAAGATACGGATTTCGACGTAGCTTGTTATAACCAATTCTTGCATCGATTAACCACATACTTGGGCACAATGTCCATGGATAATCTATCTTCCACATTCCCGAAGTAGATATTAAGCAAGCGATTAATTTAATGATAAAATTTTGGGAGACGTTTTGGTGATCTTTTTAATAAAATTCCCCTACTCGCAATGGATCGCTTTAAAATGCATCGGACAACATAAAGACTGATCAATACAATAAGAAAACTTTATTCTGAAGTTAACAGTTCAAATCTGCCTTATCGATTTGAGTAAAACTCGTCCAATCACTGATCATAATATATCACTGGAAAAACTCGAACCATTTACGTCCTTTTTAATACAAACATTTTAGAGTAGAACATTTCTCTAAATGTATTACTCTGTAAAATGGAGTGTTTGTAAAAAAAAAACAATTTATACATTCACAGACATTTTGTAAAAGTTTACAAAGTCTGTATATATTACTCATATTTTACAACTGACAGTTTACATAGTTCTTCAAAGTCTGCATGTAACTGGGCCGGTTCGAGTTTTCCAGTGTATTTTAAAAAGTGTATGTTCCAAACTTTTTAAAAAGTTACAGTTCGATGCTCAAAGTAAAAAAGCCACTTATCCAGACGTGTATTACATTCATCCACCGGCTATATATGTAAGTAGATAAAACTAGTTACCTTACTCAACAAACCAAACGTGATATACGTTAATTTTACTCAGTCGAGAAAAAAATAATTACCTTAACTATTTTCACAAATTTATAAATAACATGAAAAAACTGTATTAAAACCCTAATAATCTTAAACCTAATAAATCCACCAGCTATTGTCTCCAAGAAAACAATAATAAGCTAATTACTAATCCCCTAAAAATTGCCAATAAATCGATCGATGACATGTAACGCCCCCAAGGCATCATTGGACCTTTTCTTCTAGATCTGCGATTGATAACCGTTAGAGATTCACGCACTGTGCCAGCGAGGCAGTCTGATTAAAAAAAAACCTCTGAAGTCTAGAGTAAAATAAAACTCTGAAGTCTGATATAAAAACAACATTCTGAAGTCTGGAGTAAAAAAAAAACTCTGAAGTCTGAACTAAAAAAGTGCCTGAAGCCTCCCCGGCCATCACATCTCCAAAAACAATATGTTCTTGGATTTTCTAATCTTTGATATTTAAAGATCGCCCAAAATCACTTGGGCAATGGGCCCAAGACAAATTATAAGTGGCGCGCCAGGGTTACTTGGAAGCTAATACTAACCCATGGGTTTAATCATGTTTCTGAAAATTAAGCACTTGCATGCTCATTTGTACAAAACAGATTGCTTTTATCCAATTTCATCCTACATTTGGTTGTTCTACACCAAAGATACGTAAAAGCTAAGATATATATTATATAACGAATGCTGGAAAAACGTTTTCGAGAGACAATTCTTATTCAACAGCAAGTTGACTACGACTTTTAAAATTAACAGCAAATGCATAATTCGTATACATGATTTTCGATCATCATTACCTCATAGTTAAAAAGCCGACTCCATTGCAGATCGTTAGTCCTTACGGGCCAACGGTAGACCGAAAGAAAAAGATGCAAACTAAACCGTACGTATACTGACGAGTAACCGTGGTTGCTGGTGCAGCGCGTAAGATAAACATTTGTCAACTGATTGCGCATTGGATTATAGAGCTATTTCTTACGTCCTGGCTGGTATTTCGTTTCGTTTACACATAATCAGTCTACGCTGATAATGGTGTACCTAAGCAGACATTTGTCTCTTTTTTTCCATACACACCGTAAACGGGTGCCAGATAATATTTTTGTACTTATATAATTTCAAAAAAAACCGTTACCCGCTACCCGTTACCCGCTACCCGTTACCCGTTACCTGCGTTTTAGACACGCCGTTAGTACGAACTGCCTCGGTTTGAGGGGTATTTCCACTATGTATTTTTAGTCATGTTTACAGAATATTTTTGAACAAACCATATAAGCTATATACACAAAACGTTTCTACAGCATAAACACGACCAATTACAATTTAATTATGATATAAGTGGCAACAAATATTCAGTATTCAAGGAGTAAGGCTTTCATGTACAAGTGACTTCCGAAATTATTTTTCAAAAAGTCAAATTTTAGGGTAAAATGACATTCGAATACTATCGATGCGGCGAAATTGTAGAAGATGAGAGAGTTATTACTTTGTAGATCAGTCATTTGGAAATACAACTGGGGACTAAAAAGTTTGTAAAGTTTATTCAGCTTAGGACTAGGAGCAGTGAGGCCAAAGTAACATACTCCCAACGCCCGGGTCCAACGTAAATATACAATCAACGCCAGATGCAAGCTGTATCGTGTGCAGAATAACGGGACAAATAAAGGGTCAGGAATGAGAAACATAGCCCTAAAATAACTGGGTGATAAATTTATGTGTCACTTATGCCTATGGTTTTGCAATAAACAACAACTAATTAACAATCAACTTCAAAATAAGAGAAATTAGTAATACGAAGGATGAATCAGCAATAAATGCATACCTGATTCTAGCCTTATTTGTGCTCTCCTCCACAGCTCTGTCATGGTCTCGAAGCCACAACTTACGATAATTATCTTCTTGTCGATTTTACACCGAAAGAACATTTACCCATTATAGTTTATACAGATGGCTTTGTAGCATCCGCCATTTTATTTAGGACTAGAACCCAGTCTGCTGTTGTGGACCACAGGTAGCCCGAACACAGATGTGTACATTCCATGTGGAATATTGGAAGAAAAAACTCTCTACCGTTGAATCAGCCTTTCCTTTCTTGTCTATTTATCTTTATATATTGCTGATCAGATCCCTACACGCTAGGAGATCCGGTGTTTTATCATTTCGTCTGTGGTGCCCAACATATATACCAGAGTGGGTAATTTATATTGAAATATTTATGAATCTCATGAAACAGAACTGAAAATAATCATAATGCACTACTTAATACATCTACATAATTTTGTTTGCAAAACTTATTACCCATGATGCACCTGATATATGTAACTGTTATGGGGTCAAATGTTTGCATACATTCATACACAAGGTCACAACAATGAATTATAAATGATTTCTAACATCCCGTGCATATATCCTGTATATTCACACGACCCACATACGGCCAACCCAATAAAATGTTCCGTTTCCAATCGCCAGACCGACCCAATTTTTTTTGGAAAAGTTAACAAAAATACAAAGCTTGACATTGACCCAATTTTTGGGAAAAGTTAAAAAAATAATTGAAGAACATACTTTCAACTACACCTCTTTTCCTAGCTCTCTACGTATTTGCATTTTATTGGGATGGCCTAATCAGCTGTGTTGGTGCCGAACTGGAGCGCAGTGCCATCCTGGAAAGCGAAGTTCAGAAATGTCTGACGTATGTTGCTATTGCTACAAACTATCTTGGAAAAGGGTTCAGAAAACATATGGGTGAACGATGAAACATATTGTGTGGATCGTGACAGACTTTATCCAGACCTGAATTACGCTGGATTTACATATACATGTATGTGCGGGGCGCTTGTTCAGACACACGGTAAGCCACGCAGTTTACAAGCATGAGTAGTTATGTTAGTTATCTTCCCATTAATGCGGCTGACCAACAAGCACTGAGGGTGGTCACTGCCAGATATTTGTTTAACGTCCAAAGTGGTTCCTTAGCGTCCTGTGATACACAGCTGCTGATGAATACGAGCGTCGTGAGATGCAATCTCGTTCCCAGAGCCCGCGATCTTTTGACCAGCGCTAAGATACTGGCCAAAAGATCGCGGGTTATGAGAACGAGATTGCGTGAGACGGGACCGCCATTTTACGTGATCATCCGATCGAGGTACGAGGAATCGAAAAGGCGTAGGCGCGAACACTGCGCTTCTCTGTTTCTCTTAATGTTGCCTGGGTGGCTAATTGAACGAGCAGGAAGCATACAAATGTTTTGCTGCACGGGTGGATATACGAGGAAACGTTGTTGCAGAAAAAAAACTAACGAATGCGCACTGTGTCAAATTGTCTTGCCGGTGGGGTCTGGGTTTGTGTTGCTAAGAAACTGTGTGTCACTGGAGCCTAGTAAACATTGTTTTCCTCCATAGCCAACGTGAAAACATTGTTGCGGAAGCAAATTTTGCCTCATCGAAACAAAAAAATATCTTTGAAATGCTTCTGAAAAATGTTTTCCTTCCTGGAAGATTGATTTTTTTTGCGCAAATTATCCCGCGGACTTTGACTCGTTTTTACAGACAAATGTATGGAAAACTAAATCCACGATTGCATGCTTCCCAGCACAGCTACATCCCTCAAATTTCGATCAATTAATCTTTTACCTGGTATCTTAAGTTTGTATCTGAAGAATATTTCAGAAATTCGATTTTACGGATTTTATTTGTCATCGGATTCCCATACAAACACTGTATTTCGCGCCATGTTTACACCCCTTTCAAAATGTCGGAATTATAATAAACCGCGAACTGGTCTATTACCTTAAAACTGTAAAGAAATACGTTATTCTTTGTGTACGAGGTTTGTAGTTTCTCAGCTGTAGGATGTCCGGTGTCCGCGGGGAACAGGATATCAGGACACGTGACTTGTCCCTTCATGTGTACCGACCTTTACGTCTGCGAGCGGGCGAGGCGCGCGGCGTGATTTTTTTTCACTTGTGTGGGTTGTTCTTTTATCTTTTGTTTTCCATATTGATTTTCTTTGTTTTTTTATGCAACGAGCTCCGCTATAAAGAGATACGAGGACGACAGTAACAAAGTGTATCACAGGCAGCTTTAAGCAGAGAGTGAGCCATTATGCAGTAGTCTAAATAAACCCCCACCCCCCCCCCCCTCCCCCTCCCACCCTGTCCCGGGTTGGGGGAGGAGGAGGAGGGGGGGGGGGGGGGGTTTACTTTGACTAGTGCATTACCACCCCGCCCTAAAATCAAAAATGAATAAAATACCCTGTCTAGACAGTACAGTACAGGTGAAAATATTTATAGATTTTATGATAATTTTACTTCACACGCGCCATCAACAACATCCGCGCCAAGTGCCAAGGCATTTCATACAATTCTTATTAAGGGGGTCGGGACATGCTTTCAACGGTAATATAGTTGTTTTTCCCTGGTAACGCCGAGAAGATATGCCACATTCCCTCGTTGAATATACACAAAATGAGCACTTGATCAAGTCCAAATCCATCTCGTGGATAGGGCGGGAATTACACGTGCAGACGTTACACGCAGTTCCTGTCACGCAATTCTTGAGATATCATTATATCACTGAAGGGATTTCATCTATTTCGGTGATACCACATTTGATTTCATGGATTATACACACATTTTGGTATTTCAACGGAACGAACAGAATATTATGTACAAGATTGAAACAAATTGAGTCCGTAACAAGGTAGTAACGACATCAGAATGGCTTCCCGTTGCTGAATCTAAACGGTTCTAACTTGGCCAACTATTCGATGAGCATATAATAAAGGGCTTCCAAGAAAACGAAACCATTAGGTTTTTTTTTATTATGAAAAGAAAACATCGTTTCTTTACAGAATAAAAACTAAAAACTTGAATGGAGAATCGGCTGAAGAACCTAAATACGACTGTACGTGCATTTGTACTTGTCACTCATTCACCCCGCTACAGAGGCTCGCAAAATTCAGAGTGACTCGCCGGATTAGAAGCTGTATTTAAAGCGTAGCGTAGTTTGAAATCCTCTATATATCATATTCAAAGAAAATTCATTGTCTTTGATCCAATCAAACAATTTTAAACAAAGATACTGCCATAAACTATGAGTACCTATTTTTCAGCTTTGACTCCGTCAAACTCGACAATAATTCAGTCACTTTAGACATCTGCATATCGGGTGATGGACTTGGTCACCCTTCAAAACTAAAATAATATTGAAAATGAATGTGCATTCGAATTCTTAAAGAAATGATTGTCAGAAAATATGTGAAGTTCACCGTATTTTCGATTTTAATCGAAAAAAAATCGCCGTGTCACCATATCGTCGTTTGTTTAATAACTGAACATTGCGTATTTTGAGAGTGCGTACTCTCTAACCCAGCATTAACTTTACAGAGATTTTTTTAACCAGATGCAAAGATCTATTGTAAGTCAATCTAGAAATATTTCTAAATTCAAAGAAAAGAAGGCCGCAACTCTGCAAACGGCCATTGCCAGACAGCATTTATCGGGTTTTAAAAAGACCTATTAAAGTAGCGTTAAATAAAAATTCGACAGAAGCGACAAAATATAAATAAAATTAGTTGATTTTGGTTTTAATATGCTGACGGGACTTAGTACTAAAGCAGGTAAAAATATTATCTTTCTACTTAAAATCATTTGCGATTGCGACATGTTACAACATAAGGTATATTTTGCTCTGATTTTGAGCATTTCAGGGGGTCAAACAGTTTGATTGTCATATCTCAAAGGCCTTTTACATTTCAGCCAAACTATTTCACATGGGACATTAGCTAGTTAAGATATAAATGTGTGCCAAGTTTAAAGGAAATCGGAGAGGTGCACTGTAGACTCGTCTGCATGGTTTTCACATGGATCCTCTCTTAAAAGTGAGAAGAGCACTAAAACACGACCAAAAGAACAGAAGTAAAGGCAAAGAAACAGCGAAAAACCTTTACTTACGCCACTATTCACGTCACGATTTTCCACTATGATTGAGCCATGTTGAAGTAGAGTATCAGCCAATCAGCAAACCGGAAACACCCCACGTGACCTGTAGTTTCCAATCCAGTCTTTTTATGATCCATGTTTTTAACTAATGTGTAAATTTTGATGTCTTGACTTATAAGTTAATATACAAGGGGATGCATCTGGGTATAAAACTGTAATTATCTTTGTGTAACATTAAATCATTGGATGCGATGCTTATGTGGCTATGTGTATACATGTGTGTTTTATATGGTTATGGCATTGATTTGAGAATTCGTAGCACATTTTGCTGTGTGGTATACAGTGTAAAGCAATAATTGAAGCTGGTGTAGAACACAAATCAACCCTATAGATACATATATTTACATACATACATGCATACATGAACTATATTTGAGTATCAATAGTATTTAGCTGTAAAGCTAATTGGGGACACTATATTACAGGATATATAAAGTACGTATAAATAAATATTACAAGCTAGCTACGGCTATTCAGATGTGTATAAACTGCATTCCAGTTCCTAGAACATGAATTATATATGCATGTGTATAAAGTACACCCCATGCAGTTCGTTCAGATTATTTCCCCCGGGTATTTTTCAAGTGAGAACAAGGTTGGCTGCAGAATATTGAGCGCCATTGTTAGCTGCCGGGTCTTGGCTTTGATCAGCCTTGTTTCAGGTCCGTTAGAAATTCAGTGTAGATTAATTGATTAGGGAACACAGCAATGAACTCGGTACTTTAAATTTCCCTCACCTTGTACTGTGTTGATATTCCAGTTCTTTGGCATATCAAAGTGTCGTTATAGATTAACTCTCTGCCGTTTCTTCATGCTTTTCTCGACTAGCACAAATAAACCGTGTTAAACACGCGTTTAATAAGAACACTTTAATTACTGTTATTAATACATTAGTATTTAGTAAGTTGCTTTACTGCTCGAATGTATGGGCAAATACATCTAATAGAAACATACGTAAGCTACAATCATGTCAAAACTATGCCTGTCGTATTGTTAGCGGGGCCAAAAAGTATAACCATATTACACCTATACTAAAAGAGCTAAATTGGCTCCCAGTAGATAAGCTAGTGTATTTTAGAAGTGCCACTCTGGCATTCAAATGTATGACTGATTCCGCACCAGGTTATTTAATATCTAAATTCACGAAGCGCTTCAATATTAGTGGTCGTGAAACTCGAAACTCGCAATTATTACAAATCCCCTTATTCAAATCTGCGAGTGGTCAGAGAAGTTTTTATTACAGAACAGTAAAAATATGGAACTCACTAGATAATGAACTGAAATTAAGTAAAGACGTTTTAAGTTTCAAGCGAAAGCTGAAGAGCAAATTATATCAAACTCAAAATAGGTTAAATTAATAGATGTAATTCAAATTATCATGTA
Organism: Actinernus sp. WN-2022; assembly: GCA_030867875.1. Classification (NCBI taxonomy): domain Eukaryota; kingdom Metazoa; phylum Cnidaria; class Anthozoa; order Actiniaria; family Actinernidae; genus Actinernus; species Actinernus sp. WN-2022. The sequence goes on from JAOWCC010000019.1 coordinate 24,221,794, forward strand.
CACTGTAGTTGTATTGTATTTGTATTTTGTCTTTGAAAAGCCTTTTTAAGGAAAGATAAATAAAGTATGAAGTATGAAGTATGAAGTAAATGTAGTGTTAATTTTAATCCGTTAATTTGTATAACCAAGATGTACACAGTGTCGCAACTCACACAAGATACGGCGATTACGGGGTATCTAGAAAACTCAGACCTAGATTTCTCTTCAGCCAGGTCATCTTACTGTTTGTAGTTTCGGTATCTGTATGTACAGCGAAAAGCAGAATCCAGTACAGCGAGCAAGCGAACAGAATTCACTCGGTTGTTTACAAATTATGGCGAGTTGATTTGACGTCACCGCGCCGAAGGACTTGCGACGAAACAACCATGCCACGCGGTAAATACCTGCGTGCGCATATGTGCCCCAGAACGAGGTTCTTCGACATACATAGTCCAAACAATTTCGATTGGCTTCCGCCTGGAAATGCACAGGTAGCCCACAGGGAGCCCCATGCAAGATTAGTATGCGTTCTCCTTCGTCGAACGCAAATATTTACATTAATTTAAAAAAATCGATGGAATGAAACTTCTACAGCAAAAGAGATATAACTGTTACCGCAAAATATTATGTTCGAGAATTTCTTGTAAACGCCAGGCAACTATGATATGGCGCCGATTCCAATTCTACCCCGTAATCTATAGTTTAATACCATAGGAAACTACTGTATTAACTAAAAGAAAATCGAAGAAGCGGGATGGGGTATGTCACAACATGAAAAAACCAACAAAGGTTAGTTAACTATGGTTAATCTATAACAGCAATGGTTTTTAATCTATCGCCTCGTTTATAAGATTTTCGCATTTTATGTCAAAATAAGGGGTCGAAAGAAGCACTTATATCTCCGAAAATATTACGTATCTTGGAATTCTGTTTTGTGTTTCCTATTCTTCCATATCAGGAAATACATGGTCCAAAAAATCTCAAAGATCGGCCAAAAACTTCCAGCTGAAAAGTGGGAATCTTTATGATGCCAATTTGGCTGACACACTGATACCCGCGAGCCACCTGAACGCAAGGAGAGATTCGGCAACATTATTGTGGCTTCCTAAAAATTCCCACCCTCCCCGCTAAGAATATGAACCAGAACTTACAACCGGCCCAACCCGCCGCTGCCATCCCCTCCTCCTCCTTGTCTATAGTACGGCACGCATGCCTTTTATGAACATTATTACAACCCCGCAACCCGTAGACATTCTTCATCGGTTGATATTCCCTTCTAGAGAGCTTCCTGAAACTACGTAACCACCGCCGTTATTTTGCCAGCCCCTGAGCCCCAATAAGCAAGCACAATGGCTCATGCCCTGGAAATATAGAGTTCCTAAAGACTTGAATTGCTCAACAGATACCCAACCTGCCTTTGGCCGCTAAAGAACTGGGCACTAACCAAGCATTGCGCTGAATAGCCCACTTCCGAGATATGCCTCACTTCCTACGTTCAAAGGAATCAATACGAGGCTCCGTGCATACTGCTCAGTCGTGATGACAAACTACAGAAGTGCTGTCACGAATGACTGAGCATTATGCACGGAGCCTCGTATTGATTCTTTTGTACGTAGGAAGTGGGGCATATCTTGGAAGTGGCCTATTTGTCACACTTCAAGGGTCCCGGATGTTCGCTTATTATAGCGGTTATCGCGTTGGCTTTGATGACAGAAAGTTATGGGTTTAGAATTCATAAAAACCTCGCATTTACTTTTTCTCTCTTATTGTTTACCTGTGAACCCTGGAACCCTAGCCCTAAACCTCGTCGTTTACCTGGGAACTTGTTTTTGAAGTGGTTAGGGTAAGTTTTACGGTGCGGGTTTGTGTTAGAGATTGGGTTTGAAGTCTATTGAGCGATTCATGTCATTAGGAGCGCGTTAGGAAAGAGTGAAGCATACCTTGGCGATGTTTTCAACTTGAGCTTCTTCTCTCTCCGATATCTTGTCGCTGACCTGTAGCAGTAGCGTACAGTACGCCTGACACAAGCTCAAGATCTCGTCAAGGCAGTGTGCTACCTGTAATTCAAGACGAATCAACACTGATCATATCTGCTTAGCAAAACACTATGTTACACTAGAGCAGACTTCGTATGAGTACCGTAACCGTACTGTAACTTACTGTACCGTCACTCTGTAATGTAATTGGATCAGAAAGACAAAAACAATGGGAACGTCACCGCTTGATGAGCCGTGAGCCAGAAGGCCTGGAACTAGGCTTATATAGACACCTCCTGGATCCTCATTTTTATCCTTTTTTTGAGGGGAGGGTGGGGGATTTCAGTAAACTAAATCGAGCTATTATATTGCCATATAATTGTTCCACACAGCGGCGAAATCCGAGCAAGAATTAAGATTTCTTGGTAGTTTACTCACAGGCTTCATAAGGAGGAACGAATGTGCCATCAAAGTGGTGATAAAGTGGTCGTGAGCCAGACGTATGGACTCGAAGTCTCGTGTGCTGTTGATTCTCTCCAGTAACTGAGTGTAGTGAGCTTCTAGCACGTCAACCTGAAGCCGCAAACGGCAGACATCAACCACATTTATAAAATTCGTCAATAAGTTAAAGAAGTTTTTTCTCTTATTCGACTAAATTAGAGCATTTATGTTAAACCAGTAAAACTCATGACTGTGCCTTGCATTCCAACAAAAAGAGAAAATAATGGAATTTCTTATAGATATCGTGTATTTGCGTTCGCATGAGCATACCGAAAAACGTGTATACAAACCTACACCACTTCATAGTTCAATACTAAATTTTGGCGCGCTCTCATTGGCCAAAATCGATCACGTGACGTGAAGTTGTCGTTCGCGGATGAAAACTATCAAGCGTTATAGTTCACCACAAAATTTGGGCGTGCGCTCATTGGTCAAAAGCGATCACGTGACGTGATAGTTGTCATCCTCGGAGGCAAACTATCAGGCGTTATAGTTCACCACAAAATTGTGGCGCGCGCTCATTGGCCAAGAGCGATCACGTGACGTGATAGTTGTCGTCCGCGGAGGCAAACTGTCAGATGATAGTGCCCGCTGAGCACGAAAGACAATTTTGTGTTGAACAATAACGCAAATAGACTGTGTCTGTCTCGGAACTATCGGTTGATAGTTTCCCTTGGAAATTTGATGTTCTTAAAACTAGCATATAAGTCCTCGAACTGCGTTCTCGGGCTTATATTTGTTTTAAGAACATCAAATTTCCGCGGATAACTATCAGCCGATATTAATAGTTCACCACAACATTTTCGCGCTCTCTCATTGGTTCGCCACTTGGCATTATTAGGCGATAGTGGCCCGTGGGTACAATCAAACATTTTGTGTTGAACAGTAAAGACAATATTGTCTGTCTCGGAACTGTCGGCTGATAGTTTCCCCTGGAGATCTGATGTTCTTAAAACTAGCATATAAGCCCTCGAACTTCGTTCTCAGGCTTATAGTTGTTTTAAGAACATTAAATTTGTATAATAGTTTCTTGGCAGACACACTCTCTTGTTATAATAATTACCCTATAGACACATTCTATTGTTATAATAACCCCTCGCCAGACACACTATTGCTATGATATACCTGTAAATAGTACTGCAGGTTGTCAACGAGGAAGGCCATGTGCATTCTAAGCAGCCACACTCTAGTCAGTTGACAAACATGGCTCGACTGGTGTTTAGTTCTCATGTGTATCGCCCACACACGCTGTAGGTCTAGTTGGGTTCGCTTCACGGTCAGGAGATAGCGGAACATACAATTGTACCTGGAGAACACGCAAGGTAGAAGTAACAATAGGAAACGTCATTAGAGTGCTTCTAACGTTTCATTTTTCATCATGAATATCGATGTTGCACAGGTTTATAAAAATGCTAATACAGGTTTATAAAAATGCTAATGAGTGTGACGTCATTTCAGGCATCATTATTTAAACATCATGTTATATTTGAAGCTAATATCACTGATTTTACCAAATATTTTGACTAAATCAGAAAAGTTTCATTCACAAGGAGAAAGAAAAGAGATCATTAATGTCATCATTAGCATATTGGATATAAACGTTTATATCTCAAATACGCAACGCTCAAATCAAGAAACATGCTACTATTCACTTGACGTAGAATCAATATTAATGATAAAAAATAAACGTTACACACTTTAACGACCTTTAACCTTCTTTCAATTCCTTCTTAATTTGTAGCCTGGGAAACCAGCCTACTCGCGAAAGAGACGTCTGGGAAGCGAGGCAGAAAATTCCATACTGATGACGTAGCAGATAGCCGTTTCACGATGCATAAATTAGTTTGCAATTCTCAGAAGCCGAATGCGAACAACAGAGTTATTTTCAAGGAATATAACTACCGAGGCTGCTCGTTTGCTTGGCAGTGGGATCACCGTCATGAACAACCATGAAACTCAAGTCTACTTAGCGTGTGTCGGTGCTGTTGGTGTCTCCTTTGCATAGTTCTTTCAGCGGCTAGTAAAGCAAAATGTTGTACTGTCAAAACATTTACAAGTATTAAAGTGATCAAAAAGGATACTGTAATAGTTGTTTATAATTTCATATAAACCTACACACACTGAGCTATCACAGAACACAGGGCCACTTTTCAAGCCGGGTCTTTTGCTAGGCAGTGAATCTCGCCCATGAATAAACATCTAAATGAATAATAAAAGTACAAACGGGCAGCCTCTGTAATATACCTTGGAAATAACTGAATTATATAGCTAACCTCTTCGGCTACTGACCTGGCAAAAGAGCTGGCTTGAAAAGTAACCTGCTGTGCTGTGTGTAGGTTTTGAAATTATAAACATCGTAAATAACTATTATGTTTTGACAGTTGTAGGACACATTCTCTTGACGGGCTGAGCCGCTGAAAGAAGGAAGCAAACGAGCTACCGACACACACTAAATATAATATAGGCTTGAATTTCATGGTTGTTTGTGACGGTGATCCACTGCCAAGCAAACGAGCAGCCTCGGTAGTTATATTCCTTGAAAAGAACTCTGTTGTTCGCATTCGGCTTCTGAGAATTGCAAACTAATTTATGCATCGTGAAACGGCTATCTGCTACGTCATCAGTATGGAATTTTCTGCCTCGCTTCCCAGACGTCTCTTTCGCGAGTAGGGAGCGATTAGAGTCGGCTGGTTTCCCAGGTTACTTAATTTGGTGAAGCAAAGTCATAGGGAATGGGCATTGGTGGTAATCCGGGGGAGAGGAGTCCCTAGATGGCACTGACCGTAATGCTCGCCGTACCTTTAGGGGGTTAAACTGCGTAGTTTGGCGTAGTTTTCAATCCTGCACCTTCTCGCTGGTATCTAAACAATAACCTATTTGTGGTGTTGAACTATGCACTGATATTTGCCGCGGAGATTACATGTTCCGATAAGAGAACAGTTCCCGAGAGCGAAACTCGAGGGTCGCGTGACACGATTCGACCGACCACAGGTGCAGCTCGAGTGTCGAAAGTAACAAGTGATTGGTTTGGTTTTGCGTTTGTTTACCTTTTCTATTGTCTGTGAAAAATCTTTTGTAATTATCAATCAAGCCAATAAAGTTCTAATCTAAAACCAAACATTGCTTAGTCCGTCGCGCAATCAATTTTCATTTTAGCGAGAGTTATCCACGATTACTTTTCCTGGTGATGGGTTCAAGTAAAACCAATCGTGAATTACTTCAGTTCGTGATTGGCTCGTTGTGTTTTTACTTGCTCGAGATTGGCTCTGTAATTACATTGGTTTTCGTTTTACGACACCTCGATAGAAAACCACTCTAAAACAAGTACAAGCAAAGCACACCAAACGACTTTTCATTGACCAAGAAATAGAATGACAAAACATGGCGAACTTACTTTTCGAGTATATTTTGCTGAAATAATATATGCAGTGGCCACTGAACGTTGTAGTCGAACTTCAGACAGTCCCAGCCGCTTATTACTCCTTGCTCTGGAAAATGTACGCACACCAGTATCAGTAGCCTGAATTTCAGACGTCTTCTTTGGTTAGTTCCTATCGGAAGGAACGAACCAGAGGAGACGTTCCTCTCGGGAGAAACGAACCAGAGGAGACGGCTGAAATTCAGGCTACAGTATCAGGATTTACGGTTATAATGCTTTTCCAGCAAAATGTTTTGCCGGGCTGAAAAACATGTTCAATATATCGGGGACTTCGTTATAACCGAGTTCGCTATAACGGGGTGCCACAGTATTGGGGTTCCACAAGGGTTCCACAAGGTCTTGCGATTTTTTTCCTTTATACTCTACTGGAATAACCTTTCACTGATTTTTATTTTTGGGAGCCACATTTCATGTAAAACCTTATTATAATATTCTTTTTTTTTTCCACAACAATTAGAAAATCATCTGAATTTCAACACACAGACTCGGCTCATGTGAGAAGTTGGTAAAGTATATATCAGGTCAATATTTTTTATCATTAATATCGATTCTGTATCAAGTGAATAGTTGAATAGTAGAATATTTCTTGATTTGAGTGTTGAGGTCTCTGTTTCCCGGCAATATGCTAATGTATGACGTAAATTTGACGTAAATTCGGGAATTTACTTTTATTTCCTTTTCCTTTTGAATGAAACCGTTTTCTGATTTTGACAAAATATTTGGTAAAATTATTGATAACCTTCAAATATAACATAGATGTTTACAAAAGGTCATTTTTCTCTACCAGTATGTTTTCGTATCATAATGAAGACCAGTTTTACGTCACCGGCTTGAATATTTTATAAATATAAACCTCTATAACTTATGGATGCAACACTAAAATATTCACTTGATGTAGAATCGATATTAGTGATAAAAATGTTTGACCTGATATACACTTTACAGTTAAGGGTAGACTTTCAGGGAGTTGTAAGACAGAGAATAGGTACAGCAACTTTATTTAACGTCGGCAACTCGTGACAGTCTGGTGAGACTGATAAACTTGAGGCCGACGTGGGACCTACGATCTTACGTCTTTATACGAGAAGACGTGGAGGTCTAACCATTTGCAGCTCAAGAACGAGATCGTTTCACAAAGGTAGCACATTCTACTCAAGATAACTAAGACTGAGTGTTGGTCCGGCCGGGGTTCAAACTCGCAACCTCCCGCACGACAGACCGGCGTTTAACCACTGAGCTATTAAAGTGCCTATAATCCTTTTTGCGATTTTTATAGCTATGCGAACCTTCGAAATATTTTGAGTACTTCTGTGAAGAAAGTTTTGCTTTACAGAGAACACTCAATGTTCTACGCTTGTTTGAAATCGTGTAAATTTGGCCTTTCCTGACCCGTGACTGCGTAAGTAAAAGCCTGGGTCGATACCTGGGTAGACGTCATCTCATTAATGCATTATTTTCCATGGCGCCTTTCTATCGAAACAACATCGATGCATAGAAAATATACACATTTTGTGAGTTTTTAGTAAAGAAAAAAGTCATTTTAGTCAATATGTTAAGTATTTCTTCAAATGATTGCAAAGCCGAATTAATTATATGACGTAATACAGGTATCGACCAAGGCTTTTACTTACGCTGTCATGGGTCAGGAAGGGTAAAATTTACACGACTTCAAACAAGCATAGAACAAAGTATTCACTGTAAACCAAAACTTTCTTCACAGAAGTACTTAAAACTTTTCGGAGGTTCATAGCTATAAAAATTGCAAAAAAGTTATAGGCACTTTAACCGGAGGCTATCAAGAATGGGAGAGAAAAAATGTTTTGCGACAAGAATGAGCTGAAACTGTGTCGCCTCAACCCGTGGGAAACTATCCACCCACCCCTCCCTTAGATATACACGTGTAATTAATGATTACGATGGGCAACTAGTTCCTGTAAAAACTAGTGTTGGTCTGCGTCGGCGGGGAGGATAAACACTGGTATGTAATCAATAAAGTCGATTGAAGTATGCTAACCGCCGTGGAAAGCGAGTAGCAGCTGACGTTTCGAGCGTTAGCCCTTCGTCAGAGCAAAAGAGGGGAAAAGAGCTCTGACGAAGAGCTAACGCTCGAAACGTCAGCTGCTACTCGCTTTCCACGGCGGTTAGCATACTTCAATCGACTTTATTGATTACATACCAGTAATTAATGATTAATCATGAAATTTAGGGTGAAACAGGGGGGGAGTGGGTGGGGCAGTGCCTCAGTCACAGAACTCACCTTGTGCTGACTTTCGTTTGGCTTGATAGCTCGACATATCGACTGACAGGGTGAACAGCGAGCCGGACTCGTCATCATCGGGAAGGAACTGAAGACATTATAGGATAAAAACAACGCAGCTACAATCCTGGTCAAAACTACCACACCATCAATGTTGTTTTTTGTTTTGTTCAGTCATAATATATCATTACAACATTGATTTGGAGAGGACAGGTACGTTCGGGAATGATTTGTTTTTCAAATCTCTCATTGCTGAAAAAGGTCTATAGAGCGGTTTTCGATTGAGTGTCGTAAAACCAAAACCTGAGCCAATCAGGAGCAAGTAACAACCCAATGAACCAATCACGAGCAAGTAAACACCCACTGAACCAATCACGAGCAAGTAAAAACCCAATGAACCAATCACGAACTGAAGTAATTCGTGATTGGCTTTACTTGAACCAATCACGAGGTAAAGTAAAGTAACGCAATCATGAATAACTAACCAATCAAATTCGAAAGCAATCACCTACGTTTCGACACTCAATTGACAACCGTTCTATAAAAAGTGACAATCGACCGATTTAGCTTGTACATTTGTTGTCCTAATTCAGGTACCTGACTTTTTCTCTTGAGTAATGTTTCTTGTTTTTCTGTACCCCAAGAGGAAATGTATAAATTTCTCTAATTGGAAAACAAAGCACTGAATCCTCTGAAGATCTGTCACATGATCTGGGACAACAAATGCACAAGCTAAATCGGTCAATTTCCGCTATAAACTCAAGCAAACATTTTATATAAATGCAGACTATAATGGTTGTTGAGAAATAACCGAACAAAAATGGCTTCACCCAAAAAGTATTTTCCCAAACGATGACAGCAGAAAGAGAGGACTTACTACCATTTGCAAGCTACCGTTAAGCGTGAACCTTTTTCCGCGTTCGTTTATGTTTGAAACTAGACGTCTGGCGTCCCAAACCTTTGCAATTCGTCGGCAAACTAATTAGTTTCAACCTTGATGTTTAAAACCTTTGATATGTCTTCTACCGTCGTGTAACTCAGATTATGACAAGAGACAGTTGTTGTCTTGCATCTCTCATAATTCTGAGCGTCCAAAACTTTAACTTGAACCGACATTTATATGATTTAGCGCGTAGCGCGAAGGAAAATCTAGCTGAAAAGTTTCCAAACCTGAATCCCACTCGCTGAAACGTGAAGGCGGGACATGTCAAAGGTTGTCATTATCGCGGTTAAATTGCAAAGGTTTGCGCCGCCAGACGTCTAGGTTTCAAACTTAAACGAACGCGGAAAAAGGTTCACGCTTAACGGTAGCTTGCAAATGGTAGTAACGTTCATAAATCTCCTTCACATCCAACAAACTAGGGCAGTGGTGGTTATTACTTAATTGGTTATTAATCTCACATTTGCAGGCTACGAGTTGAAGACTTAAAATATGAGCGCAAGAATATTTACTTCAAGGTCGAATGTCGCTTATTCTTTTGTTAATTCACACTTTTCACCTGGTGGCCAACTTGGATTCATAGCGAGGCAGTCCTTTGTTTTTGCAAGGCTAAACTCGTTCTGAATATTCCTCAGTGCGAAGCTAACCGCTTCACTGAATACCATAATATGCAAATTAACGCCTTGATGTGAAAATGCCACTCATTCTCTCGACCAATCAGAACGCTGGGATCTCTATGAAATCACACTGAAGTGAAATAGCACTTCAGATCGAGATCGTTGTTTTTTTTGCCATGGAAACTTTTCAATGGCAATCAGGAAGGAGAGGGAAGATATTAACAGATGGCACTAATCATACCACAAACCTTGTTCAAAACTTGCTGAAAAGCTGCATTAGCATCTAGAATAAGTAAAAAATGAAAAATGAAAAATATTAAGAACATAATCACGCACGCTTTAAGAATGCATTCTTGATTGGCAATGACGTCATACAATATTTTAAATTCCCAAATGAAATAAAATGTTTCTGAGCTTGAAGAGAGACTAAAACTTCATCTCTTCAACTTCACAACTTCGAAGTCTTAAATAAAGCGATTATTTCATCCATTTCATTTGGTTTCACTCCCATTAAACCGAACTTCTAAACATTTATAAACCCCAAAACCTTTAATTTGGCACAAATTTCTGGATTTTCATAACTAGTCTGAAACACGTGAAGGTTTGTTGTGATGCAAATAATTTCAAACATCTGTAACTCCTGAACACATCGTATCGACATGAAATTTCGTCTAAGGAATTAAACCAAGGACATCTACAAAATGCTAAAGAAACAGCTTTATAGGATGTTTAGTTTAAAATCTACATTTTTTAAGACACCGAGATGACGTCACGTGCAAACGAAGAATTTTGCGTCCAGGACGAATCTATCGTGGCTGCAGATATAACAAAGATTGTCATTGGACAATCGCTATGTGAAATGACAAGACGCACACGTTACCATGTGAGGTGTTCGCTGAGGGCGGCACTTTAAGAAGACTCTGCGTTTTCTCGACGAAGACTGAGAACAATTCCCCTCGACCGAGAAGGAAGAAATCTTTAACAATCTGTGAACCAGAAATATATATATATTAATACCATGATCGAGGTCTATATGGAAGAATCTTGACCGAGGTCTATATGGAAGAATCTTGACCGAGGTCTGTATGGGAGAATCTTGGCCGAGGTCTGTATGGGAGAATCTTGGCCGAGATCTGTATGGGAGAATCTTGGCCGAGGTCTGTATGGGAGAATCTTGGCCGAGGTCTGTATGGGAGAATCTTGGCCGAGGTCTGTATGGGAGAATCTTGGCCGAGGTCTGTATGGGAGAATCTTGACCGAGGTCGGAAGGTACAGACCGAGCGCAGAGCGAGACACGACTGAGGTCAATATTCTTCCATACAGACCTCTGTCAAGATTCTTCCATACAGACCGAACAAGCTCGGTTAATAAGACGTTTATGGGGTTTATTACGCGGCGGCCATGTTGATTAGAAACAACAGGTTGTGTCGTCCCTTTAGCATTACACCGGAGCAGTTTCAGAACGAGTTTAGCAGACGAAAACGAAAGCTTGTTATTCTCCTGGGACTCACTATGGCCGCCGCGTGAGAAAACCTTTTATAATATTTCTGGGGATTTAAATGTCTTAATTAATTATTCCTTTTGTTTACATTGTCGATGCGCGTGTGTAACACTGAACTGGCTTTCTAAAATGATGCGATTGGCCAGTTTCAAAACTGTTTTACATGAAGCGTGGTGACCGGTCTCAATATGTTTAGCCAATCATATTGCTCGATTTGCTGGCGCCCACTCTCCGAGAAACTCGGTCAGTTAATACAGATTGTTACGGGGTTGGGCAATAAATATTACGCGCGAGAAAAGGCTGGCTGGCGACATCGGATTTTAATGTGTCCACACTCTAAAAACCCTGAGGTGTTTAAAAAAATCGCTTCAGTCAAAGTGCAAAGGAAATGAAAAATAACACTTTCAAAATGTGAAAGAGTGTGTGTGTTTTATTGATATTAGTAGAAGTAGAAGTTAGATTGGATGCTTTTAACGGCAGACTATTTAATCATTTAAATAATAATGGCCATATCTATATAGCGCCATATCACCACAGTCTCATGGCACTTTAAATATTACCGACATATTGTCAGTGAATTGTTTCGGACTGTCGTTCGGATCGCCCCGATCGTCTCAAAACATTTTGAAGCGATCGAGACGATCGGGACGATTTTCAGTTTCCATATAATCGCTTCGGATCGCTTCGATCGTCTGGAGAACGGTGACTTTAGAATTCCTGGGTCCGACAACATTCTTTTGGCGGCAAACCCAAACAAAATGGCGGATGAAAATCGAAGAACGCATCTCGTAAGATAAGACAAGATAAGCTTTATTTATCCACGTGACATTACTGAGCCTAAAAAGGCTCGTTACAAAAATGTACGTGTATCTACAATAAAAACTACAAAACATCTACAAAGCATCATTAATTAATTAAGGAAAACTATGGAAGAATGGTTCAAGAGAAAATTCAACAGTATCATTATAGAAACTACGATAAAAATCTATGATAATAATCCTAAGATAATATATATATGAATGGAGTCATGAGCTGGCTAGCACTAGCTAGAGCACTGGATACATCGGCGCTCGTCTTGGCCTAGTTTAAGTTTCTTAAGCTTTGCAGCAAAGTTTTTAAGATTAAGAGCCTCCTTTACATGAATAGGTAGTTTGTTTCAGAGTCGGCATGCAATATACGAAAAAGATATGTATTTGAAACTAGTATTGGGGGCCGGCTGAGTAAGTCTACTTCCATTTCCACGGAGATTCTAGTACAGTTTTTGATACTAAACATATTACTTATATAGTTAGGATAACCTTTATAAATAAGTGTAAGAGCTTGCGCACAGCGCCTATGCTTAATATATTCTAAGTTATACTGTGACAAAATCTCTTCATATCTAATAGACTTACGTATCTTAAAAAGAGTTCTGAGTACATAATAGTTAGTATGCTCTAACTTATCTGATAAGGTATTATTGATACCTATTAAAAGAGGGCTACAGTAGGCAAAATGAGGGAGGATATACGCCTTATATAGTTTCAATGACGTGTCACTATCAATAAAGTTCCTGATTCTACGCAGAGCGGCAATCTTCGCATGAACTTGATTGAGAACTGATTTTATGTATGGGGCAAATGTTAACTTGCTATCGATGTTAACTCCCAGCAGCTTAAGTTCTTCCTTAACCCAGATATTACTTGACTTTAAGGCGAGCTCGTAGTTATAGGTGGATTTACCAATGATCATGGCCTGCGTCTTAGTGGCGTTGATAGTAAGGTAGTTGTCATCAAGCCACTGTGATAAGCGTGACAAGTAACCGTTTATACAGAATTCCAAGACCGCAGGTGAGTTACTTGCAGAGTAACCGGTAATGTCGTCTGCATACAGCCTTAGTTCCACATTCTTGGTAGTACGGGTGATATCGTTAATATATATATTGAATAGAAGTGGTCCCAGAAGGGAACCTAAAGGACACCGCACTGGACTGTGCGCCAACTTGAGTAGCTGTTCTCTATTTTGACTCGCTGCTGGCGGTCGCTGAGGTACGAGCGGATCAATTTCAAGGAGGTTCCTAAGACCCCATATTCCTTTAGTTTTCTTAGTAGAAGACGGTGACATAGCGTGTCGAACGCCTTGCTCATATCTACTGACACAGCAGAGACTGTTTCTCTCTCATCTCGTGGCGTGCTACATGCTCATTCTTGCCGTTTAACGTCGAAGAAGAGGAGGGGAGTGAAACACAGATTTTGGGTTCGGCAGATATACCAGTGGCAGTGAAGAGAAGAGCTGGGAGCGTACACTTGTTCATTTGGAACTTTTTGCCGATTGTTTTTCAGCAATTAAGTCTGACATATGTCTGTGTATTCTCGGGAAAACGTATTATATGAACACTCATATTATTGCACTTCTGCCATGTACAGAGACGAGTTCAACTCTGTTGTAGTTGTCGCCATTTTGGAACACAGGAAGCGCAATGAACTCTGGGATAAACCGTTGCATTCTGGGATAGATTTGGATCGTCCCGATCGCCTGAAAGTGGTTTCCATTAAAAATTATTGATCGCTTACGATCCTCCAGATCGTCCCGATCCTTCGGATAGAATTGCTAGCGATCGTTCGAATCGTTCGCGATCGTCCCGGAGTGTTTCCATATGATCGTCCCGATTGCTTAAACACATTGTGAAACGATTGGGGCGACCGGGACGACTATGTGAAAACCAGGCTTTACGGCGCTAATAGCTGCCACGTAGTTTACAATGTTGAGTGTGTAGTTAGTACAATGGCCAGGCTGCTGTACCGGGTGACAATCCCCCGCTCTTTTTCGAGTAATGCAACAGGTTCTTTCACGTCCCCTTCAAATACTGATTAGAAGTAGAAGGTGACAAGACCAACGGCTTATATACATCCCTGCCCAAGGACGCGGCCGGGATTCGAACCCCCGACCTCCCACACTCTAGACCGTGCTCTACCAACTGAGCTAACCGAATACAATATTCCAAATATATTTCCGAATACAATAGTTTTACTTACTAAGATCAAATAAATTAATAACTTTTAATACTTAGAAATGTTGTATTTTTCATTTCCTATGCACTTTAAGCCATGATAGATTTGCTGTGTTATTCCTGACAAAGACCGAACATGAAGACAAGATTTGGATTGAAGTAGCTTAGGTGGGTTCACGCTATAGGCATGACTAAAATCGACTTAGTGAAAAACAACACAGGTGTGAACCGCTAAGCAGAAATGCACGATTTCATTCACGCCGGAAAACTCAACGGCACTAAGTCTGCCTAAAGACTTTTTCAAACAGGACTTAAGGCTTGCTTAGTGAACTTGATTGACATAAACGTCAATCACGTTTGGAGTTTTTTAAATCAGAAAATACTGCATCGTTATCGCTTCACGATGACAGGTTTGATTGGAAATAATTCTCGCATAAAAACGTGTCTGAACGCTTAAGTCGACTTAGGCTGACTTAGCTTTGCTTGGCCTTAGGTCGGCTTAGCATCACACCGCGGCAAAACGGTATGCTCCGCTGGCCAAAAGAACGAAGGCTCTGCTATCAAATACAAATTACCGAGGGTTTCAACTTTTTTAGTAAATAATTTTATAACTTAGTAAACTCACAGTGAATTACAAATTAAGAAAACTTCAACCTGTTAAAGTCTTAGGCTTAGCTTTTAAGTAGTTTTCTTATTTTTTTGACAAAACAGTTCACAAATGGATGGTTTTAAGCAGAAATTTTAAAATCACGGGTGTGTGCCTGTTGTTTCATTTCAGTTTTGGCGCGAAACTGTGGGCGGCCGCGCGCCGACAAGAAATAGCAAATACGCATGCGCGTAACGTTTTGCCGCGGTGTGGCTTAGCATACACGTAGTGTCTAGTGTAAACCCACCTAACCCTCGTTTAAAAAAATGTTAACTTCGATGCATCTTACCCTTAAGTGCTTAAGAAGATTTGCTTCTTCAACGACGAGTTTCCATAAATGCTGAAACACAAACAACACGTCAGGCTTTTTAAGGCATAAACGATTGAACTTCACGATTAAAAGTTTCCTAAGACAAAACTAATAGGCTGGAATAGAGGAGAAACACCTTCTAAATGCCTTGATATGTTTTTAAAACATTTATTTATATTTTGTTAAGGCCATCCCTATAAAATGTTTTGTTTACCATCACCCTCTGTCTCGTGATGGTGGGTCAGTCGGTCAGTAATTTAAAAAAAGAAGAAGAAATAAACGTTAGGCGGTCTGGAACCATGTCGCGTTCAAAAAATATTCCTCGACTACTTTTTCCTCTACTAGTTGTGGATTGACAATTTGCACGAGAAAGGCAAGAAACTAATACGTCGAGAGCTAAATTTTTAACCTTACATCTTTTTTTACTTTTCCAAAAATTATTTTAAAAAAACGATCGAGCGATTGTAAACGAAACATTTTATAAATGGAAAAGAATAAAGTCGATGCCAAATCTTATTCCAGCATCTCGACTTCAGTCCACCCGTGGTATGACATCATTTTTTCCTCAATTTCTCTCTCTGACAGTTATTCCTCACCCACTCAAATCTTTGCCATCCTTCATCAAAATAATCTCAGATGTTCTCTAGTATACTTGGAACATACACTCTGCTAATCACAGTCTCTGATGCCCTTCTAACTAAACTTAAAGTGCCTATAACCCCAAATATTTTATCATTAAAATCGATTCTCCATCAAGTAAATAGTTGAACTGTAAAATATTTCTTGATTTGAGTGTTGCGTCTGTGAGTTATAGAGGTTTATATTTCCAATATGCTAATTATGTGATGTCACAGTAGACCTCATTATTATACAAAAACGTGCTGACAGAGATATTTTTTCTCTCTAAACATCCATATTATATTTGGGCGTTATATCAGTGATTTTACCAAATATTTTGTATAAATCAGAAATAGTTTCATTCACAAGGAGAACGAAATGACCTTTTGTTGGCCTCCTGTGACGTCACATCATTAGCATATTGGAAATAGAAACCGCTAGAACTCATAGATGCAACACTCAAAGCAAGAAAAAAAAAATACTCAATTATTTACATGATGGAGAATCGATTTTAACGATAAAAAAATTGGGCTTATAGGCACTTTAACTAGACAAATTGTTTCAAGCGTGCGCTTTATTACGAGGTTTCTATAACGTGAGAATCTGGCCCAAGGGGAAGGGAGAAGGGAATGGTGTCAGGCCCAAGGGAAGGGTAATGGTATCAGGCCCAAGGGGAGGGGTGAGGGGGAATTGGAAATAGGAGGTGGACTAGGGACCTGGTTTTTGCAGTTTGATAGAAACGCCGTTGCCTTCCATACACGATGGTTCGCGCATCAAAAATTGCTTGAAAGCGTTTACTTTTTACTTACCTCAGCAACGCATGCCCTTATCTTGTCGATCTCGTTCTCAAACGCTGTGAGATTGAACCGCGGTTGCTGCTTCAGATCGTACAAGGATCGCAGGAATGTCTCTTCGTTATCGTGGATAATCGAATCTAAGATATTGACACCGATAATCAATGAATCACCAACTGTATGGGGCAGTGGGAGGGGCAGTCGTGGCTAAAAAATGAACTAATCTCAGATTCAGAAACCTTGATAGTATTTTTTTTTGTTAACTACAGTGGAAGGTCTCGGAGCGATCACCTCTCGTAAGGGCAGGGTTCGAAGAAACCACTCGTCCACTCATCAGGACGAGTACTAAATGGCATGGGGCGAGTGCTAGAAAATCGCACTTGCCTGTCAGGCAAGTCATGATTCCCCAGTAGTATAATATGCGGTTATGGATCCTGTCTGAGGGGGGAGGAATGGGGAGGAAAGAGGGTGCTCAATGAATAATGAATATGTTAATGTTTCTTGTAAGAACGATGGCACCAACGGCAAAGGAATGCAGTGAGGTGTATTGGTTCAATTTTGTATTGTTGAAAATATTGATTTGATTGGTTTAAACATAAAAATCGTAGAAAACGTAAGAGAGAAGTATCATTTTCTCTAATTTTGATGAAATGATTTAAATGGTGGTTCTTTATGTCGTTCATAAAGGAAATCGTATGTGAGGAACCTTATCAAATGTGCCAGTTTCGTAGCCTATTGGAAAAGGATTTCCTCATTAAAATGGAATGAAACAAGCACTTTCTACAAACTATATTTTAGAATATTCAACCCTATCGCCCAGTGTATCTATATTCTGGGACACACGAGAATCCTATGTGAGGGAGGCTCATTGCCGCAGAACAATGGGTTCTGCCATAGGTCTTAGCTGGATCATTACTTAATAAGTAATAGTGCACGGAGTAATGAAGAATGAAGAAGTTAATAGTCGGACACCCTAACAAGTGAGCAAGGGTGCGCAAGATCATCAATGAATAATTAATAAGCTAATGTGGAGTAATGAATAAGTTAATGTGGAGTATGATAAATATTAATAAGTAATAATAGTGAGCATGAATTGGTGTTCGAGCTTTTCCGAGCAAGCCTTTGCCCTAGCAAGCCTATTGTGTATACTTATCAAATGTCTAGATATATTGAGTTATCTTGGCGATACGACTTATTTTGGCCGAGAAAATCGAAGCAAATGTTTATGCA
Source organism: Actinernus sp. WN-2022 (assembly GCA_030867875.1). Classification (NCBI taxonomy): domain Eukaryota; kingdom Metazoa; phylum Cnidaria; class Anthozoa; order Actiniaria; family Actinernidae; genus Actinernus; species Actinernus sp. WN-2022. The sequence goes on from JAOWCC010000019.1 coordinate 24,239,591, forward strand.
TATCAGGACGAAATCTGTATCAGATTTACAGATCACTTATCGCTCATTGATTTCCTTTGTTTTCCCTTCATGAGTTTGATAATATTAACTACAGATGATGCCTGATGTTCATCTGATGTAGACTTGAAAGACAAGTACAATCGTGTGTCATCAGCATAAAAGTGAAAACCCATATTATAGAAGTGTAAAGCAATCATAGGATTGGACCCAGGACTGGACCCTGGGGTGCCCCGCAGTGTAACTTGCGACTGGTAGACCTCTCTCCCTTAATTCTAACAAACTGCTTCCTTATAGAACAACCTCCTCCTCCAGGAGAAGTTGAAAAAGTGAAGCAAAATATTTTAAACAACAACACGACAAAAGAATATTATTAACAAGTAATCATATGGCCTTTTTTTACAATTCTGAATTAATTTGAACTCGTGAGATTTTTCAAAGTACTCTAATTACATTCACCCTACGCGCTCATGCAATTTTGATACTCTTTGAAAAACTCACTCGTTCAAATTCTTCCCGAATTGCACTTGAACCCATATGATTACCTCTACTAATATCACGGAGGAATACGTACCTGTCACAGCTGCACTCTTCCCACTTTTTTCTTCATCAAACAGCTTCACAGATTCACCGACAAAAAGAATCTGCAACAACGAGCGCAAAGAAGCAATAAGGGCCGCTGTCTATAAACTAGGCGTAGTGTGAATGCTAAATCTGATTTGAATTATCACGGGCAAAATGTTATAGGGAGCAGAGGTGGCGCAGTGGTTAAGCGCTTTTCGGGTTCGATTCCCGTTCGCGGCGCCATATGTGAGTTGAGTTTGTTGGTATCTCATCCTTGCGCCGAGGGTTTTCTCCGAGTTCTCCAGTTTTCCTCCCCCCACAAAAACCAACAGGCGAAATTTCAATTCGATCTGTGGTTTAGCCGGGTACTGCCTTTGATCAGCCCCTGTATGGTTGTTTCAGGTCCCGTTAGAAATTCAGAGTTATCGTGGGCCGGGCGCAGTTGTTTTTAGCGATGTTCATATGAACTGATGAACTTCGCGCACATGTGGGATGGTTAAAATCAAAGCAAATATCGAAAAATGACTGGGTATAATAGTCATAGTCTTCAAGGAAAATATTGCATATCATTTCAATGAAGCATTGAGGGAGGGGAATTTAACTGTTTGTAGCCAATTAACAGCCACCAATCGAGCATTGACTCCATACATGTGCAACACCATGACACAGCCCCTTTAACTGTTAGTAGCCAAGTAACAGCCACCAATCGAGCATTGACTCCATACATGTGCAACACCATGACACAGCCCCTTTAACTGTTAGTAGCCAAGTAACAGCCACCAATCGAGCATTGACTCCACACATGTGCAACACCATGACACAGCCCCTTTAACTGTTAGTAGCCAAATAACAGCCACCAATCGAGCATTGACTCCACACATGTGCAACACCATGACACAGCCCCTTTACTTGGTTGTAGCCAATTAACAGCCACCAATCGAGCATTGACTCCACACATGTGCAACACCATGACATAGCCCCTTTAACTGGTTGTAGCCAATTAACAGCCACCAATCGAGCATTGACTCCATACATGTACAACACCATGACATAGCCCCTTTAACTGGTTGTAGCCAATTAACAGCCACCAATCTAACTTCTGGTCCAATTAAATTGTAGACGTATTGTGTGACTCTTGACGTACGTCTGTCACGCTAGATAACTAGAGCGTGTTTCGTATGACCTTCAAACTGCTCTCCGTTCTGGTAACTACCTTGTCAGCCACTCTAGTTGGTATGTACGAAGGTAGCATATCAGCGTTGATTCTGAACTGTCTATGTATAGGGATATGCTGCTTGTCCTCTCCTTCCTGGGTAAATAAATAGATTTTAACAACATACAATAATTCATTAATATAGGAGCCTTTATCGTAGTTAGTTAATTAGCTAGTTAAACTTTTTACACACGACCTCACAGCCGCTTAAAGAGGGTAGAGGGCGGTCTAGGGAGGAGGGAGAAACGGCTAAAAATAACAAGGGAGGAGGGAGAAATGTCCAGAAAAACTAGGGAGGGGGGAGAATTTAGCATACAGGGAGGAGGGAGAAAATGGGACATACTAATGTATGCTGGAGAAATTTTTAAAACTCACTAGGGAAGAGGGAGAAATGTCCAGAAAAACTAGAGAGGGAGAATTTAGCATACTGGAGGAGGGAGAAAATGGATCTACATTCATGCTCTAGGGATTAATGTTCGAAAAATTCGAAAAAACTATGGAGGAGGGAGATTCCACTACCCGTTCCTCTCCACTCATTCAATACTATCGTGTTTAAATTAAGATTGATTGATTGATTGATCACGGCATCAAACAAAACGTCACATTGTCATAGCAACAGGTAACCCAAGCTCTGTAAATGGTAATATTAAATAGCATTTCTATGGCATTTTTTGTATTGCATTTTCAACGTAAATCTTTAATAAAAATCGACAAAACTTATAGGGTGTGTTTATTCGTTCATGGCCTCGTTTTCTGACGATTTTTTAGCCCGGCTCTGTATACTGTAAACGCCTTTAAACGCTGAAATTGCAACCACACTCGGCCCATGAACAAATAAACATACCTTGTAAGGTTTGTAAATTATTATTCAGTATTAGCTTTCAAAATGCACTAAAAATCCCATACAAATGCTGGTAAATCTTGCCATTTACAGAACTTGGGTTGCCTGTGGTCATAACATTGTAACTTTTTTCCACATTGCAAAAAAGGCTTTCAAAATCGGCATGCTTATATAGTTTCGTAATTTTACGGTGTATTCATCCCTGAAGGTCCTTACACCTGAAGGGGCATGTATTGGATCAAACCTCGTAAGTAAGTAACTAACTTTATTTAAGTGTCAATGTATTTAGCTTTGCAGCTAATTGGGGACACTAGTCCTACGATTTTACGTCCTTATCCGAGAAGACGAAAATGTCTAACCGTTTAATGTATTATGTAAAGGCAGCACCTTCTACTCGGTTATTTTAAGCCCCGGAGTGTTGGTTCGGCCGGGGTTTGAACCCGCGACCTCCCGAACGACATATAGTACCCATGAGCCTTTACGCGCTAAATTCAATACCAACTCTTTTAACTCCTTTGAGAATACCAAGACAATGGTCCAAATTAGAGGAACAAATGAATCAGCGCAAAGGTTCTGGTAGTTGTATTCAACTGACGTTAAAGTGCAAACCGCCTCAGCATTGCATCACGGCATCGCAATAATAAATTGGCAATAATTTGTAGTTTGTTGAAAGAGGTCTTACCGAAAACACTTAGGCTAAGTTGAAATGTTTGCTAATCTACTTCGGGGATATGGAAGATCGTTTATCCATGGAGATCGAGGCAAAGATTGAGGTCAAATGATGTGAGAGAAGGGCAGAAAGAATACTCTCGAAGTTTGTATTGTAGCAATGGCTAATTTTAACTTGAGACTTCTAGCTCTCGTGTTACACGCCTCTTTGGCCTAAGCAAAACAACATGTTTTCAAATAAACCTCTACAAGCTGATGTTTATGGACCGAGGTTTTTCCCCTGCTTTGTAGCTCAAGCGCGGCAAAAGCGCGCGGGCCATAAAAAGGGGGAAACGAGGATGTTTATCATATGGCTCGAAAGTATTAAAACTAACAGCTTTGCTTCAATATTGCGAGGCGTATACGGGACGTTATGGAACGGAAACTGACCAATCATAGCCCACGAAGTTATCCAGTCCACACCGCAGCAAAACGTCACGCGCATGCGCTTTTGATGAGCCGGTCGCGCGCGCGTCTCCCAGTTTCCCGCCGAAAACTAAGGGTGCGTTCGATTGATCGTATTCCGGAATAAGAATACACAGAATGATCACTACAAATCCCTTGTATTGGGATTTTTTATCCACTGGAATACTAAATGTACCCTGAATATCATATATCAGCAAGCATTTGTAGCTTACAGTGCAAAAAAATGTCCGAACCAGTGATTTCCAGAGACTATTCCATCTATTCCTATTCCGGAATAAGGTCAATCGAACGCACCCTTAGGCTTACGGCAAACGTCGAACTTAAGTCGCGCGGATCCTATTAAAAAATAGGTTCGGTAGAAGATCGACTTAGGGCCGACGTGGCAGCAAACATCGAACCGTTATGTTGATCTTAATTCACTTGCGCCTAGCTAATTAAATCACGGGAACTAACACGTGTCCTGGCACATTTCACTTTTTGCCCGCGGTTAGTGATATGGCGAAATACAGCGCTCGGTCGAACATATTAAAGAAAGGCCTTTCTGTGGAAAATGATTGTCCAAAACAGAAACAGAAGAATGGCGTTCTACACAGCACTCGGTGCCGTGTATAGGAGACGATGGTTGTCACTGCAAGTGGCGTTATTGGCCATGTTTCTAGCGGTTGCGATTCACACATTGAAACCTCTGATAATAGTCGATCATGCCGCAGTTTTCAACGACATTCTGGATGGTTTGACTTCATATGGTAGAAGCGTTTCAAAGCGAGCTATATCGCAACATTCGCAATAGCCAATGCTTCTGCCGGCATTCCAGCCAGACACGTCTTCATTACTTTCGAATACTGAGCATTTATTACAAAAGGGCATTTCGCATTTAAGGCAAATGTATTTTGTGACGTTAAAGCACGAACTACATATTTCCGGCAGAGCGTCATGCGGCAATCACTTCCGATAGGCTGCCATTTCGTCTTCGAAATCGCCTTTGTACAGCGCATGCTCACCAGGGGGGGGATCAGTGTTTGGGAGATGGGGGAGATGTTGTTTTCAGGGTTTTGGCACAATCCATACTATTTGCATGATTTATTTTTTATTTTACATAATTTATGAATTTAGTTCGGCGCGTGTTAAAGTGCCTCTAACCCTTCTTGACATTTTTAACTCGTGGATGCGCGTATGCGCAGGAACGAGTTTTTGCGCGAGGTGGGCGAATGATGTCTAGCTAGCTAGCTAGCCAGCCGTTAGCAAAAAATCAATCAATATCAAATCGTATGCTGTTCGGAATACGAGCGAGGAAGCCTCGGGGACGAGTTTGAGGCACTGTGAGCTGTCGAGCGAGTGGCATTCAGAGCTGCAGAATTGTTTTACACGGAAACTACACACTGTGATGGCAGAAAAATCAACTAAAGATACCCCGCTTGTCTCCCTGCTAGCTACGGCTAGGGGCCCGTTTCTCGAAAGCCCCGATAACTTGATAACTTACCGGGCCCGGTAAGCAATACGTTTTTAGCATTTTTAACGGTATTACCGGGTCCGGTAAGTTATCGGGGCTTTCGAGAAACGGGCCCCTGCAACTCCAGTTTTTAAAATGGATCAGTCATCTCATTTGTTCTGAAGAGCGCGCAAGCTTTATTTCAGCTCTGAAGTTTGGATGATATCTAGGTACATGTAACTTTCATTACCTATCCTGAAAGTTGTCACATCATCAAAAGTACATCTCATTGTTACACCAAATAGCATGAAAGTTAAATGGCAATATGAACTTCACTACTAACAACAAAGTTAAAGATAACATGGCCCCTGTTCATTCCAAGCATAATGGACCAGTGTTGTATACTTTTCAGATGAAGGCTTTTCTTAGCAATCCACTAACTTCGTCACTACATCCACGAGTTCACCATTGGGTGCCTATGCTTCTACTTATGAACCTGTGAAAGGTTTTGAGTACTTCTGCGAAGAAATTTTTGGTTTACTGATAATATTCTATGTTCTATGCTTGTTTGAAATGGTAAAAAACTGACCTTTCCTGACCCATGACCGCGTAAGTAAAAGACTGGGTCGATTTCCTGGGGTGACGTCATCTCATTAATGCATTATCCTCCATGGTGCTCTTCTATCACAACAGCATCGATTTATAGAAAATTTACATACATGTAGTTTGTGAGTTGTTAGTAAAGTAAAAAGTCATTTTAGACAAAATCCTAAGTATTTATTCATATTATTGCAAAGTCGAATTAATTGGATGACGTCACCCCAGGCTTTTACTTACGCGGTCATGGGTCAGGAAAGGTCAGTTTTTCACCATTTCAAACAACCGTAGAACATAGAGTATTATCTGTAAACCAAACATTTCTTCGCAGAAGTACTCAAAACCTTTCACAGGTTCATGAGTAGAAAAATGTCAAGAAGGGTTAGAAGCACTTTAGAACGACGTTTGCCGTAAAGTCGCACCAGAGCCGTATTTCCCGACTTGGCTACTCGAACCTCATGCTAGACTCGTACCTATTGAATAGTTCGATCTCAATTGGGGCAAACGTCGTACTATCCATGAGCCTATTTCAAAACTTATAGGTTCTACTGAATTAAGTTTATGGCTAGTTCGACGTTTGCCGTAGGCCTACAAGAAAACAGAGGTAATCGCCGTATTTACGTGAAATGTTTCACAAAAAAAAAAAAAAAACTACATAAAAGCTAAGCTAAGCTAAGACTTTCACAGGTTGAAGTTTTCTTAATTTGTAATTCACTGTGAGTTTACTAAGTTATAAAATTATTTACTAAAAACGTAAAGATCCCTATTAGGGACTTTAAGCAGCCACGACGCTAACGACGACGCTAACGACGACGGCATAAAACAATAGCCTCAATTACAAAATACAATAGATGCACGCAGTCGCCTACATTTCCACTGTTCTCTGGAGAAACACAACGTGAAAACCCCAAATTGTACGTTTTAAAGAGAACGAGAACGTGAGAAAGTAAAGCAATCTGTTTTTCGTTCGGCGTGAACATAACTCCATACTCATCATATTTTTCGAAAATCTGGTTGTGAAAAACAATTCAAGGCGAACAAGTGAAATAGTACACACCAAATTTCGGGAGAAAACACTTTTCTACGTCCCGTCGTCATTGCCGTCGCTTGAAGTCCCTAATATCGTGCTAAACGGTTCGGAGAGCTTTATTCGGCAAGCCTTTAATGCAATAGCGCATCGAGCGTTTTCTGTTGATAATGTCAAAACTAGACCCAGTGCCAATTTTGGAAAGCGCTCTCGTGCGCTTGATTTTCGTCCACAGGCAACCCAAGACACGTTTTGGGGGTACTTTGAACGGCCAATACACCATAACAAATAAATCAAACCAACTTGTTATTCAGGAATCCTTTGTCTGTGGCTTATATGCACTTTATCGATGTCGCGTCGGTGCCTGTAAAGATTCACTCTACCCCCCATAGCAGAGCAATTGGGGGTCTTCCGAAAAGGCGTTAAGCTGCATGACTTAAAGCTTTTGTACCCCAAAAACCATGTACAATTTCGCAAAGGGATTTCTTTGTATGTGGTTTCAGACAATAACCTTTCAGACAATGTTGGGTGGTTCGCATTTGATCTGTACAATTACCCTTTTTTAACTTGTTCCTTTATTATAGACAATCAGATTACAAACAAGAAGTAGTAAAGGTTTCGTTGTTTTGTTGAACAATTTTTTTAGAGCTTCTAATATATGTACTGAATCACAATAAAGGCTTCTAGCATAAAAATGAATTAAACACTCGCAAACTCGCAGAATGCGTTTTAATTTACAATTGACAAAAAACTTCACTAGCAAATGACGTACAACTTGGAGTCTGAAAACTTTGAACAAATTAACGTGGAATATTTACAAGAGTTTATAAGCTTAATTCTTACCCAATGCACGATTAAAAGTCAGTAAAATATATTAAGTGATACGGTGAACGTATAGAATGAGTAATATTTGCTAGTAGATTTATAAGCTAAGTTCGAGCTCTGTCAACAATGGTGTGTCAATGTCTCTGTGGCTTGTTGTGCCACATAATGTATCTTTTCATCGTTGGACCAATATTTATGTAACATATTGTGCCAATACAAGTGCATGACAAATGTATCGTTTCATTGTTGGACCAATACTTGTGTAACATGTTGTGCCAATACAAGTGCCAATGTATCTTTTCATCGTTGGACCAATATTTACGTAACATATTGTGCCATGCCAAAGCAAGTGACAATTGTCAATGTTTCTGTATCGTGTTGTGCCAATGTATCTTTTCATCGTTGGACCAATATTTACGTAACATATTGTGCCATGCCAAAGCAAGTGACAATGTCAATGTTTCTGTATCGTGTTGTGCCAATGTATCTTTTCATCGTTGGACCAATATTTACGTAACATATTGTGCCATGCCAAAGCAAGTGACAATGTCCATGTTTCTGTATCGTGTTGTGCCAATGTATCTTTTCATCGTTGGACCAATATTTACGTAACATATTGTGCCATGCCAAAGCAAGTGACAATGTCCATGTTTCTGTATCGTGTTGTGCCAATGTATCTTTTCATCGTTGGACCAATATTTACGTAACATATTGTGCCATGCCAAAGCAAGTGACAATGTCAATGTTTCTGTATCGTGTTGTGCCAATGTATCTTTTCATCGTTGGACCAATATTTACGTAACATATTGTGCCATGCCAAAGCAAGTGACAATGTCCATGTTTCTGTATCGTGTTGTGCCAATGTATCTTTTCATCGTTGGACCAATATTTACGTAACATATTGTGCCATGCCAAAGCAAGTGACAATGTCCATGTTTCTGTATCGTGTTGTGCCAATGTATCTTTTCATCGTTGGACCAATATTTACGTAACATATTGTGCCATGCCAAAGCAAGTGGCAATGTCAATGTTTCTGTATCGTGTTGTGCCAATGTATCTTTTCATCGTTGGACCAATATTTACGTAACATATTGTGCCATGTCAAAGCAAGTGGCAATGTCAATGTTTCTGTATCGTGTTGTGCCAATGTATCTTTTCATCGTTGGACCAATATTTATGTACTAACTTATTGTGCCAATGCAAGCGGGGGTGTCCGTGGCGGTGTCAACTCTGTTTCGTCTTGTTTTTCAAACGCTTTATTGACGCCCATGTTTCCCATAACATTAACCGGGCCCACAGCAGAGCTTCTCGCCCCAACATCCAAGCTACGACCTCCAAGGGCCATCAACAGTATCCTGATAGCACTGTTCACATCATTCAGTCTGAAGCCATACACAAGAGGATGTATCAAAGACGAAAGAAAACTGATCGAGTTTGCGAGCGGGGAAGCCACGGCTACGAAGTTTGCACCGAGCGTCCCACCGCGATACATTTTTAACAAATGCAAAGTGAGCGAGCAAGAATACAATCCAAAGGAGAAAACCATCAGGGATCCTACTGCAAAAGCTTGCTTTAAATCCTTCATCTTAGCAATATGCAGTTTGTTAGAGTCTTGAACACTTCGATCTCGAACGATGGACGCTATGCGTTTTCTGTGGCGGCGAGCAGTGAGGTAAACAGAAGCGGAACAGAACCACGTTACACACGCTAATATCAAAAGAACTCCCGCGCTGACTCCTATACGCGCGGAGTGACCAAGAAGAAATTTTGGTGCCAAAAGCACAGCACATACAAAAAACCAACACACACCAATAGTAACTACCAGTCGGTATGGAGTTACTGTTGTGGTGTAGTAATACGCGTGTTCAATGGCCAGGTATCTTTCTATGTTGACCACGAAGAGACTAACAAATGAACATCCCTTGCACAGCGTCATCGTAACATCAAAAGCTACCTGGACATGGCAGTTGAGGTGGAATTTCGTGGCTTCGATTATTCTTGACGCGATAAACAGCGGTTGGACGATCAACCCGAATGCCATGTCATTTAGCGAGAGAGCGACGAGAGTGGTGATGTGGTTGTAGCAGCGAAGTCGGCGGCTTCTCAACACGGCAAGGAGAAACACACTGTTGAAAAGGATGGTAAACGGTGAAATAATGCCATTGACTGATGAAAAGGCGATAAAGGTTGTCGAAACAAAGTGGCTGATGTGACTAAATATGTTACGATCGGTAAACCTGCACTTGCTTTGGGACTCTGAACCGTTGGAGTAATAGACATGTGAACTGTTACGTGCCATAGCTGAGGTACTGAATGACACTCGTTGCTATTGCCATACTAGTATATATGCTAAACGGCTTTCCAGGTTGCCGCGTTGTTTGCTTCACGCCTTAGCGTTAAACGTTCCCTGCTGGAAGGGGACGCCATGCGCGCAAGCGTTGCATTACCTAGCAACTAATCCCCCATGTGACTTTGACGTGGGCTCGAAAAGTGTAACCGACGTGTAAGGTTTAACCATGCGCACCACGCATTTCCGGTAAAAACCGGTTTCAAAACTTATTTGGTTCATCCACGGTTGCTTGTGGACGGCAGTATATCAAAGAAAGCGTGCTACACTGTCAGAGGAGTCTTCCCTTTCTCTTTCTCTCTCCCGCCGTTAGGAAGGAAGAGATCTCTGCCAGCAGGGAAGCGTAAACGTAAATAACTACATCAATGACCAGACTATGCGATTCGGCATGGAATTACATTGGCCGGCTACCTAATTTTCCTGTACAATAATTGGAAATTATGCGTTATAGAACTTAAAATTTCCGTTCGTAACGGATCTGTCCATACCCCTGTAAGCAAAGGGAGAAGTTGGGAAGTGCTTTCCTACCACATCTCTTTATCACATCTTTATCTCGATGTTCTTGTTCAGATGAATTCTCTTCAGTTATATCAAAAGTCATTATTTGATTTAAGTGCAGTGTCTATTGAACTTAATTGACTTGCAACAAAACTTGACTACAATTAGTTCTTAAGAGTTTTGCTTCGATACGGAATAACGTTGTCGAGAGATTAAACGATATTGTTTTGGTTTCCTAAAAGTACCTAATAAATGTATAAGAAAAACGAAACAGAATTATCACGTGTACGTTTAAAAGAGCTTTCGTGCTAAATTAAATATGTGATAAATGGTTAAATACACTATTACTACTACTACAAACTGACTCAACCGCAAACGGCAACCGGCAAATACGAGAAAATTGCCGTGGCCAAGCTGCAGGCTTACTTCGCAACAACAAACGATAAACATTCTATACGCCACTTTCATAATGTCCGCCTCCTGATTTGCTTAATTTGGAAGATAAATCTGTAGAGGGAAACTAATGCTACCGCATGTAGGATCACGGCTCGAAATGGCGACCAAATTACTATCACTTGCGACTAAAACTTTTCCGGCAGTCGCAAAATTGGCGACTAGTTTTGACCTAAGTAAATGAATAAATAAATTAAAGAAACGTCCAACTCTCTTGTGTGTTATGCTTAATAGGCCCTTTGCAGCTAACAAATCACGTGGTTGTACTGGAGAGGAAAAATATCTGACTTCATTTATTTAAAGGCCTTGTACGAGATCGGTAGTGTTATTAGCAAAACCTGTTTGTAAATGCTATTGTCCACCTCCAATCGATTGACGATCTTTCTAAAACTGCGTTTTTGAAGATAGCTTGCTCTAATGGGGCTGTTTTGTGGAACAACCTTCCCCAAAACATTCGAAAAATTGAGTCACTTTGGAAATTCAAAAGGGAAATCAAACGTTCTTATGCGGCAACGGATTCCCACACGGCAATCATGTAAACCAGTTTTAAATGCATTTTATTTGTTTTAACTTGTACTTACTGATAATTTTACCGTGTTTAAATAAAGTGTGTATGTATGCAGAAAATCATGAAAGTGAGCCGCTAGAAAGGCCTCGGTTGTTTTTCTCATACAAATCTTTCTAATTTCGAATGGCTGTAACTTCATTGCTTTTTAAGCTACAGCACTCAAATTTCACACTGATCATGTCGACATGCTCTTTCACATGGCAATGTTCATGTTTTCTATACATGTGGATAAATATTGAAATGGGAACCAGACGCAGTTATGAATAAGGTCTATACTAATATCACAAGATCACTAATGTCGACATGCTCTTTCACATGGCAATGTTCATGTTTTCTATACATGTGGATAAATATTGAAATGGGAACCAGACGCAGTTATGAATAAGGTCTATACTAATATCACAAGATCACTAATGTCGACATGCTCTTTCACATGGCAATGTTCATGTTTTCTGTACATGTGGATAAATATTGAAATGGGAACCAGACGCAGTTATGAATAAGGTCTATACTAATATCACAAGATCACTAATGTCGACATGCTCTTTCACATGGCAATGTTGATGTTTTCTGTACATGTGGGTAAACTATCGAAATGGGAATACGCAGTTATGAAAGTGGTGTATGAACTAAAGCTTATGAAATTCAAGGAATAACATTTGAGGAAAACGAAAACTTCTATTTGAATATTTCAAAACGACACAGCCAATTTTTCAAGCAGTCGTCAATCAACTGGAATATTTTCAAGTTCCTGATAGAAGAAAATAATAACCAAACAGAAAAAATAAATAGAATCGTCCCACATTTGGAAGGAGGAGAAAAACTGGGGATTTTGATCCAAAAATATAAATAATCAGGTTAAATTGGCATATCTACAATGAAAATTGGCTTTCGGCGTCAATTTGTTTTTTGGGGGTTTTATTTTTTGCATTATATTTTTATTCGTATAACACCTGCCTAACACCGAAAAATATCTGAGATTTTGTATCATTAATGCTACACTGTGCCATTACTGCATGCAGTTTCCAATAGGCTTTCAATTATCGATGTCACAGCTTGAGGTACTCAAACCGACACTCGTAGGGTTAAAAGGTCCGCCTCAAAAGATAATAGGGAACTTAAGCAACGTTGACGGCAACGTCTAGGACGACGACATAAAACAATAGCCTTAATTACACAATACAATAACTGCACGTGAAAATCCACGCAGTCGCCTACATTTCAACAGTTGTCTCCAAAAACACAACGTGAAACCCCCACATTTTACGTTTAAAAGAGAACGCGAACGTGAGCAAGATAATCAATCCATATTTGTTCGGCGTGAACGCAACTCTATGCTCATCATATTTTTCGAAAATCTGGTTGTGAGAAACAATTAATGGCGAACAAAGTAAAGAGTAAAAACCCAAAATTTCGGCATAAAACACTTCTCTACGTCCCGTCGTCACTGCCGTCGCCGTCCTGGTTGCTTAAAGTGCCTATGAAGCTTATTTTTTTATTTTAGATATCAATTCTACATCAAGTGAACAGTAGAATGGTACAATATATCTTGCTTTGAATGCTGTGCCGCTGAGTTAAGGAGGTTTTAATATCCAAAATGCTAATTACATGACGTCAGGGGAGGCATCAATTATTATACAATTTTTTTTGTTACAATTAAACAATTTTTTCAAATTATAAGTGTTATACCCATGGTTGAAATAAAATGATATTAGAAATTTGTTTTCTTATATCAGTAGAAACGCCCATTCACAACCACTAAGAAGTGAATCTCCAAAATGCTGAAATACGAGGAGCTTCCTAGAGTTATGCCTCCTCGACTCCCTCCGGGGCGTTGCCCCTCACCTCCGCTAGGGTTTGACAGCTCCAGACCCTGTCTTTATCAACGCCGTTGAATCGAAATCGCCGGACCTTATACTGAATAAATACCTAGTAGTTGGGTTTTTTCCATTAAACATTTCGCCCCTGTTTACATAGAGCGGATTGAGTGTTCGATCCGATCGAAAACTCAGTCCGCCAGCTGATGTGTTCGCATAACTAACTGCTCGAACATTTTCAACCGCAAAACTAAAGTGGAGCCAGTCACTTTGTCGATTAAGAAGACTTCTTAAATAAGCGAGTAATATTGTCATTCATTAGCAATTTCGTACCTGGCTTGGCATGATTTTCATCAAACGGCTAAGAAGAAAAGACCATTTATAATTGGAATCTTCGAACTATTTACAGGAGTAGTATAGGGCGCATGGAATTAAGCCCCTTTTTTGTGGCGCTACGCTAATTTTTGTGGCGCTATGCTAATTTTTGTGGCGCGCTCATTAATTCAATGACGTCACGGTTCTATTGTCTTAGACTCATGAATAAAATGTGGCGCGCTCATGAATAAAGTGTGGCACTCTCATGAATAAAATGTGGCGCTCTCATGAATAAAATGCGGCGCGCTCATGAATATCTATTGTTCCTTTGGATGAGGTCATCGATCTATTCGGGCATGTTTGGACAAAGCCTATTGTTTGGAGCAGCTATAAATCTAGGAGCAATCGGCCCTGAATCCATTCGAAGTTGAATGAAAAAAGTAAAACATATCTCGCAATATCTAAACCCCTTCGTAGCGTAAATAGTAAGAACAAACTACTCGTGATAAGCTCTAAACTGTCTTTATTATTTTCATTTACAGTTAATAACTCATAAGATAATTGTATACAAAATCCGGTATGGTTCATTAGATCAACTCTGCTGTTGTTATTAGAGATTAGCGATAACTGAAGGGCATATTGTTTTGAGGAAAACTCTTGTGATGCAAATTCAGCTCTAAAACTGAACTATAATTACCATACGAATATAAACAAACCACCAGATAATTAACAAAGTTTATTCAATCTCAAAAACACCAATTTTAAAAACAGTTCGTTTTCCTTATCCTCGCGGAGTTGATAACATTCTTATTTCTCAGTTCTTGGGTTGATATAATATACCATGTTACAAGATTACACTGATTTATGTTTCATTGATTTTTTTCTTGTTGACAAATGCTACAGACAGTTGTGTTTTTACCGAGGAGAGGAAAATCAATGACCTAGGTAGTCTGGTCTAGGCTAAAAACTCTACTTTAGCTATCATTTTCTAGTCTAGAAATTGTATTATTTTCTAGTCTAGCCGTTCTAGATTACAAAGTATCTAGTCTATAAACTCTAGAAAGTCTAGCTAAACTAGACACAACACTCACAACGCCCGTCGCCCGCAACACCCTCCTCCTCCTCCCTCCTCCTCCTCCCTCCTCCGTCCTCCTCCTCCGTCCTCCTTCCTTCAATTCAGTATAAATAGCACAACAGTACATCTCATTTACATTCGTCAAAGCGACGTTCCGATAGCTTGGCAGCTCAACCGGTGCTAGTTTTATACAGTCTGCAACGCCTGGTCTTTTATTGATAATATTCCCTTATTTCTTCGCCACTCCAGTACTATCTTCCTCATGCTCCAAATCGCTCTTGGCCGTTCCCATCCCCACCCTTCTCCCCGTCAGTCACACTGACCCTTCCTTCTCCAGGCCATACGCGATTGCCAATCCCAGTCTTAGACAAAGGAGGAAGGAGGAATACCGTTGTAAATAGAATACTAGTTACCTTTTTCAGCAGAAAATGACTTGTGTTTAAGTAATGATCGAGCTACACTGTAAGAACTATAGTAGAATCCATTGTTCTGCGGCAATGAGCCTCCCTCACATACGATTTTGCTTGAATATGCCTTAAGTGCTTTAGGAGGTGTCTAAAGTTCAGACTACATCTAGAAAATAAAGTATTTTTTATGCTATTGGCTCTTTTTTTCTGTAGAAACTCAGAGAAGCCACCATACAGCCAATCGGATATAGAGAAAACAAAAGACTGTTCAATCGCAAATTTGAGAACTTTCCCCACACACGATATTCTTCGAAATTAAACCATAGTTTGATCAAAAATAATTCAAAAACTCATGAATAATTAATGAGCATTTTGTCCAATCAGATGAAGCAAATCAGTCACGTGCATGCTCCTTTATACCTGATAAAATCTCATCATTCTCAAAAGCCCGCGGAGGTATTTGAATTCTGTCCCAGGGGGAAACGGGGTTAATGATTGAGACAATGGATGTTTCAGCTTTCTCATTGAATTGCTAATTAGGATGAACGTTTTATGTAAAGAATGCTAATGAACATGAAAATTTATATAAAGTTTCATCCTAATTAAGAATTCACTGATAAAGACCCAAAGATAGCAAAAAGTACACGGAACGTAAGGTATACCTAGATAATACATTTTGCACTAAATTTACTAATATCAGCAGACTACCGAAATACACAGATAATAATTCTAAAATGAAGTTATCCAACTACCATTACTTGTTTATCGAGCCACTGTTTAGTCCGAATTATTAAACCAAACCGCTCAAAGCCGTAAAAAAATTACGTGCATTGAACTTTCAAACATCCTCTTCATATTTTGTGCCAGCGGAGTCAAACATTTAGAGGCTGCCGTCATGTCAGACACATCGCTTTCCAAGTTTTGAACTTTATCGATGTCAACCACGACACCAAAACTTCAAGTGCAGGTTATTCCTGCCCTTCTTTGCCACACAATGCTTTCAGAAATGCGAAACACTGCTTCAAACAACATAGTATGGTAATTTCTTCATGTCATTCCCTGAGATGTTCGTAATCGCAGGCAGTGATTACTCGAATATTTTGCATGGCGTTGTGAATACAAAGGTTCAATGGTTCATTAAGTACCATTATAAGTTTTTGAAGCCGTTCAAAACACTCACAGCACGTGTTTTATTAAGTTTAAAAATTCGAGGGCGAAGCCCATTGTCTCAATCATTAACACTGCTTTTCAGTATTATCAAACTCATTAATAATTCATGAAGCAAAAACAAAGGAAATCACCGACCGATAAGTGATCTTTAAATCTGATACAGATTTCGTCCTGATTTACATAAACTTTGGCTTCGATTTTCTCGGCCAAAATAAGTCGTATCGTCAAAATAACTGAAAACATGACTCTCTACATCTAGACGTTTGATAAGTAAGATAAATAATCCGTGTCCGATCTTTATCCGATTTACAAACTCTCGCTTTCAGCTCGAGTTTGTAAATCGGATAAAGATCGCCCACTCATTTTTTATCTATTACCTTCAAACCACATAAAAATATCGAATGAAAATACATAATTTCGATGGGTTTCTATTAAATTTGTAAGTATCAACCAATGAAATTACGAGAAAGAATAATAGAAAATTAACACATTTTAACATTCCTTGCCGCAGAACACTACAGTTCCAGTCTTTTCTGGACCATTACTTAATACTTGACAAATGGACAACACGAAAGCAGAACAATTGTTTATAATATAAAATAAAGATAATGGCCATATTTATATAGCGCCATATCACCACAGTCTCATGGCGCTTTACATATTACTGACATATCCCGTCAGTGATTTTTTTCGGACTGGCTTACGGCGCTAATAGCTGCCACGCAGTTTACAATATTGAGTGTTTCAAACGGCTTTTAAACATTTCCCAGCATGAGAGGATAAAAACGAAAAGCCCATGACATTTCCCGAGCTCCTGAGCATGGTTTTTGGGTTCCCCAATATGGCTAAACCAATCCCCGAGGCTACTTTTGACAAGTACAGGAAATCGCATGCTGTGGAATACACTTAGTGCTTCTTTCGTGTCAGTCAGTCAACATGGCTCGATTTTGTGCATCAGTTTTTCCGCCGGTTACTTAAATAAGCTCAGTGGGAGCGAATGAGAGAGAAAAAGCAGGCGGCTCTTGTCTTACCATGATAGCGGTAGCTAGATATACCAGAGGGCTTATCGCCGCTTCGGGACACTCTCCCTGAGCAACGAAGAAAATCCATGGGACCTGGGTAGTAGCTAAGAGCATCGTTGTCGAAATCAGTTCTAGTGGCTTTGATTATTTCCTTGAAGGACGATCAACGTTTAAGAACTGTAGCTCTCATCTCCTAAATCCATTCTCTAACGTTTAGAGTTTGCTATTAGAGGTAGACAGTTCAGTGAGGTTACGATCGCCATAATAAATCTTGTATGTATGTAGCCGTCGTACAGTCGAAAACCTGGCGAATTAAATATGTTGCCGAAATGTATTGACGACATGTATTAGTTTGGTTAGAAGTGATGCTTCCCAATATTATTAACCCTAATCAAACTGGTTACGTATTAAAAAGGCCGCTACATAGGAGAAATATACGTCTAATCTCCGACGTTATGGATTAGGCCATCCCTATTTTTTTTCCGTTTCTCATCGTCCGACTGACCCATTTTTGTGGCTTTTTGTAAAAATAAAAATAAAATTGGGAGGGAGGGGTGGGGATGAAGAAACCCTAGAGAAAAGAAGACTCAGGAATTGTCTACTGCCTTTATTTGCAATTCCATGTTTGTAGCGTATACGGACGACGACATCGATGGTTTCGTCGTCCATGTTGGTTTGTAACCTCGCCTGTGCAACCGCGCCTTATTAGTTCCAGTCTCTCCGCGCATTTTTTTTTTTTCTCACCCGACCGACCGACCCAATTTTTGAAAACCCCACCGATGAGAAACGGAAAAAATACGGATGGCCTTATACGTTAAGCCGTAAACTTTCTGGCATTGCTCTATTTTTGGATTTCAAAAAAGCATTTGATACCATTGAATGGACATATATTTTCCGCGTGCTTCAAAAATTTGGTTTTGGCCCCCCAACTAGTCAATTGGGTTACACTTTTCTACACATACATTTTTAGCTGCGTGTTGGATAATGGCTATGCAATACAATTCTTTACTTTAAGTCGTGGAGTAAGGCAAGGCTGTCCTATTTCTGGCCTTCTATTTGTTCTTGGAATTGAATTACTGGCACTCTTGAATTACTTACACGCTGACAAAAACATAAAAGGCATAAATATTTTTGGGGAGGAGATCAAATTGACACAATATGCGGATGATACTACTTGATTTTTAAAGGACACAGATTCAGTGCAACATTTGTTTCAACTCTTAGATCTTTTTAGCCGCGCCTCCGGCCTAAGAATAAATAAGTCCAAAACAGAAATGATGTGGCTGGGAAACGCGCATACTCCATCTTTAGAGAAACCATTTGACATTCAATGGCCACAAAAGCCTATCCTGGCCTTTGGGGTATACTTTACCTGCGATATATAGGGACGCTAGTGACAAGTTAAATTTCTATGACAAGCTAGGTTACCTTAAAAAATGCTTAACCGTTTGGGAGAAAATAAATCTTACTTTATACGGATGCATTAACATAGGGGCTATCTAAGCTAATTTACAATGCATCAGTTTTGACCCTACCAAAGGTCTTTTCCAAATTGGTTGTCAAGTGTACTTACGCCTTTATCTGGAATAACAAGCCTCTTAAAATAAAGAAATCTACCGTGATAGCTGGCAAAGATAAAGGTGGTCTCAATATGGTCAATTTTGAAGATATGCATGGAGAGAGCGATAAAAAATTGCTGGTTAAAGAGATTAACGAATAAGCATCCAGCAACCTGGAAAATAATCCCTCCAAATTCTCTTTCTCGTTATGGGGAGACATTTCTTTTCAGATGTGAGTATGATATGAAGGTCTTAGAATTGCCCCTCCTTCCTATGTTCTATAAATTATCTTTGAGTTACTGGCGAGAGCTAAAGCGTGCATGGCACAGAAGACATCCGAGTCCACCAATACAAAGCGAAATAATATGGAATAATGTCAAAATTAAGATAGGAGGTTCTTCCGTTTTATATAAAGACTGGTTAGCAAAGGGTGTCACACACATTGGAGACTTGTTCGATGGAGAAGATCAACCACTTAATTTCTACTCCTTCCAAGAAAAGTTTGATATAAAAACTAATTTTCTACAGTATGCTGGCTTAATAAATGCAATTAAGATTCATATAAACGGTACGCAAAAATCAAGCGAACATTATAGTATCCCAGAATGGTTTATAGATTTCCAAAAGGTTATGGCGAAAAAAGTTCGAAACGAACTTGTTGAACAGTAGTTTAATGCCCCAACAGTTGAACATACACTCAAAGCTCGTGGTATTTCCAAGTGCGATCCAAAACAAATTTACATCCGGCCTTTTACCGTTACAAAAGAGATTAGTATGTTTCAATGTAAGATTGTCCACAACATTCTAGCAACAAACAACATTTTATTTAAAGCCAAAATCAAAACAAGTGATAAGTGCCCCTTTTGCAACGAAAAACACACATTGGAGCATTTCCTTTTTCGATGCGTAAAAGCTGTTAATTTTTGGGAATGCTTCGCAAGTTGGTGGCAAAAATACATCTTGCAAAAGATTACTTTAGATGTGTGCTGCATCTTATACGGCCAGGTTGGGCCAATGTCAAATAAGCAGCTCTTAAATTATATACTAATAATAGCAAAATACCATTTGTATACAGCGTTTATTAAGGACACACTTTTCTCTTGATAACTTCCTTACCCTGTTGCGCGAAAAAGCTTTACTCGAAAGAGAATGTGAGCACGACGAGACGAGGTACAAGAGAAGGTGGAAACTTTAAGTAAGTGGCGAGAGGTAACACATTTCGATCATAATTCAGTAGTGGATCATGCAAATATGTATGTAATGTAATGTAAATGTGTAAAGTTTAAAAATGAAAAAAAAATTACTAGTTTGGAATTTGTTGCTAAATTCTACACAGTTTTGGTTTGGAAGTATATAGCGCCTAACCTAATCAACGCCTGGCTGAAATTACAATACGACGTGAGTACGAATACCGCACGAATATAAAACGAAAACTATAAAAAGAAAAATACGGTAAGTTGGTGCCATTTGCACAACACTGAAATAGACGCATTGAAGATATAATATTTTCTTCATAGCTACTTGGGGTTTTCCTGATTTTATTCGGTATTTTGGGGTAGTTTTGAGCGTGTTGAAAGCGTTTCGGTTCTGGGGTGGGGTTTTCTTTACAAGATGTATTCGACATCATAGCTTGGGCTGCCTGTGGTCACATGAAGAACCAGTCTCTCGAGCACTCCATAACGCGCGGGTGAAACGATTATAAAAAAACAGCCGTTTTTTGCACGCCAGGTTTTGTCTAATGGCTTTCGTAAACGCAGAGGAGTTACAACCTCTGTCTTAAGGCAGTAGGGAGTTTCATTAATAGCCGGAGGGGGTCGGAAACTCCGGCTGTGAAATATGACGGCTAAAATAAACATAGCACAGTATCTCCATCACCCATCTTACTGATACATTTTCAAACCCCTTTCTTATATAACAAAACCCCTGTATTAAAGTTCTCCATATCTCGTACCATAATTTCAGCCAACTGCTTTCCCGTGACGCCAGGGATTCCGAGATCAGTCACGCTCTCAGTCACGCTTTCCATACTCTTGATGGTGTCCATGTCCTTCGGGGCGACTTCAATGATAAGAAACTCCCCTTGGCTGTCAATCAACAAGCCGTGTAATAACCACGCACTCAGCTGCTGATACAGTACCCCATGGCACACAAACAGGATCCTGTCAGGGTAGGGGTAGGGGTAAAATGAACAACCCTTTACCACACCTTATAATATACTCAACAAAATATCTGGATTCTGATTGGTCAATAACGAGTGCACGTCGCACGCTCTTCGCAAATGCTTGCTCAGTATATTATAAACAATAAATCGCATGAACTGCTCGTGCTATACTTGATTTATAGGCACTGAGTGATATTTTGAAAGTTCTCAAATTGCACTCGCCTAATATCAGAACTTTAAAAATATCACTCAGTGCCTATAAATCGCGTATAGCACTCGTGTTCATGCGATTTCCTCTACATCCACGTAAACAACTCTTTCGCGTCGACTGATTGATCATTTTGTTTGTTTGTTTTTGCTGTTGTTGACGTATGTTTAGTTTCATTCCGATTCGCACAAAAAAATCACCGCAAACTGATAGTCACCGCTAAATAAATATATTCAAGGCTGACTAAAATATACAAATATTTTCCTAACACAACTAGACACATTACCATTGCCTTACGGACACACGTTATTACATATCTCCCGCTATATGACGGACAGGAGCTAAAGTCCCGCGAAAAATTACAGAGGATTGACTGAAAATAACTCCCGTTGTTACGGACTTTCGCTATTAGAACGGATTTCGTATCGTACGAGTGAGACAAAAATTCGGCATGGCCGGCGCTCTACCGTAACCGTACTGTAACTTACTGTACCGTAACTCTGTAATTTGATTGGATCAAAAAGACAAAAACAATATGGAAACCATTTGAATGTCATGTATACTAACAGTACCGTTAGTCCGTTAGTCATCACCGTAACTTGCCCACTCATACGAAATCCACTCTACCGATACCAAAATCGTGGTCCCAACGGTGTCTTCTATAACGAAAGTTCACGGCTCCCGTCTTTCGTAGCAAGGGTAACTTTATCCCTGGCTAGCGCTAAATCTGTAACTGTATTCTGTATAGTTTACACTCAGGTTAGTGATTTAACCCCGGGGTAGCGCTTACCCTTGCTTCGAACAACTAGGCCCAGGGACATAGCGCATTGCGATCATGCAGGCACCAAACTAAGGGGGGAGGGGGAGGGGGATATATTTCCTGATTTCAAAAAGGAAAGAGGCTTACAATGAAAACAACTTGTAAACCCGTTCTTACGGACTTAAATGTATATACGCCTCTGCCTCCCTTCGTAGTACAAGTTTTAGTTCAAAGTCGATTAAGGTGCACGTCAGTTCTCGTCAGTAACTTGAAGGCCCTAAGTATGGTCTCCACTAACCTCGTCCCCAGTCTTCTGCTCTGTCGTTTTTCACAAAATAGCGGCCGTCGCCGTCTTGACTCCCGACTCACAATATCCAGCCGCGCATTATAAACTAATTGAGATTTTGAGACGCGATACCGAATTATATTGCCGGCCAGTTGGGAGAAAATATATTCCGTATTGGGCGGAGTCGCGCAGCGACGAAGCCCAATACGAAGAATATATTTTCTTCCAACGCCGGCAATATAATTCGGTATCGCGTCTCAAAATCTCAATTAGTTTTGTATCGCGATTCAACAGTTAAGTCGGGAATTGTTAAAAGAAAGAAGAGAATGAAGCACCAAACTTATTCTGATCGTAATTTCAATTCTCAAAAGGCGCCTAGTATATCTATGGCAACGGTTTCACGGCTTGAGTGGCGAAAACTTTCGCGACGTGTTTTGAAATCTCTTCAAAAATTATGAAAATTGTACTTTTAGCGAATAAGAGTGTTAGATTTCTGACGGAAACTACAATGCCAACCTTACCTTTAGGATTGAATGATGCTTATCTTGTAATTTACAGTGTTTTGAAGGTGAAATTGTAGAAATCTTGCTGTTGAACAAACGACTTTTGACCTTGACCTGGAACCCATGTAACTGCAAGGGCTCGCGCAAGAGCCAATCAGAGGCTGGTATTCTGAGACGCAATACCATGTTATATTGGCGTCTCAAAAGTAAACAAAGTGATCAGTGAATCGTGATACAAAGGAATAGCCTGGGGATAAGGCTAGATCCGCACGGTAGTACATATGTGCGGCGGTGAAGAGTGCGGGTTTGATCCTACTAATTTCGACTTCAGGGTACGGATTTTGTGTGAAAATATGTGGAACTCCGTGTTATAAACGACTCAGGATAGTCAAACAGGGTGAAAATCCGGTTTCGTTTTCATAATAACTTGGAAATCCGGGTTTTGGAGACCTTTGTCCCGTTCTGGACCCATGGTACCTCACATACCTGATTTAGATTCGTTATTTTGGATCGTGCACGGTTGTACATAGATTAACACCTTTTGACCATGTAATTTCTTTATACTACAGGGTCCGAAATGTCTCCACATTTCAAGTTTCAAGCGACACGCGACAAAGAACATTTGCTGGCATGTTTTATTGGCTAAATTTACTTAGAACATCGTGTGACTTCGGGACATTGTGAAAACATTGTGAAGACTTTAGGTAAGTCGCTGGCGACTAACTCTGAAATTTTGGTCGCCAACACTCAAATTTTAGTCGCATTGGTGCCAAATAAGGCGCAATTTCGGACCCTGTTATTAGATTAGCTTATCAGTTATTCTAGGGTGTTTGTGCCATTCTTTTGATATCTCATATTTTAAATGTATAATGTAAATATCTGCGGTACAAATAAAGTTATTGTACACCCAAAATAGATAACTATAGAAATGATGATACTTATCATATAAGTGCCCCGCCCCGTTTATTAGCTCAACACAACCACAAATAACTGTTCATTTTTGCCCATAACGTGAGACTGTCCATGACGTACCTTTCAAGTGCGTCTTTGACGTCAGGAATGCCGCAAATACAACTCTGGAACAAAATGTCCAGCAGTTGACACCCACTCGCCTGTTGGATAAATCACATTCAACCATTTTGTGCTACACTCCATGTAGCACCATAATTGGGCTTTTTATGAACATGGTTTGAAACGTTTTCGATCATATTGGGACCCCCATATCAGGCACCGTGTCCAATAGACTGGTTCGCGGATAATTCCGACATTTTGAAAGGGATGCAAACATAGCGCCAAATACCACAGGCTAACCATCCTCTCATTTTGTCTATTTGTCACTGATATTAATCTATTATTTCTTAGCAAATTGTGAAATAAAATACCTTTTTGTGTATGTGATGATTTAGCGCGCGCTCATCAACAACCACCATTTATTTTATTTTATTTAATACCACACAAATTACAGGAGTTTAATGATAAATGAACTTAATTAAAACAAGAGTTGGGTATAAGCTACCTAGAATAACCATAAAGCTAATCTAGCTAGGTAGCTACAAAGATTAGTGAACGGATAATAGGGTCACAACAGACGGATAACACATATTACTAAGACAAGACAAAAAATAAAATAAAAAATAGTGTAAGCAAAAAAGCTATGAGAGAAAAATATAACTACAGTTGTTAGTGGAAGTTAAACTAACAGTAACAAGAAAACAACAAGAACAGAGCCGAATTATGAAGTTCTTAAGAATGTGAGAAGACTGAGAACGGTTTAAATATGGCTGTACAACTGCAGACTAGTCTCCCATACATGTGAAAACACTTTTAAATATGCGGCAACGTGAGCACGAGGCTAGTCAGTCCGAGACATTGGGTGCCATTTTTTGAATGGGTCTATGTGGTTTTTATTCTTCCTTTTGTTTTACCTTTTTATACAAGTCAAATGTAATATTTTCAAATGACGCATTTTTCAGCTACAAGACATGTTTACCTTCTTTGACTTAATGTGGTCAATCACAGCAGCAAGAGCTGGGAAAAGAACTTGGTACTGAAAATAATCAGGTCAATAAACGTGACATTCAAAGAGTGGTACACTATGATAGATTATAACATACAATGTACTCAACAAAATATCTGGATTCTGATCAATGAGTGCATCTAAAGGTTATTGAGTGCCCAGTCAGTACATGCTCTCAGCAAATGTTAATTTGCTCCGTATATTATAAACAAAACATTGCATGAACTGCTTGTGCGATACTTGATTTATAGGCACTGAGTGATATTTTGAAAGTTCTCAAATAGCGATCGCCTAAAGGCTCATGCAATTATTAGAACTTTCAAAATATCACTCAGTGCCTAAATCCTGTATAGCACTTGCATTCATGCGATTTCCGAATAGGCATGTCTTGCCTCTGCGTTGCCCCATTTCAGATCACCTGATTTTCCCTTAATTGAGTAAAAAGAAATTTCTGTATACCAAGAAGAAATGCATCAGTTTCTAAGGTTCGAAAACGAAGTACTGAATCCTCTGGAGAGCTGTCACATGGTCTGAAATGAGTAAACAAAGAGCCAAGCTGAATGGGTCTATAAATGACAGTGCATGTCCATTTTTATTTACTGTACATTTACATGAAATCATACAATATACTATGCATGATTCGATCCACCCCAGGTTGAGAATCTTGTCAAGATCTTGTAAGATCATGTAAGATCATGTAAGATCTTGAAAGATCTTGTAAGATCTTACAAAGATCTTACCTAGAAATAATCTTGCCAAGATCTTACTAAATCTTGGAAAGATCTTACTAAATCTTGCCAAGATCTTGCATAATCTTGCAAAAACATTTTGGTCTAAAAAGTTTTTTAATCTTGGCAAGATCTTACTAAGATCTTATAAGAACTTACAAGATCTTACAAGATCTTGGAAAGATCCTCTAAAGATCTTACAAGATCTTGAAATATTTTATTGTAAGATCTTATCAAGATCTTATCAAGATCTTGGAAAGATCTTATAAACAATCTTACAAGATCTTGAAATCATGTTTTGTAAGATCTTAGCAAGATCTTATCAAGATCTTACAGGATCTTGGAAAGATTCTCTAAAGATCTTGCAAGATTTTATCAAGATCTTACAAGATCTTGGAAAGATCCTTTAAAGATCTTACAAGATCTTGAAATATTTTATTGTAAGATCTTGGAAAGATCTTATAAACAATCTTACAAGATCTTGAAATCATGTTTTGTAAGATCTTAGCAAGATCTTATCAAGATCTTACAGGATCTTGGAAAGATCCTCTAAAGATCTTGAAATATTTTCTTGAAAGATCTTAATTATCAAGATCTAACAAGATCTTGGAAAGATTGTATAAGATCTTGAAATCATGTTTTGTAAGATCTTAACATGTACTAAGATCTTATCAAGATCTTACAATATCTTGAAACCTTTTTTGTAAGATGTGATCTTAAATGATCTTGCTGATATCTTGATGTGATTATGTTAAAATCTAACAAGATCCACACCTACCATTAGCCTCACACTTTTCCCGTTGTTTAATTAAGCAAAATATTGCCATCCAGCCCTTTAAAAATGTGTGCTTTTGTTGAGAAATTCAAATAACATGGAAGACACAAGGTCCACTTTAACCACTGTACTAAAATGGTAAATAAAGTCATAAAATCTTACATATGTGTTGAGAAGTTGTTCCTGTTCATCACTGATGTGTTTATTTCGGGTTTGAGGCAATTTTACAATTGTTTTAGTTTGGGCTGCCTGTGCTTTAACCGAGTGGCCTAGAACCAAGTCTATCCATATATGGTAGCACTTGCACTTTTCAAATTATAGGCGCCATCTTTGGTTCATTGTGCCTGCTTGGAGTTTTAACAGCCCGCTTAGAAGGTCATTTCTACAGCATTTCAATGCCAATATTCATCAGATGAAAGGTAATAATAACTGCTCCAAGTGAGAGGCAGTTTCAGTTCTGGAAAGAGATGAATTCCTGAAGATATCCGTGAAGTAGGTGAGCAGAAAATTCGAAGTTGATATTCGGTTCGTTAATTTATTCATATTGCTCACATCACACTAAAAGGAACACCACTAAAAGTTCCTAATAATAAAGCCTAATTAGTGTAGTTGGAGTCCTGTGATCAGTGCATGTACTTGAATATATTCCAAGATATATTTGAAGAAACTATTTATGAAAGCTCATGTGTAATGTGGTCAAATGAAACCGGTCAAATACTTGCAATAATTTGCTCTCCCTCCCAAGAAGGCAAGAGATCAAACAATTAAAGCTCACATGATCTTGTCCTGGGTCTTGTTAATCCAGGGCTCGACACTAACTTTTAAGACTTGTTGCCACTGTACATGTGGAAAGGTAAACTGAGTAAATATAGAAAATATATTTAAAATATACTTCCAAATCTAACTTTACTTGCCACATGAAAATTCTACTTTCCACTGGTGATGGGGTACCCAACTGTTAGTGTGGAGCCCTGTAATCCTCTTGAATTTTATCATTCTAAAATGTTTGATGTTGGGGTAATTATCGATACCCTGATCAACGCAAGTCATTTTGGTAGAAACGGAATTGGAATGTAGAAACATATTTGTCGCTCTCCAGTTTCTGGTTGGCAAACTGCGCAATACCTTATACAGCATAGTACTTGTCTAAAATTGCAATTCTTATTTTGGTTTTAAAATTGTTTTTTACAGGCTTTGAATGAAAGATGCAGGACCAAAGTTTTTTTAACCCTTTCAGCCCCACAAGTCATCCAAATTCTCTATACATGTGGATAAATTTTGATCAACTCCAAATACACTGTACATGTATGTTTATACATGTATAATATCTTATGATATGCTGCTTCCCTGTGATCACCCTTGGGGCTAAAGGGTGAATTCTTGAAATTATCAACAATGAAAGCTAATTAGGGAAAAGTAGACTGTGAAGTAGTGAGTGAAGATCAGAATCATTTATATTTAAAACTTTATAGTTTATAAAATCTATAGCTAATAAACTAAAGGTTAGAATGGCAAGGAACATTCAATAAAATATTACTCTGCTAGTTTTTTCCTAACCCTAAGCTAGATTTTAAGGGGGCTATGTTAAAGTGCCCAGTGCTTGAACTATTTATTTCAAATTGAAAACAAAATGTTTAATGAATTACCGATATTTGCAATCTGACGTTAATTGTTACTAGAGTTAATTGTATGCCTTGTTATTACTTCAATAAATGATTATTGCCAAATGAATCTCTAAGTTTACTGTATAATTTTATTGTGATATACATGTACATGTATGTATAACAATGTACCGGTACTAAGAGTTGAAATGTGAAAGGGAGGTACATTTGTATAGCTCGAATAATTGAGTCAACTATTGGGCATGTATGTTTGATATCAGACAGGATCTTTGTCAGGTTGGGAAGGATAATTTTGTGAAATGATAATAAGATTGAGCAGGATATTTATTAGGTCAGACAAACTTATTATTATATAATTGGATCTGTTAGTGGCATGATCTTGCCAGGATCAGGCGGGACCTTGCCAGGATCAGGCGGGACCTTGCCAGGATCAGGCGGGACCTTGCCAGGATCAGGCGGGATCTTGCCAGGATCAGGTGGGACCTTGCCAGGATCAGGTGGGACCTTGCCAGGATCAGGCGGGATCTTGCCAGGATCAGGCGGGATCTTGCCAGGATCAGGTGGGATCTTGCCAGGATCAGGCGGGATCTTGCCAAGATCAGGTGGGATCTTGCCAAGATCAGGTGGGATCTTGCCAAGATCAGGCGGGATCTTGCCAAGATCAGGCGGGATCTTGCCAAGATCAGGCGGGATCTTGCCAAGATCAGGCGGGATCTTGCCAAGATCAGGCGGGATCTTGCCAAGATCAGGTGGGATCTTGCCAAGATCTTATTTAATACCATGCATGATCCTGCAGGATCTTGCCCAAGATCTTGGCAAGATCTGAAACAAGATCAGGTAAGATCTTTGCAAGATCTTAACAAGATCTTAACCAAGATTCTCGACCTGGGACATCTAAAGCAATGTATTCACCAATTTTAGGGGAAAGGGCATATCTGGCAATTTGGAACAGACCTTATCAGTCTCGCAAAACTGACTGAAGGTCAAGGTCAGTTGAAGGTCAAATAGAACACAATCACTTTGGAGACACATTTTGACAAGGAAAATGTATGAGTGAGTTTGCCATTTGCAGTTAAAGTTTGATTTGATATTTCCTTATCTATTCAATGTATTGCAACCAAAGGGAACGTTCTGTGCTGATAGGAAAATAGTGTTAAAAGATTTATATACATTCAAACTTTTATGGTCTATTGTAAGGTCTATTATAGCTTAAGATATTGTATCCTTCTTGCACTAAGCTATGAATGTCTTTGGACAGCACTCACCTTCTCCAATCTATGTTCGACATGTGATAAAGGCAGATGAGGATCTTTCAGAACCTAAACATGAAAAACAATGGAATCCATGAAATGACCAAATGAATCCAACATTGATATAACTTAGTGAATGATTTCGGTTTCTCTGACAATATTCATACAGTCATTTTCAAAATTTACTATGTCATGTACTTAAACCAAGGCCTCCTGAAGGAAGTTTAAGTAAGAGATTTGACTTGCCTGGCATCAGAAATCACGTTATTAGCATTTTCGTTGAAGTGTGACTGAACATTTCGAGTCGCAGTTGGAAAATTGTATTCAGCCGACTGTCAATCAAGTGATTACTGCCTAGATTTAATTTGCCTCTCTTTGGGAAGGTGTGTGCTCAAAGGGATTAATTGTGCAACTGACGCACATGAGATATTAGGTTGCATTAGGCTCAGGTGTCAGTCTGGGTGTAGTTGTTCTTTGAACAAGGACGTTCTTTGTATGTGGATATGAGTTCACTTCAGAGAGGTTTATTATAAATGCAATTTTCAAAACACGACTTGAAATTTTCACAGTAACACTTCAACAAAAACGGTAATAACTACATGCATGCATCAGGGCTCAATGCTAACTTTATAAACAACTGGTCCATTGTCCAGTTTATTTCAACTGACCAAAATACAAGTTGTACTGGCCAGGTACAAAAGCAACTCCAAAACCCACCTCTGGGCCATTTCAAAGCGAAACAAAATGGCATCTAATTTATGTAAATATGTAGGTCTTGCATTTGAAAAGCGTCAGACATGAATTTTGTGAAGTTTATATTACTTAGTGAAGTTGTGTGCAAATCGGATACAATCAAGTCAAAACTTTAAAGAATTTCTGCAGGCCAAAACAGCCAGTTTTTCCACATTTCTTCAGGCCAAAAGGTTCTTTTGCTGGCCAATTGACCACTGTTAGTGTCAATTAGCCCTGATGCATGCAGCATCATGCATTATTGTTTTATGATTAATTAGCACTTAGTTTCACCTCATGCTCAAGAGCTACTAGTTCTTGTCTGTAACCCTCAAGAACTTCATCCAGACCAGTGCAGAATGCTTGAATATACAATCCATGTGGACCAGGGTCATCTTGATAAAAACAACAAACAGTCAGCCTGTCATTTAAAATATCGGCAAGGTAATTTAATTTAGTTTTTTTTTGCTATATAATTGTCTCTACCAATTCCAAACCTGCCATTCCCGGCACCCCCTATGCATATATGTGATAGGGTGATGGGCAGGTTTGGAATTGATAGACATTAGAAGAGGCATAACCAGGGGGGGCTTCTGGAAACCTTCCCCTCCCCCCCATTTTTTTCCCTAAGGAAAAAGGCCTCTCCCTCCTGTCAATCAATCAATGTCATTGATTGATACTCAAGACATACATGTATGTATCTTTTTAAAAACAGCACTGCAAGGTATGTAGATGTAATATATTTTCATTAGATAAACTTTAAAGTAAACTACCGGTAACTATACCCATGTTGAGAATCTTGCCAAGATCTTGGCAAGATTCAATCTCAACCTGGGTATGGTCTGATTTCAAATAAAATCATATTTGGGGAAATTAAGAACTTTCATTCAAATATATTTTGTCTCCCCCTTTTCGATTGGCTGTATGGTGTCTTCTTTTCACATCAGTAAAAATGTCCAACATCATTGAGTTTCCTTTATTTTCTGTTTCTAACTTTGACTGTGGACATCACTTAAGGCATATTCAAGCAAAATCGTATTTGGGAATCTGCTCACTGCCTCAGCCTATTGTCTTTTGCTCCAGTTCTTTGGAGAACCATTACTTAATCTATAATTAATATGTAAACATACCTTTATCTCCATTGGTCAGTCTCACAATTGAAGAAATTAACTCTGAATGGGTTTTAATAAATGCTTGAAAGCCACAATAGTATGATCCCAAGCGACATATTCTATTCAGCAGGATTGCCTCACTTTCATGAATGAATGGTAAGTCTGCAGCTACCTGAAAATATAAATTGATACCCAAAATTAATTATCAATAAAAGTTATCAATTAAAGCCCAAGTCGATCACCACAAAAATTCAAGCAACAGCCAAAGCACTCTTACTAATTCTTGGAAGAGGGTAGATCAAGGTTATTGTTACCGAGCATTCTCAACCCTAAACAAAGTATTAACACAACAAAAGTGGATAAGCGTATGCAGGGTTGTGTCCAGGGTTTGTGAGAAATGGGAGAAAAATGGGGGAAAAATTTGGAGGTATAATGGTTGGGCAAAGTCAGAAAACAAATGGGGGAAAATGTTTGACTCCAAGGGTGAGCATGTTTATATTGTAACCCAGAGTGACATCCAGTGGCTTAATTTAATTGAGACTTAACACGAGAGTGAAGGGAGGGGGAGGGGAGGGCAGCCTGATGGGGGCAGTGTTCTCCCCAGGATTTTGAGAAAGCTAGGGGGCATTACATGTAACTCGCTGAGTGCTGCATCTTTAAATTCTCAACCTCATGGGTATATAAAGCGGATGTCCTGGGAACGAGGTTGGGAATGAAGTTGGGAATGGGCCTGTTGTACTCTGGGAGAATATCAAGATGGCATCAATGAACAAGAGAATAAAATTGGGTACGAACAAAATCACTGAAAATTCCAGCCATCAAGCAGTAAGAATATAAAGATTACAAAAAAATATTAAGCCAGGCAGCATCATGCTTTGCAAACTCAATCAAGCCAGGCAGTAATCCTTTTTTGCTAATAATGGCAAGTCAAGTCAGGTGGCCTGCCTGGCTTAGCCTGCATAGCAAGCATAGGGAGAATGGGGAAGAAGGGTAAGGAGGGGAGAGGGAATGGGGAGAGGGGAGGGAAAGGAGTGCTTGAAGCGAACCCCCAGTTTTTTTTACCTTTTAACATTCATTTTTTAGATGCAACATTCCGATTGGCTAAATCGGCTTAGAAGCTTACTGTCAAGTGACAGACATAAACAAAGAAGTTGATAGGTTTATTTTGACAGATGAAGAATGGCAGATGACACAGATCACAAATTTATAATTAGGGGCGTAAGGGAAAAAATGGGGGCTTTGCTGCAAGCGCTCCTTTCCCTTTCCTCTCCCCATTCCCCCTCTCTTGCTCTTTGACCCTCTTCCCATTTCCTCTCCCCTCTTCGCCATTCCACCTGTGCTTGCTATGCAGGCTAGCCTGGCTTAAAAGGGCTGTGGGGGAAGGGGGCAGTTCCTTTGGGAAGGGGGGCCAATGGCAAAGATCTGATTCTAGTGCTCTGAATGGCTAGCTAGCACTCAAAACATCAGCTGCACCTACATTTTAGCCTCCACCATAGACAACTCAAATAATCCAGAAGTTACCTTCTCTTTTTTCTTCTCATCCCTTCCTCTCCCCAGTCCCTCCCTTCTCTCTGATGACTTAAAGGGCATTTTCAACCTCCTAAAGCTTTTCTGCATGTATATATATTTTTTCTTTCACGGCTGCATCACAGGTTGAGTTTGCAACAATTTCCAGATTATTTGAGTTGCCTGCAGATGAGGCTACACCTTGCTTCCCACATCAGTTACATGTATACACTTATCAGCATCTTCCCCCAGGGGTAGAACCCCAGGCTGACCAGGGGGATTGTAAAAAGGGTGGAACAAACTTGACAGTTTTTTCCCAGGGGTGAGGGATTGTTACGAGTCAAAGTCCCCTAGGCAGGGCTTCTGACAGGTTGCACGGTTGCGGATCCGCACAATTTGGTCAAACCCGCACAATCCCTAAAAATCTGCAAAATCCTGCACAGGCATTCCTCTTGTTTACTGTGATTTTTGGAAACATTTTGGCCATTTTCACCCCATTTACCTAGTTCCAAAACACGTCGAGAAATCCCTTGTTTTGTTCGAACGGCTCGAGCAGATGAAAAAAAAAACAAGGCGTTCCATTCATGGCTTGCGCCGGCCTGGGCTCTAGTTTGTAAAAAAAACCACAAGCCATTCAATCCATGGCTGTGCGCCAGCCTGGGCTCTAGTTTCTATTATATTGTTTTTCATTGGTGGATTGTGGTAATTGTTTTGCAAATAGCGAATCACAGTCGTTGTTAAATAGCGCCTCGTGACTCTTCTATGATCGTTTTGCTCTCGAGCGGAGCGTAAACAAAACTATCACATTTGAGGTCTGTTTTTGGGTCGATTTTGCGATTTTGAAAGAAATCAATCAAAGGAATACCTTCTCTGATATCTGTTCCTTCAAATTAAAGCGATCTGGGCATTTTGGGATCAATTTTCTGTGAGAAATGTGTACCGAAACGATAAGCGTGAAAGTATTCACAGACTCGAGAGCTTTTCTTTACCGTCTGCTCGAACGGCAGAACGAACTAGCTTTTAAATTAATGAGAATTTTTTTTAGCCTGTTGAAATTTCTTAAAATATTGCACAATCCCGCACAATTTCCCGCACAATCAAAGTTTTTTTCCGCACAAAGTACGTCCAAAATCCCGCATAATTTTGAATTATTTTTTTCGCAACCTGGCAGCTGAAGCTCAGCCTAGGTCACGTTTTCCATAACAGAAAATCTCTCTCATGAGATTACAATCTTATGAATTCCCCTTCCCTTATCTTGGACCCAAGGGCGAAACTTACATTCAATCCCCTTGTATTCCCCAACATACTGCCCTTTCGTCGGCCCAGGGGTCTACCACTGGGAAAAGCCATTGATTTAAGTGCATTAGCCAGAGTTAGCCAAAGATAAGCAATGACAGGCATGGATAATAAAAGTATTGAGAAATTCAAAAAAAATATGTCTGTCAATCTTCAAGTTCAAAGAGAACATTTTCTTCAATGTAAAAAGAAATTAAAAGAATCATAAATCTTATGCACCAGTCATTTGAAATCCCCCCCCCCCCCCCCCCCCCCCCACCCCACCCCGGGCATAGCGGGGGCATTGTGGGGATGTTCACTTCAAATTCACCATTTTTTATTCGCCCGGGAGGTGGGGTCAACGCTTGTAGTCACTTCCCTCTCCTACTGGCTCGGGGGATAAGTGGGGGATTCACTTTCCCACCTGATTAAGCACTTCGCCTCTCACCTCTGTGGCTCAGGTTCAATTCCCGGACCCGGCGCCATATGTGAGTTGAGTTTGTTGGAATCTCGGCCTTGCTCCGAGGGTTTTTCTCTGGGTTCTCCGGTTTTCCTCCCTGACCACAAAAACCAACACACCATGATTTAGCTGGGTCCTGGCTTTGATCAGTCTCGAGCTGTTTTTCAGGTCCCGTTACAAATTCCGGCAGTGTTTTTTGTTTGTTTGTTTGTTCGTGATAAACTGGTCTATTGACCCAAGACTTCAATTTCATGCCTCATGGAAAGGGAACAAGGTGATTAAACAGCATTTCAATATGGATCCCCAGGGTCAGGGGTCTTCACATGATTTTGATGCCCCAGGGTGTGGGAGCTTCACTAGTGGGTGGGGGGGGGGGGGGGGATTCAAATGACTGGTGCATTATTTTAAGAAAATTAATAAAATGTTGTTGTTGTTGTTGTTATAAATTTCCATGTAAAAAGTTTGTTCCTTTTCTAACGTTGCGCTTACAGTAATAATAACGTATGTACACGTTCTAATAGATTGTTTAGCTGTTTCTTTACGAGAAATTGGCGAGAAAACGCTCGAAATACGTGCGAATCGTTTTGAAGTTGGCGCCAATTATCCCAGTTAGTGCGATCAAAAGAAAAATTGTGGCACAGACCTGCAATCCTTCCTTTCTCTTTTGTACAAATATCCCTCCAGAGTCCCCTGAAAGAGCCAAAAGAAGTTCGTGAAGCATCTAGAAGGATTTTACACAGACTACAGTACAGTTTCCATTTCTTTCCGCCATATTGAATAGTGTTACATGACATGCGCGAAGTTTGGTAGCCCATAATACACCGCGGCCCGGCTCGTTCTCTCTTTCTCCTTGCTTCTTGTGAGGTTTCTTCTCGAACGGGAGAAGAGATAAAATGAAGGTAAAAACATCACTTTCCGCCATAATAGAAATAAAATAATAACACAGTAAGCGAAAGGGAACTTCCGTTCTACCATACAGTTGTAAACTTTTGCACGATGGCGTTTGCTTCTTTAAGATTTACAAGGATGAAGGGAGACTATTTAAACGTACTAGAAGGACATCTTTATTGGAAATACAGAACATTTTTCCCACATTTAAGTGCTGTTCAACAACGTTTGTGAGGAGTCAGAGCTTAACATTGATACTTAAAGTCGTATGTTGTATGTACTGATAAACGATTGTTTTTGTACTGAGATATTTGGTAGTTAACGAATATTTTTAACTTTGTAATCGTTGCTGCTTTCATAATCATATGTATCATGAGAATATTTGGCTCTTCCTGCTTAACTCTGTGTATAAGTACCATGCTCAGTTTAACTTGTGTCTTATATATGCAATGAAATGCAAGTAAATCAGTAATAACACTACATTATTAACAATCAAGTGTCTACATCTTGTAACTCGCTGTCAATAACTCGAATATCAAACATTTTAGTCAAATTTAGAACCCGAATCTTCTTGTCTTGCTATCCCCTGTTATTCTTTCATTGTTCTGACTTTTTTGATTTTGGGTGATTTTCTTATTTTAAATTTTGTATTGTAAGTCCTAAGCTTTACATTATCTGCTATCTGACATTAAAGAAGAGCCATACATGTGTACCATTACATGCTACAGGATAGGGGGAGTTACGAATAGTATGGCACTGTTTTACTGCAGATTCAGGTGCTAAACACTGTTCGTTGCAACGGTAGCCTAAGGAAATCAGATGCCTCTAGAGAGATGTGTCTGATTTCCTCAGGCTATTGCAACGGTTGATTGGTCATGTTACTGAGTACAAATTTGCTATCTTTTGACACTTGACTTTCTACAATGTGGTGGTTTCGTGAGTGGTTTTGTGAGTAAGCAAAAACAGTTTGAAGTTGAACACTATATTTTACTACATGTACATGTGCCAGTACCTTCTGACCCCATTAAAAATGGTAATTATTTGGCCACAATAGAACAAGACAATTCTACCTACAAAGACAGACTGAACAAAACGAAACACAGAAGTGTGCAAAATGAGAACGTGTACTTTGTGTTAGCAACATGTCATTTTTTGTCTAGAAAATGCAACTGATGAGCTGTTGCAATGAACACTACATGTGACCATTAAATGCTCAACCTAATCCTCAGTAATGTCAAAATGTAATTACAACACAAATAAATCATTGCAACTAGTCATTTTATACATTTAAATATATCAAATCTTTTTTGCAGCTAAATATATCCTTCCCAGTCACTGGGTGTCAGAAGTTGTTAGAGATAGAAGATGAACGTAAACTGTAAGTATGCTTTTGATACATAAGTGTTTAATTAATAAGACTTTTTTTGACATGATACTTGCACTTTAAGCCCAGAGCTCACACTTCGGTGCAATTTTGCAAGAATTTGCACCTGTTTATTTTCCAAAATCTCCCCTCTTTTTTGAAAACAGGGGACACAAGCTCCCCCATATTTTAAAATTAAAAAAAAGCCCTGAAGCCATAAAATCAGACCCACAACCTTTTGCAAATTGGCTGGTGCTCCACTAGTGAGCTAACAGGGAGGCAGTAAAGTGGTCATTGTGGTGGTATGTTTGATATATAGCTCATGCTGTCATTAAATTTGTATGTATGTATTGCTGTTTAGGCGAAGCTTCTATGACAAGCGTATATCTATGGAAGTATCAGGGGAGTGTCTTGGTGATGAGTGGAAGGTAAGGAAGCTGCATAAGTGACTACTGATCATATTCTAAATTCTCCTTTATGTTTGTTTTCTTAGGGAGAATTTAGAAATTGATCACAAGTCACTTATGATGTTCTTAATACTGATCACATTCTAAATTCTCCTTGAATTTTTTTTTCTTCTAAGGAACAATGGTCCAGTTTCGTATTCGAAAATTACCACTGAATGGAATGAGTACAGACGCATGAACGCAGGGTTAGCCTCATTCTGAAGTTAAACATTAATAAATACCAGTGAGAAGGCGGGCTTTTAACAACTCTGTGTATTGTTGTAGTTTCATGCTTTGCACCGTCTCACTGGTATTTATGAATGTTTAACTTCAGAATGAGGCTAACCCTGCGTACGTGTATGTAGTCATTGCATTCAGCAGTAATTTTTGAATACGAAACTGGACTATTTAGAACTTGTTCAAAAGTCACTTATGCTGTTCTTGCATGGACCCCTTCTGACAGTTATTCATGTATACAAGAGTTTCAAATAAGTTGTCCATGGTTGTGTATTTAGTTAAACACGAAACTGCACTACAAAAGGAACAACAGCCTTAATTTGTGGAGTGAATGTCGAAGCTCTGCAAGATACGATGCTCCACTTTGACATTTTGTTATTGCATGAAATTCAAATCAAACTGTCACTAAATCTGAACCTTTTTAAAAATGTCAAAAAATGTAAACTGCTATTACTGAGTAACTACAGCTTCCTTCTGTTCAGCTTTCTTTGCTTATTCCCACGGTCAGGGAAAAACTAAAAAAAATTCAAGGTTAGGAAATTTAGGATATGGTCAGGGAAATCCCATATTTTATTTTCAGACTTCACATATTTCTTTGGGCTGTTTTTCCAGCATTTCTGTCTCAAAATAATCCAAATACGAACATGTGCTGGAGATCAGTGAAAATAATTAATGCTTCTGGTCAGTAAAAAGTCAGGGAATTTTTTTCCTAGCATACACTTTACAAATGTGGTACCTATTTTTGTCTTTGGTAATGACAAAGTTTATTCCTTTTGAGTTGACCTCTCCTCTAAATTCCAACTTAAAATCAGAAGCTAATAAAATTGTGGCATTTACATATTACAAGGGCTGTGTGCAACAAGTGTGTCAGTGTCTCCTGATCACATTCTGTATTCTCCTTCAAATTCTTTGTTTTCCAAGGGAGAATTTAGAATGTGATCAGAAGTCACTTTTTGCACACAGCCCTTCATTTAGTAATGATTTGCATGTGTTTTACACTTCAGGGCTATGTATTCAGGATATCTGGAGGTAATGACAAGCAGGGATTCCCTATGAAGCAAGGTGTTATGACCAATGGTCGTGTACGACTCCTGCTTTCCAAGGGCCACAGCTGCTACAGGCCACGCCGCACTGGTGAGCGTAAGCGCAAATCAGTACGAGGCTGCATTGTAGACTCTCAGCTAAGTGTACTCAGCTTGGTCATTGTGAAGAAGGGAGAACAAGATATCCCTGGCCTTACTGATACCACTGTTCCCCGCCGCCTTGGTCCAAAGAGGGTTGGCAGAATCAGGAAGATGTTCAATCTGAGCAAGGAAGATGATGTGCGCCAGTATGTCATCAGGAGGCCTCTCCCCGAAAAAGAAGGCAAGAAACAAAACAGCAAGGCACCCAAAATCCAGCGCCTTGTAACACCTAATGTTCTCCAGCGTAAGCGCAAACGTCTGGCCATGAAGAGGCACAGAGCACAGAAGGCCAAACAAGAGGCTGCTGACTATGCCAAGTTGTTAGCCAAGCGTGCAAAGGAGGCTAAGGAGAAGCGGCACGAGATGCTCATGAAGAAGCGCAGAGCTTCCAGCCTCAGGGATTCTGTCAGTACAAAATAGAAAACTGTAATAAATTGAGCTTCAGTGCAGATGTCTTGTTCTTTGTCTTTGTGTGTGAACATTAATATATGAGCATGATTGGGGTATTTGCAACCTAGTCATTCTGGATGGGTGTTGTTTCTGCTTGGGTTAATGGCATCAGTGTGGTTAATGATGTCATTGCTCATTCTTGCCAGAACTTGATGAGCCATAACATCACAAATAGGGAGCCATAATGCAATCAGAAAAAATACCCAGAATGCCTGGACTAGGTGGAGTTTTTGTTGGTTAAAATAATTTCTGCTAATACTTTCTACAAATGCATATTTACAGAACAAGCATTTGGTGTTTGATACATAGGTGGTTAAAGTGTATATCAGGAGCCCCATTACTTGGAGCATCCATCTACCCCATTGGGTCTATACGACGGCACAGACTCGTTTTGTGCTAAAAATAGACAGTTTTGTGGGAGCAATTTGAGCAGCCAATGAAAAGACAGTGAAAGTGAAGTCTGTGACTCAAGAGAGTAACACTTTAAAAGTGAAGTAAATTCGATCGAGAGCGGTGATGTCGGCTATTCCATAAATCTGTGTTCAGACAAGTTATTTATTAGAATATGGCATTCGTTAACAGGAACCAGTCTAGCTAATTCCTTTTCATTGAAAAACTTGTATGGGGTTGAGTAATGACTGATTGTGGACATTGGATCTCTCGCTCCGCTTTGGCCACCGTTGTTTCCAACTTTGAACTCTACAATTTGTGGACCTCTTAGGAAGCATACCCTTTCGCGGAAAAAAAACACCCCACAATCTAGAACAAAACGAGTCTGTGCTGTCGTACTTATATAGTACTATATGGATGCTGAGTCCTAGTAATAGGCTTCCAGTTGTATATGTATTTTTTGTTTGTTTACCTTTTAGAATCTAAATGACATCCCAATGTATACAGCAAAAAAGAATTTGATTGCAATTTTCATATCCCATTTTTGAGCTGCCTGAAAATGTGAAAGTTAACTTCAAGTCAAGGTTAGAATTAAATGAGCACATCAAAGGAGATATGGCTAGATCTGTTGTCCTGTGAAGTCATTTTAAAAACACAATGAAGAAAAGAGAACATGAGAGCAGTTTGCATCTTTTTGTTTACAAAAATGAAGATGGAATACTGTTCTCAGGTTCTAATTTTCCTCTTCATGTTCTCGAAAAGATGCCCAGGACAAACTCTTGCCAGGTCTCTTCATGTGGTTATTTTCAAAATGAAGTGAAATTTCACATTTCCAGGCAGCTAGAAAACAGTGAAGGAAAATTGCAATACAATGTTTGCCATTTACATTTGGGATGTAGTGTAGATTCGAAAGAGAAAAATAAACTTAATATGTACACTTTAACAAATCCCAAATTAACTCCACTGCAGTAGTGCTCGAGTGATACAACTAAATTAAACGGCAGCTTTTTGTTTCACATTTTATTGCTTTGTGTTGGAACCAACTGATATCAACAAAT
This sequence comes from Actinernus sp. WN-2022, assembly GCA_030867875.1. Classification (NCBI taxonomy): domain Eukaryota; kingdom Metazoa; phylum Cnidaria; class Anthozoa; order Actiniaria; family Actinernidae; genus Actinernus; species Actinernus sp. WN-2022. The sequence goes on from JAOWCC010000019.1 coordinate 24,279,857, forward strand.
CCCCTTGCTAAAATGTTACAGGGCGACTTCTTTGGTGCAAATGCAGAGACTAATACATCCCATACAAATATTACCATTTACAGAGCTTGGGTGACGTGCTGGAACACCAAATTGTGACTTGTGTTATTTAATAACATTCCAGTAAAATGATAGTTGCTAAATTAAGGCAATTTTTTTTATTCATCACACCAAAAAACTGCCTATTTCAGAAACAATGTCTACACTCTTGAGTTATTTCTTTACAACCGATTTCATTGGCAATATTTTTCAAGTATTTTAGACAATGATTCGACATACTCATTCAACAATCATTCTTGGTTTCGAGTAATTCTGTAAAGAATTTTTTTGCTTACATAGAATACTCTATGTTTTATGCTTGTTTGAAATGGTGAAAATTTGACCTTTCCTGACCCATGACTGCGTAAGAAAAAGACTGGGTCGATTCTTGATCTTGTCACCTCATTAATGCATTATTATCCATGGCACCTTTCTATCACAACAACATCAATTTATAGAAAATATACACAGTCTGTTAGTAAAGAAAACCGTTATTTTAGACAAAATGCTAAGTATTTATTCAAATTATTGCAAAGTGGAATGAATTATATGACGTAAGATCAAGAATTGACCCAGTCTTTTTCTTACCCGGTCATGGGTCAGGAAATGTCAAATTTTCACCATTTCAAACAAGCCAAGAACAGAGTATTACATGTAAGCAAAACATTTATTTGCAGAAGTACTCAAAACCTTTCAAAGATTCATATGTATAAAAATTGCAAAAGGGGTTAGTTGCACTTTAAGCATTTACATGTACTTGACATTTCTTGCTTAGCCTACTATCACAGCTTTATTTCATTAACCTTACAGCATGACTACTGAAACCTGGGCCACTTAGACAACAAGGACCATCACATTGCAGAATGATAACAAAGCATTACAACTTATGGTTACTTCAACAAATTGAGTGTCAATCACAAGAAAAAGTATTTTGACTTGCTTGAGCTTCAATCTGGTAAAAGGCGAATTTGGTCGACTAGTTCTGAAGTCAAAGTCTTTCATTAATGAAGAAAATTGCATCGATATGGTAGGATTTATGCTTTGGTATGCTTTATTTTCATTTTGCAATCTGTTCATGATCAGTTCTTGTTGTCTAAGTGGCCCTGCTTTCAGTAGTTGCACTGTAACAGGTTAGAGACATCTAGATGTGTTCTGGTCCCTGCGTTAGATGTCTAATGTGGAAATTAACCACATACTCTGCATTTGTTCTCTGTACTGATATGGCAAATGGATCGTATGGGTGGAATGTGAATGCCACAAGCCTCCTTGCAGTGGGTGGGGTGGGACGACCAAGGAATCCAGCATGGATCTTGAACTTAATCAGGCCAGAACCTCGGGAATAAAACCTACAAAATTTATATAATTTAGGAGTTAGTGTTTCTATTTAATGATTTATTAGACTGCAGGGTTGAGGTTTCCATCAGCTGATAGTTGGCAAGGGGCAAAGTCCCAACTCAAAGTCGACAGAAACCAAGAGTGGGAAGTCTAATTGTTTTAGCATTACCAAGCTACAGTTCTTTGCAACTTAGCTGTCAAAGGGGGAGCCAGGGTGGTGCAGAGGTTAAGCACCTCACCTCTGTGACCTGGGTTTGATTCCCAACCATGGTGCCATACATGTTAGCCTGCGTCGCATCCGAACTGAACCCCGGTTAAGTCCGTCTGCGAACCAGCGACGGAAAGCTTGTTCTAGACCCCCAGCAGTGTACCGTGATTTGAGTACGCGTTCTGATTGGCTTTTAAAAATGCTTTTTCTCACATGCGTTGCCATCCAAAAGTGGCAGATAGTTGTGCAGAATGATTGCACTGAATCAGCATGTTGAATGACTGTCTCAAAACACATGAAACACCACCTATGCATGTAACACTGAAATTGGTTATATTATCAAAAACACCTGTGAAAATGTTGGACAATAAACAATTTTCTTGGTGATTTTTGTCTGAGTACTCATTCTTCAAAATTGCCATTAATCAAATAGAGTGCCTGCATAGCCAATCGGATTGCGAGTTTTCCAATCAAGTAGGTGGTTTGGTTATGCTAACTGGTGTTAGCCCTTCATCAGAGGAAAGAGCTCATGTACAGAATGTTATCAGCACCCCACCCCCCATGGTAGTTAGCATGTCCCAATAATGTTAACATTCCCTACTGCCTTTATAGCATGTTCCGTGTGTTTATGGACATACCTTACTCACCTTATTGGGTGGTCACCACAGGCCTTGGGTCTTTCCATGACAGACACCCATTTATCATCATAGCTAAAGAGTGACAAATCTAAGTATGGGCTACTGCTGTAAGATTGAGAGCTGATCGGTAGCTGGGCTAGAAGCCGTTTGACAGCCTCGGTGTGTCCACCATACTTTGCATTGATTATAGTATGCTTGAACCTCCGTTGAATTTGCCGTGCATAAATATTACTAGAAGCTGAGCAGGTAAATTGAGCTGGGGAATGCAATATCGCATTCCTGAAACAATCACAAAATTGTTCAAACAGCTCAAGAAGCTTTTCAGATGTGTTCTCAAACACTGCTAGTACTTCTGTGGACTCCATATTATAAAGAACAAAGAACGAGACTTGGGAATTCGGGTCTGCCACCCTGAGTGTCACAACATCCTCACTTGCATACTTAATGAGCAAGGTTGTCTCATCAAGAAGTTGCATTTTCCACATGCGCAGCATTCTGAACTGTTCAAAGTGTTGGTAAAACCTGCGCATTGACTCAGGGCAGTTATCTCTGAATGCACACCTCCATAAATGCACCATAAGTCTATGCTTCAAGCCATTTATGCATGTTTCCCGATACGGTCGAGGTGCATGCCCGTTTTCGGCATCTGTACTGTGTGATGCAGTTAAGATAAGCTCATCATCTTCATGACAAAATCTACCAATAGATCTAACATCTATAAATTTCCCTCCACGTGTGACTTGGAAAATATGAATTGTTTGTTGTTGGACAGACAGAATCGCCAGCAAGTCACGATACAGGTACAGCCCTTGATTATGAGAGAGGAAAATCTTATCACACTTGAAAGCCCTAGAGTCACTTAACCTCCCCTTATGGAGATCTACAACATGGATTGTATAATCCTCCAAGGGTGACCTAGGATTTGGGGACACTGATTCATTGTTGCGATAGATGTCAAAAAAATATGGATGTGGATCTTCAGGTACGTAAGAAGCTGAACCGACAATGACATAACGGCCATCATCTGTAAAAAGACTACACTCGCGATTCAAATGCTCTCCATTAGTCGCAACTGTTACTACAGCAGTCTGTTTGAAGAACTGCCCAAACAACTTGCTTCTTATTGAGGCCGGGTCGTGACCTTCGCTTGCAAGCAGCTCTTCTGCAGCGCTCGCACCTTGAAACTCGTAAACTTCAATGGAACTTTGGTCGAGGGAGAATGCGACGAAGTAACGTCCATCTGGCGAGAACTTTCTCAAAAAGCATGGAGGCTTCTCTACGTTTACGATGGTGAAATTCGGAAAGAGATTTTGCGTGAATGACCTTCCACGATGCCAGTGGCACCCCGGTCTTGGAACAATAGTCTCCCTTTGTCGTATTTTCCACACAATATTTTGATTCGTGACCCTTCTTGGCTTGAAATGCAATCCATTCATGACAAAATGCCTATGGAAGATGCACTAGTGGATAAATCAGTTCTAAATGCATAAATATTTTCTCCTAACCCGAAAAATATTCAACTCCGACCGCCATTGTGGCACATCCGGGATGTTTAAAGAGGCTGGCCGTGTGGACTGGGCCTTACAGCTGAGGTGGCCTTTTCATTTCTCTACCAACATGGGTAAGTTACTAAGAAATGGTTGTTCGTTCTTTTGCTGTTTCCTGGTAAATTACTGTCCCGATTTTCTTCTTTCTAACAAGTTTTGCTCTACCATAGCTCTTCCAACCATCACTTCGTTTCTCTTCGCCTCAACGGTGACGGTTTTGATATTTGCGGGCATGCAAATGTTCAAGTCCAACCTCGCGGCGAGTGAATGGATGACCATTCTAGGTGGATTCATTGGCTCTCAACTCTTTGTCTTTCTTCTAACTGTATCCTCCCTCATCAGCATAATCTGTAGGAGTAGTATGTGTCTGCTGTCTGCAGTATATTTTTCATTAACGTATTAAGCAAGAACTCACGGTAAATTGCATGCATTACTATTTACTCACAGGTAATAAATGTTTCAGTCTGTGACTATCTTGTGGAAACAATAGGTTGTTATGTAAATACCGTCAATTCCTGACTTTGTTTAAGTTATCCATATTTTATTCAACCCACAGCTTTAAAATTCATGATCAAAGATGACAGAACAGCATTTATTATCATTAATTTTACGGAATTATTGGGTTTTCATTTACTGATTGCTTTGTCATTATTATGTACCCTAAATCATTAATCGGAAAACCAATTGATCAATCAAAGAAAATTAGTTAATTGATTGACTAATCGATGACCAATCGATAGTCACACTAAACCTTGTAAGGGACTTCGAGTCCTATTGTTTCATCTCCCGTGACCTTGTGTCCGAATGTCATAAATAAATAAATAAATAATAAATAAATAAACTTAAGAGTCTATGAAAATCGATACCAATTGATGGTTTGACAAAGCAATCAATGACAATCAATATTATTAAAAGTCACAAAATTTAATCTCCTCGTTTGCTCATCGATTTCCAATATCAGTCTGACAATTGATTGACATTGATTGTATATGCCGGGATGATATACTTTACCAGGCACATACAAATCAATAGAAATCTATATCGGAAAACTGATCGATAATAATAATATTATAATTATTCAATATCAACCAAATAACTATTAGATACCAGTACATGAATATCAAAACTGCTCCCATTTTTGACCATGCCAATTTTATTGATTGGTGAAGATTCTTATTGATTTTGTTGATCAGTATTGGTAACAAAAAAATATTTTGTTGTTGTTCAATAGGCATGGACACAATAACAATGCCGTGACGTGTTTGACATGTTTTTATTATCTGGTCTGTTTCAAACGTTATGTTACTGTCCTGAACACAGTCCACAATAGCTCACCCTGGGTACCAGAGGTTTTTGCTGTTTGTAGCAAGGCTAGCGAGCGGCAATGGCACGAGAAAGCAAACATTTTTTTTCTGCCTTTGCTGCTTGCTAACTTAGCAAGAAAGAAATCATTGGGAATATAGAAAGAGAGCCATGCAAATCAGTTGAAAGGTCAGTGAAATATGGCAAGTCACATAAAATTTCAGGTCTGATTCCTTCAAGTGGCTCAATTTCTTCTGCATTCGAATCACAATGTAAAACATTAGGCTTAGATACCACACCTAGGTGTAGTAGGTTTCAGGCTCCAATCTGGACTTTTTTTGCTTTTCATTTTGGACGACCAACCAACCCAAATTCAGCAAACCTTAGCGATGAGAAACCAGAAAAAATGTTGGGATAGTCTTAAAGTAAGAAAGTGATTTTGTATATTTGTAATCTAGATCAATATACATGTATATACATGTAACTATGGTTGTGTGCTGTTTAATGTATCTGTTTCATAGTTTTCTATTGGTGATTATAAGCTGTTTAGAACATCTTGATGAAGTAGAATAATAGAAGAAGAATATTATTGTACCTGTTTTATTCATGTGTTCTTTAGTTAAAAAGACCATAAAATATTTTGTTAATGGTCCTTAACTGTTTGGTAAGGCTGTTGGAAATATTGAATCATTTGTGTTTGGAAGGGGCTTCTATACCAAGCTTTTCCCAGAAGGTGAGTAGTAAGACTATTTGTAGATGTTTCTACCAAGTAAACCCAATTAGCCAATTTAAAAGAAAGGATCATTACATTTTCATAAAGCAAATCAGTTCATTGACTATTAAATTTGCAAGGAATCTTTTGTTATCAATAAGCAAATTTCTTCAGGTGCATGGGTTTTGTAGGTACATAGTAAAAGCCCAGTGGTAAATTGGTGAAAAGTGGAGATTCAGCCACCAACTTTACTTCATAAATTTCTTAAATATTGCATGCTTTTTTGATGGATGTTAATTTTTCTCTCCATTGGAGTTTATTTTAAACGAGACTTCACAGTATGCTAGATTAATAATTGTGTACTTGCTTTCTCTTTCCATCCCAGTTTTGGCATGCCTTGCAGTAGCACTGTTTGCATCAGGTCTAGTTCACAGAGTCTGTGTGACTACATGGTAAGTCAAAATGTTGTACTTAATGGACCCTTGGGATGGGCTAAAGTGAACAATCTGCACCGAAAAAAAGTGGTCGGTAAGTGGTCGGTAAAACTGTGTCGGTAAGTGGATGGTAAGTGGTCGGTAACTTGTGAACTCGAAAATTACGTGTTTGTCATTTCTTCACTAGGTCCAGTTGAAATAAAATACCATATAAGAACACTTAATAGCTTCTTAAGATAGTTTCACAACACTTTAGTGTTCTTGCAACAATGAGGGCCAACAATAACATCGATAGTTCTTCACAAGCGTAAACCCGGCACCATTTTGTTTTGACCGACCTGACATTAATTGTTCCTCCCGAGAGAGACGTCTGTAGCCGATAATGCCGTCCAGTGACGTCAGGGCGGATTAACAATTTAATTAGTTCGTGAGAAATATTTATTTGAGATTATGCCGACCAAAATAAAAGCCTTACCTATATTATATATCTCCATCCCATTTGCTTCTCAAGTGCCTCTTATGTTGTGAAAGCCTTTCCGAAGCAACAAATCGTTATATTATATTTGGAGGCAAAGTACAGCTGATCTTTGTCTTTCCGTTGATCTTTGTACATGTCTCGCGATCTGCCGTTCGAATCGACACAGCTACGAGATATTACCTATGTAAATGATGTAACAAAAAAGTAGAAAAACATGAAAGGATAATGGAGAATTTTCGAAGAAATACGAAGACTCTTTTACGGGAAAGAACAGTTCCTTGAAGAGAATAGCGACATTCTTTACCACTGCGAGTGTGAACAAATAATCGATTGTCAACAACCCCGCGGACGCGACGCGATAAAATGTACATGTTTACAGGTTAGTCGGCCGGTTATTGTCCAGGGCCGGGTCGTTCAAAGCCCGATTAGTGTTAATCCTGGATTAACTCTGCACAGAACCTATTGGTTGTCATGGAAATTAACCCTGGATTAGCACTAATCGGGCTTTGAAAAACCGGGCCCAGGACACTTTCAATCCATTTCCAGATGTTTTCCTTACTAATTCAAGGTCTTTATCAAAGACAATCACTCCACTGAAACTCAACGATCAACAATCGCGAGTCCAAAATGAATCCTGCCGTCTTCTCGGCTGATAATTATGCGAAATTATAGAATCTGAACCAATCAAAAATCACTACCAGGTTAGTGACGTCACTGGACGGCATTTCAGATCAGACGTCTCTCTCGGGAGGAACAGACATTAATTGGTTGTAATAAACAAAATATTTCTTCGCGGCACGCTTGCGCTAATAACTAGTAGTGCGTTCGTAAGGGAAGGTAGAGTTGAGAGATTGGGATAGCACACCTCCTGAAGACTTCGATAAATGTTACGAGAAAAAAAGGACTGGCCAAGCGCGTATTTGCTGCAGTGTGCCGCAGTTTGCGAGATAGCGGTATGTTTATTTGCTGCGGGCTGCCTGTGTTGCTAAATGGCCAGATGGGAATCCAAGATGGCGTGAGTTCGCTAATTCACGGAATGAATGCTAGCTGCAAAGAAAGAAGAGACAAATATAACGAGTACACTATTTTCATCAATATTCAACTATCTACAACATAGTAAGCGATTTTTCAATGCATAAATGGCAGAGGAAACCATCTAAACTACAGTTCTCAAGTATTGTCGGGTTCGCTATAAATTCACGGAGTTGATACTGAGAAAATGCTGCAAAGAAGAAGAGACAAATATTTACACTATTTAACAATTATTCACCGAAGTGGCCGACCACATACAGACCACTTTTTTTCGGTGCAGATTGTTCACTTTAGCCCTTGGAATGAGCTGAGGATGTGCTGTACGTATTCCAGAGTAAGAAAAATAGCAGCCAGCTAATACATGTAGGTTAAATAAAGTCAGCTATTAATGTGCAAAAGTTGCCTGAGGCCTTTGTTTGCCATCTGATTATATATTCACACCAGAGCTTAGTGACAACACTCCCCCTTGTTGGCCTTGTAAGTGTATCAGTCTTTCAGACAGTGTACTTGCTATCAGCTAATCAGAGCATGATTTCAATAGATTTTAGTCCAGATCAAAAAAGAATAAAAGCACACTTCTAGGCCGGGTTGTTTGAAGCAAAGTTAACTTTAACCCTAGGTTGCACTAAAACTGTAATTGTAATCTGTACAATTTAACTCCGGGTTAGCAATTTAACCCTTAGGTTAGCGCTTAACCTTGCTTTGAACAACTGGGCCCTGGTTTGTCAATCCTGGTTATGAAAGGTACTTTTATAGAGTGGTTATCAATTGACCTATATCATTATGACGTCAAATCAAAACAATCTATTGCTAAGGATCACGGTCGTGGGAGGGGGACAAAACAGCAACAACACAAAGGAAATCGCTATCAAATGCATTTTGTAGAACGTAGAATAGCGGTAACAGCCACCAAATAAGGTAAATATTGTGGGATAAACATTGATACAGCTGATATCTGGAAACCAGACAATTCGAAGTTAAATTTTCCTCAGCAGAGCAGATTTAGTTCAAAACTCTATTGTTCAAGTCGATTCTGTCCCCCTCATAAACAAGCCGTGACGTCATAATGATATAGGGTAATTGAATGTCAAAAGTAATACAGCAGTTTTCAATCGAGTGTTGAAAAGTAATTGCTTTCGAATTTGATTGATTAGACTAGTTATCCAAGATTGCGTTTACTTTTCCCCGTGATTGGTTGAAGTAAAACCAATCATGAATTACTTCAGTTCGTGATTGGTTCATTGATGTTTTTACTTGCTCCTGTCATTGGCTCACTGGTTTTGGTTTTACAACACTCAATTGAAAACCGCTCTCAGTAATTGCTTTGGTTTTGCATTTGCTTAGCTTTTCTATTGGCTGTGAGTAATGTTTTGTATTTATCAGCCAATCAAGTTCTAATTAAGACTAAAACCAAACGCAATCAAGATCACACAATCAAGTTTTGTTTCAGCAAGAGTTACCACAATTGCGTTTACTTTTCCTCGAAATTGGTTCAAGTAAACCAATTGAGAATTACTTCAGTTAGTTATTGGCTCATTGCGTTTTCACTTGCTGTTGTGATTGGCTTTGTAATTAGCCGGTAACAAAACGAGCGGGGGACTGGAACCGAGTCAGTAAAACTAATTCAATTAATAACTAGTCAAAGTGAGCATTGGTTTCAAAAAGAATAGATCAAAACTTAGCTAGTCTGGAAAGTTTGGTGAACTTTGGCTCAATATTGACGATGCTAGAAGGCATCAAATATGTCAATTTTGCCATACAAACTCTCTTATTTTTTAACGTCGTCCCTCCAAACCATACATTGATTGTGAAATTTTGGAGGGACAAAGAAATTTCAATTGCTTATAATTCAGACAAGATTCACTTGAATCATGTTAAACTTGGCACACATGCTAATTTCAACATGCTCTATCATATGATGAACTTCATTTTAGAATTAGAGTAATTCTGATAAATCGGTCCCAGTCCCCTGCTCGTTTTGTTACTGGCCAATTACTTTAGTTTTACGATACTCAATTGTAAACCACTATAAACAAGAGGATTATTTCATCTTTTCTTTCAGTTTTCTGTTCTCCATGGTAGCCCTGTATTATCTCAACAGGATATCATCTGCTACTCATTCCCCTCTTCTCGTCAAACCCACCCAGCATGTCCCCAAGGGAAAGAAGGCACATTAGGACAACACTTTCATACCAAATAAAATTTATTCTTAGCTCCAGTATACAATGTATCTTTATACACTAAATTAAAACTTTACAAAAATACTGCTGTTGCGTTGGTGTACTAGAGTGAGCATATGGCATAGGTCGCACGCAAGATATGAAGAGATTCGAGTGGATGAAAAATACTGCTTTTAAGAAAAAATTGAGCAACTTGAAATCGGTTCACTGTAAACCGAAATAAGTTTCTAGAAGAAGCTTTTGTAATCCACTTTAATCTTTGCCATCCTCTATCGATAACGGATGACGTGCATGAAATACCGCTTTTAAAAGTATTGGGCCATAGGCGCATACTGCATAATGCAACCTTATGGTATTCACGGTGGCCAATAGAAATCCCAAATTTACCCATAGAAAAAATAGATAAGGTTATTTGACACATTGAGCAAAATTTCTAGCCAGAACCCTGGGCCTAATTACGAACTATTTTTTTTCCAGAGGGGGCTATAAGACTGTCAACTAAAATTTGTAGATTTGGTTGTTCTCCCTCAAAAAGTTTAACCTTCGTTAGCCAGATCTGCTTTTATGCATAATATGCCAGACTGTTGAGTGACAAATGTTGCTACCTTTTTGGGGTTGTCCAAGCAAAATCCATTTTCAGGGTGATTTTTAGACCACGAGGTACATTTTAGGGTGGGAAATTTTTCACGGTTTGGTATTTTTTAGGGTATTTTTCGAGGTTTTCCGACGTTCGCCCCTACCCTTTTTACCTTGAAGAACCCCCCGGGGGTTGCTACATGTATATATTTTACAAGTACTTATTTCAAAAGCTTTTACACTTCCCATTCTACCAGCAGCCCTCTGGAAACTAAATGTAACGTATTAATAAATGCCTTGCTACAGAGAAACCTTTCATGAAAAAAAAAGATGCAAAGGAAATAAGAAAAGTAGTCTGTCATTGACATTGCGACTGAAAAATGAACCTTACAAGTAGGTGTTTCATCCACTGAGGAAGTAATACTTGCTGTGTTGACAGCCCCAGCTTAGGAATCCTTCAGCTTTAACAAGGCCTCGGCTACAGAACAAGAAGAGGAACGGCTGTTATTGTGGCGGAAAACAGTTTTTACTGTTTTTTTTAACCCATATACACGACAAAAAAAAAGACGACACGGTGCCGATCTTACCGTGTTGAGACAACCTACGGTAACCTGGTACACTAAAATGTAGGATACCAGTGCCTTACTGAACAAGGAACTGCTTTGTGTGCACGTTCAAACTTGGGGTGCCGTTCCGCACTTTTACAGGCACCGTGCCGAGATTAGGTGTGCCGTGCCGTCTTTTTTTTGCGTGTGTACGAAGAGAAGAGGAAAGTATTTAAAAGGGAATGATCGAGCCTTGCGTTGTTCAGATGAGGGAACAGGTTTATTTCAAAGTTTAGCCTGAAACTGCTGATACATGTTGCAGTTAAATTTCTCACTCCACGGACCCATTCGGAAAAATGGCGTCCAATTTAAATTAATATGAATCGTCCTGGATTGACTGCAGGCCTCGAGCACGAAAGTGTGAATGTGAGTCGGACTAGGCATTTTCCGAATACACTATTTAATGGCGAATCAATGTTCGATTGGTGGCTGTTAATTGCCTTCAAACAGTTAAAGTCCCCTCCCTTAATGCTTGATTGAAAGGATATGCAATATTTTCATTGAAGACTAGATCTACGCACAGTTTGTTAATCACGCTTTGATTTCAGCCAACCCACACGTGTGCCAGGGTCGTCAGTTTATATGAAAATCACTGAAAATATTTTTGTTCTGGCTCGGAACATAAAGGCGTGTCCCTCACCGTAACACAGCTCCTTTAAGATAGGTTTAGAGGTTTACATTAAAGAAATATTGAATAAATTGTAAAAGAAATGTAACAAGGGACGATCAAAGAGAGCTATGTGAGAATTGAGTGTTGTGGTCAAAGGAGCAAAATCTTGTTTGCGTTTCCTTTGCTTGTTTATGTGTTGTTTACCTGCTAGTTTTAGCAATTGCTGCCGCTCTGCGATATTTTCTTGTAATGACTCCATCAGTTGAAAATACCTGTAAAAAGAAATGTCACGTTACGCCAATGCCTTACGGTACGGTTACTGTACGGTTTCCCATTGCTTTCCAGGACAATACATATTTATGCAATGGGTCTATGTGTTTCTCACCTGAAGAGCGTATCTCGAGGCCACAGAGTCTCCACTGGGTTGTTCTTCAGAAGGTTGAGGTTTGATGCGACAGTTGCGTTCCAGTCTGGTATGACAATTAGAGCAGATTTTGTATGAGTGGAAATGTTGCGGCAATGACTTTAGGTGACATGCGACTATTTTTAACGACGATTTTTCGTGCAACATTATTGCGCGAAATAACATGGCGGCTGGACGATTTCGTTGCGGCAACATGTTGCAAGGTTTTAAATTGCCTTGGCATGAGTCTCAACATGGCCGCCGCAAATCAAGAGGGGGTGGTCTATCTCTTCGTACTTGTAAGATATATTCTTGTCATTTTGACAGATTCGATAAAGTCACAACCTTAACACATTTTCATGAGAGTTTCCATGGAAACATGGAATGTGACCAATGACCTTTAATTTAAAGTAATTTTACTCCTCCTGGAGTTCCGTAAAACGTTCTAATTTAGTGGGTTTTTTCATGCAAGTGAATCAAGGTTAGTGCATCCTTTGCTGCTCCAATTAGAGAAGTTGGTTATTTTAAGGGAAGGCTAGCTGCATTAGTTTCACCGCCTTTACTTCTGATTTTTGTGCGCTTTGAATTCAATTCCTCTCGAAGCCTTGTATTATACTTTCCTAAAAATGAGTTCAAAGGTCATAAATTCAGTCGCCACGACAACCATCTTTACAAAGGACTGAAGGATGACTGAAGGATGGGTTTACATGATATCGTGAAATCAAGGTTTTCGAGTAAAACCAAACTAAAGTAGACCACCCCTATAGTTATTAGCATAGTCCTTGGCCCTGCCGGCCGGCCTTAACTGAGTTCAAAAGCCTGCGACATTGTTGCCCGAATTTTGTTGGAGTTGTCTCGTGTAACACCCTCGCCGTTTAACTTTTCGCGCAACGTCGTCCCAGAAACCTCTTCGCAACGATAACGGAAATAAGGCTACATAATCTCTCGTCCGCCACTTTTTTAACTTTTTAAAAAATCGTCCTGTGTAACATACCTGTTTCAGCATCATTGCGCTAGGTTGTCTCGTGTAACATGCATTGAAAATTGTCGTGAAAAATCATATCCTGTAATATCGCCTTTACGGCACGGTTACTCTCATTGTTTTTGTCTTTCTCATCCAATGAAATTACAGAGTTATGGTACGGTAAGTTCATGACAGTTCGGTTACGCTACAGCATTGCTGTATTTCGTTCTCACTAAAACGAAATCTGCTCTAACAGATGACGTAATTAAGATTGCTGATGTTTATTTAAACTAGTAATTACAAAACACAATGCAAATGTGTGCTGTTTGATATTTTACTCATAAGTGACCGGAAAGGGCTGGACTCACCATCGGATACGTCTTTAATGTCGTCCCTTCCACATGTAAATGGGTTAATATGCTGTGGTGCCTGCACTGACTTGGCTTCTCTTGGGGAGGAGAGTCAAAATAATGCATCACTTATCAGTGGAGGGGAGGGGATAGGGGTTAGTGGCTACGGGATAGTGGATGGGAGGGGAGGGGATAGTGGTTAGAGGATAGTGGAGGGGAGGGATAGTGGATGGGAAGGGGGAGTGGCTACGGGATAGTGGATGGTAGGGGAGGGGATAGTGGTTAGAGGATAGTAGAGGGGAGGGATAGTGGATGGGAAGGGATAGTGCATGCTACGGGATAGTGGATGGTAGGGAAGGGAAGGGGATAGTGGTTAGAGGATAGTGGAGGGGAGGGATAGTGGATGGGAAGGGATAGTGGCTACGGGATAGTGGATGGTAGGGGAGGGAAGGGGATAGTGGTTAGAGGATAGTGGAGGGGAGGGATAGTGGATGGGAAGGGATAGTGGCTATGGGATAGTGGATGGTAGGGGAGGGGATCATAGTTAGATGATAGTGGAGGGGAGAGATAGTGGATGGGAAGGGATAGTGGCTATGGGATAGTGGATGGTAGGGGAGGGGATCGTAGTTAGAGGATAGTAGAGGGGAGGGATAGTGGATGGGAAGGGATAGTGGCTACGGGATAGTGGATGGTAGGGGAGGGGAGGGGATAGTGGTTAGAGGATAGTGGAGGGGAGGGATAGTGGATGGGAAGGGGGAGTGGCTACGAGATAGTGGATGGTAGGGGAGGGGATAGTGGTTAGAGGATAGTGGAGGGGAGGGATAGTGGATGGGAAGGGGGAGTGGCTACGGGATAGTGGATGGTAGGGGAGGGGATAGTGGTTAGAGGATAGTGGAGGGGAGGGATAGTGGATGGGAAGGGGGAGTGGCTACGGAATAGTGGATGGTAGGGGAGGGGATAGTGGTTAGAGAATAGTAGAGGGGAGGGATAGTGGATGGGAAGGTATAGTGGCTACAGGATAGTGGATGGTAGGGAAGGGAAGGGGATAGTGGTTAGAGGATAGTGGAGGGGAGGGATGGTGGATGGGAAGGGATAGTGGCTACGGGATAGTGGATGGTAGGGGAGGGGATAGTGGTTAGAGGATAGTGGAGGGGAGGGATGGTGGATGGTAGGGGATTGTGGCTATGGGATAACGTTTGTACGTTTAAACTTTCTTAGCCTGGTTTTCATGTCGATAAAATCCCAGACAAGCGAGGACTTCGATGTTTCCCAACCGTCCCAGATGTTTCCGATATTTGGTAGAACTGTCGGTGACCATCGGCAACGATAAACAAAAGACGCGGGAAATACGCGCACCAAATTGATTTTGTGGGGTCTTTCGGATCCTGGAACCTATATATAGGACAGAGGTGTGGCAACCGAGTAAAACACAATGCCGACTGTCCCAGGTCGTCCCCGACAGTCGGAATACATGTTTTCATAAATCGGAAATGATCGCAGACCATCGCAGAAATCTGGGATGCGTCGACAAAATAGAATCGTTTCCGATTTTGTTCACAATCGTCCCAGACAGTCGGGGACGGTCACGTTATCGTGTTTTCATAACGCGGGAACATCTGCGACGGTCGATCGGGAAACATCGACATCGCGGGATTTTCCCGACACATGAAAACCAGCGTTAGTATCTTCTATCTAATAACCTTTTAAAATGATAATTCTAAATTTATCAAAGTACTTTGTTACTTATTATTTCGCCAAGTCGCCCAGTATGTGTTTGCACTTCAGGAGTCATTCAAATCGCGATGGCAGCTCGTGCGTGTAAAAGCCTATGTACCGCCGCTCACACCAAGGAGCGACGCCATCTCCCCGTGTTTTTCTCGGGGTGGCGCCCTCTTCCCGTGTTTTCCTAGGGACGACGCCCTCTCCCCGTGTTTTCCTAGGGACGACGCCTTCTCCCTGTGGTTTCCTAGGGGTGAAGGTAGCTGGCTACTCCTGTAACTAATATGTTCAGCCGAACAAAGATTTGAACCAAAACAAATTCATGTCAAAACTGGTCCTTGTGGGAGGAAGACTGTGATACAGAAGGATACATAGGGATAAATAGGGTGGCTTTGCAGTTTGCTGTAAGACAAGAGTAACGAAAGTTACCGGGGTTAACTTATATGAAATATATTGAGCATTAAATACATTTTATAGGACACAAATAAACAAAACATAACAACGGAAATAGGGATTAAAAACGTGTATCTCCTAATTTGTTTTCTCAGGCAATAGTAATCGTTCAGATATTTAAGTCAATAACTCTGCAAACAACAGTAAGCGAGCAGAGCAGTAAAGTCCCGGGAGCAGAGTGTCCATTATCATGTACATCATTGCTATTTCTCACCTCAGTTTAGCCAGTTTATCGCCCAGGGCCGCCAGCGCGTCCTCATTCCCTTTAGTCTTCTTCTCCTTACTCTCTTCGTCCTCACCAGAGTCCGATAACTCGGCCAGTGTCGGCAACGGTTCCGCGCGAGGTTCTTCCTTCTCAAAAATGTTAGATCCCACGCTGCACTGCGAACGCCTGCATGATCAGTACAAAAGCCGAGGGTTGAGTAACCACGACAATTGCATTTGCTAGATTTCGTTGTTCCTCGATGAGGAGATTGGATACCAGACTAGTAATGTACTGACTACAGTTTCTACATTCGTTTAGACTGCTTGGTTTTCGAGCTTTTTTTAGTCTGAACTGAGGGTCATAAATTTCACATTTTTAGTCTGGAATAGGGTATAATTTTCACATGGAAATATGAAACCGCACATGTTTATTGATCTTCGTTTCTCTTGTTATTTTGACATTGAGCTTAAATGATTAAAGGCAACTTTAAGTGACGAATGAAATAGGGAACAGATTTCCGCGTCTCAAATAGGGCCCGGGCGGCACACCACCCACCCAAAATTCCACTATTAACCCCACCCCCCCGGGCAGCACTCAGAAGATTTTGGGGCAGGGGTGTGCCGTGGACACTTCAAAACGCTAACCCTATCCCAGACCTAAAAATACCGTTTCCCATATCCTATCCCAGACTTCAAGCGAAAAAATCTATACCCTATCCCAGATACCGAACAGTTTTAAATTAAAATTACACTACGAAAGCCGTTGTTTTGTTTTAATATGGTATTTTAAGCTGTAGTGTGGTCGATAGAGCGCTAAGCATGGCGCCAACGACAAGTATATCAAAATCCATACCCTTTCAAAACCATACCCTATTCCGCGGCACGTATAAGCCATATGAGGGATTCGCTGCTGGATTTCGTTTTTTTCCACATTCATATCAAATTATCATTAGCATGTACATTATTACACTGTTGTTCTGAGATTGTCTAGATTTATATGATCGCTGCTGGGTTCAGTCCAAATTCTAAAAGTTTAGAATAACGGCTTTCAACCCATGCATTTAGAATAGATGAACCGGGTGCTGAGACGGATTAAGAAATTATGCACCACTATTCGTCTAAAACAACGAATTTATATTGAGACGAATTATCACTAAGGGGGTGTTTACATGATACCGGAACGAGTTTCATTCCGGAATGAGTTCACTCCGGTTCCCCTTGTCGTTCTGTATCTGTTTACATGATACCGGAACGAAACTGAAGTCATTCTGGAATGAGTTCACTCCGGTTCTTGTACCGGATCTAAAGTTTCATTCCAGTATGAGATCTGTACCGGTATCATGTAAACGCGGTATCACTTTCGTTCCGGAACGAAATCACGTGACCGAGCAGACTAGGGCGGGTAACGCATGCGTATTTGTCTTTTACTCCAGCCATGTTTACCTTTTTTGTATTCACGCTGGTTTTCGATAGCGAGGGCTCCACATCAGTCTGATTCTCATTCCTTACACTGACTTGCATGTAAACACGGAATGAAACTCATACCGGAATGAAAGTCGATCCGGAATGAAACTCGTTCCAGTATCATGTAAACACCACTTAAGTCTCAGACGATTTTTAGTCTGTGTACAGCCGTTGTCAAAACTCGGGAGAGAGCCAGAGTTCCTAAAGAGAGGAATCGCTCACTCATTCTGATTGGCTAAAAATACATAGATTAGCAGTGGTTTTAAAATTTAAAAATTTGACCAATTGAGAGACGATGGTTGTTTAGTGTAGTGGTTGCGACGTTTGCCTTATATACGAGTAGGAGGAGCGGGGTTCGAGTTTCAGAAAATCTCTCAAATTGTTTTACCTCACCATTTTCTTGAGAAGGTTTTCTTGAGAACCCTAGCTCTAGCTGGGTAAGATCTTGTTTACTGACCGGTTAGGTTTTTTTTATGGTTCAGGGTAGGGTTTTAGTTAGTTTACATTGCCATTTCATGAATTAATTAAGTTAGCGATTCCTCGATTTATTCGTCTCAGAAGGATACTTCGTCCTTAGTATAAATTCAGCCAATCTGTCTAGACGTATAATTCGCCCCTAGTAAATATTGGGCCACTGAAACACAAACAATATATTTTCCAAAGCAGCGTACAGAAGTACACATATTTTTGTAGGTTTAAACTGCATGGTACAAAGAGTACCAGGAACATTTATAAAAATGTTTTTTACGCTGTGCAGTCCGGCTGTATACCTAAACTGTTAGCAAGTTCCTCCTATTCCGCTAATTTCTATATAAGTGCGAAGACATGGTTCAACATGGCGAAGACATGGTCGAACATGGCGGAACATGGTTCAACATGGCTGGTTTAGAGCGGTAATGTCTTCGCCATGTCTTCGTCATGTCTTCACACTTATATAGAAATTAGCGGAATAGAAGGGACTTGTTAGCAGTCTAGGCTGACCTAGTCCAGACACTGACCTCCCCTTCCGGCTAGGCAGCCCAACCAAAAAGCCGGGGAGCCCAATGTTTGAACTAGGCTGTACCTTGTTTTTGTGTGCAGCTTGTCCTGTCTGTCAAGTTCTTCTGCCAGGTGCTGTTTCATGTGCGCGGCCTCCAGCACTTGAGTATGCTCCTTCACCTGCTTGTTGAAGTCATCCCTGATGTTCTGGAAATTCATGACTGGTGCGTACAACAAGAACAGAAAGTAGTAGTGCTTCAGAAACCGCAGAAAAACCCTATAACCCAGTTTCAAGATCATGCGCAGTAGTACACATCCTTTGTTTCAACGCCCGCCAAATAAACAAAGGATTTACTACGCATGATCTCATGATCTCACCCACTGTCCTTTGCGCAACTCACAAGCTAACAGTTTCCTTTCTTGTAATCAAATTCTGAATTAAACAAATTAAGGTATTTAGGATCTGTTGATTACTGTACATATTTCTTCAAATAATTCTCACTGGGACTGATGAGCTCGTGCTGAAAAACGAAATTTTGGCTTGGCGGCCATTTTCTAGGGCATCAAAAATGGAGGCTGAGACGCCTTTAGTGCCAAATTCTATATTATTAATATCGATTCGACATTAAGTGAACAGTTGAATGGTAGAACAGTCCTTGACTAGAGTGTTGTGTCTATGAGTTATAAAGGTTTATCGTTCCAATATCCTAATGTGTGACGTCAGACGAGGCATTATTTCTTATACAAAACATGCTAGTATAGAGATAAATGACCTTTTACCAGTGATGTTACCAAATATTTTGTATAAATCACAAATCACTTTCATTCACAAGGAGAAAGAAACGAGTGACACGTGAGTAAATTCCTGGTTTGACGTCACACAAGTAAAAGAACCACTGAGGACGTAAACAAATCTCTGGTGGTGTCAATCCCGGTTTCTGGGAAACTACCCACCCACCCCTCCCTTGGATATGCATCGTTCTATTAATGATTACCATTTAAGGTAGGGTGAAGTGTGGGGGAGGGGTGGGGCTGGGTTTCCCAGAAACCGTGATTGATCTCAGTCTCGGAAAATGAGGTTCACTTGGTGTAATATTCTAAGGCTGACAACCTGACTAGCGAATGAGAGACCTCAACTCCCTATCTGTATCCACAATACCAACACATCTAGTTAGTTCATAGAATGTGACCAAGTTCCGAACAAACGGAACAGGAAGGAATAGGCCTTTTGAAGGAATGCAACCACGGGGTTGTACTGGAGGGCAAAAACATCTGACTTCGTTTCAGATATAAAGACACTTGTATGAGATCGGTGTGTTATTAGCAAAACCTGTTTGAAAATGCTCTTTTCCACCTCCAATCGATTATCAATCTTTCTAAAACAGTGTTTTGAAATTCGTTTGCTATCGGTAGCAAATAAAGCCTTTCCCATGGGATCACGAGCTCAATTCATTCGTTATTGAAGTGACATATCAGCACGTAACAGTTTTCTTATTAAGGCCTATTGCTGACGTCAGCGATAATAAATTTCAGTCAAGAACAGACTCGTTTCCAGTCGCTACTAAGGCGGCGCGGCACTAATCTAGCAAGCGTGCGGGGTGCCACGGGAAATAAGGACGTGAAGGACGCCCTTCCGCTGATCCTTTGCGCGATTTCCCGTGACACCCCGCGCGATTGCTAGCTTAGTACCGCGCCGACATTCATAACGTAGTAGCGACTGGGAACGAGTCTGAGTCAAGGACTATCGTGTTCCGCATTTGCCGAGGACATCCTCGTGATAAGATTGCTTACCCATTATTCCAGCAAAGATGTTTCTGAATATAAAGGCTCCAATACAGATCCACAGGATGACGTAGATCTTAGCAGTAACGTCATCGGCGACTTTGACGAGATCAGAGAGCATCTGGTACCAGTGATCGAGTGTGAACAACTGGAACAGAGTTATGAGTGCATCCCCGATTGTACTACAAGAGATCAATTGACTTGATTAAGGGACTGGTCAGAAATTAGCGGGGGAGGTTAGAGAATGAAATCGAAAAGTCTAAACATAAATAACCCTCCCCGGACAATAAGTATTAAATATTTTGACCATTTTTGCCCCTTTCCCCTTATAATCCCACTTTTTCAGTTGCTCCATTTTTGAGGGATAAAAAAATTATGACCCTCCCCTTTCTCGCGCCGGGGCGATAAACAGGTTTATTTTTTACTTATGTAATTTGAGAAGTGTGATTCCAATGAATTCCAACCGTAGTATCAAAAAGACAAATACGCTACGTTCTGATTACTTTGTGTTGTTTTCAACGAATTTTGAACGCGCAATGCGAAAGACGACATCACCAGTTTATTTTTCAAATAAAAAATACACGCGCTATTCGAAATTCTTCAATCAGCGGGCGCGATACGTCTAGCCAATCAGTGGCCGAATCCCACCAGCCTGTACCAGGGGTACTTTCGACACCATCTTGGATTAGGCGCTTAAAGACACCTGGGAACGAGGTTGGTACGAGGTAAGTTAGAAGACTTCCGGTTGTCGTCCATGACTCGCGAACGTCTGTTTCTTTTAAAAGCTCTCTATTATCTGCTGAATAAAATGGTGGCTTGTACATTTACTCACAACCCTTTGCGCTCGATAAACTTTATATCCGTTATAAAATTGCGGTAGAGAGGTTTTAAATCTTAAAAACAAGCCAGTACAAATGCTGTTGCCAATCTACTGTTATTGAAGAGAACAGATGATTTCTACGTATTATTTTGACCGTGTTAGGTTCGCAAGGAATTGTGGTCAAATGTCCAGCCGCCATCTTTTTTCGGAACGGTGGATTACGAATCGTGGCGCATTGTAGGCCTTATTCTCACCCGCGCACTTCTTCCGATCCACATTCATTTAAAACTCGCTCCGCTAATCCAGTGATGTGTTAATCCTTACAGTACCTGAAGCTCTTCTTGTACTTGAGGTCGGTTCTCTCAGACTTGGAATAAGAGTCGAAGATGACCGTACCCGCCACGGCAAAGATATACATGAACGTCATTTGCAGGATCATGATGAATGCCATAGACTACAGGCAAGTAATTAAAAGTACAATTAATGGCATACTGTAAAACGGACCAGTCCGAACTTGCCAACCAACGCCGTTTCTGTGACGTTTCCATTTTTTGTTTCAATTCCAATTCAATTTCAAAATGAAAGCGAAGCATATACTGATACCAATTTACTTCGAAATACAGGAGAAAGTGCTTCTATTTTCTCCTTGAATCTTTAATTAAAGATCAATAGCAAAAGTGTCTTCCAGTTAATTCTAAGAATCTACCATCAACTAATTTCTCCAAAAGGAACTATTAGCTTTAACAAATAACATGTGAGTTGAGTTTGTATCTCGCCTTTGCTCCAAGAGTTTTCTCCGGGTTCTCTGGTTTTCCTCCCACCAGAAAAACCAACATGCTATCTGAGAACGTTTCCTCTTTCTTAATTCGATGAGGTTGAGCGTGATATCCAAAATTAATCAACACTTGCCGCAATTTGACTGTACATTTTTTGTAGAGACTTTTATTACTTACCTTAAAAGCTTTCAATATAGTGAGTACTATTATCCTCAGCTGGGCAAACCGCGATACCTGCGAGAACAGAAAAAGAACTGAAGAGACCACAAGTTTGTTTTCAGGCGAGCGAAACGAGATTTTGTATCCTGGTGATAGGTGAGATGTCGCGAGTGATCCAGCGCCAACCCAAATGGCAAAACAAAGTGGGCGGAGGATTTTGAGAAAGCCTATGAAGAGACGCGAGGGCATGAAAGCGTGGGGCGCGTTCCATTCGACCAGGAAAAAAAAACAGAATTTCCAGGTGGAAATCAAATGGAACGGAAATTTTCGGTAAAAAAAATTCGGAAATTGTGGTACTGATGCTCTCATGATTGTCCTCTTTTTTCGAAAATTCCGGTTCGAACGAAAATTTCAGTTCCATTTGATTTTCACCCGGAATTTGTATTTACTCAGGCCTCCTGATTTACCGGGAACGCGCTCTTTTTTCCGACCAGTTTTTCTAAGTAGAAAAATCAGTTCCATTAAAATTTTCGAAATTTCTAACTTGATCGAATGGAACGCACCCTTAGTCAAGTTAAGGCACTGAAAACAAAATTGTCATTTCGTAGGAGGAGGAAATTTATTTTGGCATTTCAAAAGGGGGAAAGAATATACTTTTAGTAATAAAGAAGTACACTGGAATATTTATTTTTTGAACAGTGTTTTGGGAGCTGGAGGACTGGGTCTTTCCTTTATCATCAGAAGGGGCGGCATATAGAATATTGGTGACAACAAACTAGAAATGATATATTCCCCCTTCCCCCAATTTAGATAATAAATAAAACGTCCCTAATACTATACCATTTTTAGTGACCTCAGGATCCTGAACACTCTCAAGTTATCGGCAATTACTGCTACTTCAGCTGTGTTTTTTCCTGAAGAGAATTTGATGACCTCTGGAACGACAGACTGGAAAAAAATGTTAGATTGCAAGTTAAAATTATGATAGCTTTGCCCCTATTGCGACTAATACGAGAGGACCGTGACACAATAAAGTTGTTGTTGTTGTTTTTATTGTTATTGTTATTAACAATTTGAGAACTGATTTTAACTACCATGATTGTGACAAAGAAGTCAAAGATATTCCATCCGTTGTTCCAGAACGGCCAGAAGCCATCGATCCACTTCACAATGATCTCCAGCACAAACACAGTCAGCGCACAGAAGTCGAAGACATTCAAGACAACCTTCAGCATGTGGAGGGATTCGTCTTCAACCTGAGACAATTCTAAAGTCCAAACAACCGTATCTTAAAATCTCGAATTAGAACCCAGGTTTTGGACCTGGAGCGGGGGCGCTTATTGGAGGCTAGCCTATGTAGCGGCGCAACGTAAAGGGCCCTAGGGGGGAGGGGAGAATAAATGAGAGGGGAAGGAGAAGGGATCCGCCTCTACCCTCTCTCCTTTGTTCTCTTCTTCCCCCTCCCTTTGCGTTGCGCCGCTACGCATGCGCACTCTAATTGGAGACAGGGTGCTTGTTTATATTATGTGAGACTGCACATAAGGAGAATACTTTAGAGACGCCTTAACCTCGATATTGCTCTACCGAAAACAACTATAACGAGACCAGTTTCTGTTTGGTGTGGGAAATAAAATATGACTAACAAGTTTTCGGGGGCGTTTATTAGAATATGGATGCTTATTGGAATACGACGGGGGAGAGGGGTGCACTAATTGGAATAGGGGCGTTTATTTAAAAGCACATTGAAAGGGAGCGCTTATTAGATAATTGCACTGCAATGGAACAAAAAAAAACTCAGCGGATTCTAGACAGCATTCAGCGCGTGACAGTACGACTTTTATTCTTTGCTCCTTTGTAATAAAATTAAAATGTTGTATCTAGGAGAAGAACACAGCCGCTCGAAGCAAGGTCGCCTCAGTAGTTAAAGTGAGTATGATAAGCTCTAGCCAGAAATGGTTGATTCCGATCGGGTAGATTAGGGTGTTTTTAATCTTGTTAACCATGCATTTTTGGGCGATTCGTGGTCGTAATATTGCTTTAAAGCGTCATTAAAGCAACAGATTAATAGATAGAGATTAATAGATAGATAGATAGATAGATATAATCTTTATTTATCTACGTTTGCTCATCATTTACATGCTCTTCCTGAGCAAAGTGCTCTACGACTAATGTTTACACTAAGTAATAATGAAATAACTCATATTTCTAATGTGTTGAAAATGAAGTCATGACATTGAATTTGTTTATTTTTTCAGTTCTTTAGGCGTCAGATATTTTAATGAGTGGAGCTGATATAAAAACAGAGCAAAAGGAACTAGAATTGTCTGGCATAAGAAAGCAACCAATCTCTCTGAACAACTCTGAATTTCTAAGAGGAAATCAGGAGGAAAAGTAAACGCAATCGTGGATTGATGGCGTGACGGACCAAAACCACGATTGGTTTTACTCTGGAATCTGATTCGCTGACTGATTACAAAACATTTTCACAGCCAATAGAAAAGCCACGATTGGTTTTACTCTGGAATCTGATTCGCTGACTGATTACAATACATTTTCACAGCCAATAGAAAAGCCACGATTGGTTTTACTCTGGAATCTGATTCGCTGACTGATTACAAAACATTTTCACAGCCAATAGAAAAGCCACGATTGGTTTTACTCTGGAATCTGATTCGCTGACTGATTACAATACATTTTCACAGCCAATAGAAAAGCCACGATTGGTTTTACTCTGGAATCTGATTCGCTGACTGATTACAAAACATTTTCACAGCCAATAGAAAAGCCACGATTGGTTTTACTCTGGAATCTGATTCGCTGACTGATTACAAAACATTTTCACAGCCAATAGAAAAGCCACGATTGGTTTTACTCTGGAATCTGATTCGCTGACTGATTACAAAACATTTTCACAGCCAATAGAAAAGCCACGATTGGTTTTACTCTGGAATCTGATTCGCTGACTGATTACAAAACATTTTCACAGCCAATAGAAAAGCTAAGCAAATGAAAAACCAAACATTCTTTGGACTTGGAAAAGCGAGGAACAGATTAAAGCTTCAGTATGTTGATACCAAGCACACTAGTACAGAATCAGACAGGTGTAGCTACTTCTGTGCTCTGTCACTGCGTTCCGATGCACAGAAAACGTTTATATTGTATATTCTCCATCAAACAAGACAGTGTAGGAGAGCCGCGAACCAGTTGCGGTGTTTATTGGGAGATACGAGGTTACAGGTAATGTATCAGTCAATTCCAAACCCGTGCATGCCTCTTCCCCCCCCCCCCCGCCGGGCCACCCCCGAGCATTTGAACATTTTGAAAAAAAATCGATCAAATGCCCCACTACCAAGGCAGAAAAACTGTTCAAATGCCCCACCAGTTTTTCATCCAGGCTGTTCAAATGCCCCACCATCGGGGACCGGATCAGAAAATTTTACAAGGCAAAGACTATTGACAAATAAATAAAATCATTGTTTTATTCAGAATCTCTGACTCAAGCAATTCACAGGAAACACCGACGGTGAAAACCACCTTCAACCAGTCAGGGATGAGAACAATCATTTCTACCGGCCCGATCGTTCTTGGTTTCAGTTATATACTTTATAATAAACGTATTTAATAATTGTTTGAAATTGAATATGTTAGCTTATGTTCTTGGTATATAAAGTATGCAACAGCCACCAATCGGCCCGTCTTTTACCGATATAATAATTAAGTTTTTAACTCGCGCGCTGTCGAGGGTCGCAGCAAATTCAACTTATCACAAATCTTGTCACGCACTTAATATCACGCAGTCGGTCAAAGTTCATGAAGCAAAACGTTTAAACATAAGCAATTTACCTCTGAAAGTGGCCTTCAAATTTGGCAGGTTTACTCTATCAAGCCTCTACAAATGCGCAATCGTTATCCTGGAATTCCTCGAAGACACGTATGTTCGCCATTTCGACGCGAGCGATGCGAATGAATGTATTTTTTGAACACCGATCAAATGCCCCACCCCCCACCCCCACTGTTTGTCAAATGCCCGCCCCTGAGGGCTTAGATACTCGTCAAATTCCCCACCCTCGGGAGCAAGCCTCTGATCAAATGTCCGGGGGTGGCCCGGAGGGGGGGGGGGGATGCACGGGTTTGGAATTGACTGATACATAACGTAACTAGTTTCAACGTATACAACGTATATGTAAGCTTGATCAGCCGATTGTAAGTAAAGGATTTATAAATATAAATGACAAGGGGTCGTATTAATTATACATGACTGAAATATGGGAATTTTGGACCCGGCAACAACGGGTCAAGTTAGAAACTGGTTAGCGTCAAGTGATATGCAAATGCTTTCGCTAAGCTTATAAGCAGTGAACAACTCCTAAGGGAGTAGCGGGAAGCGCTAATTACGAATGCCCAATATAAACACATTTAGTTGCGCAGCAAAATTGTTGCGTTTACTCTGAATTTCTAACGAGACCTGAAACAACTATGGGGGGCTGATCAAAGCCAGGTCCCGGCTAATCCACAGATCGAATTGGAATTTAGCGGGTTGGTTTTACCGTACAATTTAAATGAATCCCTCTCCAGGAATCAGTGTTGTTGAAGAATAGATGATTAGGTTGACCTAGGTTAATCCATTATATATAGATGCCACTGTTAAATTCGAGGTATCCTCGAACTACAAATAGTTACACTTTCACGTCTTCTCAGGCTTATCGGTCTCACAAGCACTTTAAGGGGAGAGAAGAGGAGGGGAGAGGTACTGGAGAGGAGGGAAAGGGAAAGAGAGTCCCTATCCCCTCCTCTTCTATCCCCTCCTCTTCTCTCCCCTTCGCTTCTCCCCCCCTCCCTTCACAGGCTACGGTCTCCCCAGACAGCCACGATTTATAGACCGCGTTAGATAATATTGCTATACCTCAGTTTACCTTTTTAGGGTTTCTTGATGTGGTTATAAATCGTGATGGTAGATAATTATTTTAATATTAGGTGATTGCTGCTTTCGAATTTGATTGGTTAGTTATCCATGATTTACTTTCCTCATGATTGGTTCAAGTAAAACCAAACGCGATCGCGTTTTTACCTACCCCATTGGCTCTGGTTTTAAATTAATTTCTACTGAACGTCATTGTCCTTACCAGATTGTACACCCAGCACCACCGAGTTTGTTATGATTAAAAGCATCATGAAGTTCTGTACTTTGGGATCTGAAACATGACAAATTAAAAAAAAACATATCCTGTCAATGATCAAGGTTACAAAGAATTCATAGTTTCACAGCCGCAAAATTAGCTATAGCTGGCTGTGCCCCACAAGCCATAAACTTTAACCCGAAGAAATTCAAAACAACAAACATGGCAAAAAACGCTGAGTTCGACGATAGTCTTCGTAACATTCTGAATGATTTATCGATTTACCATAAATATTTCGTTGAATTACTTAAATCCTTGCGAATAACTCAAGTTTTTCATCTACTGCAATTCTGAAGAACTTGTGGGACAAGATAGTGGCAGTATTTTCTGCGTTAGTGCGTTCTGATTTGTCTGAAGCGTTTTTAATTGACAGGAGTGGAACTATATTAAACAAATAAAGAAGCCTTAGCCATGTTTTACTGATACTATCATAAAACACGATGGGCATTTGAGAACATGAGAGAAATGTTAAAGCACAAGCGGAAGGCGCGTGCTTTCAACATTTGTCGAGTGTTCTCAAATGACCAGAGTGGATTTAAGGCTTCTTTATCTGTTTTATAATATGGATTTACGCGCGCGATGAAAGGAAACCGCCAGTTGAAAAAAAACAAAAACACGGCAAACCATGTTATATACTCTGATAAAACATGGCTTTTTAGCCAATAAGAGCGCGCGTACTATCATATCTATATTATAAGTATAGGTAATCATACGGTTTCGAGTGCAATTTGGGATTAATTTGCACGAGTGGATTTTTCAAAGAGTATCAAAATTGCACGAGCCCAATTTTGATACTCTTTGAAAAACCCACTCGTGCAAATTAATCCCAAATTGCACGAGAAAACCGTATGATTACTTAACAAATAAAGAAGCCTTAGCCATGTTTTATACTACATAAAACACGATGGGCATTTGAGAACATGAGAGAAATGTTAAAGCACAAGCCGAAGGCGCGTGCTTTCAACATTTCTAGAGTGTTCTCAAATGACCAGAGTGTTTTATGATAGTATAAAACATGGATTTAAGGCTTCTTTATCTGTTTTATAATATAGATTTACGCGCGCGATGAAAGGAAACCGCCAGTTGAAAACTATATAACACGGCTAACCATGTTATATACTCTGATAAAACATGGCTTCTTAGCCAATCAGAGCGCGCGTACTATCGTATCTATATTATAATTATTAATAATATACATGAAAAAAATTGTCAGGAAGTGACGTTGGCGAGTCATGTGACAAAGTAATTTATTCAGTCAACAAACCATAATAGTTCACACTTTTAAATTCATTCAAATTGTTCAAGTGTTCTCAGAAGTCGAAAGGAAATGTTTAATTGCTTTCCAAAGAAATTTGCATCGTATTTCCTTTTTTCGGCACTATGTTTCCTTTTTCCTGCACTGTGTTTCCTTGAAATTGCATTGCCCTCAACCAATCAGAATTGAGCATTTTTTCCATGTATATTATTAATGAATTTAAATAGCACATGTACGAGTTAATGATCAAATCCATTCAACTAACTTTGCACGACAGTGTGAGCCCAAGGTCCCAGAGGAATGCTGGACTTATTTTTGACTCTGTTCAGGCGGCGGTCGTGAAAGCGTTGTTCATCTTTTTTGGAGTACAGTTGGAATTTAATGAGACCCATTGGATTTTCCTTCAACATCGACTCCATCACGGCATCGTCTGAATACGAGACGGGGAAAAAAGACAATAACACAGCGGAAGTTGGCACTGATTCTCGTACATACTGTATGTCTCTAGAAAAAGGCAACGCAACATAACAACATTTCAAGGACAATCCGCACTTTTCAAGGACTTATTTTCTACAGGTTCACACATTAATGACCTCGAAATTATACACAATTTAGACCCAATACAAACGAACAACTTTATTTGTACCAAAATGTAAAGAGAATTCGGCCAGATACTAGATAAGAAAAAAATTGTAAGACCCGCGCCTTTCTCTGACTTGTTTCCACGACGAATCATTCAGTGGTGCTCTAATGGTCTTTTGGAGGCAAAAGTGAGGCTGTTTTGCTGTCTTCTCAAACATCCAAGGAGGTTTCAACAAAATTCAATGAGTTTTGGTAAAAATCAAGGACTTTTCAAGGAGAAAACCTAATCTGTCAAAATGCAAGGAGTTTTCGAGGGACTTGAAATGTCCTTGAAATAATGCCAGGCCCGTGCGAACCATGTCAAATGTTTTTTTAGGATTGTTGATACATTCTTCAGTATCAGAGAACTGGAATACTTGCAGAGTGCAAAGAGAGTGAGCTTTAAAGATATTAAAAATTATTGTGTATTTTTCGACTTTGTTAGACTGATTTATTAAGCTTAAGTTATTATATAAATCAAAGGAGTTTTTACTAATTTTCCATTTCGTAGTAAACAAAATTTAAATACGCCGGAAGTACTCCAATACACAGCTATTCAAGTTTAAACTATACAATTTTCAAGACTTCTGAAGTTTCAAAAGTTCGGTCAAAAGGTTTTCAATTCCATCAACAAGATCATGATATTAAATGTAAAAGTTAAAATCCTCTAGCTCACCAATAATCTCGTTAGAGTAATACTTTGGTACTTCGGTTCCTCCTTTATCCAAAAGCATGTCCAACAGTTGAAAATCCTCAATCAGTTTGGACCGGAAGATTTCTGCTCGTGGGGACAACTCCTCTGGCATTTCCTCGTTCATGTTTAAGTTTCTTAACTTGTTACCGGTGTTTTCCAAGAGTTAAAATAAAATCAATTTCAAAATGGCCGCCAAATTAAGATGAATGGTTGACGTTTGTCTCCCCAGGGGGAGGGGGTTACTTAAGTCAAGTTCCCAGGCTCCATTCGCTTCAACCTCGTGACCAGGGTCTTCTCGGTCAGATCCAAGATGGCGGCTTCTGGTCTCTTCTTATAACGTATACATTAGCAAACTCTGCTAATTATTTTGAACGACGCTTTCCCGGGAAAGACCAACCGATGAGATTTTCTCTACCCTTTCAATAGCCTGCTTGCCGGCTCTCCTGTAATTTTTTTGGGTCGTTTCTTTTCGGATTGGGTCACCTGTGGCACGCGGTCAAAATGGGGCGAGGACAAAAAGAAACGACCGAAAAAAATTACAGGAGAGCCGGCAAGCAGGCTACCCTTTCAATATCTGACTACCATATTTGACTGGTTCAGTAAAATATTAATTTCCCCTCCTCGATCATATACTACAAGCGAATGGATACAGGGAGTACGTCTAGGCCCCTCCGATTGGGATTTTGTCAAGCAATTTTTGACCAATCAATGACGAACATAAAGCCGAGCTCTGAAATGGCTTCACGTGTACATGTGGCTATAAACCACGAGATGATCAGTGCAGGGTATTTCAAACACCACGGCTTCTCGAAAATATTTTACTGAAAGAGAGCAAAGCTCTTCTTCCATAAATTACGAGAAGAATTAACGCGAGCCAATTTTAACTCTTCGCCCCAGTAAATACTTTCATTCAGACTTCACTACCGAATGTCGGTATTTCTGTCAGTGTGTTTCTATTTCTAATGCCCAGAGTAAGGTCCAAACAAAGATACAAGGCACATACAAAAGTATTTATTTTTAGATATATATAATAACGGAGCATCGCCTTATTTTTGAGGGCCTGATTACATGAGGCGGGCTGGCCCGGTTTGCAGAGTTGAATCGGCCCGGGGGTCGGGCATTATTCTATCCCGGGGCGTATGGTGGAGCATTTGACACTGCCGAAAAGAATTATGGGAAAGAGACCGGTCTCGGTCTCGTGGGAACGACGCCAACTGTATCAAGTCAAAAAACAATAAATCTGAGTTGTTGTAATTTCTCCGGCTGCCTGTGGATTCTATCTCACCTATTTCTCTAAACCTAGAAACCTGCAGTTTATACCGTCTTATCCACGTTATTTGTATACGCTAGGACACGAAAAAGCCGGGAAATCAATGGATGTTTAATTTTTACAACATGCATAGCTAGAAAATAGCAGTTCTGGCGTACTTTCACTGCCCATCTAAAACTGATCTGCAATCTACGCTAAAATTTTCAGGAGCCACTCGGGGACCAAGCTCTGCCGGTCCGAGTTTGAAATGATATCAAGTAGTTCGTTTACAAATATACACTGTTTGCTGCTGTCCACCGGACGAACAAAAATGCAGTCACACTATTATTATACTTGAATTCAGTTCCCGAGTGCACAACATCGAGCATTGATGTACTCGTTTTTATTTCCAGATCTGCGAGTTTCTTAGAACAGAGGCATTAAACAAGAAATTATCGATGGTTTTAGAGAGGAGAAGGTGTTAAAGTTATACATTTTTACAAAGGCCAAAGGCAAAGCACTATATTTATTAGAGTAAACAGAAGTAATTTTTAAAACTGATGGTCACCACAAACTAGGTACATGCAGATAAGCTTATATTCCCGATTTTGCGCAGAATACCCTGCCACTTCAGGAATGTGTGGTTAGGGTTTGATAAAGGGGCTGTGTCACGGTAATAGACTATACATTCGCGTTCCAGGCCGGAAACAGTTATTTTCACCGATTTTGATATGAACTCACGAACCTCTCGGCCATGTGGGATGCTTAAAATCAAAGCAAATATGCAAAAATGACTAACAAATAGTGTCCATAAACAGTCTCCAGGGAAAATCTTGAAAATCCTTTCAATCAATCATTGAGGGAGGGAAGTTTACCTGTTTGTATCCAATTAACAGCCACCAACCGAGCGATTACTCGATACATGCGCAGTACCATGACATAGCCCCTTCAAAATGGTTGGGTAAGCTTTGTAGTGACAGGGTCGTGGGGGAGGGGGTAGGGTAGGGATTGTTGTGGACAATTTGTTATGATACGAACATTGACATTGTTTGTTATATTAGTTGATTTAATATTTGATTAGCGACGTGATTTTTTAATGATAACGTAGCTCCAAGTTAATACTATATGTAAGGATCGGATCACGGCGTCCACGCCAGATCACGAGATTAGTCAAGAGTCAAGCGAGATAATAAGTACAGTCAAAGAAAAGCCATAAAATGTCGCAACCACCGGAGATCCATCCTTCAGGTACACAAACTTGATTTCTAATATATCATAGAACACTCTAGTATTGTAATTGCATTTAGTGAGTCTTGTAATTTCACAAATATGATTGGAATGCAATAATTGATGTAATGTTATGACCGAATTTCAGAACTTATTCCAAATAAATTAAAATAACTTTAACACCTTCTCCTCTCTAAAACCATCGATAATTTCTTGTTTAATGCCTCTGTTCTTAAGAAACTCGCAGATCTGGGAATAAAAACAGTACATCAATGCTCGATGTTGTGCACTGGAACTGAATTCAAATAAATAAGTGATATTTGCCTCATTGATTTACAATTCCAAGTGCAAGACGTCCGCCATGTCATCCGCCATTTTGAAACCAGTTAGTCACGTGCACAAGGCAACGAAATTAAGCCCGCAATAAGAAAAAAGGCGCTACCAAATAAAAAGGCGCTACTAAAAAAAATGGCGCTACCCAAATAAAAAGGCACTACCAAATAAAAAGTCGCTACCAAATAAAAATTCGCTACCAAATAAAAAGGCGCTACCAAATAAAGAGCTTCAGAGCCACCGTACCAACCAGATACAACTGTCCACATCAATAATAACAACTTACAACTCAAAGTTAATAGTGATGCACTTTTTAACATGCCAATGTTACAAAACAATAACAGTTTTATATATTGCTGGGTTGCAACCAATCCCCAGAGATTCAAATAACAAAGGGCATGGCGGCCATGTTGGTGCCACAACAAAAGAAGCTAACGAGGAATCCTTTGTTAACTTCCACCAACATGGCGGCGATGACGTAACGTGCAACCCAAGAATACACTCATTACCAAAAATTACCTAGAAGAGGAATTATATGGGGTAAACCTCATACTTGATACCGATAGGGACGATTTTTCATTTGTTCTGCGACTTGTTTGCTACCGTAGTCTTACTCACTCTCCATAGATCAACATGCCTCAATGGGCAGACTGTTCAGCGATATTGTCTCTGCATCTGGGATGAGTCGACGAGATACAATCGGTCTCCTTCGGGAGTTCGGCTTCGATAAGGTCAGGATAATTTGTATCGTCCACTGCTGGACTGGTTAGAATTGGCACACGACAGCGCTGAAAATCTCATAAAAGAATATCGTCTTTCTTTCTATACATCACTAAAACGTTTGTGACCCTGATGAATACTTCCTGATATGGATAAAGCGGAGTTTGACAAAACGGTATAATTAACAATTAGACCCGCAGCCCGAATGGGCTACGAGTCAATAGCCCATGAGGCGCAGCCGAATGAGCTATTTAACTCGTAGCCCATGAGGGCGAGAGGTCTAATTGTTTTAGTATAAACTAACTAGTCGGACAGTAGATAATAATAGAAAGAAACAAATTGAAGTATATCATTATGGATGTACCCGGTGGTGGGGCATTTTCTTTATTTCTTTGGCTCCGCTGTGGGGCATTTGAACACCTTGCTTGTCTCCAACGTGGGGAATTTGAAAAAAAAATGACTAAGGGCCGGGGTTGTCCCGGAAGGGGGGGGGGGGGCATTGCTGGAATTGACTGCTGCATTACATGGAGCGATCCAGTTTCTGGCGGGAAGTCGTTGTTTAAAATGGCTGCCACAAGAACAATGTGTGGGATAGTTGTAATTCTACTAGCCAGGTGATCGCGATTACATGAGGCGGGCTATCCCTGTTTGCCGGGCTGGCCCGGTCTTTCCAAACCCGACCAGCCTGCACATGTAATCAGACCATTATAACTTAACAATGGCTAGAATTAATCTACTAGTGGACCGGAAAAGTTGCTTGAATGCGGGAGTGTTAGGTAAAATATTTACACTTGTATCTTACAAGTCTGTATTGTGCATGCCGCGCCCGCCATTTTTGAATTCACATTCCTACGTGAACTAGAATCATCGAATCATCGTTCCTTTGTAAAGAATTTGGCCTTAAGAAACCCGCTAATAATTGCCCATTCAATAATCAAGTCGGTTGTGTAAAAAAAACAAAAAAGAAGTAAGATCACTGAAGAATGTGGAACTGATTGCAAGCTGTGCTTGAAAATATTTTCAAGGCAAACAAAACAGGCCAAATTATAATTTCACTATTGTTTAGTCAAACGAACTTCTTTTATAAATTGCAAAAAAATGGTCACTTCACGCTCAGCAGAAAAGTGCGACTTTCACGTCCACACGTAAGAATGTAGTTACATTGCGAAATTCTGAAGCGGAACATATATATAAACACATGACCAGTGTTTCTCTCACTGAATGCTAACCAAGTTCGCCTTTCAGTCTTATACGTGCAGAGAAGGTCAAGATTATGGCTGTAACCGAAGGCATGTCAACTGCTGCTGGAAAGAATACTGTGAAGACTGTATCTCACCCAAAGTACAGTTTTATGGTAGAAGAAGCCCTCAAAGTTCTTCACGAGAGAAGTGGTTCGTCTAGGCAGGCTGTACTAAAGTATATCCAGGCTAATTACCCTGTCGGTGATAAAGCAGATAAGTTCGTCAAAGTTGCGTTAAAGAAAGGTGTCGAGAGCGAAAGACTTGTTCAAACGAAGGGCAAAGGAGCTTCTGGGTCTTTCAAACTATCGCCAGAAGTGAAAAAGGAAGGAGAGAAGGCAGAAAGGAGTAAGAAGACAAAGGAGAAGAAGGTGAAAAGGAAAAAGGAAAAAGAAGAAAAGGAAGAAAAAGAAGAAAAGGAAGAAAAGAAAGAAAAGGAGAACGAGTCTCCAGTTGACGAGGAAGACGAGAGCAAAACGAAGCCGAAGAAAGCCACTAAGAAGACTACGAAGAAAGCGAGCAAAGATGGGGACAAGAAAAACGCGAAGAAAACCAAGTCTCCCGCCAAGAGTGGTAAAAGCCCAAGCAAAAAGACCAAAAAACTGAAATCTCCAAAAAGTGACACGAGTAAAGGGAAAGACTCTGAAAATAAGAAAAAGTCTAAGAAAACCACTCCAAAGAAGAGCGCAAAATCGCCGAAGAAACTTGTTAAAAAGCCAGTTGTAAGCACTAAAAAGCCAAAGAAATCGGCGGAGACTAAACCAAAATCATCGAAGAAGGTCAAAAGCTAAGCTACTATAGAACTGAGAACACCTGAACTACAACGTGAGCAGGAGAAACTGGAAGGGTTTTATAACTCTGGTTAGTAGTATCATTGTAAATAATTTTATTGGAATTTTTAGATCATTTTCGTTTGAAATGAAATACGTGGACTGCTTGCATAATAACATAGTACTCTAGATAAACTGAAACTGCAAATACTCTTTTAATTAGGTTTGAATTCGATGTACAGTAAGAACTTAAACAAATTTCGTTTTGGGGTCGTACCGTAACCAAGTAAATACTAGCTACGAGTTTAAGGTCTTGCAGGAAAAACCTTGCCTCAAGGAAATATCTTTGGCTAACATGTATAAAGTATTGACTACATTAAACAGATAACAACCGCGTATCGAATAGTTTGTTCTGTGTTATATTCTGCGCGCTGTTGTGAACTTTCATATTCTTCAATATAGAATTAGGTGATTTGTTTCCCTGTTTTAGTCGCCTCTTCGCGTTTGGTCAGTGCAGTCCAAAAAGGTGAAAATAACCCAGTTTACGATTCATGCGCAGATGTTCAAGTTCATTTTATTTTGCATTTTATGTACAAATCCTTTCTTTATTTCGCGGGTGGATAGGTAAAATAATGCTGACCCGCCAGTTCAAACTAGTATCCACTTTATCGCGCGTTTCGCTTGGTGGCAATGAAATCATTTCCCGTGCCAATACATCACTTGAACGGCGAATGAATTGCGCTGGTCATCCCATGGGGAAAGAGGTCCATTGGAGGTCGAAAATAGCATTGCTAATAACACTTCCGAACTCGTACAAATTCCTTTAAATAGTAGTTTGCAATTGACCTCATCTAAAATAGGAACTGGAAAGCTGATAT
Source organism: Actinernus sp. WN-2022 (assembly GCA_030867875.1). Taxonomy (NCBI): domain Eukaryota; kingdom Metazoa; phylum Cnidaria; class Anthozoa; order Actiniaria; family Actinernidae; genus Actinernus; species Actinernus sp. WN-2022. The sequence continues at coordinate 24,315,805 of JAOWCC010000019.1, forward strand.
TTTTAATATAAGTGTTTACTAAATGTAAAGAAAAGCCATATATTTTAGCGAGTTTAAAATTTTTGACTTCAGAAAAAAATATTGATTGCAAAATCGGCGTTGTTTGTACTAACTTTGTCGGCCGCTATCTTGGTGTACAAAAGCTATACACCAAGGAACATGGCGGCTGCATACTAAATAACATTTATTTGCGTACCTGCTCAGTTGCGACGTCGGTCCTATTGCTCCGAAATTGATGATTTGTTTTTTTGCCTGCTCTACACAATTATAGACAATCTAAAAAGACTGTATTTTCAGGCGCATTTTTGCGTGACGTAATTGAAAACATATTATGAATTATTTAAGATGTGATGCATACCTGCAAAAGGCCCATTCAAATCGAGCACTTTAACGAGAACTAACGCATTTACAAGCAACTATTTTTCTACTGTTACCTTGTTTTGGATTTTTTATATAAACTGTCATAGTAATAGACCGATTTAGCTTCTACATTTGTTGTTGTAATTCAGATCATGTGACAGCTCTCCAGAGGATTCAATGCTTTGTTATTCAATTAGATAAATTTTATAGATTTCCTCTTGGGATACATAAAAACTCTAGGGTAAAATTAAGGTGACTTGAATTGGGACAAATGTACAAGCTAAATCGGTCAATTTAGTAGGAGAAAACTGAAAGCGGCTTACGTGCGATCGAGAAAAGGGGAAGGTCTTTCCCTTTATCAATCGGAATTGAATCTTCGAGTTTCTTTAAAGTGCCCCTACGATCAAACTGACATCAATGTTTTTTGCATATTCATAAAGTGGAGTTTATAATATTATTACCAGTTCAAATCTATTACTCGAGGCCGTTCCCTTTTGTTCAGCTTTATACAAATCGTTATGCAACGGAAGTGATGTCATACACTCGAAGCTCGCCTACACAATGCGTTCGAGGCATATTTATACTAAAAACGTCTTCACGCAAACAAGAAGAAAGTTATATTTATCTTTGCAAGTTTTTATGCACACTATTTCGCGTGACGTTGAGTGTTTGACATCACTTCCGCTGAATAATCAGAACGGCTGATCTATCTAGACACTAGCTTTTCTTGGGACACCCACATCGAGTACGTTAAGGGCAAGATCTCCAAGAGACTCTGCCTCCTCAGAAGAATAAAACAGTTTCTAATACGAAAAGCAAGAATACTGTATTACAGCGCACTCGTCCAGCCCATCATGGACTATGGATCCACAATTTGGGGAACAACTTCTTAAGCGAATTGGGAAGCTATGGTCCGCCTGCAGAAAAGAGCAGATCGGATAATCATTTTTAGATGCCCCTGCGATACCCCTTCTTCAACGCTTTTTAAGGACTTGAACATAATTCATTTTCCTGAACGAGTAAAACGCCTCAAATTAATGCTGTTGTATAAGACCCTTAATGGTAAAACGCCTGAATACGTCCGAAATAAATTCAAATTGCTCAAAGAGACACTCTCTTAATACAAGGAACGTTGCCCACAACTTTATGCTACCAAAGGTTAAACAAACCTTTGGCAATAACTTTCAGTTTTAGCGCTGCTTCTCTATGGAACAAACTACCAACTGAACTAAAACAAGCAGCCTCAAGATATTTATTCTCATTCAAGTTGAACGCATACTATGCAGGTTAACCTCACTGCTTCTAATGATTATTGTAATTTGAAAATGTCTTTATTAGTGCTTAGTTGTTACTGTTATTAATTATCTATTTATTTCAGTATTTTCTTTATGTTGTGGGCCACGTGTATATTATCTGTATGATATTAAAGTGTTTACCCTCTATAAATAAAGCATTATTATTATTATTATTAATGGCGGACATAATTTTACCGGTAAACTCTGCTCAAATTTTGTGTTTAAAAAAATAAATAAAAATCGAATATTTCTAACACTGATTGACCTATTGACGCTGAAAAGGTTGCAAATCGAAATGGTAAATTTTCGTCGTATTGGCACTTTAATACAAAACTACAAAAATTACATCCTGAGAGCAAGGAGGATTGGAAGGCATTCCCATAATCCTTTGCGTAGCAATTATATTATCAATTTTCTCGTCATATAAGCAATTCATTTAAGAAATGAAACAGATCTTCCGTGTTTGCACAGGCTCATGCAAACCGAGGTAAGTTTGGGAGAATTGAGAGCAGAGCAAACACGTGACCACAGGTCTAGTGTTTGTACCTGCTCGAGAATTCTCCCAAACCTACCGAAGTTTGCATGCATATGAACCTGTCAAATACGGAAAATGTCTCCTTTCTTTCATAATTATTTCGATAAGTTTCAAGTTTATTGATGAGCATCTATTATTATATTTTACTTAGCACACCCGCAGATAGCTTAGCTAATCAAGGCGGGTTGTGCTATAATAGCGAGCGGATATGGAGTACCAAACACAGAGCATGAGAGTGAAATTTTGCCCGACCGACCGCTCGCCCGTGGACCGGCTTGCGGAACACGAGGTTTTCGAGTCCTGAATCGGGTGCTCGATTTTGTTTGGCTATTTAACTCTGTCCTGTCCTTTACATTCAATCCCTCTGTTTATGGGAATTTTTGATTTTCCAAATTATCTCGATGATCAGTGTGATGGTTTTGCCGTAATGCGTAAAATATTCAATTTCTGTTACATCTCCACGTGCACGCCACGGTTCTAGTGCCCTCTCTAAACCAAAGTTTTGATTGTCAATCTAAACTTTGGCTTAGAGAGGGCAGTAGAACCTCTGGCACCCAGGGTACGTGCACGCATACGCGTCATGTTCTTTCTGTTGTATGCCGTCACCTTTTCCGTTACATAATAATAATACTTTATTCCAAAAAATACCATCAAAGATACATAGGAAGTACTGGAAGTACACAAGTAGGCAGCTAGGTACAATCATTAAACATAGTCATAATGTCGTGGCAATATTTTGCTGTACACCTCATTATAGACTCATCCTTCATTGACAAGCAGTACGAAAATAATTCTCGCCGACTAAAACAACTAAATGAATCATTGATAGCTAACAAATTGCCCCAAAAACGTTCTCTAAGATTTACAAATTTTATATTATTACAACTGGTGAAGTAATGCAATTCATCACCTAACTCATTAAGGTTACAAAGAGGGCAAACGCGTGCATCATAAGTAATGTTTGCGTAGCGACCAGTTTCAACAGGGAATTTGTGCGCAGAAATCCTAAATCTTGTCACCGCCTGACGATGCTTAACGCTCGAGACATACGACAGGTAGTTCTCAAAACCTGTATTTGGCTTCACTAGATTAAACGTACGCAACTTACTGCACTCTTGAACCTGGTCCTTCCACCGCTTATTAAAGGAATTATATAATTCAGATTTCAGATATTTAGCCAGAACTCTAATGTTCTTAGTGGATATAACAAGATCCTCAAGAGATTTAACATTGCACATCTCTAACAGATAATTCGTAAACTTAACGCCCTGAAAATTTGATTGTATGCACACACGTGCAGCTCTCCCAACTAATTCATCCCCGTACAACGAATCCTTCACCCGTACCCAGTATTTAACTACCAAAACAGAAAGTTGCACAACCATTGGTACTCTGCCCAATTCTGCATACACTGCTAAGTTTGTAGACTTAGAGTGAACGCCTAAAATACGTTTGCAAAACTTCAAATGCAGTTTTTCTATGTCGGTAACCATACTAAAAAACTTTGTCTTGAACATGTCAAAACTAGATATCCTTCCCAAAGCGTAAACTCCCCAAATCTCACAACCATACAGCAGCACCGGAACTACAACAGTTGAATACAGTTTCAACAGCACTTTCACTGGAACATTCTCCACGTTAGAAAAACTTTTAAATAGACCGTGATACGCGCGTAACGCCTTATTGTACAAAGCCTTTTGGGCGATTTTAAAACCACCACCAAAATGGAAAGTTATGCCCAAATATGTGTACTCATCGACACAATCCAACAAATCCTTGCCAAAATACCATTTAGAAGTTATAAACGAGCGTCGCTGGGCTCTCGTGCCAAATACTAAAATCTTGGACTTTTTCAAGTTGACCTTTAACTTCCATTTCTTAGTATAACGCTCAAGCCTACGAATGCAACCTTGCAATCCACTCTCGGACTCAGATAGCAGTACCAAGTCATCAGCATACAGTAGACAACTCAACTTCGAATCGCCCAGTATCACTGGATCACAGGATGGTGTGTTAAACAAATCAGGAATATCATTTATAAAAAGATTAAACAACGTAGGACTAAGATTGCATCCTTGTTTAACTCCTATGTCCGACTGAAAAAAAGGAGTGGCTCCTTGACTCAATTTAACCGCCGCCTTGACAGATGAATACATACTGAGCAGAATGCGTACAAACTTTCTACTGCAGCCATACTGAATCAGCTTGAAAAACAAACCCTCTCTCCAAACACTATCGTAAGCCTTCCTAAAATCAATAAAACACGAAAACAACGGCTTGTGCCGAGTCTTATAAAAGTCAATCAATGTTTTCAACACCAGCACATGATCAGACGTCCTGAACCCACGTCGGAAACCGATCTGACATTTATTAAGAATTTCATTCTCACTCAAAAACTCATTCAAACGAGCATTCAAAATTAATGTGAAGAACTTTCCTAAACAGCTACTGATACAAATACCTCTATAATTACCAGGGTCCAATCGACTTCCCGATTTATGAAGAGGCACTATAAAACCTTCCGACCATACGTGCGGGAAAGCACCGCACGATATAACCTTATTAAAAAGTTTAACGAAGTGTGGCCCTAAAACATCCACAGAGGTTTTAATTATTTCATTATTTATCAAATCACCCGCACTGGCCTTTTTATTCTTGAGTTTTTTCGCTGAATCGCGTACTTCCTTAAGTGAAACAGGTGCGTCGAGAATCTCATTCTCATTAATAGCCCAGCATTGATAATCTTTTACAATCTGAGCTTCGTTACTAGTACTTTCAGTTGAAAAGTTGACTTTATTTAGATCTTTGAAATAACTATGCCACTCTGCCGGCGACACATCGTTAGAGGCCCCTTCAGACTGACGCGACTTAATAGAGTTAACCAGTTTCCAAAACTCTTTCGGACTTCTTTCCTCCAATGCCTGAATTCTGTTTAACAAGTCATTTCGGAAATTTCTTTTCAGTCGTTTAATAAGCCGCTTATAGTCTTTTTTCGTGGAAAAAAAATTATGTCTCAAGAAAGGATCGTTCGGATACTTTGACACTAAATTGCCTAAATTTTTTACCTCCTTTTTGAGCGAGTGACAATCTTTGTCAAACCACTTCTGTTTTTGAACTGTATTCCGTGTTCTTTTCTTTGGAACTTTACCACTCCTGACAGGCACTACTTTTTTAGAAACCTTAACTATAACACTTGTAAATTTATTAACCAAGGAATCTACATCTAGGTCTCCTTCATCTGCTGATGAATCTAACAAACCACTCAACTCTTGAGAAACCTCGTCAGAATCAAGACTGTCACGGAGCGCAGTCTTTAACTCATCACTCCACAGAAAAGCCATCGGAAGTGGCGACAAAAAGACTGAATTTTCCGACACAGTTGATGCCTCAGCCTTAAGGGCAAAAGATAATAGACAATGATGTGAAAACTCCGTCGTATTTGACACGGAAAAATGGTTTACCAGCCCTAACAATATCATAAGAAACATATGCGCGTGCAACTCATCTCCACGTGCAGTATTTATTTTCGTAATTACGTCTGCATGCACGCATTAATTTCAGTTACGTATGCACTATTTATTTTCGTAAATTAATTCCATTACATATATGCGCGTGCATCTCTTCGTATTAATTATTGGGAGCTCCGCTCATAGGTTTGCCTATATATATATTATTTCTTATTTACATGCAAGATATTTTGCAATAACTACAAATTTTACAATAATTATATTGTATTGTTTTAGATAAAAGAAGCACTTATCGTCCTCGTCACGGTGTGACGTCATATCCATGTTTGCACAGGCTAATGAAACACGGCTATCAGTCAATCTGAGCGCGCATACTATCTAAATTATTTTATAATCTACGTTGAATTTGCTGGAGATTCATTCATTCATTCATACTTTATTCATCTTTCCTTAAAAAGGCTTTTCAAAGACAAAATACAAATACAATACAACTACAGTGTACATGATAATTTGAATTACATCTATTAATTTAACCTATTTTGAGTTTGATATAATTTGCCCTTCAGCTTTCGCTTGAAACTTAAAACGTCTTTACTTAATTTCAGTTCATTATCTAGTGAGTTCCATATTTTTACTGTTCTGTAATAAAAACTTCTCTGACCACTCTCAGATTTGAATAAGGGGATTTGTAATAATTGCGAGTTTCGAGTTTCACGACCACTAATATCGGACCTCAGCAGCACAAATTTTCACAAAGCATATCAAAACCAAAGTTTTTCCTGAGATTTTGACGTAAGTTTACGCTAGCTTTGACTTCCCTGTATTTCTGGAAAATACTTTATAACGAAAGCCTAAGAAGAATGGGAAAACATGCAGACAATTATCTGTGATTTGAGTCAAAAGTTTTCAATTTTAGTTCGCGCACACGCGCTGTTAACGCAATCTGATCACGCCATATTTTCGAACAACGCGGCGCGCGCTCAAAGCTGCATGCATTTGTTCGAACGTGCGACTGAGTAAACCAAAGTATTAGTTATTTCTCCCCTTTATGATTAATATACAAATAGACTGTGTCCGTCGAGGAACTATCGGCTGATAGTTACCCGCGGAAATTTGATGTTCTTAAAACAAATATAAGCCCGAGAACGAAGTTCAGGTTTTAAAAACACCAAATTTCCGAGGGAAACTATCAGCCGATAGTTCCGAGACAAACAGTCTATTTGTCGTTATTGTTCATCACAAAATTGTCTTCCGCTCTCAGCGGGCACTATTATACAAATAGAGTGTGTCCGTGAACTATAAAGCCTGATAGTTTGCATCCGCGGACGACAACTATCACGTCACGTGATTGGTTTTCGCCAATGAGCGCGCGCCAAAATTTTGTGGTGAAACTATAATATACAAATAGACTGTGTCCGTCGAGGAACTATCGGCTGATAGTTGCCCGCGGAAATTTGATGTTCTTAAAACAAATATAAGCCCGAGAACGCAGTTCGAGGGCTTATATGCTAGTTTTAAGAACATCAAATTTCCAAGGGAAACTATCAGCCGATAGGTCCGAGACAGACACAGTCTATTTGCGTTATTGTTCAACACAAAATTGTCTTTCGTGCTCAGCGGGCACTATTATACAAATAGACTGTGTCCGTCGAGGAACTATCGGCTGATAGTTTCCCGCGGAAATTTGATGTTCTTAAAACAAATATAAGCCCGAGAACGCAGTTCGAGGGCTTATATGCTAGTTTTAAGAACATCAAATTTCCAAGGGAAACTATCAGCCGATAGGTCCGAGACAGACACAGTCTATTTGCGTTATTGTTCAACACAAAATTGTCTTTCGTGCTCAGCGGGCACTATTATACAAATAGACTGTGTCCGTCGAGGAACTATCGGCTGATAGTTTCCCGCGGAAATTTGATGTTCTTAAAACAAATATAAGCCCGAGAACGCAGTTCGAGGGCTTATATGCTAGTTTTAAGAACATCAAATTTCCAAGGGAAACTATCAGCCGATAGTTCCGAGAGAATCACAGTCTATTTGTCGTTATTGTTCATGACAAAATTGTCTTCCGCTCTCAGCGGGCACTATCGCCTGATAGTTTGCCTCCGCGGACGACAACTATCATGTCACGTGATCGCTTTTAGCCAATGAGCGCGCGCCAAAATTTTGTGGTGAACTATAACGCCTGATAGTTTGCCTCCGCGGACGACAACTATCACGTCACGTGATCACTTTTGGCCAATGAGCGCGCGCTAAAATTTTGTGGTGAACTATAACGCCTGATAGTTTGCATCGGCGGACGACAACTATCACGTCACGTGATTGGTTTTAGCCAATGAGCGCGCGCCAAAATTTTGTAGTGAACTATAACGCCTGCTAGTTTTCCTCCGCGGACGACGTGATCGATTTTGGCCAATGAGCGCGCGCCAAAATTTTGTGGTGAACTATAACAAGGAATAGTCTGCGTTTTTTTTGGTATGATTAACAATAAACACCGCGCTCGTACTGTTTCAGGAAATGCTTCACGAAAGATCGGTGTGTGTACTGTATATATCCAGTGAGCGCGCCATTTTGTGAATGGTATCGACACACCGTAAACAACACACATTTTCAACGGCAAACCTGGAGCCCTTTGGAGCGCTTTGCATAAATTAGACACTTAATTTATTTATGTCACAGCTCGTGGTAATTTCCAGGTAAGGTTAGTTGTCTAAAAGGTTTGTAGATAACTTCTTTCAGGGTAAAATTTACGACTTGAGTTCGCGGGTAATTTTTCCCAAACAATCTTTCGAGAAAACTGCCCGATAAATATGCTCAGCTTATATGAAAAGCACAAGAATTGAAGGTATTTAGCCAGTATTAAAGTTAAAGTATATTTATGACCTTGTTGGATCCATCTGTAGTTTCTAGAGTTGAAAAAACGCCAAGGAAAAATTTAGTTGGAAATGACAAAACTCGCGGGAAACTTCAAGTTTGACGAATTTGCTAGCGCAAGTGTTCATGGGAAGGCCTTCCAATCCTGATATGATTTTCAAACGTTTTCGATAGAGGACGACAAATATCACTGTGGATTACCAAAGCTTATTCTAGGAACTTGATTTCGAAGAGAAAGGAATACAATAAACAGTAGCAAAACATTAGAAAAAGACAAGGGAAAAAAAGTATGCTCGGGATATCGGACAGCGCTGGATAATGCACCAGTCAATGTAAACCACGGCTCCCCCAACCCCGGCGATTAGGCGGCGATTAGGCATTTGTGTTTCTAATGAGAGCTAATGCCCCGCTATACGGGGCGTTTAAGTTGGTCAAATACCCCGCCCTAAATGGTTGGACCATAGTTCAAAATGACGTGTATACCATCTTTTTCTTTATGTTTTTGTTTTTCGTTTTGTTTTCCTAGTTATCGAGACTGTATAGAGAAAACGAAACAGTCAAGTTGATAAACATCGAAATTATATTACATATAAATTATTTTATATGTACATGCATGCAACAACTGTCTTCCTTAGCTTACTGTTCTACAACAGTTCCAGATTTTAAATGGCCTCATTCTTGATATGTAATATATACCTATACAAACAACAGCTGAGCGATAATTAGAAAAAACAGTTCGGCATATCGTTTAAAGGAAACCTCGGCTAAAACAGAATGTTTGCTCTCAAATGTTCCTGATCGATGAAGTGTGTTGCTGTGTTTGTCACTTCTAAATTGTAGACTAGATGTCATATATGCACCGATTTTCCTGTCCATAAAACTCATTTGAATTTCCTGCACGCAGCCATATTGGATCTTATGACGTCACAGTGTTGCCTCTATTGTCAGAAAACAATATAGCTCGTTTGTTGTGTAACAATAGGGACAACACTGTGACGTCATAAAATCCGAGATGGCGACACGCAGGAAATTCAAATGAGTTTTATGGACATGGAAAATCGGCCCATAAATGATATCTAGTGTACAATTTGGAAGTGACAAACATGGCAATAGACTTAGGCGTCCAAAAGGAACATTTGAGAGCAAATATTGTTTTAATAATAATAATGATAATAGTACATTCTTATATGGCGCATTTCTAAAACCCAATGCGCCTTACATTGGTAAAAAGTAAAAATGTAAAAACCTATTTACGAAGTTAATTACAAACTTATTTTTGTTTAAACGGCAGCTAACAGAAATGTTTCTTAAATAAAAATGTATTTAACTTGATCTCATTTAAATGCCTGTACAGTCTTAGTTGATTTGATTTCTTCAGGAATAGTGTTCCAGAATTTAGGTGCTGAGGAGAAGAAGGCGGATTAGTGTATTTAAGTAGTGGATTTAACAGATGGAGTGATCAGTAAAGAGCGGTTAGAGGATCGTAATGTCCGTGAAGGAGAGTATTCTTAAATAAGCGGTATTAGGTACTTGGGTGATTGCCCATGTAAGATCTTATAAGTAATAAGAAGAATCTTGAAGTTAATCCTTTCCTCACCCGTTAGCCAATGTAGCTCCATAAGAATCGATGTTATGTGATCTGAACGTCTCGATCCGGTTACAAGACGCGCTGCAGTGTTCTGGATCCTCTGAAGTTTATCCTTCTGATATTTAGGTATGCCATATAAAAGGCTATTACAGTAATCTAGTCATGAAATTACAAGAGAATTTACAAGCGTCTTAAGTCCATCATAAGAGAGATACTTTCTTATTCGTCCAATGGACCTTATAGCAAAAATGGCTTTGTTACAGGTTTCATTTACTTGATTATTAAAACACAAATTCTTATCCATAATTACACCTAAGTTCCTAGCCTTCTCCTTTACTTCTATTCTGGCGTTACCAAGTATGGAGCCTGCGGGACACCATATTCAAGGCACCTTGGTGTAGATGTACAATCACCTAGTGTTACTCTTTGTGACCGGCCTTGTAAATAGGACGTAAACCACTGAATAACTGTACCAGTAAAATTGAAATACGAGCTGAGTCTCCTGAGTAAGATATTGTGATCTAGCGTATCAAACGCTGCCGAGAGATCTGAGTACTAGAACCACTTCTTCGTGACGGTCAAGGGTTCTCAAGATATCGTTGGTTACCCTTAGTAAAGCAGTTTCCATCGAGTGGTTCTGCCTGTAAGCAGATTGAAGGCACGGAAACAGCCCATGTTGGCCGAAATAGTTATACGTCTGAATAGCAACGGACTTCTCAGTTACTTTACCTAAGAAAGGAATATTGGCAACAGGCCTATAGCTTGTGAACGGGTCGCTGTCCAAATTAGCTTTCTTTAACTTCGGGCGCACTTGCGATTCCTTAAGGGAAGATGAAAATACTCCGCTCGTCAGCGATCTCCGCACAATGTCACCTAAGACAGGTATCATAGAGTCCATGTTTTTGCTGGCTGCCTGAACAAACTCGGATTTAAAATGTCCAAAATACAAGACCCCTTCACAACTTCCCGCTTTACGGATGACACTTTAAATAATGTAAATTATGTTGCCTTTTTCTCAAAATTATTTACTAAAAAGATAAGATAATGCGGGTTAAACATAGCGCCCCTAAGGGCAACTCGCGGATGGTCAGTGAGCTATTTTGGCATATACTAAATATCACGTGACCGATGACGTCATCGTTATGTCATCACCACTAAGTGAATCGTGGTGACCCAATACCATACGTACCTGTCAAAGTTTGAGCCGTCTGGCATTAAAAATGAGGGAGATATGTGCATGTACTTAAAATCACGTGACCGATGATGTCATCGTTACGTCATCACCACTAAGTGATGGATAGGGACCCACTACCATGTATGTCCAGGTTTGAGCCACCTGCCAGTAAGCGAGTTAGCCAGAAAATACAAAAATAGGGTACCGCACTAATAACCCGAGACAACGCGTCTTTTCCGATAAAAGTTTGTTCCTCAGTCACAGCGACCATCTTCGTCAAAGGATACGGCATTCGGAAAAGGATACGCGGATACCGCACATTTGGAATCGAAATCTACCTAACCCAAATAACTCGTTCCTGCACATGCGTGCATTCACGAATTAACGATGTACCTCATTACACTTGTGGCAAAAATAACTAAAGTCTAAAGCGCCAACTCTCTCCTATATTACTTTATATGAAAACACATTCTTAAAAGCACCTTAGGTAAAATTGATTTAAAAATAGTCAATACCCGCAAAGAAGCTTCAAGGTCATCCATGAAGCGTTCCAGCTGAACTAAAATGCTATTATTTCACTCAATAAACAATGGCAAACATACGTGAGTTTCCGCACCACGAGGTGATTAAAAATAAATGAGCCAAAATGGTCAGCGGCTTCCATGGACACCCCCGCTCAAATCGCCACGATATTCTAAACAAGGCTAATGCACCGCTCACCGGGGCACGAGTGAAGTGCCAAATGCCTCGCTAAATCCCCGCATAGTCTCGGCGTTGGGGGGGGGGGGGGGGGGGTTTACATTGACTGGTGCATAACGCAAATCACGTACACGTTTGATGTCACTTACGGATGTAAAATGTTTTTGACTGGCATTTTAAATTATTTTTTTCCATTTATCTCTTTTTTGTGAGCACGAGTCGACAAGAATGCTCATGCCGCTATTTTTTCGGCGTGTGTATGTTTGAGGTTCAACGATCACGTGCTAATTAGTTGGTCGAACGGAGCAACACGTACAGTGAATGAATGCAACCAGTGATCTGTATGGGACAAAACAGGACTTCCCCGTTTGATTAACGGTAAGAAAAACTATTAATGCTAAGAAAATGTAAGTAAAACGTGTTCTTTATTGATATCTTTCTCTCTTTCCAGTTGCCCTTTCCAGTTCTTGTTCTTCTTGTTATCTTGTTTATTTTACACAATATATGTGACTCAAACACGGTTTTGTTTTGCATGTTTTTAATTTTATTATAAATAATGTCTCACTCGACCAACTTTTAATTCAAACTCGAGTAACTGGGGATAAATTTCTAGACTTGAGGCAATATTTTAAGAGTTGGGATCTTCGGTGTATGAAAGTTGTCATTTCGCCATCTTTCGCCTTTTTCGGAAAACTTTGTAAACTGCGATAAATTGAAAAAAAAAAACTTTGTTGACACTCAAAGAACAGTAGATAAAGAACGATTACAAGGCCCATAACTGTTAAACAGAAAGGAATCGTATCACGTTTAACTCAACTTTTAATGAACAAAGCCGGATTTCTCTTTCTTTCAGCTTCTTCCAAACTGTGACTTGACATATGCCACAATGAAGCATGGTCAAACATTGCTGATGTGTGTTTTATTCGAAATACCTGTACTGGCTGTAGGTAGGTAAACAACAATATAATTGAAGTTATAATTGAAGTTTCTGAAAAAGGGAATCAATGAACGCTGTTATATTGGAATGTTTGAATTCTGGAATATCTATAAAAAGGGATTTTTTTAAATTAAAATACGCACGTGTGTCAATTTTTATTTTTGTCAAACAGCTTTCCCTTGGGAAAACAACTTGCCGAAATCCTTATCTGAATCCAAGTTACTCGGTTCCCCTTCGTCTAAAACATCTCGGGTACGTGGTGTTTGCGAATGTGTGAATGATGATCGGTGTGTTCCCTCCAAGAGGTTACGAAACCTGAAAGAAACTCGCTGTTTGCCATTTGCCAATGGTACTAGAAGCATTAGGTGTTTTGAATTGTACAAGTTCGAAGTCGGGAAACAGCTCACGAACCTCACGAAAGGCTGCTATTCGGGCGATCAAAACGAAGATTGTACCAGAAAAAGGTAAATATAAATAACAGTCTAGCACCCTCCCCCCCCCCCCCCCCCCCAAAAAAAAGTTGTTATTTTTTGCTAACTTGTTTTCGGATTGGGCTACCTGTGGCGCGTAGTTAAAATGAGGAGAAGAAAAGGGAAGGGGGGGGGGGGGGGGGGCGGAGTGAGAAAATATTTCCTTTTCTTACCTCCCCCTCCTTCCCTTTTCTCCTCGCCCCATTTTGACCGCGTGCCACAGGTAGCCCAATCCGAAAACAAATTAGCATCTCGGCTATCATATTTCAATGACTTCTCAGTACAATTTTGTATGGCTTCAGTTTAAGGGTGCTTACCATCACATCAAACCATTTGGTTGGAAAATTAAAATGGGAAGTAATATGAATAAACATAAAATGGTATGCGCGTGTGTCGTATACCGGAAATAGCGGGAAAATTCAATTACTTCAACCGGTAGCCCACGTTTTCCACAACTTTCCTTACGAAATGAAGCGTACCATTTGGTTCTCCAACCGGAATTTCTGGGTTTTCAGTGTAAATGGTTAGGTATAAGTAATGCACCAGTCAATTGACACCTCGGCCGTGGCAAACCCCTAATCTAACACATAACACCTTGTTTTCTTTGGATTGAGGGAAATCTAGCGGTGATTTGAATGCAGGGAAATTGCGGCAAAAAAGCTCACGAATTTAACATTTTTCCTGAATGGAAAAGACACCAAAACGAAGAGTAAAACCCTCCATCCTGTAGTATATATGAGTTATTTGCCGGCTTTATAGGGTCGATCCGTGTGATAAGAAAACTGTGCCCGAGGTCAGTACGTTCAAGAACGATGGCACAGTTTTTCTCTATATTATTGAACAAACTCCAATGAATTAAGAGCATGCGCAGTGGTTACCGTGCTCCCGGGAACCAATCAGATCGCAGCAAATCGTAGATTACCGCCCGCTCGAGCGCGATCAGAAGTTGCTTTCACTAAAAGCATAAATGCGGGCGGTTTCCATGCCTATGCCATATGATCGCTGAAAAACGTACCCAGTGATCGTAGAAGCGTAAACCACTCCAGAGATAGTATCGATTGACACATCCCTGAATGCACTGCAAACTAGTCCTCATTCCAAGATGCCGCCCAGTATTAAAAGAAATACCAAAATCTCGGCTATTAATAGTATACATGGTTATCCAAGGATATCTGGGGGCAGTGGTGTTTAAATGAGGAAATGTTAAATGCCCCGCTATAGCCCGGTGAACACAACAATCATTTTGGGCACGTCACTCCTAACTTGGGCACGGCACTCCTAACTTGGGTACGGCGCTTCTAACTTGGGTACGGCGCTCCTAACTTGGACACGGCACTCCTAACTTGGGCACGGCAATCGTAACTTGGGTACGGCACTCCTAACTTGGGCACGGCACTCCTAACTTCGGCACGGCACGCCTAACTTGGGCACGGCACTCCTAACTTGGACACGACACTAGGCCTGTCCGATGGCGCTGGCCACTTTTTGAGCACTTTTTCGATCTTGGAGCACTATTTTACATTTTGAGCTCCCTTGAGCACTTTTTCGCAATTTGGGCAATATTTGAGCACTTTTTTCGGATTTGGAGCAAGTTTCTAGAAAACATTTTGTCTTTTTGAACACTTTTCAGCAAATCTGTTATTTCGTGATCGTGAAATTGAATAATTAGTAATGCTGTAGAGAAAAGAAAGACTGTTGTCATGGAAATGCACGTTTTAAGCATGGGAACAGTAGATTCTGATTGGCTCATGCATGATTTGCAGACTTTGGCGCTTTTTGTGTATGTCCGGCGCTGTACACAGGAATTCTGTTTCGAATCTGTTAAAAAATTGTCAGCATTCTAAACCAGTATGGAAGAACTAAACCAGTCAGAAGACATAAACGCTGAAGAGTCAGAAGAAGTAGAAGTTAGCCTGCGTCTCTTGCGTTCGATGGTAAAGCAACTTGAAACTTATGATGTCATGCTTCAAACTCCTAATAAAGCTTTGTTAAGTTCGAAAGATATTGTTGTTCTATTTCTTTCAACATTTCTTAACATGAAAGGTTAATTTGGTCAGTAAAACTAGGCATATTTATGAAAAGCTTAAATTTAATTGTTCAGAATTGAAAGCACTATTTCGAAATTTCGAAATTTTGAGCAAATTTTTGCAATTTTGAGCACTTTTTGAGCACTTTTTTGGCCTTTTTTTCGAGCACTTTTCTTGAATTTTTCCAGCGGAATCGGGTCAGACCCACACGACACTCCTAACTTGGGCACGGCACTCCTAACGTGGGCATGGCACTCCTAACTTTGGTACGGCGCTCCTAACTTGGGCACGGCACTCCTAACTTGGGCACGGCACTCCTAACTTGGGTACGGCACTGTAGTACCTTTTCACAGGGTCTCGGAACCCCTACGCAAAAATAAGGGGTGCCATACCGAAAACATTTGGCATGCGTACCGAACTTTAGGCCGTGCGTGCCCAAAATCCTTGTCTTGTAAACCGGGCGTACATCGCGGGTGTCATGGGGAGGCGTGGTTTCAGTTGACTGGTGTATAAAAAGTTCTATATAGCCTCCTCCGCAGGCATCTCTAATTTTCGAAGTAATCAGATTTAAAGAATCGGCTCCAATCTCCCTCTCTTTTCTTCACCTGCCACAGGGAGCCCATAATCTGATTTCTTCACAAATTAGAGATGCCTGCGGAGGAGGCTAAGTCTTCCAGGACCTCAAGTTTGCGTTGTTTTACGAACGCAGCGGTATCCGTCGTATCACAGGCAGACTGCCTATTACATTCATTTACTGCAACGTATCTTTCTGGGTTAGCCGATGATATCGAGAAGGAGTTGTAGTATTGGGTTCGAAATTGATGGTTTCTTATATATACCGCCTTGTTTTCAGTTGCAGCAAATCGCACGTGAAAAAGTTTTCTAGCCCCTTTTTCTGTTGCTGCACCGGTAGCTACTGCAATGCTGGAAAATATGAAGGTATGTTCTTCGTACCGTTTTGTTAGACCCTTGTTACTACGAGTAGAGCTGTACGAAACAACACGAGCCTTGCGCGCATGAGGTGGAATTAGGTTGCATTGAATTATTTTGCTTGTGTAGTTTTCCTATGGCCATCCCAATCTTTTTCGTTTCTCCGGCATCGTCTGATCAACCCAAAATTTAGAAAAAGAAGCAGAAGGAAAAACAGGATTAAAGGGGGAAAGAGATATATGCAAATCAGTTGAAACGTCAGTGAATACGGCAAATCGTATACAATTTCAGCACCTCCCGTTCTTTCAAACGGCTGAGTTTCTCCTGCACTCGAACATGCATAATTTTGGAAACGGGCACGACGATAAGTGTCTATCGTACGACCTCCTTATAAGGAAGCACAGTAGGCCGCCATATGTACATGTAGAGGGTCACTAAAGTACGTGAGGGAGGTCGCTGATATACGCACAGGAGACTCGTCCCAGCTTTCGATTGACCGTGAATTTTCCAAAATGGCGTAGGAAAGCGGCCATGAATCTTTTCTAGTCCCACTCGTTTAATCAACCATTGTGAAACTTTCAGCCTCACAAACTAAGAAGAGACATTCCCTTTTACCGAAACTTCACATACACTAACACTAAACCCTAACCCGTAACATAAACCTAACCCTAACCGTCAGTAAACAAGTTCCCAGGTAAACGACGAGGTCTCACCTACCTAGAGCTAGGGTTCACAGGTAAATGTGTTTTCACTGGCCTTGGGCTAGGATTTATAGAAAAACGACGAGTTTTAACCAAAATATATAGAGGAAAAAAATCCAAAATTGAGAGGAAAAAAATCGTTCTGGAGTTCGAACCCGAGGCCTTAGATTGTAGACCACGTGTGGTAACCACTACGCTAAGCGACCATCGCCCTCGTGTACTTCAGTGACCCTCTACACGTACATCCTTATAAGGAAGTCGTACGACAGATACTCTTGGGCACGACTGAGACCGAGTGTGGAAAATTAACCTGATTAAAAAATGAACTCCAAAACAAGAAAGAACACATCAAAACTAATGAGTAACGTTATCAAATGTTAGGATATTTGAGTGAATGTGAAGTGAATGACAAGCTTTCATCAGTGTTCCCGCGCCTATAACCAAACATGTTCTCTTATTATAGCGATTTTTGAAATTGTGACATATTTAGTATCGAACCAATCTTCAGCTAATTTTTATGTGATACTATCACATGTGGTGGGGTTCATTTTTTAATCACATTAAATTTACACACTCAGTCCCAGTTAGGCCTTTACAGATTGTGCTCGTAAATTGTGAAAAAGCTGCTCGAAAACATGTCCAAAAGTTACTCAAAAGTTGCGGAAAATTTTAAAAGTTGCTTACAAAAATGAGCCATTTTAACAAAAACCTTAACTAAGTGCAATGACTGTACTTCAATTCACTTCTGGTACAACATCTTGATGCGTGATCACTTACATAAAAAAATTGCAAAGTTTGACACCTTAACAACCTGTCCAAAAATTACTCTTTGTGAAATACAACCGACATCAGAACTCTGATACGATAAGCTCGATTGTTTCTCAAAAAAGTTGCCGAGCACAATCTGTCAGAGCCTAGTTCCAGTCTTCTACTCATTTCCAAAGTTGCCAATACAGTAGGCTTTGGTATCGTGCCTTGCACACGGCGGCAAGATGTTGTGCTCCGCTGGAGTTCAAATACAAGTTTCCGAGGTCTTAAACGTTTTTAGTAAATAATTTTATAACTTAATTTAATAATTAGTAAACTCACGAAACATTTCATGTAAATACGCATGCCTCTGTTTTCTTTTAGTTTCGGCGGGAAACTGAGACGCGCGCGCGACCTGCTCGTCAAAAGCGCATGCGCGTGACGTTTTGCCGCGGTGTGTGCGCCTTGTAGGTTCCAGGCAGGAGCCCATTACCTTGAGCGTCCATTTCCCATACTATATCTTTGAGTTAGCGTATTTACACCTTGGTCTATTTATAGAACTAGAGGTTTCTAACAAAAGTGAAGTGCTGCAAGCAGTACAGTATATGAAATTGTAGTTTAATAATCTGACTCCTAACTAGAGCCGTGTGATATTAGTGCACAAGTAAATAAATTGCCTGAATCTGCCGTCGACACTTCATGTAGGGGAGACAACCATTTCCGAGGTTATCTCAAAACCTTTAGTTGCTTAATTATTGATAATGTATTTGACTCCTTAAGTTATAAACCGCTGAACGTCCGTGGTGCATTGAATAATATATGTTTATACGAGATCGCAGCAGTACATTGAAATGTAGCGAGGGTCGCTATCGTCGACAGCGCGCATTCAGTTTGTTTTTTCAGTGTTTCTCTCATTAAAAAAGCTTGGCAATCGTTATATAAAACAAATAGATTATATTTTCCCGTTTGTTTGTTGTCATAGTGTACAGATCAGAGGACGTCACAGCGTGTGAAGATCGACAGTCACGACTGTGCGACGACCCAGTTCATTTGTGATTGTTTCAGTTTGATCATTTGCATTAAATGCGTAAACACAATGGGTCAAGCAGCTGTTTATCAGTTCGTTAAAGCAAGGAACATCCGTCAGACAAGGCTTTAATCCTTCTAGCCTTCCCACAGCACCGGGAAAATATCTGATCGTATCGACTGTTACTCTGGTGAGAAAAGAATCAAATACAGAAACTCTGCTCGGATACAAGCCGCATTCACCGAATAAACAGGGTTTTCTTGCACAACCCAAAGCAGTAAACAGCATCCTAATGTTTTGATAGAATGTTTCAATAACCGGTTTTGTGCAATATCCTACTTACCTAAAGCGATAGAAGCGGGGATTATTGTAGGTATAGTTGAGGTCTCGTTCGCTATGGCCAATGACAAATTATGAACCGAAAGCGCGGTTGTAGTTACCAGTTCTCTGCTCCGATGACATGATAACGAGGAAGAATGTAGGTCGAGGAAGAATGTAGGTCGAGGAACCCAAAAGAATTCATATGAACTTCGGTATCGGCACATCAAAGACGTTAGAAATAGGTGTCATTGTTTTATAGACAATGTACGTTATTGTTAATATTTATTTTGCTAGAGTGCAAACGCATGAACGAACGGTATGGGCTTTTATCTCCGTCGTTATTGTGTGTTTTTTCGAACGAAGGAAAGCATTTATTCGTGGAAAAAACGTTTAGGAAACAAATTTTTCGTGTGAAAAAAATCTAAAAATAGTCCAAAGTGTATATACGCCAGCTCACAGATATATTACATACATACGCTCCGGATAATGGGCTCCTGGTTTCAGGCTATAATCTGTATTTATTTTTGTTGTTGCTCAATTTGTATTGTTATTTTTAGCCGGCCGACCGAGCTTCAGTGAATCTTAGCGATGAGAAACAATCATATTCTCACCCGTTGCGCGGGCTCACACGAACGGTTGCGTCGTAACCAGGCGCGGAGAAAGATGGGGCGCAAGGGAGCATGGGAAGGACGAGTAAAGCGCGCATAGACCAAGGGAAGGGTGAACTTAGTTCTTCCCGCGGCGCCTGGGAACTTGGCAGCACAAACGGCTTGTAAACGAGCCTATCATAACCTCCTCCTAGTTAGCTCAGTGGTTAAGCTCCGGTCTGTTGAGCGGGAGGTCGCGGGTTCAAACCTCGGCCGGACCAACACTCGGGGTCTTAAAATAACTGAGTAGAAGGTGCTGCCTTTACATAATCCAACAGTAAACGGTTAGGTCTTCTCTGATAAGGACGTAAAACCGTAGGATTAAGTAAAGAGAGGGCCACATGTTAGATTACTGAACTACATGTTAGCAGGTAAACGCGTGTTAAAAAAAATCCCTCTATAAATAAAAGTGACTTTACTTTACTTTAACCTAAAACCTCAGTCATATCCACCCTCGTAATACATCTTGAATCAGGAGGAAGTAAAAGATATACGAAGAAGAGAACAAGCAACAAAACCAGACCAAAGACAGATTTGAAGAATCAGCCATTTTGGTATGGAATAGACGAATTTGGGCGCGATCCTACACAGAGATCCCAGCCACATAGTGAGAAATCAAGTGCAAAGATGAACTTTCATAGCACTAACGTAGCCCCAGAAGACAACAAAGTCAATAAAGGTACCGAAACTCCAGAGGGGGGAGTTTACAGTTGTACTAAACATCTTATTGTTCTTGAAAATACCAAGAATGGAAGTCAATCAAATTCCCCGGAAGTTTGGGTGGGAGTGTGCCGCCCGGGACTCTAAACCCTGAACCTTTTCATTTCTTTGTTTCTTTTGTTATTTTGACATTTGATATTCAAAATAGATCGAGAAAGAGAACAAACCACAGCGGAAATATCGTAGGATTAGATAACGCGATCAAAGGCAGCTTTAAATAGGGTACAGATTTTCTGGGTTAGCTCTGAAAAAGGTATGAAATATCATATTTCAATGAACATCTGCGCTGCGGGCTCAGTCATACTGAGTTCCATGACAAAATCATAACCTATTTCAGACTAAAAAGGCAAAATGTATAACCTTATTTCAAACTAATCAGCTCGAAAACCACACCCGTGTAGCTTATACCCTTTCCCTGGGTGAAGTTTCTACTAGTTGGTTTCACTAAATAAATTAATAAACGTCCTACATTCTCCTGGCGATTTGGTCGGCCAACAGCGCCTAAACTAAATAGGTCTAAATGCCGATTCATGCAGTCTTTATCCATGCCAGTGAGAGCCAAAGTTGATAGACGCCGCAAACGGTATGATTTTCTGTTTAGTCTGAAATAGGGCTCAGTTTAATTTTGCCTTTGGGTTTGGAGTCCTGGGCGGCACATACCCAGGCAGAGATTTTAACTGGAGAAAGTCGTGGTCGCACAAATAGGACAGGCGCTGTAAAATATAACGATATAGTGGACTTACTTGGTGGGTTTATTTGTTGACAGACCGTCCCTATGTTCTCCATGTCGTCGTGCATCACGAGAAGTCGGTGGCACTGATTGTTATTGCCGCAGTTATTGCCCTACTAGTGGTGGTTATGGTAACTCTTGAGATTTGTCGGTGGAAAAAAACTAACGTTATGAGAGGTGAGACCTTTGTTTTCTTTTTGTACACACACCGTTTCAATGACGGGACGAACACCGTACTTTTCTGCAATTCTCTGAATTTCTAACGGGACCTGAAACAACCATAGCGGCTGATCAAAGCTAAATCACAGATCGAATTGGAATTTAGCGTGTTGTTTTTTGTGCTAATCTGAGAGTTGGAAAGTGCAGAATGTCCGCAAATCAAAATAGGAAACCATTAACCCCCCCCCGGGGGGGGGGGGGGGGGGTTTCCATATAAAAGTTATGGGAGTGTTCGTCGGAAATTTTAAAAGGAACTCCTGTAAGGTACGAAGAATAGGTTCCAATCCCCAAAGCACAAAATTAACTGACATTTGATCCAAGTGCAATTGACTCAGTGTGAAAATACCAAGACGCAAAACCAGGCCAAGAGATCATTAATCTAGAGTGATAATTTTATTTTCTGACAAGTAGTTCTTCTCTTCTTTGAATACCCCAAAATTGGTACCAAACTACGCATTTTAACCCCTAAAGGGTATGATGAGCATCAAGGTCAGTGCCATTCATTTAGGGAGTTCCCCCTCCTCCTCCCTTGTTTTGTTATGTACACAGGTCGTTTCAATGGCGAGACGAACTACCGTACTTTTCTGAGATTACAAACAGCGTTAGAAAGTGAAAAATTGTTAGCACAGTCGTCCGAACATCAAAGAAATACTAATAATTGTAGTTTATTAGATCCCATTTGCAGCTTATTATTGCTGAATTACAAGGAGTAGTCACAGTTACATATAGATAATAAATGATTACAAGGATAATTATAATGATAACTAGCTCTTCTATACATATATTAAATAGTATCAATATTGCCAATATAAGACAAACACGTTTATGCATTACAGAGAATACTCTTGGTACTTGATTGTGAAAAAATCATTAAGGCGCTTAGTTTTGCCAACAATCCTAACAATTTCAATTTGACCAGAAAGAAGATCGTATGGGCAAGCACGCGGGATATGCGGGATAAGGGAATTTAAAGGCTTAGTTGAGCTGATTTTTTGGGGCGGCCTTCACCTCCTCGGAACCTGGAATAGTACTGGCTATCTAAGCAATGCCTAACCCTGAAACAATACAAATCCTGAAACAATACAAACCCTAACCCTAAAACAATGGGATTCTTTGTCAGTGCAACCCAAAGGGGTTCAATAAAATACAAGGTTTTGAGAGGTGAAGACCTCCTGGATTTTTTAAACGAACTTGACACATGATTCCTCCCTTCGTTGCTTAAGCTTGACTCAGAGCATCGTGGTAATGCAGGCCGGGAAAGATAATGTACAAAGTGGGCGCGTAGAAAGCCATGAAATTGCGCTTTTCCCCGCTATTCATATATGGGCCCGGAACTAATGCTAAAACTTCCGGTTATGCCGCAATTCTAACTTAACGCAATACGTGTTCTAACATAACGCAATCTTTATTCCTGGATTATTTCAGCTTTGATAAGCGAAGTGATTGTGGGAGAAGTGGAAAATGCGAAGTTACACCTAGACGTGCACCCGGGTAGTTGCGTGACGCCTGGTAAGTGACAGGCGTCTATGGCTTAAACGTGAGAGAGACTCATTTCCCAACCGCTCGGTAACTTAAAAACTCGATTTCTGCTCTTTATAGCAGGTTTGTCAGATGGAGTGCAGATACAAGAAGTGGACAATGACAGGTTGCGCCCACACCACGTGTCCTTTTATGAAGAGCTGCCTTTCCCCTCAAAGGGTGAGCGAAGATCTTCGGATCATCACGGTTTCTGGAAAACCCCCACCCCTCCCCCACACTTCACCCTAACCTTTAATGGTTAATCATTAATAAACGATGCATATCCAAGGGAAGGGTGGGTGAGTAGTTTCCCAGAAACTGGGATTGAGCCAGATCGTCTTACTTCGGGTCCCTTTCAAACGTCACACCACTGCCGTACCAAACTCAATAATTAGGCGGCTTCTTTTGATCTAATTTAGATCTAATTTAGCCCATACTAGAACGGTCGAAATGTAGGCGACTGCGTGCATTCTTGCGTGCAGGTATTGTATTTTGTAATGAAGTCTATTGTTTTATGCCGTCGTCCTAGGATGCGTTCATACTTGGTGCCCTGGAACGGTGCCAGACAGACACCAGTATGAATACGGCTTTTCTTTAGTGTCCAAAATTTGACACGGTGCCCGAAGCTCCGGGTACAAAGGCCCGACCTTGTACTCAGGCACGGTACCTGGTACGGGAACCGATCTGCACACAATCCACCGTACCGAAAAAGATGACGGCTGTAGATTTGACCACAATCCCTTGCGAACCTAAAACAGTCAAAATAACACGTAAAAATCCTCTATTCATTTAAATGACAGTGTATTGGCAACAGCACTTGTACTGGCTGGTTTTTAAGATTAAATACCTCTACCGCGATTTTATAACGGATTTTAAGAACTTCTTGCGCAAAGGATTGTGGGTAAAAGTATAATTCGCCATCTTTTTCGGTACGGTGGATTTTCTCGAGTGCCCAGACATTCAACCCCCCCCCCCCCCCCCCCCCCGTGGGGTACTCAGAATACTTTTGGGTAGGAGTGTGCCGCGGGGACCTCAAAACCCAGACCTAAAAATGCCGTTTACCATACGAGGAGCCTATTTCTCACTTGAAGCAAAAAATATATACCCTATTCCTCACTTGAAGCAAAAAATATATACCCTATTCCTCACTTGAACCAAAAGTATATACCCTATTCCTCACTTGAAGCAAAAAAATATATACCCTATTCCTCACTTGAAGTAAAAATTATATACCCTATTCCTCACTTGAAGCAAAAATATACCCTATCCCAGACCCAAACTATAGATTCATACTCAATTACACTACGAAAGCCGTTGTTTTGTTTTAATATGGTATTTTAAGCTGTAGTGTGGTCGACAGAGCGCTAAGCATGGCGTTAACGACCAGTAAATCCATTCAAGTAAATCCATACCCTTTCCCAGGCCAAAACCGTAAAAAGGATACCCTATCCCAGTCCTCGGCAGCTCGAAAACCATACCCTTTGGGGCGGCACATACCCGTATAGCCCATATAAGGGAGTACCCCCCTCCCCCCCCCCCCGGGTTCTACCCACAGATCCCTGCTCTAATTTTCAAAATGGTGGAAGGGTTGAGCTGGTTGAAGGAGTGAGTACAGGTGTTAAAGTGCCAATGAAATGAAAAATTCGATCCCGTTTTTATTTTATTTTATTTAATTCTAGGCTTCTCTTAGTCATTTCGTGCAATTAAAAATTAATTTGGAAAGCGCGAACATATTATTTTTTCGTATCGAAGTCAGGCAAAATTGCCAAAATCAGGCGACACTTTTTCTGCCGTTAATGATATGGTAATCACATGCGTGACGTCACTAGGTCTGTGCATTTATATTTGTCTCCATAAATACTACAAAATAAGTGCATTTTTGGCCAGTTTTCAATTTAAATATGTAATACTTTGAGAAACCTTTGACGATGGCCATAAATTTTCTAATAGAATCCTTGCAGTCAGCCATATTTACTTTTGTGAATATAAATGTAGGACCTAGTGACATCATGCATGTGATTAGCATACTTTAACGGCATAAAAATTGTCGCCTAATTTTGGCAATTATGCCTGACTTCGATAAGAAATAAAATTATGTTCGCGCTCTCCAAATTGATTTATCATTGCACAAAATGGCTAAGGGAAGCCTATAATTTAATAAAATGAAATAAAAATTAGATCGATTTTTTCATGTCATTGGCACTTTAATGTGAACACTTCCTGGACTGCTCGGGCACTGTACTCTGGCACCAAGTGTAAACGCGACCCTAGACGTAGCCATCCTGGTTGTGTTAGGTTTCTAATAACCAGTACAACGTCGAGTTCTTTCTTTTCATCCCAGATTTGCCAGATAAAGTGCAGGTGGAAAGAGAGGAAAACTCAAGGGCACGCATAGATCACCAGTCCATATGTGGAGTGAAGGAAATGATCATCGAGCGGGAAACTGCTCTTTAATGTCGTACTTTATTTGCGAGTGCGAACAAAACAGTTAGTCCGTTGAGCCCTAACTACGACCACGCGTTTGTCACGGTTAAAGGCACTGGAGTGGTTTTCAATTGAGTGTCATAAAACCAAAGTAATTAACAGAGCCAATCACGGCAGCAAGAAAAAACAATGAGCCAATCAGGAGCAAGTAAAAACACAATGAGCCAATCAGGAGCAAGTAAAAACACAATGAGCCAATCATGAACTGAAGCAATTTATGATTGGTTTTACCTGAACCAAGGAAAGTTAAACGCAATCGTGGAACAAAAATTGATAGGCCTTTTGCAGGAAACAGTCACGTGCTGCGATATATCACTTCAATAAATAGTGAATCCCACGGGAAAGGTTTTACTGGATGGCAAACAAACTTCAATAGTTGTGCTATTAGGTTTAGAAAGATCGACAATCGATTGGAGGTGGAAAATAGTCATTTACAAAGAGGTTTTGCTAATAACACTACCGATATATATTTCGTACAAGTGCCTTTTAATAACTGAAGTCAGTTTTTTTGCCATCCATTACAACCGCGTGATTGCATTCCTGCAAAAGGCCCAAAACAGTGCTTTGCTTTAGTTTAGAACTTGATTGGCTAATAATTACCAAACAGTTTTAACTTGACAGCCCATATATAGAAAAGATAAGCAAACGCAAAACCAAAGTAGAGCAGATTTCGTATGAGTGGGACAACTACGGCATGTCCGTAAGCGTGCTGTAACCGTGCTGTAACCGTGCTGTAACCGTGCTGTAACCGTGCTGTACTGTAACGCTGTAATTTGATTGCATCAGCAGGACAAAAACAATGGGAAACCAGTTCAACGTCACGGCATGCCGTACGGTATAAGCTGTGCTGCAGTCAGTCCCAGTCATACGGCGAAATCTGCACGTAATCGATACTCAATCGAAAATAGTTCTGTTGTATCTTACGTGAAGCTTTGGTCAAACAGTTGGAACCTCGGTTCATTATCGATACAATATCGGTACAACCTCGGTTCATCATCGGAACGACATTTGTTGAAGCCGATCTTTGAAGCCGTTCGAAATGACCTGAAAACGTGGTTGAAAGACATCGAAAGCATGTTGAAGAGAGTTTGACTTCGTTTATTAAATGCAATTTCAAATGGTTTCAAGATCGGTTTCAACCAATGTTGTTCCGATGTTGTATCAATGGTGTACCAATGTTGTATCAATGGTGTATCAATAGTGTACCGATGTTGTACCGATTGTGTACTAATGCTATACTAATGTTGTACCAATGTTGTATCAATAGTGTACTGATGTTGTACCGATTGTGTACTAATGCTATACTAATGTTGTACCAATGTTGTATCAATAGTGTACCGATGTTGTACCGATTGTGTACTAATGCTATACTAATGTTGTACCAATGTTGTATCAATAGTGTACCGATGTTGTACCGATTGTGTACTAATGCTATACTAATGTTGTACCAATGTTGTATCAATAGTGTACTGATGTTGTACCGATTGTGTACTAATTTTTTACTAATATTGTACCGATGTTGTACCAATTGCAATGCTGTAATGTTATACCGATGTTGTACCAATTGCAATGCTGTAATGTTATACTAATGTTATACCAATGTTGTACCAATGTTATACTGATGTTGTACCAATTGCAATGCTGTAATGTTATACTAATGTTATGCCGATGTTGTATCAATTGCAATGCTGTAATGTTATACTAATGTTATACCAATGTTGTACCAATGTTATACTGATGTTGTACCAATTGCAATGCTGTAATGTTATACTAATGTTATGCCGATGCTGTACCAATTGCAATGCTGTAATGTTATACTAATGTTATACCAATGTTGTACCAATGTTATACTGATGTTGTACCAATTGCAATGCTGTAATGTTATACTAATGTTATACCAATGTTGTACCAATGTTATACTGATGTTGTACCAATTGCAATGCTGTAATGTTATACTAATGTTATGCCGATGTTGTATCAATTGCAATGCTGTAATGTTATACTAATGTTATGCCGATGTTGTACCAATTGCAATGCTGTAATGTTAAACAATGTTGTACCGATGTTGTACCAATGTTATACCGATGCTGTACCAATTGCAATGCTGTAATGTTATACTAATGTTATACCGATGCTGTACCAATTGCAATGCTGTAATGTTATACTAATGTTATGCCGATGTTGTATCAATTGCAATGCTGTAATGTTATACTAATGTTATGCCGATGTTGTACCAATTGCAATGCTGTAATGTTAAACAATGTTGTACCGATGTTGTACCAATGTTATACCGATGCTGTACCAATTGCAATGCTGTAATGTTATACTAATGTTATGCCGATGTTGTATCAATTGCAATGCTGTAATGTTATACTAATGTTATGCCGATGTTGTATCAATTGCAATGCTGTAATGTTATACTAATGTTATGCCGATGTTGTATCAATTGCAATGCTGTAATGTTATACTAATGTTATACCGATGCTGTACTAATTGCAATGCTGTAATGTTATACTAATGTTATACCGATGTTGTACCAATGTTATACCGATCACTGTACCAATTGCAATGCTGTAATGTTATACTAATGTTATGCCGATGTTGTATCAATTGCAATGCTGTAATGTTATACTAATGTTATGCCGATGTTGTACCAATTGCAATGCTGTAATGTTAAACAATGTTGTACCGATGTTGTACCAATGTTATACCGATGCTGTACCAATTGCAATGCTGTAATGTTATACTAATGTTATACCGATGCTGTACCAATTGCAATGCTGTAATGTTATACTAATGTTATGCCGATGTTGTATCAATTGCAATGCTGTAATGTTATACTAATGTTATGCCGATGTTGTACCAATTGCAATGCTGTAATGTTAAACAATGTTGTACCGATGTTGTACCAATGTTATACCGATGCTGTACCAATTGCAATGCTGTAATGTTATACTAATGTTATGCCGATGTTGTATCAATTGCAATGCTGTAATGTTATACTAATGTTATGCCGATGTTGTATCAATTGCAATGCTGTAATGTTATACTAATGTTATGCCGATGTTGTATCAATTGCAATGCTGTAATGTTATACTAATGTTATACCGATGCTGTACTAATTGCAATGCTGTAATGTTATACTAATGTTATACCGATGTTGTACCAATGTTATACCGATCACTGTACCAATTGCAATGCTGTAATGTTATACTAATGTTATACCGATGCTGTACCAATTGCAATGCTGTAATGTTATACTAATGTTATGCCGATGTTGTACCAATGTTATACCGATGCTGTACCAATTGCAATGTTGTAAAGTGTTATACTAATGTTATACCAATGTTGTACCAATGTTATACTGATGTTGTACCAATTGCAATGCTGTAATGTTATACTAATGTTATACCAATGTTGTACCAATGTTATACTGATGTTGTACCAATTGCAATGCTGTAATGTTATACTAATGTTATGCCGATGTTGTATCAATTGCAATGCTGTAATGTTATACTAATGTTATACCAATGTTGTACCAATGTTATACTGATGTTGTACCAATTGCAATGCTGTAATGTTATACTAATGTTATACCAATGTTGTACCAATGTTATACTGATGTTGTACCAATTGCAATGCTGTAATGTTATACTAATGTTATGCCGATGTTGTATCAATTGCAATGCTGTAATGTTATACTAATGTTATGCCGATGTTGTACCAATGTTATACTGATGTTGTACCAATTGCAATGCTGTAATGTTATACTAATGTTATGCCGATGTTGTACCAATTGCAATGCTGTAATGTTAAACAATGTTGTACCGATGTTGTATCAATTGCAATGCTGTAATGTTATACTAATGTTATGCCGATGTTGTATCAATTGCAATGCTGTAATGTTATACTAATGTTATGCCGATGTTGTATCAATTGCAATGCTGTAATGTTATACTAATGTTATACCGATGCTGTACTAATTGCAATGCTGTAATGTTATACTAATGTTATACCGATGTTGTACCAATGTTATACCGATCACTGTACCAATTGCAATGCTGTAATGTTAAACAATGTTGTACCGATGTTGTACCAATGTTATACCGATGCTGTACCAATTGCAATGCTGTAATGTTAAACAATGTTGTACCGATGTTGTACCAATGTTATACCGATGTTGTACCAATTGCAATGCTGTAATGTTATACTAATGTTATACCGATGTTGTACCAATGTTATACCGATCACTGTACCAATTGCAATGCTGTAATGTTATACTAATGTTATACCGATGCTGTACCAATTGCAATGCTGTAATGTTATACTAATGTTATACCGATGTTGTACCAATGTTATACCGATGCTGTACCAATTGCAATGTTGTAAAGTGTTATACTAATGTTGTACCGATGTTGTACTACCGACACTGAATGGTATGTTGTACCGATGTTGTATCGATGTTGTACTAATGTTATACTAATGTTATACCGATGCTGTACCAATTGCAATGTTGCAAAGTGTTGTACTAATGTTGTACCGATGTTGTACTACACTGAATGGTATGTTGTACCGATGTTGTATCGATGTTGTACTAATGTTATACTAATGTTATACCGATGCTGTACCAATTGCAATGTTGTAAAGTGTTGTACTAATGTTGTACCGATGTTGTACTACACTGAATGGTATGTTGTACCGATGTTGTATCGATGTTGTACTAATGTTATACTAATGTTGTACCGATGTTGTACTAACGTAAGTCGTTGATTAGGGCCTCATCGCACCATAATCATCATATCCACAGTTTTTATACTCGTTCAATGTTAGAAATCGTACACCAGGTTATTTGCAAATAGGCATTACCGTTAAGGATGTTGAGATCGCAATCTTACCATGGTTCATTGTGTGAGATGACAGTGATGGATCGAGAAATTTGTTAATATGAGGGGTACTATATATAGACTAGACGAGCGCGTGAAAGGTGCGTCGCGAAATCTGAAGTCTGTAGACCCTAATATAGTACTTTCCTTCGTTGGTCAGTGCTCGTTGATAATAGTTATAGTTCACGTTTGTTATTAATAGTGTTATGTACTAACGCTAGATCTATAAATTGCTACTGTTACTGTGCGACTAAGTGACCTCGGTTACAGTTATCGCACTATCAAGAGATTCGCCTTCGAGTTTACCTTTGCGGAATTACAAATAATAATCAGAGGAGGTATGAAGAATTGAGGGAATATGAATGGTACTTTCCGAGCCAGCACACACAGTGCGATTAGCGAAACTAGACATGGGGATACACAAAACACGGGTACTACACATAACGGCCTATTATCCTACAATATGGCCGGTGCGTGGTTGTTTTATTCAAGTACTTAGTGTTCATAGTTACGTAAAGTTAATATTAGGAGGGGTTTCTTTAGTTACCCCCTCCCCCTTCTAAATCTGCCAGTGAAAAAACACGCCTGACTGATCGTGAAAATGAGAAGAATTAGGAAAGTCAAGGTGCGTATTTTTAGACCTATTCCGAAATAAGAATACCTCTAAATCCTGCACATATCCCTCTTAAGAAATATGGAAAGTGATCGCTACTTTTAGTACGCCCTCAGGAATATTTTGTGTGTTTGATAATGTACACAAGACATCACAGGGAGTTCTAACTTATGGTTTCTTTTTTCGAGAAATGCGCCGGCCGATGGGACTCATTTTTTTCGCGAGAATATCGACGCGCGGGCCGGTACAAAGGTCCTTGCAAGAGGGTCTCAATGTGGTGGTGGCTTTTACAGTTAACGGTTAAAATTTGGGCTTTTTTACGACTAACGGTTAGTTTTTTTCCCGTTACGGAGTAACAGTCCGCCATTTTGAAAATGCGCTAGAAAAACTACTTTGCATAATGGCAAACTGACCGAGTAGTAGCCTGGGGACGAAGCTGTACCGGTGTGTTACCGACAGGACGCGCACAAAATCACAAAAGCGGCTTATTGAGACTATTGACAACTGCCATGTGTAGCCGCATCAGCCACGGGAGACAGAAACGCACAAA
Organism: Actinernus sp. WN-2022; assembly: GCA_030867875.1. Lineage (NCBI taxonomy): Eukaryota > Metazoa > Cnidaria > Anthozoa > Actiniaria > Actinernidae > Actinernus > Actinernus sp. WN-2022. Next base: position 24,347,321 of record JAOWCC010000019.1, read on the forward strand.
AAGACACAGAACAGTCATAGATCATAGGCCATGTTAGAATACTTCAGTTTACCGTTAATTTTTTTTACGACTAACGGTTAAAATTATGTAATTTTTACGCCTAACGACTAGTTTTTTTTGCCGATTTACGGCTAACGGTTAACCCCATTGAGACCCTCTTGCAAGAGTAGGAAACTTCTTCCCGCGCGTGGTTCCTCGGAGACCGAGCCTCCCTACTGCGCAGGATCTAAGCCCGAATCCCGCGCGTCTTCTCGCGAAAAAAGAAAACAATAGAAGTTAGAACTTTCTGTGCAAGATTTATTTTGTCAGCGTCAGTTCCTTTTCTTGGCCTGGAGTAGTTCCGTCGCAGTTAATAAGAACAGCAGATGCTCTCGCTGTCTGCTCTGTGATACTGGATAACGGTATCAGGTAGTAAGCTAGGGGTCAATCCTGATGTGTACACTGTTAGCCAGTAACAAGCTAACTGTTGCTAATAAAATGTTAATAATAATGTTAATAACAATGTATCGCGTCATTGGTCTTATAGGTATTGTCACGGTATCTCCTTTTATACCTATGCATGGTATAGCTCCCCAACTACTAGCAGTCCAAAAACTATTCAGGACCCATGTAAAGGACCATGTCAATTGTGCTAGCACTTTTTTTGGCATAATTCTGCAAAACGAGCTTTTTTTATTCTCAACTGAATTAGCATTGCCAGCAATTTCTCTTTTTTTTTAGAAGCATACACCCCATTCCAATATGGCGGATACACGGCCGAAGCGTTGGGGTGGGACACGAAAACGAGGTGAAAACGATAGCCTGAATATCCGCCATATTTTCTAACTCTCTGGGGATAAAATCTACTTATTCCAACCCTCTCGGAAAAACAAACTCACTTCAAAACTTGACATCGACTTCCGCCTAACTACCCTCGTTTTCGTGTCCCGCCCTAACGCTCCGGCCGTGTATCCGCCATATTGGAATGGGGTGTATATTAAAAACTGACAAAGGATAAAAGTCACTTTCCTTACTTATAAATTTATTTCACTGCAAAATCTGGAAATTTGCGAAATGGGGCTGGGCTGGTGATACCATATGTGGTACGTTACACGACACCTACCGACATCACGGGACCTATTAAATGAGTGCAGAGAGAATGAGAGAAATGTAACTCGAAGTGTAGATGAACGTTTACGTATAACTGTCCCGGTTGTGCGGGAGTGTCTTCCCGCCGTCCCGCATGACCACAAAATGTCCCGCATTTTCTGAATTGCCTTCAAAACGTCGTGCATTTTCGGAATTTTGGACGACTTTTTCGCATCGGAAATCTGCAATGTTGGTAAGTATGCGTTTAGACAATTATCTATACCTGGAAAGGGAAAGAGAACTGGCACGTTTTTTAAAGATTCGGGCTTTTATTAGCACTTTTTGAAAATTCTGGCAAAATTTTACCCTGGTTCCAGAGGTTTTCCAGACGGAGAACAGCCGCGAAGCGGCGAGCTGCGAAGCAGCGAGAAGAGAAAACAGGTTTTCTCGCAGTTCGCTTCTAGCTGCTTCGCAGCTCGCCGCTTCGCGGCTCTTTCTCCACGGCTGTTCTCTCTCTAGAAAACCTCTGGGATACCAGAGGTTTTCTCGCAGTTCGCTTCTAGCTGCTTCGCAGCTCGCCGCTTCGCGGCTCTTTCTCCACGGCTGTTCTCTCTCTAGAAAACCTCTGGGACCAGGGTAGCAAAATTTTGGCATTGGCTGAATTTGCGTGACAGTCACCTCGTATCCAGTCTCCACCGGCCTCAAAGAATACAAGATGGCTTCCAGAACGTTTTCTGTTGCACGTAACGTTCGTTCAACGATTTCCCAAAGATTACTACAGCCAAGGATTATTTCAAAGGTAGTGACCTGTTTTACACTTTAACAGTTTTATATTTTATTTTTTTGTTTTTCGAATCAGCGATGATGCTTTATAATTATAATTGCAGGAATTAAGACCAATCTCTACTACAGACAGACAGGTCAGTTGGGAAGCCTTTTCGGTTAGCTAAGTTGGTAGAGCACGGTTTAGAGTGCGGTAGGTCGGGGGTTCGAACCTGGCCGCGTCCTTGGGCAGGGCTTGTTAGCCTTCTCTCCTTCTACTTCTAACCAGTGAAATAACCTGTTGTACTACTCGAAAAAGAGAAGGGGATTGTCACCCGCAGCCTGGCCATAATTTGTACTAACCACACACTCAACATTGTAAACTGCGTGGCACCGAAAAATTCACTGACGGGATATGTTGGTATAACGTAAAGCGCCATGAAACTGGTATATGGCGCTATATAAATATGGGCTATTATTAATGTTATTATTGTTAAATCCTTGTGTTAAATGCATGTAAATGCAACGGTTTGTATATATGCTTTGACATAGAAGGTTTATAGGCTAAACTACTGAATACAGGGCCACTTACCAAGGTCTACCCCAGAGCCACTGGCTCGGTGGCTCGGTAGTCATGATTATAATTAATATGCAAGTTACCTGTGGTATATATTGTTAGTGGCTCGGTGGCTCTGTGGCTCGGTAGTCGACTACCGAGCCACCGAGCCACCGAGCCACTAAAAATATACACTCCAGGGCATTGAATATTCATTTAACGGCACGACTACCGAGCCACCGAGCCACCGAGCCACTAAAAATATATACTCCAGGGTCATTGAATATTCATTAATGATACTTCGTTCTTTTAAAGACGATGATATAGACTACCGAGCCACCGAGCCACCGAGCCACCGAACAAAATAGATGGAGCTTCAAAAGTGGCCCTGCATTCTGTAGTTGCATGCTCCGGTTTATACTCGATGAACTGGGCCAATGTAATTATTCTAGGAGCTTATCCATATACATGCAGCAATGTTTCGTTCTGATAAACATTACAATTGTTATGCTAATGTCCAACCAATGAGTTCAAAAGACCGCTTTGGGTCAGGAACCAATGGATCTCTGGTTGGCACATTAATGACAATGGATGTTGTGGCAGTGAACATCGCTATATTCATCCCCTGGGAACATCTGGAAAATGGAATAATAAAATTATTGAATATTTAACAATTATTCACCACTTCGGCAAGGTAAATACCCACCACTCTTCACTGACACTGAGGTCAATAATTGTTTTAGTATGTATCGCACATTAGTGAATTAAGCCAGCATCAAATAGGTATTTTATTTTCTGTCAAATGGACAAAACCTTCCGTGAGATGATCGCTGCTTTGCTCAGAAGTGAATATGAAATCGTATTCACTGTTTGAGTAGCCAATCAGAGCGCACGAAAAAGTGATATTCACTGGTGTGGTATATACTAAAATAAGTTAATTATAATGTAAATGACGATAATATTAATAAACGAAACAACTATCTATTGAGTAATGTGAAAGGAATCACATAATTTTCTTGAAATAAAAAGATCTTTGTTAAACAAAATTACCCCTATTCTAAAAAAAAAACATTCAGTGACTAGTCATTAATTTAATAGAGGGTGGCTGGTAAAATGCCATGCTCAATTTCTGATGACCCCACCCACTCCATCCCCCCCTCTAGCTTAGTAAATTGCCCCCCTAATTTGCTGCATGAAAATTGGAAACCCTCCCCTATTTTGCACCAGCCCACCTCTAATCATTAATGATCAGTCCCTAATATTAACTGATTATTGCTCTTTGTTTATCAATTTCCCAGAATACAGATAAAAGGTTATGGCAAATTGGAAAACTCAACCACGTTGCCATTGCAGTTCCAGATTTAGGTAACTTAAAATAGAACATTACTATAAAAGGAAAACATACCTGGTAAAAAAAACTCTGAATTTCTAACGAGACCGGCCTGAAACAACCACGTGGGCTGATGAAAGCCAGGTCCCGGTAATCCAAAGATCAAATTGGAATTTAGCGAAGAAAAATCCTCGGAGCAAGAGCGAGGTGCCAACAAACTCAGCTCACATATATGGCGCCCTGTCCGGGAATCGAAGAAGCACTTAACCTGTGCCACCCTGGCTCCCCTGGTACTATTGTCTAAGTTTAATATTTTGAAAAGAATTATTGAAAAATATTTAAGTTTTTGAAAATATTGAACATGTGTATGAGCCATTTTGGGAATGGGCATTGCCATCTTGGATCTGATGAAGTTTTTTGGCGGTACCTATTGTTACATGACAAAAGCTATTGTTTTTGACAATAGGGACCGCAATGATATGTTATCAGATCCAAGGTGGCTAAGTGCCCACACCCATAATGGCTCATACTCATATCCAATTTTTTCAAAAACTATAATACATTCCCAATGTTTTCAACATATTTTCAACTTAGACCATATTGCCAACAATTTAACGGCAACTTGTTCCAATGCCCAGGGTTTCCTTTAATTGTAATGTATATGAGCTGATTTTTGATTTATACATTGAATGGACTTCAGGGTGTTATTTTTAGTTTCCTGCAAAATCCCATACTCAGTCCCGTGTACTTATTTTTGATTACTACGTTGGTAAAGGAACTATGATTGGTCATATTGTGGTCCATCACTTAAATCCCATACGGTTTGCAAAATTGAAGCAAAGCTGGTTTTGTATTCTTTTGAGCCTGCATGCATATACATGGAATATCTTATTCAACTCGCTTGCTTGGTCTGTATCGTAAGTTATTGATCCTTGTTTCCCCCTATTTTATGGCCTACATGCTATGCACTAATGAGTCTTAATTATATAAGCACTGCCAGATAGAGAATATGATACAGACCTCATGCTCATTTAAGTAATAGATTCAGAATGAGTGGCCAATATCTGATATACAAACTCAAGCTGAAAACGAGCAACCTTAATTTCGGCTGAGAAAATTGAAGCAAAAGTTTATGCTAATCAGCACAAAATCTGTATTAGATTTACAGATCACTTATCTCTCATTGATTTCCTTTGTTTTCGCTTCATGAATTATTAATGAGTTCAATAATAAGAGGTATGAATTTTGGTGCCATTGGCAAGTGTTTGAAAGTGCCTTTGAACTTACCCCAATATACGTACAAGAAGCCTGATTTAGCTAATCCAGGATTTAAAGGGCAATCTTTAGTTCAATTTGCTAACTTTTGAACTACATAATTTTATTTGAGGTTAAAAATGCATTCCTAGTATAAGTCAGAGGAGAAATAACATACTTTTCTACTTGCCTTGCTAGATTTGGAAACATTGATATGCACCTTAATCTACTGAGAGAACCAAAACCACTTAATCCAGGATTAGCGCTTAATCAGGCTTCAAACAACTGGGCCTGGTTGTTCAAAGGTTTGATAACGCATTAACGTCCACCCTTGGAACAACTGGACCCAGATGATCACCTACAGACAGACATCTTAATTGTTACCTCAACAGAAAAGGCTTCCAATTTGTATAAAAATGTTTTTGGTGCCAAAGTCAGTGAAATTCAAGTAAGTGATTTATTCTCTTTTTGTTTTATTGCAAAAGACTCTTGAAAGTATTAATAAGTGTGCCCAGTACTTTTGAACTCATATACTGTTGTGCAGCTTTCATTGACTTGCAACTCCATTTGGCCACTGCGGCTTTAATTATAATAAATACATTAAAAATAATTTGTTGACAGGCTTTGCCAGAGCATGGAGTTTATACTGTATTTGTTGACCTTGGAAATACCAAAATTGAGGTAAGAAGTAATCCTCATGCATTTTATTTTTTGAAAAAAAATATGTAGTCGATCTGACAGTAGTGTAACGAGATACTGTCTTATGTGACATCCGGTGTCACAGACTAGACTATGTAATCTATCCAGGACTATATTTCTATAGACATCTGAGCATCTCATTGTATAGACGAACATGATCATGTACTAATCTAGGCTAGTAATGGTGATTAAAATAGAACTAGTAAAACCTACATACGAGTCCAGATTCTTCACTAATCTATACATGGTGGCAGCCAGTGAGTAAACAAACCACTCTGAGATACAGACACTAAAATCGAACTGAACATGGGTTCTGGATTCACGCTACTGCTCCTGCACCCATTCGACATTCATTGAAGCCAATGCATATTGCAGAGAAATGGAAGAGATTTTGCCTCGCCTGGGACAACTAATTCCTCGCGCCAGAGCTAAACAAGAAAGCCCAGGCAATTCAAGTTGCTACACTTAATCTTACCATCAGCGGTGAAGAGGCATGCAACATGTATTCTACATTTGCAGACTGGGCAGAAAAAGTTGACAAGAAAATCAAGCCAGTCCTGAAAAGTTCGAGTATTGTCAGCCCTGGAAGAATGTGCTATTCAAACGCTACCGTTTCAATCGCTGTGCACAAGAACCAGTGAAGACATACCACCAGTACCGAACGGCTCTGCAAAAGGTAGTTAACTAAAGGCTGCGAATTCCAGTCAATAACACCAAAATAAATCATGTGTGACTGATTGGTGTTTGGCATAATTATTGTGACAACGAAGAGAGACTGCTTAGAGAGTTGAAATTCACACTAAACAAAACAGATGAAGTCTTTAGATCATTGAAAAGTACAATCACTCATATGAAGGTTGTCGGGCACAGCATAGGAGAGATGGTGAGTGCAGTGAACATGGGAAAAAGATATTATGACAAACAGTGTGCCAAAGACAAGACAACAGACACTAGGGCAAAGGCATGTGGCAACTGTGACAGAATGCATGAACCAGACAGGTGTCCAGCTCATGGCAAAACCTGCAATGACTGGTAAGCTGAACCATGTTGCTTTTTTTTTTGCAGCAGAGGAAAAACGCAAACGTCCACAGCCCAGGCAGTACGAGCCGTAGCCGATGAAACCAACTCCAAGGAGGAGATGTTTGTTGTCAGTGATATTGCCGCAGTCATGCTAGATGACGACCAGCTCGCAACATTAAAACTCCATCAAGCAACAGTTTATGTTTCCAGCCTGATACAGGAGCGCAGTGCAATGTCATCCAGCTGTTCCATCTGTACAAGAAATCCTCTGGAGACTATGATTTAAAACACATACATTGAGCAAGTAAAGATGGCGATTACAGCCTTTGGAGGATCGAAACTTCCAGTCGTTCGTCAAGTTATCATACAAGTGTGGTGTGACAAGTTTAAGTGCCTATTAAATTACAAGCTCGTTGACAGCATGGACATACACCCGTCCAATCCTAGGCAGAAAGGCTTGTGTCGGCATGAACATAATTGCATACACCAACAATGATGCAATCAACAAGCCGCAAACAGGCAACGCATAGGTATATATATACACGCTGTAGAGGGTACAATGAGCGACACTAGGCATGTTGGTATTTCAAAAGAAAGCCTCATGGGAAAGTTGCCCAAGGTCTTTGACGAGGTTGGGCAGCTGGATGGAGAATGCCGCATCAGGCTCAATGCCATGATAGATCCTGTTCAACATGTACCGCATCACGTGCTGGTTACACTCAGGCCGAGATAGAGAAAATGGAAAAGCAAGGCACAGTAACAACACCAACAGTGTGGCCCGGCCAGTTCAATCGTAGTATACGTACATATGTAGTGCCTAAGAAGAATGGAAAACTTAGAATAAGTCTGCTTCTGGCACGTGAAGCTAGACAAGCAATCATTGTATCTCAACTCACCACTTTCAACACCCCTTTTGGCCGGTACTGCTGGAAGTGTATGCTATTCGGTATCCAATGCACATCTGAAGTCTTCCAGCGCAAGATGCATTAGTGAGCTGATAGAAGGAATGGCACAGGTTGAGGTACTGGCAGATGATTATGTTGTAGTCGTCATGGGAGCACACTTCAGGAAGCTAATCATGACCATGGTAGAAATCTGACAATGTTCTTACAGCTACATGTACATGTAGGTGAGCAATGCGGGCTCAAGCTCAGCACAGACAAGCTTAAGCTCAGACAACCAGAAATGTCTTTCATCAGACACTTAGCTACAGGTCAGGGTCTGTGTGTTGACCCAGACAAACTCAGGACAATACAGGTGCTGTCACCCACTGGCAAGGTGGGAGTACTGTGACTACTGGGCGTGGCACGTACAGTATCTGAGCAAATTCCTGTGTCATCTGTCAGACCTTACAAAACCACTACGAGAGCTAACACAGGAGGAAGTGGAGTGGACCTGGGGAGAAGCACAGTCAAATAACAGCACGTACTGAACAAGCTGTCAAGGATGCAGTCACCCATACGCGTACTCAAGTACTACAACCTCGAGGAGGAAGCTAAGTGAGGCATAAGCCGACTCAGTGACTTATGGGATATCGGTGCAAGACACTCTTTCCTATTACAGGCACTCTCTTGTGACCTCAAGATAAGACCGAAGAAGATACTTGGGCAGTCACCAATGTGAAGCAGTGCCAGAAATATTACCACAATAGGCACGCAAACCCACTGAAGCCTATTAATGCTCCTGGTGAGACCATGTGGATGAAGCTGTCAGGCCAGGACTGATTGAGTGCTGGCACCTGCACCAACCAACTATACTCCAGGAGCTTATTGGTATGTAAGGGATGTCAAGGTTAGCAACATGCACGGAATACAGGTGCAACTGCAAACAGCTGTTACAAGCAAATGAGCCGCCCATCCCTGAGTTAGCTGACGAGTTTGAGGCAGCACCTGCATCTGCAGAGAACCGCTCTAAGCAGCCAGCTTCCATAGCTGAGTCTCATGATGAGCTAATAGCAGCTGAGACAGTTCCTCATACTGGTCTTCGCAGGTCTAGATGCAGGCACCAGCCTGGCAGAGCGACTCTAATTATTACAACATGATGCGATACACTGCAGGAGTATCATTGGGAACAGTGCCTGTTGTACATATTATGGATTGCTTTATAATATTACTGCGTTGTCTTGTTTTGTTATAAGGGGAAAGATGTAACAAGATAAATTATTGTCTTGTGTGACATCCAGTGTCACAGCTAGACTAGACTATGTAATCTATCCCGGAGTACTTGTATAGACATCCGAGGCATGTGGTCTCGGAGTCAGAGCAGTACGAACATGATCATGTACTAATCTAGCTACATGTAGGCTATAGTAATGGATGATTAAAATAGAACTGTCTAGTAGAACCTACATACAACTCCGGGTTCTTCACTAATCTATACCACAGCTACAAACTATCTTTAATAGCCTGCATACAGTGTATAAATGAGCCTCTTCCTCAGGCAACTCTATATTGATCACAGAGTCTCAGCTCAAATCAACTATTTTCTCTTTTTTTCCCTCTTCTTGCCCCAGTTTCCTGCATCCATTTCTCCACAGAATATAGACTTGGAGTGACCGATGGAGACTTATAAAGTTGCCTGTGGAGGAGGCTATCTATAATACTTTCTTTTAAAGTAACAAAATTAATGTGTTGATAGCTGATTCGAGGCATTCAAGTGATTGCTACATTAATTGCCTCACTTTTAACATTAATTATGCACTTTATCTATTAATCAAACATTAAAATTGACTTGGCAATGCATGCTCAAGGATCCAGCAGTATGTGTTTCGTCTGGTTTCTGATTAACAAAACAGCACTGGATCCTACATGTAGCTTGAGCACAATGTGGTTGTATTTTAACGAATTTATTCATCCAGTGATCTGTAACATAAATTAATTTGTCAAATTGACTTAATTGCAGTAAGTGTTGATGTTTTTTTTAGCTTTTGCATCCGCTTGGAGACAACAGTCCCATTGCTGGATTCCTGAAGAAGAAAGCAGATGGAGGCATTCACCATGTTTGTATCGAGGTTTGTCATTTCTGAATTTACTGTGTGACTAATACTGTAACCTTTGGGCAAGGAGAACCAATCACATTGCAGAATGAACAGTAACCAGAGCAAGGAGAACCAATCACAAATTGCAGTGAGAATGAACAGTTAAACCAGGCCAAGGAGAACCAATCACATTGCATAATGAACAATAACCAGGGCAAGGAGAACCAATCACATTGCAGAATGAACAATAACCAGGGCAAGGAGAACCAATCACATTGCATAATGAACAATAACCAGGGCAAGGAGAACCAATCACATTGCATAATGAATAATAACCAGGGCAAGGAGAACCAATCACATTGCATAATGAACAATAACCAGGGCAAGGAGAACCAATCACATTGCAGAATGAACAATAACCAGGGCAAGGAGAACCAATCACATTGCAGAATGAAAACAAAGCATTTTAATTAACTTTTAACTATGGTTATTTGAACCAAATCAGTGTTGAGTACAAGACAATAGCATTTAAACTTGCTCGAGCTTCAATCCTGTAAAAGGCAAATTTGATGGACTAGTTCATCAAAGTCTTTTGAATGAAGAAAATTACGTGGATAGGCTGGGTTTGTATTTTGGAATGCTTTATTTTCATTTTTCAATAAATTATGACTTTACGTTCTCATTCTCAAGTGCCCCCTGGGTTACAGTACATAGTTATTAATTTACACTTTAAGACTCGGGTGCCTGCTGCAGCACTGGCCCATTAATTGTAATGTCAGACAGTTGTACGTTGTATTTCATACAAGGTAGTTCATCTGCCACTTTTGATATATACATATTTTCTTCAATAGTTAATTGGTAAATATTATACTGTTTTGGAATATTATTATTTTGAATAAAATTTCAATAGCCAGCAGGTTTCAGTATGAGGGTCTGGGGAAAATTAAATTTATAATGATTTATTTTCCGATAAACCTGGAACCTGACATGTACTGAAACCTTTGCACATGAGAATTATAATTATAATTATATCAAAGCTGGCTACTGATATTTTATTCTGAATAGTCTAACACATTAAAAAAATTACCAAACTGTTGAAGAAAAGGAAATACATGTATTCAATTATTTACTCAGTTATAAAATTTATGTAAAATAATCAGCTAGCTTAAATTAGTAGAACTATATAGTTTTAAAACATAAATTATGGGAGCATCCTAAGAACGTGTGATTTCATTGGCTGCTCAGAGTGCTTGCTTTTCTTATAATGCATGCTTGATAATTTTTTATGTCATCAATCATGCAATAAGTTGTACATATATAGATAACTAATTTTATATCAAGTGTAATTTGTGTTGGCTTTTGTACATAGATGGATATATATTTACATAAAATAATTGTAATTTTATTAATTAGCTCTTGACAGATGAAGAGCCATTTTGTGGAGATGCTGTCAATAAACCTTTAATATTATTATTATATTATATTATTATATTATTATTAATTTCTTTCCACATAGATCAAGTTTTATATTATGAAACAGATAGAAGATGTTTCTCCTATGCCCAGTATCAATATTTAACAAAATAATACACTTTCCTGAGGTCTTGAAAAGCTGCTAAATGCACTTGCATTCTGCTCATGCATCCGCAGTTTTTCAAGACATTGAGTGTGCATTATTTCGTTATACATGTAGAACATGGAGAAAATTATTTTATTATTATTTTGTTAAATAGTGAATTATTTTAAGTACCGGTACACAACTTTTAATTTTCCCACCAATTTGTAGGTCAAAAATATCCATGAAGCTATAAAAGATCTTAAGGAACACAAGATAAGAGCACTCAACCCAGAACCAAAGGTACTTATTACTCTATTAAAATGTTATTCTTGTATGTCAATGCTCTCAAAATCAGGTTTATCCAGTAATGGGCTCCTGGTTTATCTTAGATTTATTTTTTGAATTCACATTTGTATGATTTTAGTAATAATATTATAAAGTGCTATTGGACATATAGAGAAATGGCACAATATAGTTTATTTATTTTTATGTACTGAACAATACTGTGACTATACGTGCAAAAAGAATATATGAAAATATTAATAAGTATGTGGCGGGGTGGCACACAACAGTGCTATATGCTCCACACTAAGTATGCCCCCCCCCCCCCAAAAAAAAGATTTTTTTAAAAAATTGAAAATACTAATAATTATAGTAAATAAATTAACCCTTTCCCTCCTGCACTGCCCGTAACCGCCCAATATGAAGCATGTACCTGGAGAAAATTATTGCATCAAACCTAGACATGCTGGAAATACGATGTTGTGATATTATTTCAAGGGATGAATGACTTTGAAGCCACAGCTATAATGGGGATCGCTTGACTCTCCCACTTTGGAGAAAAACTCATTTGTTTTGGAGATCGTTGTTCATTTCTTCGATTTTCACGAATTTTGAGGAGCTGAAAATTGGCTCAAAAAACCCTTCCCATTTGCACTTGAAATCAAAAGCAAATACAAAATCACCACTCAGTCATTAATCTTTCCAACCAGCAGGTTTGTTTGCACGAAATGCACCAAACGACTGTGAACCATGCCGATGTTTACACTGCATTTCACTCGACCACATTTACCTGCTCCCCCCTCCAATTGCATGCTGGGTAAACAACAACAAAATCACAAGGGGTCCCCCCCTCTGGGACTCCTGTAGTTTTTTAAAAATAAGTCTTAAGAGTGGTGATTTGGACTCAAGCCGTTGCTTTAAAGTAACAAAAACACATCCTAATAGGTTGAGCAGGGGTAAAAGACTGCCAACTGCAGGATTTCATTGAAGAATGTTTTCCTGTGTCTGAAAGCACAAACACAACAGGAAAACCCTGTGAAATCCCTCACAAAGCCTACTAGAAGCAAACCAAGTACTTTTCAGCCGTCCTCAGACTTAATGATGTCCTCAAGCTCTCTGACAGTGGCATTTTTCTCCAAAATTAGAGCACATTTCATTGGAAACCCTACAGAAGTTGCAATACCTACCGTCGACGAGTACATAGAATTCTCCTGAATGGCATTGTGGAGAAAGTTTGAGCCCTTGGCTTAAAAAGTCAGCAGTATTTAACTACCCCGGGCTAGCCAAACTTGAACTGAGGGGGGAGGTTTTTTTTTTATTTTTTTATTTAAACATATATATTCTCGGCGTTTGCCCCAAGAGCATGGGAGCTCATCTAGGGGGCTTACGCTGATTTTATTTACAGGTGTGACAATGGGACATACAAATATAACTCATATTACAAAGAAAAGTAAAAACAATTTGATGTACACTGAGATCAATAAGAAAATATATAGGCTGACAGAAGGCACTACAGTTGGTATTTTATATAATTTAAATCACTGGAAACGTTTAGAGTCTTTAATAAAGTATTGAACATGGTAAAAAATTTCAGAATTTTGATTCGGTGTTAAATAAGGTGAACCATGCAAAAATATGTCATTCTTTTGAATTTCGGATAAACGAGACCATCTGTCAGCAAAAATATGTGCAGCAGAGGAAAGCAGCTTTACTCTTTGGGCAACAAAACGAGGACAATGAAACATGAAATGATTTATACTTTCGATTTTAAAACCACAATCACATGTTGGAGTTGGTTTACAGTTAATTCTAAAAAGATGGTAGTTAAGTGAGCAAGTATTCAGACGAAGACGAGTATGTAGTATAGAGGAGTTTCTATCAAGAGAATAATCATAAATGTTATTGTACTGCTGAATATCAAAATGACTTTTTAAAGCACTTTTAAATGAACCAATTGAATCTAGATTTCGTGTCACGATATCAATGGTATTCCATAATTTCGTTGTAGATGGGAAAAATGATTTCTTAAATCTTTCCGTACGAGTAGGAAATAAAGTAAAATTGTGTGCAGATCTTAAAGGGAAGTGCGTTCTTTGGCCAACTTTAGAGGAAAGCAAATCTCTTAAATAGGGAGGTGTTAAGTTGTTAACTATTTTATAGTACAAAATAAGCTTGTGAGTGGCACGTCTAGTTTTCATATCTTCCCAAGCAAGTTCCTGCATTAATTGACATCTACTGGTGCCTTTCATTGCCCCTGTTACCACTTTACCCGATTCATATTGTACAAATTCGAGAAGATCACTTTCAGTTTCTGAACAGTTATCCCACAGTACATCCGCATATTCCATAACTGGTCGAATAAGAGATTTGTATAACTTACTTAAAGTATCCCTATTTACTTTATGTTTTATTCCTTTTAGTAAATTTAGTCTCTTGCTTGCTTTCTGATAAATGTTCAAAATATGAGCCCTCCAAGAAAGATTACATGAAAGAGTAACACCTAAATGAGTATGCTGACTAACTTCATCAATCGAACTATTATCAAAATAAAGGTCAGGATGTTGTAACTTATTTCTTTTTACTGAAAACGTGATACATTTAGTTTTACTAGGATTTATAGTAACCAGCCAAGTGTTAGCCCAATTTTTAATATATTCCAAATCATTATTAAGTTTTATAGCTGAAAGATTTGGGGTATCCACAATATCAAAAAGTGAAGTATCATCTGCGTAAAGTAAACAGTCAGATTTAAGGTTGCTTGTAGTATCATTAATGTAGATCAGAAAGAGTAATGGTCCAAGTACAGAACCTTGAGGTACCCCAGCTTCGATATTCCTCCACTGAGAAAGTTGTCCATCTATCACAACACGTTGTTTCCTACCAGTTAAGTAACTTTTGATCCAGCGAAGCAACGGGTCTCTGACACCCAGCGACTCTTATTTATAAAGAATACCCTTATGCCAAACCTTATCAAAAGCTTTACTAACATCAAGAAACACCATCCGAACTTCTCTTCCTCTTTCGAATGCTTCGTAAATTTTATGCACGATGTATATCAATTGATTAACTGTTGAGTCCCCAGGTCGGAAACCTGATTGTAAGGGATTTAGAAAACTTATGTCAATTAAAAAATTGTAAAGCCTTATAAAAACAATTTTTTCAATAATCTTGGAAAGAGATACCAAGAGTGAGATTGGACGATAATTGGTTTTAGATTGACGATCGTCTTTTTTAAATAAAGGGGTGACATTTGCAAGGGGGAGGGTTGAGTTAGCACTCAGGATTTCACCAACTGAGCTAAACATGTCCAGTAGGGAAAGGGTTAATAATAATAATGATAAACAGTAATAGCAAATATTAAGTGGTAATATAATTATATAATAATAGCTAATATTACTAATGATATTTTATTATAAATTATTGTTATTTATTATTATGAATAATTTGATATATTTTTCTCAGACTGGTGCTCATGGGAAGCCTGTTGTATTTCTTCACCCAAAGGACTGTGGAGGCGTTTTGGTTGAGTTGGAGGAACAATAAACTGCATCATTAAATACACATCATACTGGCTATGTCGACTTTCTGATTGGTTCAAACCAGATTATGCACTAATTAGGCTATCAGCTCCACCATATCCTGTTAATAGAGAAAGAAGTTAAGGCCAAGCAAAATAAATGTTGTGTTGCCAGTAACCTGGCTGACCTGGATTTTTTCACTTTTGAGGCAAGCAGAAATTACTAGTTGTATTCAAATTAATAATGCTTGTTAACCTAGAGATGTAAGTCAGAAAAAGAACTATTTTAAACTTCATTATCAATAGACCAATATGCCCTTTGCAGGACCTGGTCACATGACCTTTTTAGCCTGTCAATAAAAAAAATTGGCACTAGAACAACATGGATGCCAGAAATGGAAAGAGCAAGCCAAAATTAGTAAAAAGCCCAAGTTTTAGGAAACTGAAGGAATGGCAATTTTTTGAAAACTCTATAATTTAATATAACAGAGTTTGATAACTGCTGACTGGCACGGCAATTTTTTTTTGACTGACAGGCTAAAAAGCTCATGTAACCAGGTCCTGCAAAAGGCCTACCGTATTTATAGTTCTCAAAACTAGGTAACTAAGGTATGGATAGCAGGGCTCGACATAGCAACCTACGTACTGGTCGCCAATGCAACTAATTTTTTTGCTCCTGACGACCGAACTTTCAAAACTGGTCGCAAGCTGGCAACTTACCCTTTAAGCCCTTATTCATTGGTATTTCTAATTAAAAACTATCTGGACTGCAACTCCATAACAGGGTTTCCTTTAAAGAATTGGCCCAAACAAAGTTGCAATTGGCTTGTAATATTGATTGCCATGTTCGGCTAGGTGCCATTTTATTTTTGCGGTTTCTCTTCAAAAAGTAGCATGGCCGCAACATTGATTCAGCTTTTTTTTAGAAGAAGCTACCACAGGTATGCCATTTTTTTTTTTTTTTGGGTAAAGTGGCGACCAAAAAATATGATTTGGCGATCAAATATTTATGTTTATTCGCCAGCTGGTGCCTTGAGAAAAAAGTTAATGTCAAGTCCTGGATAGATTTTGATTATCATGCTAATTAACTTAAGGTCACTCATTTTTTTTCCCCAGTAATCAATGTTTCAACTCCAGCCTCTTTCACCAAAGGCTTGGTTACCTTTCAAAATGGTGGTCAAGTACTACAATTTGAAGGGTTGTGTGCTGTGTGCAACAAGAATGTAAGTGATCCTGATCACATTCTAAATTCTCCTTCAAATTCTTTGTTTTCTAATGGAGAATTTAGAATGTGATCAGGAGTGACTTAGGCCCTTGTTGCACATACCCGTTCAATGAATGGACTATTACCCCCTGAGGGAAGCATTTTAAGAGTGAAGTTGCAAAAACAGCCTCAAAATATGTGTATGCATGAATGCCGAATTTTCCACAATACAACATTGACAACATTGGCAACGATTTAATAATTATTTTAAGAATTATTAAAATTAGTTGTATAATATAAAGAGCTAATAAAAAAAATGTCTGTCTGGATGTCTGTCTGTCTGTAAGTTATGTCAGGAGTCCCATTACCATGGAGGAGTATCCATCTCCTGTACCAAGTCTGTGAGTCGGCATATGACCGGATTGAGCTATATTTAGAACAGATCTTGTGGGAATTCTTGTGCCCTCACTTTGAAAATCCAATCAAACCATAGTTCACCTCAAAGAACCACAAATCATTCTCAATCTCGATAATGGCAGATAGCGTGCACGGACCGCAGTGGAGTCAGATGACTGTTACCCGGGAAACATTCTAAAAATAGCTCAGTCCGGTTATACACTGACTCATGGCGGGTGTAAAGTACAGGTCAGGTTACAGGTCAGGTCACAGGTCAGGTCACTTCTTGTTTACCTTGGAACCCTAGCTCTAGGTGAGTGAGAACACGTTTACCTGTGAACTCATCCGATGGTTAGGGTTAGGTTTGTGGTTTAGGTTAGGATTTATATTAGAATTAACAACCTGACCTGTGACCTGTACTTTTTGCCCGCCGAGTGACTCGCATATATAGTATATATGGATGCTCCTGCTCCTGCTACTGGGGCCTGGATTAGAACCTAATCCGTAAAAAAAAAAGTGGAATTCTGTGTGAAAATCTGGGTTTGTATTCACAATCTATTTGTTTTCACATTCTTTCAAAGGTCAGGTAGAGGGTGGGGATTTGACTGGGGTGGGCTAAATAGCATTGTGGAGATGGAAATGAACCCACACTTTAAGTACTGTTTAAAACACGAACAGCAGTGTTTTATCAAGTTTAAAAATTCGAGGGCAAAGCCCGAGAATTTTTAGACTTGATAAAACACGTGCTGTGAGTGTTTTAAACGGCTTCAAAAACACTTTAAGAATGCAATGAAAGAAAGATGCACATCTCAAGGGAATAGTTACTTAATGAACCATTGAACCTTTGTATTCACAACGCCATGCAAAATATTCGAGTAATCACCGCCTGCAATTACGAACATCAAGGGAATGACATGAAGAAATTACCATACTATGTTGTTTGAAGTGACGTTTCGCAATGCACTTGAAGGATTTGGTGTCGTGGCTTACCTCGATAAAGTTCAAGACTTGGAAAGCGATGTGACTGACATGACGGCAGACTAAATTTTTGACTCCGGCACAAAATATGTAAGTTTAATGCACGTTTTTATTATTTTACGGCTTTGAGTTTGGTTTCATAATTGGAACTAAACAGTGGCTCGGTAAACAAGTAATGGTAGTTGGATAACTTCATTTTAAAAATATTATCTGTGTATCTCGGTAGTCTGCTGATATTAGTAAATCTAGTGCAAAATTTATTATCTAGGTACCTTATGTTCCGTGTACTTTTTGCTATCTTTGGGTCTTTATCAGTGAATTCTTAATTAGGATGAAACTTTATATAAAATTTCATGTTCATTAGTATTCTTTATATAAAACGTTCATCCTAATTAGCAATTCAATGAGAAAGCTGAAACATTAATAGAAATTCCATTGTCTCAATCATTAACCCCGTTTCCCCCTGGGACAAAATTCAAATCCCTCCGCGGGCCTTTTAGAATGATGAGATTTTATTAGGTATAAAGGAGCATGCACGTGACTGATTTGCTTCATCTGATTGGACAACCTGCTCATTAATTATTCATGAGTTTTTGAATCATACTTTGAAGATAATACTGGATTAAGCATTTTGATACTAACATAAGTAGAACTTGGGCTTCCTGTGGTACGATCATTCATCTTGCGTCCTTATTCGGCTGAGAAGTTGTAAAGTTCTGATTCTTTCCAATTTGAGTTTGATATTATTTGTCAAAGGAAACGCACACGCCCGGAGGGGGGGCTATATTGAAGAGATTTGGGTGATCGGCCGGAGCTTCAAAAATTACCCCTAAAGGTAAATTAAAAGAGCCTAGAAATTTAACATGATTTTGACCCCAAAAAGGTACGAACATATAGCGTCTGTTAAAATAATTGTGTTTAATCACAAGCACAGTAAAAATACATCTAGCTTGACAATCAGAGAAATGAAATGACACCCTGAAAGGTACGGACTTGTGTTATCAAAGGACCCCTAAATGGTATGGGGGGTGACAGAGATGACCCGCTGTTGTTGTTGTTAAAAAGTATGGCCGATCACTTCAATATAGGGGGGGGGGGGGGGTACCGCAAATCCAAAAAAAAAACAAGCAAGCCGAATTTGCACAGAAAAAAAATTGAGCGAGCTAAAATCACCAAGAAAAAAAATAAAGCAAGGGTGAAACTTTGTTCATTAGCTGAATACTGAATGCCTTTAAGAAAATCGTGCAAGGTCCGATGCCAGAAAAAAAGTTTTTGTGGCAATAGGAGTAAAAAAAAACCGGTACCCCTCTATAAAGTAGGTCACGCCTTGGTGTTCTTTGTCACGCTTCAGTGTAAGCAAACAACCAATCATGATTTAGCATTGGAAAGGAATCCAGACAGTACACAAACTATGATTGGCCAATGCGGACCACGTGCATCAAAAGACCGCCAAAACCTAACTGGATAATAAGGGTTTGAGTGCACGGCTTGAAGTCTACGATAAACCATTTTAGAATCTTTATCCTTCAATTTGAAACCTTTTTATTTCAGTAATGGCTACTGCAACTAAGTCTCCAGCTAGTTCTTCCTCTCCGCGAACTCCTTTAGTTTCGCCGGGGCGTTTAGCGGCCGGTTCGCCCTCGACAAAGATTACCCGAGTTCAAGAAAAAGCAGAGCTTCAACATTTGAACGACCGCTTTGCTGCTTACATCGACAGGGTACAGTACCTAGAAGAACAAAATAGGAAACTCAAAACTGACGTTACTACATCAAAAGAGACGGTGGAAAGAGAGATAGAGAACTTTAAAAGTTTGTACGAAACTGAGCTCTCAGATGCTAGGAGACTGTTAGATGAAACGGCAAAAGAGAAGGCCAGACAACAGATTGACAGTAGCAAGAATGCCACCCTAGCTAACGAGTATAAAACAAAGTAAGTAGATCTATGACTGTTATTGAAATACATTAATGGTTGCTTTTTAATACCAAGTAAACGAACGTATGACAGGTAAAGAAAATTAGGTCGCGTGGAATAACAGCGTCCCTGTAATTCGAGACCCGAGAATTTGATTTAAAACTAAAAGTCATAACGCGTATTTTTTTGCCATGCTGCAAATGAGGAGGCCAGATGGAAGATTCCGTTTGAAGCCATGCGTTCAGTATACTGTTCATCCTTTGGTGCATAGCATTTCCAGGCTCGTGGAATTTCGTTGTTGCATGCACGTGCGACGAATGTACGATCTTGGCTTTAATAATCGTGCGTAACGTCTAACGAGTCCTGTATTCCAACCAAATCACAACTATTGTGAGTATTGACCTCAGTTTCACAAAAATCTGTGTTACCTGTCCTATGTCGTTCACCTCTTTTGGAAGTCATATAGTTTAGGAAGCGAAGGTTGTTTATGTTTATCTGTCGTCTGAGTTAATTGTCCTCTCTGTGGGTGGTTATCAATAAATTTAGACAGGCAAATGATGAAGTGAAAGGCACCTGAAGCTGCTTACGCTAAATTCCATCCTCGGAGACCCAGGGGCAGTTAGTGAACGACGGGCAGAAAACGGATGGAGGGGGTGCGGAGAATTAAACAGGGAAGGGGAAAGAAGAGCCCCTGGGGACACTTACTGCAAAGACCAGTTCCAGATAGCCTGAATTTCAGCCGTCTCCTACGGTTCGTTCCTCCCGAGAGAAACGTCTGAATCCAATAGCCGATAATGCCGTCCAGTGACGTCACTACCAGAAAACCTGGTAGTGATCTTTGATTGGTTCATATTCTATAATTTTGCATAATTATCATAATTAACTCATCCGAGAAAACAGCAGGTTTCTTTGGACTCGCGATTGTTGATCTTTGAGTTTCAGTGGAGTGATTGTCTTTGGCAAACACCTTGAATTCGTAAGGAAAACATCTGGAAATGGATTGAAAGTGTCCTGCACAATAACCGGCCGACTGTCCTGTAAACATGTACATTTTATCCCGTCGCGTCCGCGTGGTTGTTGATAATCGATTATTTGTTCACACTCGCAGTGGTAAAGAATGTCGCTACTCTCTTCAAGGAACTGTTCTTTCCCGTAAAAGAGTCTTCGTATTTCTTCAAAAATTCTCCCATTATCCTTTCATGTTTTTCTACTTTTCTGTTGCATCATTTACATAGGTAATATCTCATAGTTGTGTCGATTCGAACGGCAGATCGTGAGACAAAGGTCAACAGAAAGACAAAGATCAACTGTACTTTGCCTCCAAATATAATATAAAGATTTGTTGCTTCGAAAAGGTTTTCACAACATAAGAGGCACTTGAGAAGCAAATGGGATGGATATATATATATAGGTAAGGCTTTTATTTTGGCCAGCATGATCTCAAATAATTTCTCAAGGCAAGTTGTGACCCACAACTCTTACTACCGCTGTGATAGTTTTATTTTCATAAATTAAATTGTTAATCCGCCTTGACGTCACTGGACGGCATTACTGGCTATTGGATTCAGATGTCTCTCTGGGGAGGAACGAACCAGAGGAGACGGCTGGAATTCAGGCTAAGTTCCAGAGCGAATTTTCAGACTTGCTCGGATTGGCTGCAATTTGGAATGTGCATCCACACCCCAAATTGTGGCCAATCAGCAATGTCACACTATACAATGCGTTTGGCATCCTGTCGAGTCCTGTCATGTGGCATGAAACACTTCAGGTCGATCTTTATACAAATATATTTTTTAAGTGCTTTGGAGACAAGTTTGCAAGCGTTTCCCAATTTTAACGAGCTTAAACCTAAGCAAAGAATTATAATCGAGAACATTGTTGAAAGAAGATATGTTTTTGGTGAGCTATCAACTGGATTTTAAGACAACATTTCAGTACCAGTAGATCTTGTGGTTTTAACTTTTAGCGCCTACTCTTGTTTATATTGCTTGAATGTCGGGGGGGAAACATTTCCTTCAACAGCAGCAAGCCGTAGCTTCTGTATGGTGAATCTGACCAGCTGAATGTCTTTGGAGGTATAATATTTTGCCCATTGGCAATGATTGGGGACAACAGTTAGCGAACCCGGCACTGTTTGTCACGGCTAGCTTTTGACTTTTGTGGTCCAACTAATTTCATATTAATTCCTTGACTTTGAATCGGAGATGTCTTGACTCACATTATAAAGATTGAGTTCGATTGAAATTTCCGTTCGATATAGTTAGACACAGGAAGGTATTCTATTCCATCTTTCTCACTCGGCTTTTATTGTAAAATCTTTTCAAAAATTGAAATCAAATCAGCTGTGATATTCGCAGTTGCTCATGCATACATGTATTAATCCAATTAAGATTATCAGAACTGGTCTTTACAGTAAGTATCCCCAGGGGCTCTTCTTTCCCCTTTTCCTCTCTCCTCCCCCTCTGTCAGTTTTCTACCCGTCGTTCACAAACTGCCACTGGGTTAAATTCCAATTTGATCTGTGATTTAGCCAGGTCCTTGCTTTGATCAGCCTCTATGGCTGTTTTCCAGGTCCCGTTAGAAATTCAGTGTTGTTGTACAATGAGATATGTTATGTACTGTTAAAAACATGAGTGTCTCAAATGTATGTTTATATTTGTCCCATATTATAAGTTGTATCCTGTCCACCTATGATGGAGCTATCACTAATAATATTTCTCTACTGTTCTTTCTACGCTGATCACGTCCATATTAGTATTTATTAACTGAAATGCCTGTTGGTTATCTATATTTAAAAGCTTTTACCCTCTTTCCCAAAACTGAAGTCTGCTCATTATATTACAGAACTATAAAGGGAACTGTTGGAAGCCTTTAATTTCTCGAACCAAAACCTCGGCCGTGAGAGGATTCTTGTTTACCTTGAGAGTTGAATATTGCTTCTCTCATAAATTATTCTGTGCTGAGTGTTTATTTCTCCGGGGTATTTCTGGCTTCGTGTTGGCGAGCGACAGCCAAAAACACGCTCAAAATTATTTTAGTGTTTGCCTACAGATCACGGTGTTTGCGCTGGTATGTATTATGACCGAGAGTAAAATGAAATGTGGCATGAAACGTACCACAAACAAGAATACCGTCCGATGGCAAAATCTATTAGTGCCACGAGGTCAATTAATGCATAATTTTATGCATGTGCAGAAATTTTGCTGCATGGAACAAAAAAATAACGGCCTGCAGATTAAGACTCGGTGCTGCCACAGGCAGCCTGAGTAATTGGGATGAAATTTTATCAGGTATAAAATGTCTTCACAGTCATTGATTTCCTTTGTTTTTGCCTCATGAATTATTCATGAGTTTTTGAAGTAATAGTTAAAGAATGAGTGGCCGATCTTTATCCAATTTACAAACTCGAGCTGAAAGCGGATAAAGATCGGACTTGCAAATTCTTTATCTTCCTTGTCAAACGTCTAGATGTAGAGTCATGTTTTCAGTTATTTTGGCAATACGACTTATTTTGGTGGGGAATATAGAAGCCAAAGTTTATGTAAATCAGGACTAAATCTGTATCAGATTTTAAAATCACATCAGTTGGTGATTTCCTTTGTTTTTGAATCATGAATTATTAATGAGTTTGCTAAGTAGTAGATAAAATATGAGCGGGAGATCTGTATGGCATTTACAATGGCGAGCTGCTTCGGCGAGCCATTGTAAAGCCCATACAGATCGGATGCAAATATTTTATCTTACTTGTGAAATGAATAGATAACTGAAAGGCATTGATATGCACAGCATAAATTTTAACCTTTGATTTCTCCCACCTTGGTATCAATGTGGGATGAATTAGTTTCTCACAAAAACATATCCCACATCGAAGAGACAATGTGTATGCAATAAGAGAGCAGAGCATAGCGTGCAGATAAAACAGTGATAGGTCAGTGATAGGTCATGAGACTTACCTCACTATCTTAGCTAGTATTCTGTACCTGATACAGCTGAATGCTACTAGAGCTATAATGGACCATGGGGTCTGTATCACGGACCATGGTGTCTGTATCGCGGACCATGGGGTCTGTATCTCGATACAGAACCTGATGTTAATCAGGTTTGTACGGGGGTATACAGAGGCGATCATGTGGTGTCATTCAGCACATGGGATTGGCTAGTACCCTTATGAATTATTAATGAATTTCACAAGTACATATACATTATTATAATGCACATATCAATGCTTAGCCCCACCTGGGGGGGGGGGGGGGGCATACCCAGGTGAATTTGACATTTTATTTTTTGTGTCAATAGTCCCCACTGTGGAGCATGAGTATTAAGGTTACTGATCACTTTAGCAGGCATAATTTTCGAACATCTTCGTAAAACCTTTTTTTTATTCAGATCGATGCATTTCGTTGAGAACTTTTATTATCTGAAATCAAAATTATAAAAAAAAATATATTTGCAGAGATATTCAACAATTTGCTTCCATTACAATTAATTAATAAACACTTTAGGCGTTTTAATCCAATTATGAACCGCAGCTAGCACGTCGCATCATCCGGGAACGTATGAAATCATGTTTCCTGGTAACGCTCTATATTTACAAACATACAAATGCTGTGACGAAACTAGAACCGTGTGGATGCTCACTACAGTATGCCTAGAAAAAAGTGCTGTCCTTGGTCGAAAACGGCCCGCTTAAAAAGCATTTGAGAACTCTGTAAAAACTTCCTTAAGTGAAAGCGATCGTGGATCATGGTTTGATCAAAAGTTGGCACAAAGATACTGCATCAAATTCTGATTCTCTGGCTAGTATTTAAGAGCAAGATAAAAGTGCAAGTTGAAAAAAACTCATCCTTTCTGATCCCAATCCAACTATCGACTGCGGCAATGATTTTTCTGACGAAAGCGAGCAGAAGAACGAAAGCGAGCAGTAGAACGAAAGCGAGCAGAAGAATGAGGACGGCGAAAGCGACGAGGACGGCTGCGAAAGTGAAGTAAACATTTTTCTTTCTTTTTTTCTTGTTGCCTTAATGCCCCTTCTCCCCCTAACAGCTTTGCCCATTTTAACTTGAAAGCACGTGGAGTCCAGCAACAACAACAAAAATCTGTGGCATGGCAGCGGCTCATTTTCCGGCACAGTAGGTGATCGCATGTAATTGGTTGGATTAGCAGGGCTCGAAATTGCGGCCGATACGGGCGTAGATACGCCTAGATTTTTTCGTTTTACGCCTAACTTTTTCCACTTAGGCGTAAAACTACGCCGAGATCCTCTTACAAAGGTACAAATTATCGGAAAACAAGTCTTATTTCCAAATCTCTAAAACTATCTGATTTTTTTGAAAAAATTACTACCATTTCCAAGCAAGCGTTTAGTTTAAACTTTTTTGTCTGTTATTTCAAGTTTGAAACGCATAGTTTACTAATTACGCGGTGACGTTTGGCGTGTAACGTCTGAACTTTTAACCGCAAAATGTCAAAGTTTGACAGCTCCTATCTATAGGTTTTGTCATGCAAAACAACTTGTTTTGCGCAGGAAAATAGTTAACATTACAGGAGCTGTCAAACTTTGACATTTTGCAGTTAAAAGTTCAGACTTCACCGGCCAAACGTTGCCGCGTAATTAGTGAACTATGAAAACGCTTGCTTGCAAATGGTAGTAAAATGCAAACTATTTTTTGTAGAAATATGAGAGAAATCGTCTCTGCTTGCCGCTCTATTTTTCTCAAAGCCGGCGCGATAGATCTGTTTTAACAGCCTAGCTCAGCCTAGACATGTACGTTACACTTAAACACTTGCATGGCTTCCTGCGAAACTTTGCGTGACCGCATGGAAAAAAGGCTGCCACGCCTTTGTCTTTCTATGTCTTGTTTAAAAAAGCGATATTGAACTCGATGAGTTTAAAGTTGAATATTTATTACAAAAAAAGCAAATGATTTGCAACATTAAAAAAAATTGTTTACCCTTTTCCTATGACATAGAAATTTCAGCTACTAATGCACAATTATTTACGCCTAAATTTTGGAGAATTACGCCTAAAATTTTTAAGCTAAGCGTAAAATTACGCCTCCTTTTTTTTCTTAATTTCGAGCCCTGATTAGGTGTGAAAAAAAAGAAGGAGGGAGGCATGACGTGGGGAAAAACTTGTGGACATAATTATTTTCTCCTTTGTGGAGAAATTCAAAATATCTCTTTATTTTCTAAATCTCTAAATTTAGCTTGTGGTGAAGACGGAAAGTGAGGTTAGTGGAAACTTGGAAGGCCTTATTTGATGTGAAACATGCATTTTTGTAAGAAAATTTAGAATCTGAGGAGAAATATTTTTTCTGTAACTGTGATTTTATTCCCTTTTTCTGCAGTGAAATATTTTTTTGCAAAGAAAGGAGGATTTAGATGAAATTATTCATTTTTAATATGCCTAATGCAGTTCAGTAGGGTCATTGGTCTATACATTAAGGTGTGTGGGAATCTCAGGGCATTGCTCTTTGTACGATCAAATTTTGACGTATGAATTTGTTCTCATATTCGTAAAGTAGAGTGGCTATATTATTACCAGTTCAAACCGTTTTTCGATACAACGACGGGAAGTCTTATTTTTTGAACTCCGAATCTTGAATTTTACATCCGCCATTATGCAAACCCGTTCCTGTGGGCGAGGAATGCCTGGTCATTTTTTAACGTACATGACGTCAACACTTAAGGTTATCGTATACCTTCAGGGTACTGTTCCGGATAAAATTAAGTAGCGTCTCGAATATTCGTCGTATTTAGATAAATTATACCTCATTTAAAGCTTATAAAATTGGCTACAACGATATACCTAAGGTTTGTAATTTTGATAAAAGTGCGATTTTTCAATAAACTTCTTTTCCGAACAAGCGAGTTGGTTTCCAAGAGCTCCAACTCCACGGCAATTTAACGAATTTCAGATCTGTTTGCGTTTCTGGACTCCCACAGACCTTGTTTACGAAACAGTGTTGGCGATTGTGGAAATTCGAAGCCGTTCTGAAGATATTTTGGTCATCGTGAAACTGCTAACGCGCAATCCAAGTATAGATGCAGGAATCACTCTCAGCGCCTCTCTTTTAAAAATTAAAAAATCGGCGACATTTTTTTAGCTGATATAAATTGCGAACAATCTGTGAAAATTTGAAGTAATTCGCACAAATTCGCGTCGAGTTGGAGCTTTTTTCAAACTATGTTTAGAACGAAAATAGAAAGTCAAGAAAACGCTCTGAAAAGTTTTAGCCGGCCGGCGAGACTGATTCTTTCAACCAGTGACTGGGAAATGTCACAGTCAAAACTTCCCACAACAACATGTGTGGCTACTTTTCCCATACAAACCTTCACGCTAACTAACATATGAGTGTACCATTTTCCCACTATGAAAAGCAAACAAACGTTTTGAATAGAAATAATCGTTCAAGTTTGTGCATTGTACAGGACTGTAGCAATTTAACGAACCACAAAGCTGGCATTTTGCTACATTCAAGCCTTCTAGTTGAGTACCAAGAATACGGTTTGTAATTCTCTTCAAGCCTCGTGCAAGGATGGTTTGTGTACGTTTTGAGGACAGAAGCTTCTCCATAATTGTTTGTATCACATGGAATAGCCGGTAAGACCGTACTACATGTAGTATAGATTGACCGAAAAATAAGCGGCTACGTTTGCTGAGAACATAGTTTATCATAAATAACTCATTGCTGTTTCCTATAAACACATAAACCTATCGATGTAGTATGCCTTTTAATTTACTGCTAATTTTATTTTCAAGACAATAAACCACAAAAGAAACCACCAATATTATTTCATGAAGTACCTTGTTTCAGTTGTTT
The DNA here is from genome assembly GCA_030867875.1 of Actinernus sp. WN-2022. Lineage (NCBI taxonomy): Eukaryota > Metazoa > Cnidaria > Anthozoa > Actiniaria > Actinernidae > Actinernus > Actinernus sp. WN-2022. The sequence goes on from JAOWCC010000019.1 coordinate 24,374,657, forward strand.
GTGTGTCAAACAGAAACGGGGGGCGCGAAGTTTGGTTCTGTGATAGCCACTGTAAAAGCTGCAGATCAGTCAGTTTCAATATTATTATTTTTAGTCTCTAGTAAATTCTTATCATTCACGATTTCCGATGTTAGACAAGAGAGCGATTTAATTTTATAGCAATTACATTGTATTTTAGAATGTAGATTTGCCGGACAATCTATTGCCGGGACACAGATAATTCTCGATCTCTCTTATTTACGAACTAGCAATCGGCCGGGTTTCACTATAAACAATGAACAAACTTAGGACTTATAAACTGCTGATCATTACCTTAGTGATTTCTCCGCTGAATTCTCCCTGTAACCCGGATCCAGTAACAGCACAACCTGAAAGCTGAACCAGGGTAAATTCCCCGGGGAAAAAATTTCCCCAAAAAGATAAGAAACCTCTGCTAGCTAGCACTACTTAATAGCAGGCCACTTCCCAAGCGATTTTAGCGACGCTTTCAACTCGGTCGCCAGCGGCTCTATTTCCCCCTAAATCATCAACATCCGGCAATAAATTTAAACAGAAAGACACATTATTATGTTCTGAAGAATCTGATGCAGATTTTAGGTCGTTATTTACTAAACCACAGCAAAATTCGCAGTGTGAGTTTGTAGACAATATAAGAAGAAATGTATGGGTTCGAAGCAACTTGAGAACGATGCGTTAAGTGTATGACGTCACATATGCTAAACGAATGACTAGGCATTCCTCGCCCACGGGAACAGATTCGCATAATGGCGGACGTGATTTTGACGGTAAACTCTCTTTAAAATGTGTGGTCTAATTGGGCCTTTTGCAAACTTTTTTCACTGATTTGCATATTTCTGCCACTGTTTGTTCTTATGGAATACAAAAAAGTGGTAAAAGAAATGGTCAAATTTCGTTGTAGTGGCACTTTAAACCCTCAAAGCAAGTAACCAGTAATAGTGCCAAATGGCACTCTTGGGAGTGAAAGGGTTAAGCTACATATTTTCTAATTTCGAAATTTTTTTGAAAATCACTTTGATAAGCTTCAAATATAATTTTAAAATAGGTGATTTGTCTCTACCATCATGCTTTTGTATAATAAGTGATGTTGGTGATGACATATATATAAACCTTCATGTAATATATATAAAAAAACGAGAGCTAGTGTTTTACCAGGGGATCCAAACACTGAGAAATATGAAAGCACAAGGCCACTTTTATTATTTCGAGGGGTTTGGATTCCCTGGTGAAACACTAAACTTGAGTTTTTTATGACTTCTCAAGCGAAAACAATACATTTTTATTTCCGTCTCCATGTAAAGTCATACTTATGCTGTAATCCTTGTAGCTTAATTACGTCCATCACATGCACGAATCTTGATACCCAATGAGAGCACAGATGAACATCACTAGTGATTTGGATATCCAAATTACTAGTGATGTTCATCTAGTATTTCATTGGGTATCAAGATTCATGCATGTAACCAAATGCAGTCCTCTGATTGACAAGAGTACTCATTAATTATTCATGAGAAATCTCAGACGTAACACCCAAATCAAGAAACATTCTACCGTTGGGACCATCCACTTCATGTACAATCGATATCAAAGATAACTGGCTAGGGCTCATATGCACTTTGACCTTTGAATCAGTGATAACTGGCTAGGGCTCATATGCACTTTGACCTTTGAATCAGTGATAACTGGCTAGGGCTCATATGCACTTTGACCTTTGAATCAGTGATAACTGGCTACAGCTCATATGCACTTTGACCTTTGAATCGGTGATAACTGGCTACGGCTCATATGCACTTTGACCTTTGAATCAGTGATAACTGGCTAGGGCTCATATGCACTTTGACCTTTGAATCAGTGATAACTGGCTACGGCTCATATGCACTTTGACCTTTGAATCAGTGATAACTGGCTACGGCTCATATGCACTTTGACCTTTGAATCAGTGATAACTGGCTACAGCTCATATGCACTTTGACCTTTGAATCAGTGATAACTGGCGAGGGCTCATATGCACTTTGACCTTTGAATCAGTGATAACTGGCTACGGCTCATATGCACTTTGACCTTTGAATCAGTGATAACTGGCTACAGCTCATATGCACTTTGACCTTTGAATCAGTGATAACTGGCGAGGGCTCATATGCACTTTGACCTTTGAATCAGTGATAACTGGCTAGGGCTCATGCACTTTGACCTTTGAATCAGTGATAACTGGGGAGGGGTCATATGCACTTTGACCTTTGAATCAGTGATAACTGGCTAGGGCTCATATGCACTTTGACCTTTGAATCAGTGATAACTGGCTAGGGCTCATATGCACTTTGACCTTTGAATCAGTGATAACTGGGGAGGGCTCATATGCACTTTGACCTTTGAATCAGTGATAACTGGCTAGGGCTCATATGCACTTTGACCTTTGAATCAGTGATAACTGGCGAGGGCTCATATGCACTTTGACCTTTGAATCAGTGATAACTGGCTACGGCTCATATGCACTTTGACCTTTGAATCAGTGATAACTGGCTAGGGCTCATATGCACTTTGACCTTTGAATCAGTGATAACTGGCGAGGGCTCATATGCACTTTGACCTTTGAATCAGTGATAACTGGCTAGGGCTCATATGCACTTTGACCTTTGAATCAGTGATAACTGGCTAGGGCTCATATGCACTTTAAAAGTAGTATCCTGTTTTGCTCAAATTTCCCTTAATCTATTAAATTTATAACTATTTTTGTAACTGCCTGTAAACACCATGCACTCTCTTGTTTCAATTTCTACTGACAATGCTGGGTTGAAGTATTAAAAGGAGTTGGGTAACTCTGAAAGGTTAGCTTCACTACTTGGTTTAGAGTCCTGTAAAATAAAATCTGCTGCTGAATATTTGCAGAATAGCAGGTGAAGTGCACATGTTGCTGACTCTTATTTACAACCCTGCTCCAACAATAACCCCTGTGATTGTCATTCAGCTCATTCGTAATTAAATCATGTACATACATTACTTTTATTAGACTGGACAAAGAGAGTGCTGCAAGGAAGAAGGCTGAAAAGGAACTAAACGAAACCAAGAAACTGCTCTCTGACAAAGAAAACCAGCTGTCAAATAGAAACCATGAAGCAAAGAACCTGGAAAGTGTGGTGCACGAGCTGCAGACAGAGTGTCGAGAGCTCAAGGATTCACTGGGGTCTGCCAAATATGCACTGGAGCAGGAAACTCTCAACAGAGTTGACCTGGAGAACAAACTGCAGTCCTTGAAAGAAGAACAGAACTTCAAGAAGCAGATGTATGACAAGGTGAGCAAACTTTATTTTACAATGGATAACTACCGTATTTACCCGTGTATAAGCCGCACCCGTAGATAAGCCGCACCCCAAGTTTTGAAGCTTGAATTTAGGAAAAAAACTTTTTTTGAAAAATACAAAAAATAATTAGAAAATATGTTGTCCGAGTTCATAAACGCTTGTACTTGATGCCAAAGTTCTTCAAAAAAAGAATAATCTTTTGACAACCGCTACAAATCAGCCTGTTTTGGAAGGTAAATAAGCTTAATCACGTTTAAATATTCATGAAATTCTAATATATTAGGTCTAAGGTGGGTCTTAGAAGAGTTTTTGCTTTAACTCTTTGAAAGTGCGTGTTTTTTCCCCAATAATTATGCTTAAATTGCTATATTACACGATCGGATGCGATTTGAACCCGATTGTAATATACGCACCATCGCATAATAAAAGCTTCATTCAGGTTCATGATACATGTATGTAAATATATGTTAATGTTGGGTCTCTTTTCTAGGTGTTCCCGTAGATAAGCCGCACCCCCGATTTTGAACGAAAATTTTGGGTGAAAAGGTGCGGCTTATACACGGGTAAATACGGTAGTTCCTGTAAAACAAAAGCTAGTGTAGGTCTGCTTCAGTGGGGAAGTTAAACACTGGTATAATCAACAAAAGTCTATTAACCCTTTCACCACTACAGGCCTCAAAAGCGGCCAATATGAAGCATGTACCTGGGAAAAATTATTGCATCAAACCTAGACATGCTGGAGATACAATGTTGCAATACTATTTCAAGGGATGAATAACTTCAAAGTCAGAGCTATAACAGGGATCGCTTGACTCCCACTTTGGAGAAAAACGCATTTGTTTTGGAGATCGATGTTCGTTTCTTCGATTTTTGTGAATTTTGACGAGCTGAAAATCAGCTCAAGAAAACCTTCCCATTCGCACTTGAAATCAAAAGCAAACACAAAATAACCACTCAGTCGTTACAGTACCTTGTTTAATCTTTCCAACCAGCAGGTTTGTTTGCATAAAATCCACCAAACGACTGTGAAGCGTGCTATTCTTAATGCTGCACATCTTCTCTCCACCATGTTTACCTGCTCCCAACTCCAATTGCATGCTGGGTAATCACCAAAAAATTCACAAGGGGACTCCCCCTCTGGGACTCCTGTAGGATTTTTTTATAAGTCTTTTACCCCTACAACCAAGAGCGGTGATTTGGACTCAAGCCGTTGCTTTAAAGTGACAAAAACACATCCTAATAGGTTGAGGAGGGGGAAAAGACAACCAACTGCAGAATTTCAAGGGTTTCAGTGAAGAATTATTTCATGTGTCTGAAATCGCAAACACAACAGAAAAATCCTGTGAAACCCCTCACAAGGCCAACTAAAAGCAAACCAAGTACTTTTCAGCCGTCATCAGACTTAATGATGCCCTCTAGCTCTCTTACAGTGGCTTATTTGTCCAAATTCTGCCGAATGGCATCATGGGGAAAGTTTGAGCCCTTGGTTTAAAAAGTCAGCAGTATTTAACTACCCCGGGCAAGCCAAACTGGAACTGAGGGGGGAGGGTTGAGTTAGCACTCTGCATTTCACCAATTCAGCCCAAACACTTCCAGTGGTGAAAGGGTTAAGGTACGGTATGATAACCACTGAGAAATAAGTAGTAGCATCTGATGTTTCAAGTGTTAAATCTTTGTCAGAGCTAAAGAGCATTTCAGAGCATTTCATTTCACTAGTTTTAAAAGGTAAGGGTCACTAGGACCCCCTCTTAGTTAAATGGGGGTCCTTTCTATTTTTCAAGGGTCCCTTGCCACTGCTTTATACCTTAACCACAAGAATTATTTGAGCCATTTGGAACACAAAGCTAAGTTCTTACTGTTGGTATGTATTCATGATTTACACAAGTCAAATCGAACAAAAGAACAAGCAGACCATGGACTAAACAGACAAAAATGCAGGAAAGAAACAGAAATCTGGATTGGACCCAGTCTCCCCTGGTCCAACTTCTTCCCCAGGGTGCTCGACTATGCTTTCAAATCCAAGATGGCAGCTGTCCGAAATTTTGTGCATCCCAGGGACACCTTGTGGTGGAAAACAGCATCCTTTTTGTTTTCTGTGCATAAAATATGCACCTTTGTGTATTAATGTGAACTCTGCATTTGCTCTGACAAAGGGTTAATGCTTGATACATCGGCTGTTACTCGCTTGATCTCATGGCAGTTCAACATACCTTAATTGTCTGTTAGTTTATTATGTCATTGTCTAACCATATTTTGTCTTGCATGTATTATATTTGGCATCCAGAATATCATTCGGTATGAGTGTTAATCATTCAGATATTTAATTACTCATCAATTTTCACTTACGCATACAGTACCATATTTATTCTTCCAGGAATTACTTGAAATCCGGTCACAGCTGAAGACAGTAGAGAGCAAGAGAGTGATAATCGAGACAGACTACAAGGACAGGTATGAAGGCGTAATGTCAGAGAAGCTGCAGGAACTGAGAGAAGAATATGATGTTGAAGCACGACAGTTCAAGGAAGATACAGAACTCCTTTACAGTTCCAAGGTATAACTGTTCATAATTAAACATGTATTTCCTAATCTTAAGACAAATGCAGTGGAATGGTTCTAATCAGCTAGCTCCAGGTTACTTCATATCCAGCTTTCCTAAAATTAGACATCATTTTGAGCAAGATCACAATCACTTTCCCTTATAAACAATATGCTCATTACATATTCAACTATTCTAGCAAGCTCTGATTGGCTGGCACTTAACAGCACAAACAACAGACAGTGTTTCCTATCAATTAGGAACTAATTTATCTTTCCCTTCCTGCACTTTGCTGTGCTTGTTTACTCATCCAAAGAGAGATGACATTTAAATCCTCAAATCTTTTAGAGTAATTCTGTGAAAAGTTGTTTTTGCATGAATCCTTGATTGTCTACAACCTGTTCAAATTGGTTTAAAAAGGTGAAAAGTGACCCGGCTCTTTTTATGACAGAGCGGCAGTACACAAATGAGAAGCATTGGTCTTGTGCATCGTGTGACGTAAGATCAGGAATCCAAAACAATAGAAACTACAAGTGCTATAGTAAACAATGGCTTTTCACCTCATTTTATGTCACTCAACCAAGACCCCAAACTGCATGGTCCTGAAACTAAATTCTGGGACTTAACACAATGTAAAAATCAGGGATTGCACCATTTTAATTTTTCTTTTTCATTCATCCTCAGTTTTCATATAGCCTTTGAAAATAAATAAAACTAAAATGAGATTAGGGGCACTTTTTGTCAGTGCAAATTTATTTTTGAGCAACCATAGTGCTGTGTTTCTTATTTGCATTTGACAATGTCATAGAAGCTTCACATATGATGGCAGGAGTCTGCAGTCTGGGTTCCATGAAACGTTGAGGTGCATCTACATTGTATGAGAAAGGCTCCTAAAATCGGTTGTTAGTGTATTTCAAATTTGAAGTCTTTCAGTGTACATAATTTTATGTATTTCACCATCAGTTTGGTTGGTCATAAGTCAGGCTTTATTTTTTTACAGCATGGCTGAATGCATGTAGCTCAGGTGGTAAGTGTAGGTCATGACTGCAGGAGATTGTGGGCTTGTGGGCTTCAACCCCGGCCACATCCCCGGCCACATCTTTTGGCAGGGAGGTATTAAAATGTCATTGGCCTTGTCTCCCAACACTTTCTCTTCATCAATGGGGGACTTAAAGAACCTATTTTATTATTTGTGAAGAGAAGGGGATCAATACCTTATTCTTCAGCAAGATGTTAAATCATAAGCCTCAGAATTCTCAGTAATTATGTCACAAGGCCAAACAAAATAAATGTTGTTTCCAGTAACCTGACTGACCTGGATTTTTTTCATGCTTTCCTCAAACTTTGTATTGCTATTTTCCAAGACTTGAAACATAAAATAAATAACTAGAATGATATAAAACATTAAAACAATCAGACATACATGTACATACATGTTGGCAACAACTTCTCACTACAGTGTGCCTTCAGTGGAATCGCATGAACATGACAACAATGAGAAGTTAGGTAAACTATGACTCCTCACTACAGTGTGTCTTCAGTGCGATCACATGAACATGACAACAACACAGGGTTAACTCGCTAAAGAAAAAGAAGCAAAATATGTAACAAAATAATAAAGAAATTTTAAAAAAATACCTTGATTTTTTTTCAGGTTGTCATTTATTTTGTTTGGCCTGCAATGTAGCAGCTAGAGGACTAAGAATCCCCAATTCAAGAAAATCCTTAAACCATCCTGTGCTACCTTTATGTATTACATGTATTTCTCCAAATTAAGGCCTGAGAATTGTTCAGAGAGAATTGTTCATTGTTCCCCTCCCCCACAGTAAGATAAAAAAACTAATCCCATTTTAAACTTCCATCTCTACTCAGTTTGAAGAGCTTCGCCAACAGCGTGCCAAGGACGGCAGTGCGCTGAGCGAGCTAAGAGAAGAGAATAGAGTGTTAACAAGTTCAGTTGACTTGCTCAATTCTGACTTGCGACAACTAGAAGCAAAGGTAAGTTGTTCCATTTCAAAAGTTACAATGTAATTGACAGCAAGTTGTATGATAATTATGTGATAGTTTTGTGGTATTTTAAAGACCTTTTTTTTTATTACTTTTTGAAGGGTTGAAAACAGCACAGAAATTTAGAGTCATTTACAGGGGCTAATTCAATAAAACGTTTGCCTTTTGAAAGTCTGGCCATTGACAACCCTGGAAAGAATGATCAAGTGTTTACATGAGACCAGGATGAAAAATGATCTCAGACCAGTCTGACACATTCCGGTTGTTGGACTGTTAAAAGTTTGATTAGATCAGTAAAATATTGTTCCCATGTGAACCGAATCAGTTTGGCCTGGAGAACTTTGGATAAGTACAAGATTTTTCACATGTAAACCAAATCACATCAGTCACGTAATCCATTGGTTCTTATGTACACAGTATCATTAACAATTAGAACTGCAGCCTAAATGGGCTACAAGTCAATAAACCATGAGGCACAGCCGAATGGGCTATTTAACCCATGAGGACAAGAGGTATAATAATTGTTTTAGTATAAACTAACTAGTTGGACAGTAGAAAATAATAGAAAGAAACAAATTGAAGTTAAAACAATTTTCACTTATTATTTTTGTGAAAATGTGTGCAGTTTTTCTCTACCATGTACTATCACAAATAGACCTATAGTAGGGTAGCCAATCGGAATGCAGGATTTGTAATAGTCCACTGGTTGGTTTATACTAATATAATTTATACCAGTCTGAGTTTGTATAACAATAGTAATTGTTGTTGTTTACATCATATATAATTATGTACTAGTAGTTTCAAATTGAAAGTGACATGCTGTCGAACAAAAATAGTAGCAATTTGTTATATGAAAATAAAGGGTTTGAGGAGGGATTACTAAGTTTTGCATTAGTGTTGCTGAAGTTGGGTTTTTACAGTATATCGTATTTCCTGGAACAAGCGACCGAGGCGCTCAATGTCGTTGTCAAGGAGGGCACTTATAATTGAGGGAGGGCGCTTATTCGAGGAGCGGGAAATCCAGAATAGCAGTTGTTTTCGTCTGCAAGGTTTTAATTTGCGCAATAATGAAAGACTAAACTGATTATTTCAAAGAGAGGAAAGGTACATTGATAGAATGTGCGTGGGTATACATGAAATTATTTTATCGTTGAACTACACTAGCTTGTATAAAGTTTAAAATGTTTTTTAACAGACTTAAATTGATGACAATTGAAGAATGGGGCGGGGCTTTCATGTCTGGGTAGTGACTAATACCGTTATTATCGGGATTCTGGAAGAGAGGAATTATTGTAATAACACGAGCGAGGGTTTGTTAGACTACTGTTAACTGTAAATTCCGGTGAAATAAAAACTAGTTGGAGTTAGCAGGAGATTGTTTCTGCGTATTTAAAATTGGGCTTCTGTTGGAAGACGGTACTTATGAAAGGAAAAAAACATGTATGCACTCTTCGACAGAATTTAGAAAAAATGAATTATTTATCATGCGAAGTAAATGTTAAAATCTGGCATTGTCCTCCTCCTGAGAAACTAATAAAAGTTGAAACTGAGAGTTCGAGTTAACGAGGCTTAATTCAGTAGGCAGTCAGTGGTTAATGTCAGGCTGATCATGAAGGTGGGGATACAAAAATCTTGTTTGAGTATAGCGAAAAGTTTGAGTTACCTGAACTGATAGAGTGAACAGTGGGTGTTCGAGTTAACGGCATCTACTCTGTATTCTTATTCCGGGTAATGTGCTCTAGAATGTCCAAATCGAACGCGTCGGCCTAAAAACTGGTCACGGACAATGACAAAGGATTACGACTGTAATGATAAATTCCGATATTGGACTAAAATACTGAACAGTATATGTTTACTTTTCGAGTCCTACACGTTTTATTTTTTCAACCGTTCCATACTTTACAGATCAACATTGAAACACAATGAAACTGTAGCAACTGAAACATAAACGTTTGGGATTAGATGATGCCGGATAACACTGAGATAATAGTCTGACCAGTTCGCGGTAAATTCCGACATTTTGAAAGGGGTGCAAACATGGCGTGAAATACATGGTGTTTGTTGGGAATCGATGGGAATCCCATGCCAAATAAAATCCGTAAAATCGAATTTCTGAAATACACTTCAGATACAAACTTAAGATACACCAGGTAAAAGATTAACATATAGAAATTTGAGGGATGTAGCTGTGCTGGGAAGCGTGCAATCGTGTTTTCAGTTTTCCATACATACCGGTAGTCTATAAAAACGAGTCAAATTCCGCGTGAAAAGTTACGAATTGGCTTCAAAACTGTGTTCACATTCCCAGAAAGTTTCAGCGATTTGACAGACTCGTCAGACTGTCACGTTCACGCCTGACTGATTGCACGTGAAAATTCACACAGTCTCCGAGATCTTGAGATTTTAATTTTCGAAAACATGCCAGGACCTCATTTCAGCCGAAACTTTTAACTACACCAGGATCTACTGAAAATGTGAAACTACGTCAGAAGCTAAAGTTTGTTTACTGTTATGATTTGTGCTTAGCTGCAAACTTTAAAGCTAGTCCTGTGTCATTCAGGGGACTAAACAAGCGACCGCTAATCGTTTTGTTATTATTTTGTGTTGCAAGTTGAGGCTTCCATATTCATGCTAGTTCTAATATTTTTAAGTATAGGTTTCCAGTAAAGGTTTGCAGAAGCAATGGGAGGATGCATTATAAGCGAGCTGTGAAGCTGCAAGGAGAGCATGAAGTTTCTTAGTATAGGCACGCATATGCGCGATCGATCGTATGTTAGTTGAAATTGAGCTCGGGTTTCGCCAAAGGTCAAACTTCTCTTTCTTTATGCTATAAAAAGAACCTAAATTCCAATTCGGGCCTGGTTTATTCAATGGCCCTGTCTTGGGAAGGCCCCAGAACGGCTCCCTCTACATCAATAAGAACGAACCATTTGGCATACGATTACGGAACGGCTGCGAAGGATAATGTGGTGTCTTGCAGAACCAGCGATCGCCAAAAAGCCATGCCCATAAATTTATTTCATTTATCAACCGAAAACTGTCCACCTCAACCTGCACTTTGTATCCTCCGTGCTCGCTAGCTCACGTGCTCACTTTCTCACGTGACCGGACATACAGAAAAACACACACACAGACAAACAGAAATCCACGTACTTTCAAACGTGCAGAGATTATATGCTGGCTTGCCAGCAATAATGCATAGATAAACTTCTAAACTAAGATAACCAATAAAATTTATGGTAATGACTAAAATTTAAAAGTGAACTAGATTAGATCATGTTGAAAAGACATCTATTGATGAAGCGGCAAGCAGCATTTAAAGTGTTCAGTTCTTATTCTAGGCAGTGTGTATTCATGACCGTGCTTGCAAAATTATCTTCCACGCCTTTGAGGAAGCAGTTCATGTTAGGCATGATTTGGGTCGCATGTAATCTTTTCCCACAACTTAAAGGGGCTGTGTCACGGTAAGACTTTAAATTCGTTTTTCCGGGCCGGAAAGAGTTATTTCCACCGATTTTGATATGAACTAACGAACCTCTCGGCCATGTGGGATGCTTAAAATGAAAGCAAATATACAAAAATGACTAACAACAGGGAAAATATTGAAAATCCTAAGTTTCAATCAAGCATTGAGGGAGGGAAGTTTCACTGTTTGTATCCAATTAACAGCCACTAAATGAGCGATTACTTGATATATGCGCACTGTACCATGACATAGCCCCTTTAATTGAAGATTGGAACTTTTCCCACAACTTGAAGTATGCTCATGTAATCACCCTCTGAGTAGTCATGATCCATTAACTCATTTGTCTTTCTTTCCAAGAACAAAGCGTTCAGTGACAGGTTGTCTGACATACAAAAACTCCGCACTCAGGACAAGCAAAAGGCTGACGATGCCATTGAGTATAGAGAAACAGAGATTCTTGATCTGCGCAATAGCATTGACGATGCCTTGAAGGACTATGAGGAGCTCATGGGTGTTAAGGTAGCACTTGACATGGAGATGGCAGCATACAGAAAGATGTTGGAGGGGGAGGAATACAGGTGAATAGGGTTAGGTTAGGTTAGGTTAGAATAGGGTGTGTTGCTTTGGTTTGGATGTTGAGACATTATTATTACCAATAACTATAGTAATATTATTATGATTATTAATGATTTCTAACAATCTCCAGATAAGAATTTCAGGGGGGAAATGAACAACTAAAAATGAACAATTTTTGTGAAAAATCTTAGATTTTGGACAAAAAAGTACTGAGTGTGCTTGGAAATGAAAAGCTATGTGCAAAATGGGTAAAAGTCGCAATTTGACTGAGTGACACTTTGCTCTTATTTACGTTTGATTTTTCGTTTTATGAAGTTAAATTTTACGTAGATCATGATGTATGCGAAAATGCTGGTCATAGAAAAAACTCAAGATTTGAAAAAAAGGTATTTTCTCAGGGATTGAATATTTTTAAATTAGGGTTATCATGGTGCCCAAGCCGTTGACGCCAAGTTCGTTTCTTAGTTGTTGCATCGGCAAAAAGATTTAAGTTTCCACGCTCAAAATATCCTTAACCCTTTCACACCCACATACGGAATTTTCCGTATTTTACTGGTTACTTGATTTGGGAGTTTCAGTCTGACAAAGTTTAAAGAGCTAGGCCCTGAGATTCCCACAAACCATAATGTATAGACAAGTGATCCTAGTGAACTGCATTGGGCATGTCAACAAAGAATAATTTCATCTAAATCCTCCTTTCTTTGCATAAGTTAACTACAGGTTACATTATTTCATTTCAGAAAAAAAGACTAAAATAGCACTTCCAAAAATAATTATTTCTCCTCAGATTCTACATTTTCTCTCAAAAATGCATATTTCACATAACATTTAGAGTTTCATGGTTGCACTAACCTCACTTTCTGTCTCCCAACACCTAAACTTGCCATGAACCAAGCCATTCTGTCCACAAGCACTTCACAGCAAGCTAAATTCATCCATAATGACCGCAAAGCATGCCGGGAAATCCTACCAAACAGCGACATGGCCCTTCTCCCATCTTCATTCTTCAAAATATATACTAAGTCTAAAGCCATTTCGACCTAATACCTTCATATAATGGCAAGTAAATGTTGTCCAATATTCCAAAAAAGCTATGATAGGTGGCTCCAGACCCCCATTTATAAAGCCCACGCTAAAGTGACAAAAGACGTCCTGGCCCATTCACGAGTGGGAAATGAGGCTCTTTCTCTGTCACAATAAACTGGCACAGACTCGCTTCTTTGAGAAAGTGCTGATTGAAGCTCTCATCAGACTTAATGATGTCCTCCAGCACTCTATAAATGGTGAAAAAGCCTGAAATTCTCTGTATTCCTCCAAGTAAAAACTTCCTGCCAGCTCCCTTGTAATCTACAACTGCTTTCAAAATGGCCGTCTAAAAACTTTGAGCCCCCAGTATTATAGGTCAGTTGAAAATTCCATGTAAACAATGACTGTAGTTTACTTAGGGGGGAGGGTTCTTTTCGGCCTAGAAATAGCTAAAAATTGGTTCCAAAAACTCGGGCCTGAAAGGGTTAATATCATTTAATATTCTTTGAAAACAACAACAACAAAATAATCATAAATAACCTTTATAATAGCGAAATATCAACCTGTTGTGGTTCCCTATTGCGTGAAATGCTTGTTTTAGAACTATGAGATTGTTTACTGGAGAACCGAGCCAAATATGAGTTAACAATGTTCATGGTCATTCTGGTTTGGTTTCTTTTTAGAATCTATAGCAATTTTTTTAGAATGCCTCCTGTGACGTCATAAGATGAATCAACTCCCTCCCTAGAGAAAACTACTACACTAAAATCCCATAGGTTTTCATTGTGACATCACAAGATGAATCAATTCGGGTAGCATTAATTCTAGTTTAATTTCTGCTCCTGTCTCTCAAAGAAAACTAAGTTAGACAACTGAGGTATATCAGAAATAGAATTTGGGGCAAAAAGACTTCAAGTTGTTTTATGGCACTACTTGCACTTTAAGCATGCCATTCTTGGTTTAAACTTTGTGTCAAACTGTCAGTAATGTGAATGCTCTTTTGTGCAAGATTTTGCCAAGTTCATAGATTATTATTATTATTACTTACCCTGGAAGCCTGGATTTTAAATAAATGCCCCTTAAATTATTTTGTTCTCCCCTACTACATTGTATACCTGTGTTAGGAGAACCGTAGCCTGCTATGCAGACATATTTTTTCACTCTTCATAAATTCGAAGAAAAAAAGTAATGTCTGCTTACCCGAGTGTTTCGTTTCCAATATGCACACCTCTGTGTGTTATGGACCAATCAGATTTTACCTTCCATATCCTGGAAAGTGACATAATGTTACATTTAAAAGGAATTCAGACAATACATTTGCCATTGACCAATCATAGGAGAGTGTTCAACGGCATGCCAATTCACTAATATTAGAAACTAATTAAGCGCTCAGGTAAGCAGACGTTACTTTTTCCTTCAAATTTATGAGAATGAAAAAATATGTCTGTATAGCAGGCAAGGAGAACCGTGACCTTCTATCAAGCCTATGACTCTGTATATACTGAATTGATTACTTTATCCGATTCACTTCCCAATTGGGGATACTGCTTTTAGGCTTGCCTATATAATTTTTATACATGCATGTATTATTACAAGGTTTGAAGAAAATGAAAATTGAAGCTTGCCAGAATACCTATTTTCACTGAGAAGCCTACTTGGCTCAGTCTTTGCCCAGCTGGGCTATTGGACAAGACTGTTGTGCACTGGTATATATTATTATGAAACATTAAATAGTTAGTTTTTTCTTGTAACAATCTTAGCTTCACCTGCTAAGAAATATAATTTTCTTAGGCTGAACATCACTCCTCCTGCATCTCCCGTGTTCGGTGCCACTACAGGGTCAGGCAGGTCAAGACGTGGTGCCAAGAGGGCAAGAACAGAGGAGATGGAGTCTACTATCACGACAACTAGCACAGCAGAAGGGGCTGTTCAGATTGTGGAGGCTGATCCTGAGGGAAAGTACATAAAGCTGTACAACAGTGGAGAGCAGGTAAATGGAAATTAAGGGATAAAACTTGATTTTAGTGATCTCATACATAGATACATAACTTTAATTCGGATTTTAGAATAGCATACATGTAAATATGCTAGTATCTCTGAAGGAAAAAGAAACGACAACAATCTTATATATATAAAACTTGGTACAATTCTATCTAATAAGCAGTTAAAAAAAGATATTGATAACCACAAAGTAACAATAGTGACATGTACAAATACAGGTTTAAGCAAGCATCGTCAAAAATGCATTTGCAAATCGTTCACTTAAAACTATTTACATTATAATTTTGATGTTGCTGTAATATTGTCATCGAGAAGATTACAGCATTTGGTAGAAAAATATCTAAAGGAATGCAGCTCAAAAGTTATGGTACTGACCATTTGGCAAAGCAAGCTTGTTTACTCCTTAGGTCATAGGCAACAGATTGTCTAATAAAACGAGAATTTAAATAAGATGTAGGTGACATACCAGAGAGGCATTTAAACACAATGATTAACATGTATAGGATCCTTAGTCTGTCTGAGATCCTTAAGGATCCTATCAGACAAAGCCTAGATCATACCATCTAGAAGTACAGCCAAAACATACTGGGATTCAACTTGTTTACCTGTGAACCAGACATCAATAAAATAACAATTTAAATCATTAAAATGATCTGTGTATTGGTTTATCTCAGGATGAGTTATTAGGTGGCTGGACCATCCAGAGACAGGTTGGCATAGAGGATCCGAGTGTGTATAAATTTACTCCTAAGTATGTACTCAAGACCCACAGCTACGTGACAGTAAGTATGATCTATATTCCCTAAAAATAGTAGTTTACAAAGTTTCTTGATCGTGAGGTTTTTCTCCTGGTCTTCATTGTTCTTCCCTCCTCAAAACCAACAATGCTAAATTCAAACTCTGTCTACAGAAGCTAAGTAAAAGCTTCTATGTGGACATAGCACTGGGAAAAAAACACATTTTATTATTTATTTTGGCTGATACAGGAAAATGCTGATAAAGGGCAATATTTATTGACCCCAGATATCTTGTTTCAAGGTGTTGAAGGACACTGTCAATATAAATATAAATAATGATAAACTTTCTCATGACAAAAGACTACCCAGATTATCAGTTTATGCTTTCCAGGTATACTGGAGAAATTGAGACAGTTTGGATGAAGGTGACAAAGATGCGAGTGGATGAAAACACTGCTTTGAAGAGAAATTTAGAGCAACATGAAATTGGTTCACTGTAACTGAAATCAAGTTCCTAAAATAAGTTTTTGTAATCCACTTTATTACTTTTTTCGTGCAACCCTGAAAGTTTCGAGTGTCGTTTGGAAAATTGTATTTAGATGACCTTCAATCAAAATTTAAGTAAGTCTAGATGGTAAAAGCTTTGTATGAGACTAGACAGACTCCATGTTTGATTGACGGTCAGTTATGAATGCAATTTTCCAAGCAAGACTTGAAACTTTCAGGGTCACAGTTCAATGAAAATGGTAATCTTTGCCATCCTCTATTGAAAATGTTTGAAAGTCATATCAGGACATTCACATGGTATTTTCTTCTATCTCAGGATGTTATTTTTGTAGTTTTGTTTTACATGTATGCCTCTAACAGCCTAGAGGGTAAAAGTGCCATTTTGCCATTTACTAAAAAGTCCTTCCAGATCACAATATTCTTCAAGTTGGTTCCCTTTATTCTTACTACAGTAGTTTGATATTGTTGTAAAGTATGTTTTCAGTTAAAAAGTTGAAAATTGTAACAAATTGAATGATTATTGAAATTTACCTATTACTGAGGAAGGCATAAATTTATGGATTCCCACACTGATGAAGGAAAGCATAAATTTATGGATTCCCAGACGGCAAAGGAAAGCATAAATTTATGTGCTCCCTGAAGAAAGACCTAAATTCTTTAGTTTTTGTTGAAAAAGTCTGCATTTTTCTTCAATTGTTTTTATTCAAAAGTAGCCAAAATCTAAGGCTGGTATTTTCAAAAATGCCACTTGTCAACCTTTTCCCCTAAAACGGCAAAACAGCATTTTCTCCTGCTAGCCTGTTTCTTTTAATAGATATTAGTATAATTTGTTGTCATTACTTTGAAGGTATGGTCGTCCCAGGGCGGAGGTCAGCAGAAGCCTCCTCTTGATCTCGTCTTCAAGCATCTGTCATCATGGGGTCATGGAAGTGAAGTGAGGACAGCCCTGTTGAATGCTGGTGGAGAGGTGTGTGTCTGTCTCTGTCAGTTTGCTGATGAGAATAGGGAGTGGGAGACACTCCATGAACAGTTGATGGAAGTAGCGTATGGGATAAAGACATCCATGGGATAAAGACAAGCATTTTAATTCTAGAAAAAATGGTGTTACATTAGACTTCAATTAACTCAAATGCAGGCTAACTTTAACTAACTTTCTAGGCAGTATAAATTACAGTAAATTTCCCTGGTTAACTCTAACTTTCGTAACTGAAACAAGATTTTAAATCCCTTCAGGATAATTTCCTTCTGATCTGCACAGAAACAATGTTCTGTATTGATGCCACATTACTTTCTCGAACCCAACTATTTTCTTCTCCCCCTGGGAGTTTGAGTTAACTGGAGTATACTGTACTTGTTTGCAATTGTTTTTGAATTGTACATACAGTGGAACGTCTCTGTATGGACACCTCCATATTTCGGACAGATCTCTAGGTCCCTGCTAAATCCCCATACATGTAATTATGTTCTTTGTTTAAAAAACCTGTGTTACGGACCCTCCCTATTACGGACAATGGACACCTAATCTCGGCCCCAGGTAGCAAAATTCATACAAATCCTACCTCTTTATTATGGACAGTGTGTAATTTACAGAGCTCTTGTAAGCTGTTGATGATTAGAAAAACAGAAATACAAAATGTAAACAGTGCTGTAAACGTACATACTGTATTAGACATCAAGTTAATTTTCAAACAGATGAGTTTGGTTGATATGTTACGCATTTTCGATCATAACAAAAAAAAGCACAATGCTATATTGTCACTAGAGACTTTAAAATGATGTCATAAGCCCATCATACAAACACCTCTATAGTATGGACACTTTTCTGTGGCCCTTTGGTGTCCATATTAGAGAGGTTCCACTGTAATTATAATGGCTACTGCACTGGGGTTCCATTTAAGGCTAGAAAAGCAGCATTGAAATGATGTACCCATTATAAATTATTGTTAGTGATTTCTCGTGAAATCGAATTAAAATATTATGTCATAAATTGAGTTTCAAAGCAATGTTTGTGGTCAAATAAACTATAGAACCACAACAATGTGCTAAAAGAAGTTTTAAAGAGGCCTGTAAAGAGTAATAGATACATAATTAGTAGCCATGCTTAATCGTATTTACAAACTGGAGCCAGAGGCAAGAGTTTATAAATCCCATAAAGCACAGACTCGAATTCTGTATAATTATGGCTTGTGTTGTGTTTAATTTAAGTTATTTTAGCGATGCAACTTATTTTGGCTGAGAAAATCAAAGTAAAAGCTTATACAGTACAAATCAGAACGAATCTGTATCAGATTTACAGATCACTTATTGCACATTTATTTTGTTTTTCCTTCGTGAATTGTTAATGAGATTGATAATTAGAATTACAAAGCAAAATACTTGGTATGCACATTAGTATGAAATCAAAAATAATTAAAATATATTGTAAATACATGGAATTATAATAATTTCTGTCACCTATTAATTGAATTTATGGGAAATATAAATGAGGTGTGACCTTGGCTACTGTTTATGAAAAGCATGGGTCACATGAATTCTAATGAAACCTTGAGTGGCACTGAATAATGTGTTGTGCAAACAAGTCAAAGAAAGAGTAACATTAGGTCTAAATAGCTTAGAATTTTGAGGTCGTTAATGAACGATCATGTGGAAAACAAGTATGGATGTAAAAGTGTGTATGAACCACAACAAGACATACAGTAGAAGTCCGGTTTTGATTTTAGGGTACTTCCTGGCTTCAAGTGTTCATAACAAATGTACTGTCAATGTGTTTGTAAGCATTAATATCTACTGTAACACATGCCATCGCCATGCTAGCTGCCTTTGCACCACAGGCATCTCTACTTCGAACTCTGATTGTGGGCTTCCTGTGGCAGGTGAAGAGAACTTTCCACAGGTAACCCAAATTATTTTTTCCCCAGATGGTTTCAGATACTAGAAATACCTGCGGAGGAAGCTATATCACCATCCTATTATAGCCATTATAAAAACATCACATGGAATTTGTTATATATATATATTTGGCTGCATTGTTAATTATTATACAGTGGAACCCTGGGATAATGAACCTGGTTTTTGTGAAATTCCCAGTTATAATGAACCCTGGTATTACTAAATCCCCATTATAATGAACACAATTTAGAAGTCTAATATGGAAATCTACTCCGATATAACTAATAAAAGTCATTCACGAGACTGAATTCTAATGCAAAACAGATGGACATTTTTTTTTCAATATTTTTTTTTCAACTTTCTATCAACAGCTCTCTACGTGCTGTCCGATCGAGGGCACATACTGATATTATCCTCTTTGTCAGTTCCTTTAGCTTCAACTAAACCCTGATATAACTAATTTTGACATTTTCTAGAAAATAGTTTGTAACAAACCTATTTTTCTGGTCCCTTGGCACTTCGTTATACCGGGGTTCCACTGTACTTGTACTATAGCGTTTTATCAAATGATTCAAATTGTATTTTTATAAAATATATTTATCTGATTTTCTGTACAACATTCTGTAAGTGATTGAAATAAATATCCACAAAGTTTACAAGTAGATTTAATCTCTTAAAACAGTAGCATCCAGATCAATATTATTAATGGCAGTTGTGGTGTTATTGTCTTCACCTTGCTATGTGATACAACTTAACCCCAATTCGACTAGAAAAGACTATACTTGCAATATTGTGGCACATAGTGCCATATTTTTGGTCATTGGTATCTTGTCCAACCTTATTGCTGGCACTTTTGTCCTTTTAACTTATTCACAACTTCAATGTACGGGAGTACCTATCTGGGTTAATAATTTTTTTACCGATTACTCCCATTAATAGTAGGACACCCATTTACAAGGTTCTTTTTACTATCCAGGAAATGGCATCTCTCAAAGAAGATAAAGTTATTCAGAAGTATAGCTCAGATGTCGTAGACAGTGGAAGAATGAGAGGAAGAAGAGAGGTAAGTGCAATACACTGAGAAACTTTCAGATTTGACTAAAATTATTAAAACTGACATTCTAGGATTGGTTACCGGTATTGCTCATAACATTGCTTTCTTGGGACGGGATAGGGTACTCCCATTTTTTAACTGTCCCCAGTAACGATCCCAAGCACCTTTGCAAAACCGAACTCACCCAATCCCCCTGCTCATTTCTAAAATGGGCACTTTTGAAATGTGCTCAGACATGAGGTCTGCACTAAAATGATTGACAATAACTTGATTGTAAATTGATCTTGTGAGAAGTGTTATGTCTGAACAAAAGTTTGGAAAGACACCCCAGGTAGCCCAAGCTTGCAATCTGTATAATTTAATAGCATTTGTATGGGATTTTTTAGTTTCTTCATGGCTTACATTCACTGAAAATTGGCACACAGACTGCTACGGAACACAAAAAACACTAAGTTCTGTTGATTTTTATTACAGATTTAAGTTGTAAATGGAAAACTAAAAGAATCCCATACAAAATGAAATGATTGAGGCTCATAAGCTTGGGTCACCTTTGAGGACACATGTCCTACTGATTGAAATAATATCCCCAGCCCTGAGTTCTTGGAGTGACTCATTCCAATTGAGAACTGCCCAATCAGATCAGTCGGTTTGTGTTAATGGAAAGCACCCTTAAAGTGCCCCCAACCCCTTTCGTAATTTTTATACTTTGAATCTTTGAAAGGTTTTGAGTACTTTTGCGAAAACAGTTTTGACTTACAAAGAATTATCTGGTGAAAATTTGAACTTTCCTGACCGATGACTGCGAAAGTAAAAGACTGGTTCGATTCTCGATCTTATGTCATCCAATTCATTCAACTGCTTTCTTTACTAACATTCACAGGATGTGTATATTCTCTATATATCGATATTGTTGTGATGGAAAGGTGCCATGGAGAATAATGACGTATAAGATCGGGAATCGAACCAGGCGTTTACTTACGCGGTCATGGGTCGGGAAAGGTCAAATTTTCACCATTTCAAACAAGCCTAGAACAAAGAGTATTCTCTGTAAGCCAAAAATTGATTCGCAGAAGTACTCAAAACCTTTCAAAGATTTATATGTATAAAAACTGCAATAGAGGTTAGGGACACTTTTATTTAATCCTTTGCTAAACTGCACATCTCCTTTCCAGGGCGAAGTTGCCAAAGGCTGCACAGTGATGTGAAGCAGAACACTTCAAGTCCAGAACACAGTTTTTAATCTCGATATTCGAAGAAAGCAACTTGCAAAAGCCAAACTCATTTTTTCTTTTTAGGAGGACGACCAAA
Source organism: Actinernus sp. WN-2022 (assembly GCA_030867875.1). Taxonomy (NCBI): domain Eukaryota; kingdom Metazoa; phylum Cnidaria; class Anthozoa; order Actiniaria; family Actinernidae; genus Actinernus; species Actinernus sp. WN-2022. Next base: position 24,396,084 of record JAOWCC010000019.1, read on the forward strand.
GCTGTATCCTGATGTGAAGAGAAGACTCGACGCTAGTAAAGAGTTGTACAAAGTTTGTAATGCCAGTCGGTAGATTTTTTTAAATCTAAACTAAGTGAATATTTTAAATCCATTTTTCGTACTTTGTGTGTTTGTGTGGCTGTTAGCCAGTTCTTATACTAAGGTTTAGAATTCCCCATGTAGGACTAGGACAAATCTTCCATCTCTACTGAAATTAGCAAACCTAAGAATTAGGAAATAGTATAGTGCGGTTTCTGCTAAAAAGACAAGTACCCTGGGTTCCAGAGGTTACTTTCTTCAGTTTACACACCGAGCAGGAGAAAAAAATACTTCTTCTTCCTCGGTGTGTCGGCTGGAAAATAACCTGGAACCAGGGTAAAGCTGACAGCTGCCGTTTTTCCTAAAGTGTTTACACGTGAGATCTCCTGCACCCCACCCACGTTAATTCAGAGCCAGAGTTAACATGCTGAACATTCACTGGAATTTGACCCTCATGGTGGCGGATGTAAAGTACAGGTCAGGTCAGGTCACAGGTCCGGTCACTTCTTGTTTACCTGGGAACCCTAGGTCTAGGTGAGTGAGAACCCATCGTTTACCTGTGAACTCGTCCGATGGTTAGGGTTACGATTTATCTTAGAATTAACGACCTGACCTGTGACCCGCGACCTGTACTTTACACCCGCTGCCCTCGTGGCGGTCATGTAGTCTACAAACAATAGCTTTTGCACTTCGAAAACTCTAGTTTGGAAATGCAAGAACAAAGGCTTGTATTCCCCTGGGACGCAATATGGCTTTAATATGGATTTAACCGGGGTTCAGTTCGGATGCGACGCAGGCTTATGGCCGCTACGTGATAAGGTTATTGACTCAAATGGAAACCAAGTTGAGTCCCAGGACGATAAAAACGTTTGTTTTTTCTAGGCTAAACTCGTTTTGAAACTGCTGAGTTGGAGGCTAACCTTAGCCAACATGACCGCTGCGTGTAAAGGTCTTTCCATAAAACATGAACACCTAGATCGAAATGTGTTGTGTTGTAATAGAAAACCCAAACTTTGTCCACGCTACGTAATTGTGTTGGTATTAACCTTGGAAATCTGTCGCATCCGGTGAATACTTTCCCACGTAACTAGCGGCCATCCTAGCGCGAAAAACAAACCTTGAGAAGAGGAGATCTGGTTGGAGAGGTAGACTTTTTCTCTTACCCGGGTTCCAATTCTCTCGCATCCGGTTACACAGGTAGCCCATTGTTACCGATGCGGAGGAGGATACGGGTGTCCCATCAACCGAAACGCAAACGCCCGTTGCTATTTTCATAAACTAACTAACTACGAGATTGTGCAATTAAGATTTACTCCAAAGTGATTCGCTTCTGGTGAGCTCTGAAGTGGTGGGAAAACCAACCAAACATTGGAATTGCCACCGTTGTATTTTTACATAGTATGGGAAGTATTGAAATGCCATGCATGGAAACATGTCTATACACGACTTTCATAATGGCCGCCTCCTAATTTGCATAATTTGGAAGACCAATCTGTAGAGGAAAACTAATCCTACCACATGAAAGATCACATTAAAACTAGTAATTGTTTTGAGTTTTAGAGCAATGTGGAAAATTGCTGTTGAGCTATGAGCATTTGTAATGCAGAAAAACATGAAAGCGAGGCTAGTAAGGCTTCCGTTGTTTTTCTCATACAAATCTCTCTAATTTCAACTGGCTGTAACTTCATTGTTTTTTAAGCTACAGCACACAACTTTCACAAGTTCACTAATGTCGACATGCTCTTTCACATGGCAATGTTCATATTTTCTATACATGTAGATAAACTACCGAAACGGGAAATCACATATGTAAATTAGGAGGCGGCCATTATGAAAGTCGTCTATACGATGGGGAAATACAATGTTGGAAATTCCAATTTACAACCGTTTTCAATTTTTTTTTCATATGTAAATTGTTGGTTATTCCAGTGGTTGCAGGACCGCAGAAACAGAAATGGTTCATAAGCTTCAAGTTACTAATGTGAAGGTGATGTAAATTATAATAAAGTAAAGGGTCACCCGACTGCACGCAGCCTTGTGATTGTGGACGCGTGTAGTGATTTTCTAAATTATCTTTATAATAAAGTTAAGTTCAAATTGTTATTTAATTTTACGATCATCCCCTGGGGTTCTTTTTGTTGTTGGCGCACTGAAGTGATAGTACAGACGTCCCTACTTACAGACCAGACCCAGCCAACTATGTGTACCATGTCTAGCCATCTGGAACCATGTTTAGCCATTCTAAAAGTGCATGACAGGGGTGCTCGGCCATGGCCCTGAAATTGACCTCTAAAAGATACGACCACTTGACCTTAAAATTAGCCTTTAATCACAGTAAGCATCCAACACCTATTTCAATTAAGATTTGCAAAGCATGTCATTCAAGATGTGTTCGTTACTGTTGGTATCTGAACTTGTTTTCCGTCGTCATTCTGATTTATGACACCCTAAATGGCTTATCTGCATTTAAATTTTCTTAATCTAAAATTTGGCAAACTATCCCTACTGAATTCAAAAGTTTAAATCTCTTTCAGTTACAAATAATAATTCAAACTGTACCTTTATCCAGTCCCAACTATAATGTCTTATTCTAATAATTTACTACAGTAATTGTTTCAACATGTTGCATATTTTACATTGTATACTGCTACATGTAAACCCGACCTAATCCTGGCCTTATTTATTTTCCTTGTGACACTGAGTGGTTAACTCGAAAGCGCTCCTTTAACCTCTGCACACCTTCATCTACATTATGTTTAAAATAACTAGTTATTCCCATTATTTAATGATACCTGAAACGGACTGTACTATAATTAAACGAATAGTGTAAAATACGGAGTTGGGTTGCATAATTAACGTCTATCGATACACCGTAAATGGTACGGCCGCAACTGAAAATAGAAATTTAACCCCTAAATGGTACGGTCAAGCACCCATTTCACTTCAGTGGACGTTCGGGAAGTCTCCAAGCATGAAGGGGATTCATAACTACTGGAATTCTATACGAAGGAGCCAGAACGAAGGAACTTACGGCAAAAGATCGGTACTTTAATTCGTTCGCTCATTGACATTAACTTTTTCGGGAAAACATTTTGAACCGTATTCTTAGCTTATGATCAATGTTCATTTATTGACATTTGGCTGAACTCTGGATTGGATCGAATAAAAGCGTGATAATTTGTCTAAGAGCCATTTGTATTACGACTACTAGGAAATCTAGTACAGTCGCCCCTCGCCGTTTTGTGATTCGGAAATTCTTCTAACCCCCGCATAAGCCTCGTTTTCGTGCGAAAAAACTACCAGTTCGCACCGTGATATGCAAGTTGGCTATAGGCAATATATTTTACATAAAAAAATTATTCACTGTAAAATACGTGACGTCGTGACTGCGTTGCTATGGTAACAATCTCGATCAGCTGTTCGAAAAGCTTATTCAATCTCGAGAAAATGGTTATCCCGATCGACCTCTGACCAACGTATGAAACGTCTAGATTTTATAGCTCCCTTTCTAGAACGTTACGGGACTAGTACACCTCCGTTGTAACCATGGCCGATGAACAAAACTAGTGTTGAAACCGGTCATAACCAGAAATGTGTCGTGCGCATGGGAAAACAGCACGTCTCTTACACTAATTGAGCTGACGTTAGTTGGTTGACGTCTGGTTTCAAAGTCATGTGGAGGATTATGACAGGGTTGCTAGGTAACTAACATGCGTGACAAAGAAAGCGTCTTACTTCGTTTTGGAGAGGAAGCGCGCGAACTGCCAGCAGGGAACAACAGGAAAATCCAGTCTAGCCACCGCAAAAAAAATCAATTTAATCATGATTGAACCTTTATTTGAAAATATTGAACCATCTGTTGAAATACCTATGTTAGCCTCAGACAACCGTTTCAGTTTCCATTTCTCCTTCGCTCTGTTCTCCGTCCTCACTTGTTTCATTGATCAGTAACTGTACTGTCTGGTTCCTAAAGCACCATTCCAGCCACATTTTTCTATGAAATCTAACTGTGACAATCATCCAAAACCCAAAAATGAACCAAAGAAACATGCACAACAGTATGAGGCCCAAAGCAGTCCAGCTGTGTCCTAAATCGAAATACTGGAAGGCGCCCTGCCCGCACAGGTAAGTACTTGTGACGACCAGCGGTGTAAGTATGACAAAACATGCGCAGTCGCCCACTATGTAACGACGCTCCATCCGGGACCGTGGGTTTTTCAGCCACTAAAAGAAAATGAATGTTATTCATAACAAAATATACGTTCAAATTCGGTTCTTATGTATAAAATCACTAATGAGCTGACACCGGACTACATGTAGCTAATTTGTTCAGCAAAGGGTCTGAAAGACAATCGTAATCTGAGAGGTTCAGCTCACAATCGTGTTTTGCCTAAGGCAAGAACCGAATTTTAAAAAAAACGTCCATAGCGCAGCTCCGCTGTATAAGAACTTCGTTCTCGGGTTAATATTTGTTTAAGAAAATCACATTTTTCGCAGGCAACTATAAGCCGATAGTTCCTCGACGGACACCGTCTATTTGTATATTATAGTTAACCACAAAATTTTGGCGCGCGCTCATTGGCCAAAAGCGATCACGTGATGTGATAGTCGCTGTCAGCGGATGCAAACTATCAGGCGTTATAGTTCACAACAAAATTTTGGCGCGCGTTCATTGGCTGAAAGCGATCACGTGACGTGATAGTTGTCGTCCGCGGAGGCAAACTATCAGGCGATAGTGCCCGCTGAGCACGAAAGACAATTTTGTGTTAAACAATAACGCAAATAGACTGTGTCTCGGAACTATCGGTTGATAGTTTCCCTTGGAAATTTGATGTTCTTAAACTAGCATAGGCTTATATTTGTTTTAAGAACATCAAATTTCCGCGGGCAACTATCAGCCGACAGTTCCTCGACGGACACAGTCTATTTGTATATTAGTATAAACCAACCAGTGGACTATTACAAATCCTGCATTCTGATTGGCTACCCTACTATAGGTCTATTTGTGATAGCCCATGGTTGAGAAAAACCGCACGTATTTTCACGAAATAATAACATTTTTCAACTTCAATTTGTTTCTTTCTATTATTTTCTACTGTCCGACTAGTTAGTTTATACTAAAACAATTAGACCTCTCGCCCTCATGGGCTATTGACTCGTAGCCCATTCGAGCTGCGGGTCTAATTGTTAAATAGTTCCGAGACAAACAGTCTATTTGTCGTTATTGTTCATCACAAAATCGTCTTCCACTCTCAACGGGCACTATTATACAAATAGACTGTGTCCGTCGAGGAACTATCGGCTGATAGTTGCCCGCGGAAATTTGATGTTATTAAAACAAATATAAGCCTATGCTAGTTTTAAGAACATCAAATTTCCAAGGGAAACATCAGCCGATAGTTCCGAGACAAACACAGTCTATTTGTCGTTATTGTTCATCACAAAATTGTCTTCCGCTCTCAGCGGGCACTTTGCATCCGCGGACGACAACTATTACGTTACGTGATCGCTTTTAACCAATGAGCGCGCGCCAAACTATCACGTCACGTGGTCGCTTTTGGCGAATGAGCGCGCGCCAAAATTTTGTGGTGAACTATAACAGCTGATAGTCTAAAGCTGTCCACAAGTTGCTCGAAATTTCTTAAAAAGTTGCTCAAAAAATCCCGAGTTGCTTTTTTCCGTCATTTGCCGGTCTAAAGTGAAAATATGCCCTATAAGAGTAAGATTTCTAAGCATTTTCATGCCATTTTACTGCAACCGGAGTTACTAGCTAGCCTTTATTAAAACATTTTCAAGGCAATGTGTAAAGAGTTTTATCAGACATCACAGTAAGATACTCTCCTTTGAACTGATTTAATCTATCCCAAGAACATTTGGATCGGCTGTTTCGCGGACATTTCGCTTGTTTTCAGCCGGATTTGTCTGCACTTTACGTTCTCTTAATATGCCAGCTTTCTCGGGAATGCGGAGATTTGCTCCCGTTTGTGCTGCTACCTTCAAAGGGTCATCATCATCTGATTCACTGCCATTGGAGCATGACTGATCGTACGCCATTTTTTTTTTTTTAATAACCGCTGACTAACCACAGGAACACCAAACTGCTCCAACAGTAACACGTCACGTGATCGCTTTTCGCCAATGAGAGCGCACTGAAAGTTTATGTTGAACTATACCAGGCGATAGTCCCTCGCCAGACACAATCCTATTGTAATAATAATAAATGAATAAAACTAATTGTAAAACAGGGTTTTTGCCGTTGGTTACTTACATCTTTAAGCTTCTTTGGCGTTCGCTTGACGTGAAAATTGTACTTGCAGATCTCACAAGTGCTCTTATTGGATGTCGATAGCCACTCCTCCAAACAATGAACGTGAACTCGACCCAGTGTCCCCGAGCAGTAACACGGCGAAATAACGTAATCTCTTATAGAATTATCGCGACAGATTCTGCACGAATTGCTGTCACTTGATTCGTCATCGAGCATCACGGCATTGGCGTTGGCCTTTTGACGAAAAAAATGCGGGAAAATGTCGTTACAATCTTGTGTTTGCATATGAGGAGGATCACAGCAGGCGATAATAATAATAGTAATAATAATAATGATGATGATGAAAGTGGCCGTTTTTTTTACTAGAGACTTCTAAGACGCATTAAACGTCTGACCGTGTATATAAAAACGGATGCATAAGTTTGGACTGCGACAAATAAAATACCACGATTTTCTTAAAAAGAACCGATGACTATTGGCGCGATAAATGAATGATTGTAAATGTCACTGATAATGGCGGAGCCATCGCTGCAGTTTGTCTCTTTCACAGAGTCGATGGGAACTGAAAGAGAGAAAATGGGGTTACAAATGTTCATTTGGAATAAGAATAAATGAAGGAAGCGGCTTCTAGAGAATGCAACTGGCGAAAACTCTTGTCTTGTGTGATTTGCCCGTAAGCCAAAACGCATGGCAAGAAGGAAGCTCAGATGAACAAGTCGTGGTGAGAAATGGTTACCGCAGTTGGGACATAATAGCCTTCATAAATAGTTTTCCAATAAGCCCTGACTGGCTAAGTGCGTCCAAGTTTAGTGCGTCTCGTTTTTATTCTACACCTCTTAGACATCTTAGACGGCTTTGACAAATACGAAGTGCGTTGTGTGGACGCATTTAGCAGACAAAGATAAATTTAACTCCGTCTGTCTTACTTTCCGTTTTACACTAGACGTATTAGACGTATCTAGTATAAAAATGGCCAATGATAATAAAAAATAACAAAGATCTTGAATGAGGAAGCCCCAATCATCCGGAAGTGCTTTACATGATGGTCCTCGGTAAGAAGTTGTCATATTTTAAAATTGAATAATAACTACAAACTAGAATTAATTACTAAATACTACATCACAGCTAAAATGTAAAAAACAAAAAATTACTAGATACTACTGATGTGAGAAATTTAAAGTTTAAATTGAGAATACAAGGCTGACTGACTGCTGAACGGTTATAGGTAAATTATTCCAGTCCAGCTGCTGACCATGTTTGGTTTACATAAAGGTAGTCTATGACTACCCTGGTTCCAGAGGCCCTCGCTAGATGAACTATACTACAAACGAGACGAGAAATTGAGAAGAGAAGGGCATCAGGCCTCGGCCGTTGAGAATCTCACTTGCATGCTGATCGGCTCTGGTTGCATGGAAGTTAGATTCCGTCAACGGCCGAGGCCAGCTTCTAGGTTCTTTCGCTTACAGCACCTTAACTAGTAGTAGAAAGAGAAAGTGCGAAAAATTAGAACCTCTGGTACCCGGGGTACTCTATATGGCATTCCCTGCTTGATTAGTTCCCAGTCGGGAAGTTTGGTCTACGATTGGCGGCTGTGTGATATAACGTCACGAGCGCGCGTTCGTTCAAGAGAACCATTTTTCCAACGAATTTTCCCTCAAAATGTATAGAATAAATATACAGAAATCTCAATTATGGTCTGTATTATGAAAAATTAAACTGGGATTAAACTGTCCATGAGTTATATAACCGTCAAGATCCATCGACCTCCCCTCGCGACTTTCTCGATCTTTTGTTAGCAAGCCCATCACAGGTTTACAGTGACTAATAATGATTCTGTTAAATACAAGAACTGTGGGAGATCTCTAACGTCGACCTTCAAATATATACCTACAGATGATTCATCCCGTGCCACACTGAATACGGAACATATGCTTCCACTTGGCTTAGGGTCCATTTTAGTGTCATTTCTGCACTTGCGCCCTTTGCAACTGAAAAAAACTGCAATGGCTTTGTGTCATTGTTGTGTTACGTGATTCGCTTTGCGCGCGCTTTCGACGCCATCTTGGATTAGGCGCGCAAAGACCCTTGGGAACGTGGTTCGTGGCTGGATCATGCACGAGAGCGCACGATTGAGCTGAAGTCTTAAAACAGTAATCGATAAAACAAACTAACAACTTGTCGGATATTCGGCTTGATTTCTCTAAAGCTTTCGATACAATCAACCATAGTGCTACTAAATTTATCTTGAATTTACCATTTCTCTGTGAAACTAGTTATAAGGACTACAGACTAATGCGGGTATCAGCGGCCATCCCGAGGGGGCGGCCCCCGGGCAACCCACGGGCAACCCAGGAGCTTAGCAGGGGATTTGTAGCAAAAACATGCCCCACACGCGGGGCATTAGAGCGCTTTTGCGTTTTCGTCAAAATATCCCGGGGACCTGGTATCCACGGGGTTTGCACGTAATCTGCTGTCTCAACGTTCAGCGGTTTTCGCTACGGGACACGTTCTTCGATTTCTTTGTCCTTGAGGTAAGTGATATCATTATCATTCAAATTAAGAGATTAAATTAAGCCATCCACTGTCGGAAGACAGAACAAAGAAATAAAGGATAATATTTGTATAAAACTATTAAGATTTTTGAAACTTCTAAAACGTTTAGCTTCTAATACTTATAATATGTTGCCCAGGTTGCCCCAGGGGTGGTTTTTTTTGTCACAATTTTCTGCCCCACCCGAGGGGCTTTAGCATGTATTTGTCATGGCTGCTGTGACAAATGCCCCTGGGTGCCCGGGGGCCGCCCCCTCGGGATGGCCGCTGATACCCGCATAATAAGAACCAGTCTACTGCCCGTATGTTACTGGCACGAGTAGATTATGGTATTTTTCTTTAAGGCTATCAGAGGCTTTATCGATTTTAATAACGACGCTTTACCAGAGGAAATATGCCCTGTTAGACTAACTAGGTTTCAATTGGTAATTACACTAGCGGCATTGAGTTTAAGCAACGCTTCTGTAAAACATCAACATATCAGAAATCCTACATGATAAGAACCACTAGAATTTGGAACCGAATTTTACCTAAGGAAACCCGACAACCAGCACTTTCACTGTCCTACAAGTCTCACCTTTTACAATATTATACATCAGCCCTGAAAGCATCTTATAAACCAGACAACCGCGCGCATGCATGGAACTGGTCAGTTTGTGTAAAATGTAACTCTGCCGTAGCCTACCCAGTCCTTTAACTTGTTGTTTTTAGTCACCTTGTGTTTGTGAAATCCTTATCATTAGTTCTTTCTTTGACTATTATAAATTTAATTTAGTCTCATGCATGGGCCCGCAGTAATTGGCTTTTTATTTCTTAATTATTTATTTATTTATTTATTAACTTTACAATTAGTATTTAGCACATTATTACAATGACAAACGAACCGCACTACAAAGATACAGACGGAAAAACTATTTATAGTACAAGCTTGCCAACTAGTTATCGGATAGAACAACAGGACAAGAGTCTCAGATAAAGTTCATCCTATAGCTGTTGCTATCACCCTGCCTTTTATCATTTTGTTTCTGCATCATTGTAATTTGTTAAAACTATCGTTTGGGGTATCATTCCAGATATGTATTTTTCCTTCAGGCGAAGCTTAATAAATTAATTAATAGTATAGAGGAGTTTTCCGTTGAGTGTCAAAAGCAATAAGTGATTGTGTTGGTTTCGTGATTGTTCAGTATAGCTTTTCTTTCGGCTGTGAACAATGTTTTGTAATTATCAGCCAATCAAGTGCTCGGCTAATATTAGTATTAAAACTTGTAACGTAGAGCGCAAAAATAATCAAATATCTAGGTGGTTAGATGTCAACGATAAAGTGACCTAAAACCTAGAGATTATCATTGGAAAATCTGGACCTCTTCCATGGGTTAGAAATATGTTGGAAATTAGAATTTCCAACAAATTTCCAAAATATTTCCGGCATGCATATTTCCAAACCGTGAAAATGAAATTTTGATCCGTTGGAAGTGTGCAAAACCTTATTTCCAACATATTTCCAACCCGTGGAACGGAGGTCCAGATTTTCCAGTGTTATACGCAAACTTAGATACTACATTTCGTATTCGAAAATTACCGCTGAATGCAATGACTACAGACGCATGTACGAGGGGTAGTCTCATTCTGAAGTTAAACATTCATAAATACCAGCGAGGAGGTGGGCTATTCACAACTGTATTGTTGGAGTTTTGCACCTTTCTATTTTTCGGATTCGGAGAACAACACTTACCTGTGGTACTCAAGCATGTTAAGGCCTGGTTCAGGGGTCAATTTTTTGGTAAAAACTGTTTTCCTTATTTCAGCACAGCCTAGTATGGTAAGTACGCCAAATTTCTCACGATAATAGGTATCGTCATTCTTGACTACCTTAAGTGGTCTGTGTGTAGTAAAACGTGTCACGTGGTCAGTCACGTGACTTAGAACACGAAATCAGTAAATCAAAAACGCGGCTCCGAGTTTAAAACAGCTAGGATGATGAGTGGATATGTTTAGTTAAGGTTGAAACCTTTTACCTAAATCAACTTAGAAAAGATGACTACAATGTTTCGTTAACGAGTAATTAAGGCGAACATATGCAAAATAGGTCACGTGACTTTTTGTACCCTTAATATCTCCTTATCTTTACATGATAGTCATGTTTTCTAAGCGTGATCGGAAACACTGCGGGAGGAGTAATGTTTTAGCAGGGTTACTTTATATTCATATGTTATCGTCGCAGCCGCATTTCACTTAAACGATTTTATATAATTATGACGTCATCGATCACGTGATACGACAGCCATCCACTTAACAAATTAAGGAAGTTGATATTAGTATTACGGTGTAATTAGTTTTTGTTTAAACTGTTTTTTCTGTCAGAAAACATTTTTTAACGTACATCTATTTTCCCTTAAATGAACCAGGCCTTAATATGCTTGAGTACCTGAATCGAGAAACGTAGGACGTGTCAACGCACAGTTCACGCTATTTTATACCGGCCAATGCCATTGCTTAACTGACTGCAAAATTTCGTATACATGTTTAAAACTCCTGAGTGCCGGAGGCCTAGGTGGCCGAAAACGACTGAGCTTTTCGGTAAGGCCGTATTTTAAGGCACGTATTGGCTTAAAAAAAAACACAATATAAATGTAACAAATCATTGGCATTTTAGTGAACATTCAGAACATGGTATATAGTTCAGCGTTGTTACAAAATGACATTAATTACAGGGTTGACAAGCGTTACAAGACCGCTGTTATACTGGGTAATCAGTGTACAACAGAACAATTAACAGCACTATAATAATTACTGAATTACAACAGCACGTTACATCATTTGAATATTTAACAACACAGTAATTACTGGTTTACAACTGACCTTTTAACAGCACAGTACCTTCTGGAGTTACAACACAGCTTATTACATCAGTTTTTTTTTTAACTACAGTAATTACTGGTTTACAGCTGATCTTGTAACAGCACAGTAATTAATGGTTTACAACTGATATTTTAACAGCCCAGTAATTACTGGTTTACAACTATAGTGATCTTTTAATCACCACCTCTGGCTTTAACATCAAAATCTATCAAAACTTATATTCATTTTCTCAGTTTTTTAAACAGATTTAAAGTGAGTTTAAAGTGCATCAAGTGAAAACTCTCAACTTTAAATATGACAAAAATTGAAAGCTTTCATGGTTATTGTTTTGGACTCTTCGATCTGATTGGACGAAATATTTTCACACAAACAAAAGCAGTTTTAAAACACAGTTTCAGTGGATTTGATTTCAGAAATGTATTGTATCTTCATCATAGAATTGTGCCTACCTCTTGCGCGGACCATTACTTAACCAGTTGGCTTATTGTGTTGTTCATTCTCGTCAAGGTTGGGAACGAGCTGGTTCTGAAGAATACGGTTAGCATTGTAACGAAATGGTCTTTGGCTTAACTGCAGAATACCCTGCCACTTCAGGAATGGTACGGCTAGGGTTTGTTAAAATGGTTGGGTAAGCTTACTCGTATGAAAACAATTATGAGAAAACAATGAAAAATGAATGATTAATAATATATTACTGAAGTGGCAAGGTATTCACCAGTTACACCAAGTAAAACTATGCAATATACTGATAATTCAAAAGAACGTATATGTATATATACATCATTGCTGGCTCTCAATCAATTCCCAGAGATTCTAATAACAAAGACCATGATGGTTGAACAAACGAGAGAAGCTCGTTTTTAATAATATTATTATTCACACTTATGTAATCTCGTACGTCTGTTGTTGAGAAATTAAGGGCGCGTTCGATTGACCGTATAAGATAGATGGAATAATCTCTGGAAATCACTTGTTCAGGTACATTTTGCACTGTAAGCTACTAAAGTTTGCTGAAATATGATATTCAGGATACATCTTGTATTCCATGGACTAAAAATTCCCGAAATAAGCGATTTGTATAGTTATCATGGAACGCACCCTATAATAAAGGCTATTATTAATGATTCTGCTATTGCAATTTAACTTCCTCCTTCCGCTTTCACTGTTATAATCAACTAAAGGAATGAAAACTGCTGTAGGAAGTGTACACTGAGAAGCTGACTGGTTTCAAGTGGTAGCCCTACTCTTCAAGTTTCCTCTGACGAAAGGCTAACGCTCAAAACGTCAGATGACTTTTAGTTGTTACACCAGCGTGTATCTTCCCTGCCGACGCAGACCTACACTAGTTTTTACAGGAATTAGTCATCCCTTGTTTCTTTCACTGGCCCGGCCCGCTACTTATCGATAACAATAATTAGGGCGATCATGCAGTTTAAGCATTCCGTTTTTTTCTTCGGCAGCTAGCGCCGGTATGGCAGGAATGACCAGGGGCCGGTTGCATAAACGTTAGCGCTTGATCTGGCGTTAGGAAGTTAAGCGAACTGAAAGTATGAAGTTAACTTACACTAGTGTAATCAATAAAGTTGATTGAGGTAATTATGCTAACCACCGTGGGAAGCTAGTAGCAGCAGACGTTTCGAGCGGTAGCCCTTCACCAGCTGCTACTCGCGTCCCACGGCGGTTAGCATACCTCAATCAACTTTGTTGACTATACTAGTGTTAACGTTATTGGGCTAATGTTTGTGCAACCGGCGCATGTGACCATAGCCTGTGAAAGCAGCCGCATCTCTGTCAGTGCTCCGCATTTCTTTGGGGGAGTCCGTCGTAGCGAGCACATCAGTGCAAAAGGTGTCCACGATTTTCCAGTGTTTCAGTTGGGGCTTGCTGTTTTCATGCTCTACGAGAAGGTGTGTTAGAAAGTGGGAACTCTTCATTTGTATTACTCATTTATTTAGTAGTTTTGGGAAACTTAAATAAAATCCCTTATATATCAATTATGGATATTATATGTTGCTAAATCTAATAGTGTGGTCTAACTTTTAACATAAATTAATTAGAATTGGAATTCTAACCTGGATGATGTTCTTCAGCGTGCTGAATACTCAAACAGATAACCATTCCAGCACTCTATATTCCTTTATAAGAAACAGGAGCGACTGCAGAATACCCTGCCACTTCAGGAATTGAATGTACAAGTTTATTAAGAATTCATTTTCCATAGTTGCATAAAATTACTGTTCACAATTGTTTTTTTTTGTCTCTGTCCTTTCAGCCACCGTAGCTTGAAGTGTAGTGGATAATATATAGTTCCGGCTCGTAACACACAACGTTCATTTTCCATCTTCTCCTTGCAAGTAGTTCTAAGTTACTAGGAAATATGCTAGGGAATAAGGGAATAAGTCGAGGGAAAATACATTAAAATGTAAGGGGAATATATATTAAATCATTGTAAAAACGTTGATAACATGCAAATAGTTATATATTCCCCCGCTAAGAACAAAGAAACTGAGGTGTGATGTGAAAATTGGAGACGTGATTCTCCCAAAAGAACAAATAAAACAGAGCCATGTGGAAAAGAAGTTAATGGCTGAATCTGCTTAAAGTAAATATAAAAGTTATAGATATCAAGCTCAAGATTAATGTTATAAGCTTTACAAGACTATTTTACACAGACGTCACACCGTCCTTTTGCGCATTAAAAAGAACTTTAAATGAACCAGGTACTACATAGCAAAAACTGAATATAAAAACAACGATAAATTGTAGCTACATTAAAGCTATACTAAATTATAGCTTTCATGTGATATCGTCGATTGTGTATAACGATAACAATTAAACATTGTTATCGAATATTCACAATTTTATAAATAGTAAATTTTGTGAAAATTACCGTTTAAAATGACCCATTTCTTAATTGAAACTGTGAATACCCATGTGAGGTTTGCAGATGAAAATATTTCGGATACACAAACTATAATATGATCTAACAAAACCTAGGCTTCACGACATGTAAGTGAACTCGATCTTCGCATTAGCATTTCAATAGAAGGACGTAGTTGTTACGCAGTTTTTACTGTGTTGTAGCTAATATAGTAATCCACACATTACTGGTTTGTAACAGGGCGGTTTTAGTAAGCCAATTAGTACTGCATTATAACAGCACTATTTGTAAGCCAGCAATTACGTTTTTAGTAACGCACTCTGTTGTAAGCCGATAAGTACTGCATTGTAACAGCACTATTTGTGAGGCAGGAATTACGTTTTTTGTAAGGGACTGTAGTTGTAAGCCGATAAGTACTGTGTTGTGAGTTATCAACTGTATTGCAGTAACCACGTAAGAATATCTTATGTGTAAAGCAGTAATTAGAAGCTATATTGCGGCATGGCTCGTCGTTAAATGCAGGTGGCTTTTTATAACTCACCTGACATGAATCAATTACAACGTTCAAATCGCATATCTATTGATTATTTAATGACTAAACTGACACTTTAGCTGAACGCGTAAATTAAATTCTATATTGCAAAACAAACAGAAGATGGTTATCCTGTCTCGCGTTAATTCCGCTCTAGACACCAGTCTCCCTCTTTGTTTTCTTTATTCGAGTGAAGCGAGAAACAACTAACCGAAGCGGGAAAACAAATTAAAGGACTTTGAGAAAGTCTAATTCCGCTCGTGCATCCGCAGTTTTTCAAGACATCGAGCGTGCATTATTTTGTTTTATAATATAGATACGATAGTACGCGCGCTCTGATTGGCTAAAAAGCCATGTTTTATCAGAATGGTCAAATTTCGTGCATTGTACGAAATCCAAACGTGATTGGCTAATGAGCGTGCATTATTGGTGACCACAGCACTCGACCCAGAACCTCTCTTACCTAGGGAAAGGGAGACCTGATACAGTGACTGAGTGAGCATTCGCTTAGTTACGTGCCCGGGAGGGGGACTCTCATATAAAAGGGGTAGGGATGCTCGTCGGACATTTTCGATTTGACTTCTAAGAGGTACTCAAATGGGCGTGGCTCAAGTTTATTTTGACTCCTAAAAGGTACCGATAAAAACATGCCAACATTTTAAACTTTCAATGCCTTTTATTGCTATTACTTGATGTTGTATCATCAAGCACATTCTTCCTTGTTGTTTTCAAAAGCGCTGTCATTCTCTAGCATTCGGTGACACCCGAACCCTAAAAGGTACCTCTTTACATAGAAATGTCTGTGTTTGATCGAGGATACCTTAATAAGTGGTACCAAACTCCTCAGTGATTTTGACCCCTAAAAGGTACGACGAGCATCCATGTACCCCTCACATAAGGGAGTCTTTACGCGATCGGCTTGCCGGCCTTTTAGTGAATCCAGGTTTCCTAGAAACTCGTTAAATCGGCCCCCAAATTCAAGACACAACAACTTAATCTTCATCAAAGCAAGTTTATTGTGTTATTCATTTGCCATTTAGTGCGATAAAATACCAGATATTCTGGATGTTTGAACCTACGTAGTTCAACTGTTAAATAAATTCAAACTTTGAGCTTGGGCTGCCTGTGCTGACAGTGCACTCAGTTTGAATATTAAACCACAGGCTAACCATCCTCCCATATTGTGTATTTGTCACTGATGTTTTAATAATCCATTATTTCTCTTCTCGCTGCTTCGCGACTAGAAATTTCAAAGATCCTGGCACTCTTGGAACGAGCAAGCTCACTACAAACACGGTAATTTGCTACGGTTAAATATTTTTTATGATGTGATAAACTGTATTTGTACTGAATTTACTGATGGTAATACTAGTAGAGTGGAGTAAAATTTGGTCTGAAATCATAGTACGAGAGTTTAGCGGTCGTGCGACATACATATTTTTATAAACAAACTTCCCGTGAAGTCTTCAAGATATTTTTCTTCCGGTTCGTTTATCGGAAGCTGCCAAAAAACTACTTCGATCATCGGGGTGGTGTGTCAAGTTGCAAAACAGCCAATACGAGAGAGATTAGGGGAAATATGTCAGCTGTCCATTTCTTCGCTGGGGACTCTAGACGGGAGATCATTCGACAGATTGATTAAAAAAATTTGAATGTGATGACCGTTATAAATCCTTATGATGGCTCATATCTGTCCCGATCGTAGGGAGAAAAAAATCGCCGAAAATCTGGACCAGTTTGACGGTTTCTAAGAAGCTTTTACGAGTGTGTAAAACTCGATGTCGCCGTGAATTACCACCAAAAACGTAGCTCATACTGTTCTTCAATATTTTGAATGTTAGAGAGGGAGCAGGAACCTGGAAGTTTTCGTTTTTCGGCAAAATTCTCGCGCGTCTCGCTTGTCGGCCATGAATTTAGTTGCCTGCCTTGTGTATTTTTATGTAGTTGGCGAGATGAGTCACAGGAAGCCCGAGCTATATGGAAACAAACCTGAGCCACAGGAAACCCAAGCTGTATTATGAGCGCGCGCTAAATCAACACATACACAAATCAAGTCAAAGCGTATTTTATTTAACAATTTGCTAAGAAATGATGGATTATTAAAACATCAGTGACAAATACACAAAATGGGAGGATGGTTAGCCTGTGATTAAACATCGCCCAGCAGAATACCGCGACATGCATCCGGGACATTTTTACGGGCAAGAGCGCTGAGTTCAAAAGCTATGCAATGATCTTCACGCGAACAATAGAGAAAATGGGCTAGAACTCTTGAAGAGGGCTACGGATTCGCTCATTTTTCAGAAAACAAAAGTTGGTAGTAGGACAACATGCACGGGTTTTTGTAGAAGAGATGTCAATTAAGAATTTGCGACTAAGAATAAATTCTTAGAGTGAATAAAAGTTTTATCGGTTTTGACTTCAAAATCGCTTTTTTAAAATGTTCTTAGAGTGGACCATGGACTTTGAGGCCGATTTTCTCATCAAAGAATGACGTTATTACACCAACATGCACGGGAAAAGTTAGTTTGGTATCTTGGGAACTAGTAGCCGTTTTTTCGTTGAAATCTGACGGCTGTTAGTTCTATCGAAATCAACATTTCTAGAACACATTTTGCTAAATTTGGATTTTGAACATTCCCGCGGGGCCTCACTGAACTTCTAAGCTCCTCCCCCATGAACAATAGCACATACGCCACCTAATTAACCATTGAAATTGGGCCTTTGAAAACGAGAACAATTGTCACATGAGTTTTGTAAGTTTAATTGGAAAAGTGACTGACCTGAAAAACTAACAGTACAACGTAGAAAGCGCTCTCGCATCATAAACAAACGTTCTAGCAGATATTTTAAACCTTCATCTTTAAAATGAGGTATTTCTCGTGTTTCTGTGTGCAGTAGAAGTCAACAAACAAAAATAAAGAATCTAGTTGTTGTCTTTACTCAGAACCGGCAAAGTGAGAAAGATTAGCGGCACTGCATGCCGTTTTTATTTCAAACCGACATGAAAAACTAACAGAACAACGTAAAAAGCGCTCTCGCATCATAAACAAATGTTTAAGCAGATGTTTTAATCCTTCAGCTTTAAAATGAGATATCTCTCGTGTTTCTGTGTGCAGTAGAAGTCAACAAACAAAAATAAAGAATCTAGCTGTTGTCTTTACACAGAACCGGCAAAGTGAGAAAGATTAGCGGCGCTGCCGTTTTAATTTCAAACCAAAACGCTTGAACCGACATGAAAAACTAACAGAACAACGTAAAAAGCGCTCTCGTATCATACAAAACTTATAAGCAGATGATTTAGACCTTCAGCTTTAAAATGAGATCTTTCTAGTGTTTCTATGTGCAGTTACCGGCTGGTTCCAGAGGCCACAGTGACCGACGTAACCGATCGGAGACTCGTGGTAGTGTGCAGTAGAAGTCAACAAAATAGAAACAGAATCTAGCTGTTGTATTTACTGGTAGAACCGGCTAATTTCTTGATAAACAACGTATTAGTCGGCTAAGCAGCTAATACGGCTGTGCATTTCTACTTGTCATTCGCATGCATACGAATGACTCGCAAAAATACATAGCCGTGTTAGCTAGGCTTTATAGGAAACCTTATTTTAGAAGGGGTTTCTTTAGAGGAATTAAGGCAGAGAAATGTTTTCAATAAAATATAACCCACACCTTCTGTGGCTTTTCAAAACTTTTTCTGGTGTTTCTGTCTGCTCTAGAAGTCAAACTCCTAAAAATGAAACCTCCTCCCGTCTTCACTCCAAACCGGCTAAGTGTGAAGCCAGTCGACAGCGGCACTGTTTGGAGTTAAAACCAAAACGTTTGTACTGAGTGAACATGACAAACTCGGAGAACAGCGTGAAAAGCGATAGCTCATCAAAATCAAATGAAGAAACGGACTTTTTTAAATCTTCGCATTTGAAATGAGACGTTTCTATCTGCCCTAGAAGTCAAACTCTAAAAAATGAAACCTGGCAGCTGCCGTCTTCACTCCGAACCGGCTAACTGTGAAGCCAGAGCGGCAACAGCGCGGTGAAAAGCGATAGCGCATCAAAACGGACTTTTTTAAATCTTCATCTTTGAAATGAGACTTTTCTGGTGTTTCTGTCGGCGCCAGAAGTGAAACTCCTAAAAATGAAACCTCCCGTCTTCACTCCGAACCGGCTAAGAGCGGAACTGTAGAATTCAAGCTAACTCGGTAATTAAAAGTGAACACGACAAACTCGATCAGAGAAGTGAAAGGCAACAGCGGATCAAAACCAAATAATCTTTATCTTTAAAATAAGACGTTTCTCGTTTTTCTGTCTGCCATAGAAGTCAAACTCTTCACTCTGAACTGGCTAAGAGCCGCTACTAGTTTGAGTTCGAACTAACACGGTAACTTATTGGCCAAGCGTGGACGATCGAGCGTCCAGAACGCTTTTCTAGTGGGAACTTCATATGTTTACGGGTATGTGCTTCTCAAGGTTTGTGGGAGTTGACTAATGGTCGTGGGTCGTGGGTACATGTCGTGCGTCGTGGGTGTGGGTACAAGTCGTGGGTGGACACAAGTCGTGGGTAGGGTTTTGGCATTACTGCCAATATTAAATGCTATTTTTATTTTATTAAATTCTCTACTGAATAACTGCGGCCGGTTTTCGCGAAAAAGGTAGTTGCAATGAAAATATGCCCGAATTTAGACCATACTTGATTCTGAGTTTAGTGCATCCCCCACGAGGGGTGACTTTGATATTTTCCCATGGCCCGGTCTCGTGATCCCGGCCAAATAAATTATTTGGGTGTAACAAGAGTAACAAGACAAAGGTCACTTGATGTGCCAGTTGTATCCGTCTGTAGGCCACACCAGAGCTACATATTCCCCGAGGTTTTCTGATATTTTGAGTGCTCCTTCTAGCTCATCCATTTGTTCTTTGTCAAGGTAAGTTCATTTATGTCTTAGTTTACTATTAACAATATTGTGAGGGGGGGGGGGGGGGGGGGGGGTACTCTACCAAAAGTGGGGTAGGGGTGTGCCGCTGGGGCTCTGAAACCCTTACCCTATTTAAGACAAAAAAAACTCAACTTTCCATACCCTGTTCAAGACAAAGTGTTAAAATGTTCCCTCTGTAAGACAAATAACAAATTATCTATACTTGGATGTCAGTGTTTATTGTGATCTTGTATAATGAGTGTCATAACTAAATATCTTCATCAAGCACTAGACTAAATAACGGCACTAGATAAATACCATACCCTGTTCAAGATCTGTCGATGTGAAAATGGATACCCTGTCTAAGATCAGAAACTCGAAAAACCATACCCCTGTCCAGCGGATCATCCCCGTATAGTCCATATATGGGAGTACCCCCCCCCCCCCCCCCCCCCCTAGGTTTACTGTGGTTTACTCACCTGGGCCTGGTTGTTCGAAGCCTGGTTACACTAATCTAGGATATAGGGGAATGAGGATTGAGTTGTGCATCTCTATAGCTGTAATTCTATATTACAGAAGTCTCGCGTCTCCGGTCCGGCACTCGACAAACCGAGTTCTCAAAGATCACATTTAGGGACACTTGAACCTGCTGGTACTATTGTATCTTTAAATTAGTATCCTTTCAAACCAACTAAAGTTTAGGAGTATTTCATTCATGTGCGTTTATTTTTTCTTTACGGTTTACAGAAAATGGGTGATACGCTCCAGAATACAAGAAGCAGGCTATATGTTAAGTTTTGACCCCCGTAAAAACCGGCCGCAGTTATTCAGTACAAAAATTAATAAAATAAAAACAATATTTAATATTGGCATTAATTGGCAGTAATGACACAAACCATACCCACGACTTGTAGCCACGACTTGTCAATTAAGGTGATGTGACTGCCGTAGCGCAAGTCTTCTTATGTTCAAACATTTTTTTGTTCATGTGATGTCATATAATATGTTTGGGCTTGAACATTACCAAATATGGTCGGTCACATTTTCTTTGATATTTGGTTTGATATTATAGTTATAGCGTTTCAGTCGCCTTTTAAGAGTACTAAGACTCACATGAATGTCATAGTTTCTCATTAAAGGTTGCAATATTCCTTCATATTCGTATCCTATGTAAAATAGAAATTCGACTGATACCTTGCTCTCCTCCATCCGCCATCTTGTTTTCTGAAGTGCATTATGGGATACATCTATACCACTTCCGTCGTGAGAATCACTTCCGCCGTGGAGTTTTGGTTTGTGCCGTGGAGTTTTGGTTTGTGCCGTGGAGTTTTGGTTTGTGCCGTGGAGTTTTGGTTTGTGCCGTGGAGTTTTGGTTTGTGCCGTGACACCTATGGGCCACCGTACTTTAGTAACAAGAACAGCTCATTACACGTGATTAGTCTATTTTCAATAATGCAGTAGTAATCAGACCTGCATGGGATTTTCAATATATTCCCTGGAGACTGTTTACACTGTTTGTTGGTCATTTATGCATATTTGTTTTGATTTTAAGCATCCCACATGGCCGAGAGGGTGGATCACTGCTATCTTGGTTATCGGTCTGCTGTACTCCTTTCCTGACGTCATAACGGTGACATTTCGTACTCGTCCATCCTGACCGGGATAGACCTTGGTGACTCTTCCTATTGTCCAGTTGCCACGCAAAGCATTAGGATTCACCATCATCACTACATCGTCTACTCTCACGTTGCGTGTCTCCGTGTTCCATTTCCTGCGTGGAAATAACGACGGGAAGACATCTCGGGTCCAACGCCGCCAGAAGGAATCCGCTATCTTCTGCACAAATTCCACTCTTTTTCGGGGATTGTTCGTCTCCTTGGACGGCCCTTGCGGTACTTGTAACGACGCTCTTCCTAGCAGCATATCGTTGGGACACAGATACGAACCGTCGTCCGGATCGTTCGGAATTCTACCAATTGGACGCTGGTTTACAAGGTTAGCAATCTCAAGTAGGCAGGTGTATAATTCAAATGGCGATTTCCCATAGCTTTCTTGAGAGCAATCTTACAACTCTTGACAAGAGCTTCAGCACAGCCGTTCTGATGTGGAGCTGCTGGAGTTGTGAATTTCCAATCCATTCCCCGTTCTGCAGAGAACTCACGAAGTTGTTGCACGTTCCATCCCTCTATCATTCTGCGCAACTCTTTCTCTGCACCAACAAGCTGAGATCCGTTGTCACTTATCATCAGTCTCGGATAACCTCTGACTGCAAAGAACCTTCGCAGTACTTGTAAGAATTCCATAGTGGAGTAATCTACAGCTAACTCCAGGTGAACCGCTCTTGTGTTAAGGCAAGTAAAGATGACGCCATAGTGTTTCGTGGTTTTGTTGCGTCCAACTTTAACATTGTAGGGTCCAAAGTAATCACAGGATGTGTTATAAAATGGCGGTGTGTCTGATGCTAATCTATGCACGGGCAAATTCGCCATAACTTGTGACTCAGGCTTGTGCTGTATTTCTCTGCAAAACACACACTTGAATTTAACTGACTTAGCTAGATTGTGCGCTATGATGATCCAGTATCTTTGTTTGACCTTTGCTGCCATTGCTGCGGCTCCTGTATGTCCATATTGGTGTATGTGACGAGTGATTAGCAAGGATATCCAACTGTTATGTGGTAGCAGTACAGGGTGCTTCGATTCGTACGAAACCACAGCCTTGTCTACTCTACCTCTTACTCTAATCATGCCCTTCTCGTCTATGAATGGACTCAGAAATTTGAATTCTCCTTTCTCGAGGCGATCGTGGATACTTTTCTGTGTGTTTTTGATCCAGAAGAGCTCGGCTTCTTGAAGTTCCCGAGGCGATAGGGGACCCTTCCTCGCCGTGGCATCGTCAACTTCATTTCCTTCTCGGCATTTTACACGTACCTGCCATACTAGTCGTAACACGTACGCTGTGACTCTAAGTAGTTTTCTCCAGCTGGAAAACTTCTTGCTGTCAATCGCTTGCTGTACAGTCATCACGGTGCATACTACCTTGCACACCTCTTTGTTCACTTCACTTTGATTTGCCATTGGCTTATCTTGTGGCCATTCTTTCTTTGGTAGGCGTAGAAACTCCGGTCCACGCTGCCATCTACCATTAAAGTCGTCTACCGATATTCCTCTGGAAACATCATCTGCTACGTTTAGTTCACTGGGTATATGTCTCCATTGTTTGGGATCGGAATTGTTCTGTATTTCCCCAACTCTTGCGGATACGAATGGTTTAAAACCCCTCGCAGTGCTTTGTATCCATGCCAGTGTAATTGTGCTGTCTGTAAAAAAGATGACCTCTTCGAACTGCAGTCTCAGCTGGACTCCTCCTGGATTGTCTTGGACAGACGAGATGCTAGAACGGCGGCCTGCAATTCTAGTCGCGGAATTGTTAACTTCTTTAATGGTGCTACTCTAGACTTCCTAGCTACAAACTTTACATCATACGCATCATCCTTATTTCTCCATCGAAGGTATGCGCACGTCCCAAAGGCATCTTGGGAAGCATCTGCGAACACACATAGGGTTGGAAGTCCTACACCGTTAGTTGTAAATATACCTCTTTGAAAAGAAGCGCCATTCAGCTCCTTCATCTCTTTGAATAGTTGAATCCATTTCTCTTGAATCTCCGGTGCGAGTTCTTCATCTCAGTCCATTCCTCTTTGCCAGAGTTCTTGTAAGCCAATTTTAGCTCTAATGAGGAAAGCTGTAGCAAATCCTATCGGGTCATATATGCGGGCTACTTGACTCAATAATTTTCTCTTGGTAAGTTTCAATGGGTCTTGCCCATTGATGACGTCAACTCTTACTTTGAATGTGAACGTGTCATTTGTACTGTTCCAAACCACGACCAACACCTCTTCAGCTGTACCTTGAAGAAACTTTACACCTTGGTGGTCTTGTTCTTCGCTGTCTCGTTTAAGGACTTTATTTGAGAGCCAACCCGTTACTTTGAATCCTCCCTTTTCGAGCACACTATCTATGCCATTGGTTAGCTTATGCATGACCTTCTTCTACAGTGTGGACGGATTCACAGATGTCATCCATGTAGGTACTTTTTCTAAGCACTTGTGCTGCATTTTGGTTGATGCATTCTCCCTCTTCAGCTGTCTTTCTTAAAGCTATCTGCGCCATAGCTGGTGCGGGCTTATCACCAAATGTCAGAACTGTTTTTACGTAGGTGTCCGGTGAACGGTCGGTCTCCAAGTTTCTCCATAGGAAACGGTGGATGTGTTGGTCTTCGGCTGGTATTAGGACACGATGGTACAGATTGCTACCTCGTTTTCTCTGAAGCGGAGTATCACACCAAACAGAGTGTTCAACACATCTGGGCCTTTGTACCAGTAATCGTTCAGCCGGTGCTCTTGGAAAACTGAAGAAGTGTTGAATACAATTCGAATTGGCGTACTCTTATTTTCAGGTCTCAGGACCTCGTGGTGAGCAATGTAATGAATGGGACCCTTGTAATCCGCCTGTTCCTTTTCCGACAGCTTTCGAGCAAAGTTCATGTCTTTCATCTCGACCATCTGTTTGTCATAAGCCTCAGCATGTGTCTTGTTATCAGGGAACAGTTTTGGATCTCTTTTCCAGGGGTATGGAATCATCTACTGATTTCCAGCTTTCTGACACGACGATTCGATTATCCTCGCTTCTTCTCTTTCTACTTGACTTAGTTTTTCTGCTTCACACAGACACGGCTTGACGTCTACTCCCATCGCTTCAGTTGTCCAGAAATGAGATAAATATACAGGCATCGCGTACTTGACATGGAATATGTGGTTTGCGTTATGGGCTCCTGGTGTGGCCCCAAAAACCACCCATCCCAGAGGGGGGTCTCTGGCGACTAAGTGTCCTACTTGCTTCGTTTCACCTGTATGCATGTGTGCATGATCGATGCCAATTAGAAGGTCGACCGGCCCTTTTCCACGATGGATCTTTTCGTTTGTTAGACCCAAACGTTCAGTAATCTGCTTCGTCTGAATACCTGTTATGTTATCACTGATACAAGAAATTCCGAAGGCCTTGATAGAGTACCTCCTGCTGCTGTCTAATGAGGTAACTGGGACTTTGTACACTTTTGTTCTGATCCCTTCTTCTTCGCCACCAACCTTTGTTATCGTTACAGAGACATCCTTTCCCTTTAACCCGAGATTTTCGGCTGTTTCAAGGCGTATTAGACTGATTTGTGCTCCGGTGTCGAGGAGAACATTCCCTCGCTTGTACAGTCCATCTGGACCGCAAATATTAGCGGATACAACTGGAAGCAGAGCATCTTTATTCTCTGTTATCGATGCAACGCCAATGTTAACCTTGGTACTTTTGTGTAAGAGAGGATGGTGGTACAGGGCCGTAGCAGGGGGAGCCCCCCCCCCCCCCCCCCCATAATTTGACAGGCACGTTTGGTCAGCGGCCACGCTCTATTTTGACAGGCACATTTGGTCAGCGGTCACGCTCTTCACGCTCCTGTGTGATTTTGCCTCCACTACACAATTCAGACACACACAGTCATATAGGATACTTGGGGATGTCGGTCAGCCGAGCCCGACAGCGTTTATTCATATAATTGCTCATAATAGCTTACAGGCATTCGTTCTTCAACTTTTGATCTCTATTTATTACTATTATTAATTATTGCGACACTGCCGGATACGAAAACCCAAAACCACTGTGTGGACTAAACGGGAACGTATACTCCCACCAATGCAGTGCCGCCAACTCTGGGAGCTGAGGTCATCTAAATACATAATTGCTCATAATAGCTTACAGGCATTCGTTCTTCAACTTTTGGTCTCTATTTACTACTATTATTAATTATTGCGACACTGCCGGATACGAAAACCCAAAACCACTGTGTGGACTAAACGGGAACGTATACTCCCACCAATGCAGTGCCGCCAACTCTGGGAGCTGAGGTCATCTGAATACTTTTAGTCCGATATGATAAATACAATCTTATGCCGATTTAAATTAAACTCGGACGATTCTAACCTAGCCAGAATGGTTTCCCTTAATGTTCGTTATGCCTCCGGCTTCTCGATCCAATCATTTAAAAAGAAAAAAAAAATGAAGCAAGGTAGCAAGGCTGACCTAGAATGAATTCAACCTCTTAACAGTCACCTACTTATGGCACACTACATTACCCATAATTCTCAGCACTACTCTCCCCAGGCTTCTGTTCCGTGCCAGCAAAATATTCATTTCTGTGAATTTCGTACCTCAACTAACATAAATTACACTTTCTTTCGCTTCGATAGAGCATGAAATTTATTCATTTATGGCTTCAAACATGAAAAATCAAAGACAAAGGACACTTCTTAACTGGATGAGACCCGAGCCATCTGCTGAGAAGAATGAAAACAGTGAAGAACAGCTAGATAACGGAAGTGGCTGATTTAGAGACAACATCTGGCGTACAAGCAGCAGAATCTTCGAATTCAAGCATCAAAGCCACACGACAAGAACCTTATTTACTGGCACCAGGTCTAGCATCAGTGTCACAAGGTCCCAATCAACCAAAAAGCTTCAAGTTCCCCACAAAGACCTTTGGAAACAATACAAAGAAGCGTTCCTTTCAACCAGCATGGTTTGACCAGCGATCATGGTTACATTACGACGAGGAAACCGACACGGTGTTTTGCCACACTTGTTTGAAAGCCATCCAAAATAATATGCTTTCCTCAACAAAGGCAGATCCATCATTTACACGGATTGTCTTTGGGAACTGGAAAAATGCAATGGAAAAAAAGAAAGGGTTTCAGAAACACGAGTCATCTGAATCTCACAGGGAAGCAGTGGCCAGATATGTTACGGCACCAGCAACAACAGTCGGTGATGTCGGAGAGTTGTTGTCTGACAAACATGCGCAGGAAAAGGCCAAAAATAGAAGTATTTTACTCACGATTCTGTCGAATGTCCGCTATTTAGCTCGACAGGCCCAGCCACTGCGAGGCAATTGGGACACCGACAGTGTAAGTGAGGAGAACTCAAACTTTTATCAACTGCTGAAATTGCGATCTGAAGATAACCCAGCAATAATGGAGTGGTTAGATCGCAGAACTGACAAATATACATCCCCGATAATTCAGAACGAGATGCTCGAGGCTCTGGCTCTTGGTATTCTACGGAAAATATCAGAACAGATTCAGATGCAAAATTCTACACGATAATGGCCGATGAGACAGCTGATGTGTCTATCAAGGAACAACCAGTACTCTGCATTCGCTGGGTTGACGACAAGTTCTTAATTCACGAAGACTTTATTGGGATGTACCCACTGCCCAGAACCACTGCGGATCAGGTGGTAGAAAAACTGAAGGATGTCCTGCAGTCAATGAATCTGGACATTCAAAACGCTCGTGGTCAGTGCTATGACGGTGCAGCAACAATGGCAGGTGAGAAGACTGGGGTGGCAACACAGATTAAATCTGTCAATGGAAAGTGCTTGTACACACACTGTTATGGCCACGCCTTGAACTTGGCTGTCGCTGATGCCATAAAATCAGTGAAATGCATGAATGATTCACTTGATACAGTCAGAGAAACTGGAAAGTTGGTAAAAAAATCCCCTCAAAGAAACACCAGATTAGATAAAATCAGAGCAGAAACCAAAAATGAGTCACGTGGAGTTCATGCGCTTTGCCCGACACGATGGACTGTGCGTGGCGAAGCATTAGCATCAGTACTAAATAATCATGATGAACTCATGGAACTTTGGGAGTGGTCGCTTGAGGTCTTAAAGGACACAGAAATGAAATCCAGAATCATAGGTGTTAAAAGTATGATGACGCAGTTTAGTTTTTACTTTGGTTGTTCTTTAGGCGAAAGACTTCTGAGACAAACTGACAACCTGAGCCGTGCTTTGCAGAGTTCGTCAATTTCAGCAGCTCAAGGAAATATGCTTGCGCGAGATGTGGTTAAAACTTTGTTAAGAGATCGGAACGATGCATCATTTGATCTCTTTTGGGCTCGCATCATACAGCGAAAAGACAAGGAAATTGATATCATCAAAGACCCCGAGCTTCCCAGGAAGAGAAAAGCACCAAAACGATTCGAGATTGGACAACCACAAACTCATCATTTTCCTCAAACCGCCAAGGAGCACTACAAGCAAATCTATTTTGAAGCCATTGATTTTGAAACAACTGCCATCACATCACGATTTGACCAGAAGGACTTTAAAGTGTACACGAACATCCAGGAACTCCTTCTGAAGGCTACCGCCAATGAAATATATGATGCTGAGCTGGCTGAAGTATTGAAAGTCTATGGTGAAGATTTCGATACCTCTCAACTTGAAGGCCAGCTGTTACTCCTGCCACAAGTCGCTGCCTCAATGGGTTATGACATGTCAAGATTCAGCGTTGATGATCTGATAACCTTTTTTCAATCTCTTGATGATTCCCGCAAATTGCTTCTGTCCGAGATTTGCACGCTGGGCAAGTTACTGTTAGTAATGCCAGCAACAAATGCCGCGAGTGAGCGGTCATTTTCCGCTTTGAAGCGTGTAAAGACATATTTGCGTTCAACAACCGGAGACGCACGGCTGAATCATCTCATGGTGCTCCATGTACACAGGGACAGGACTGACCAGATTGACCTCGTGACTGCAGCCAACGAGTTTGTGAGGCAAAATGAAAACAGAAAGCAGTTGTTTGGAAGTTTTACTGCAAACGATATGCCCCGAAAGTTGTCTTTTCTGTCGAAGTCAACTCAAACTCTGACATCCAGTTAGGCAAAGAACTATTAGTGTCTGTGGGGTCTACGTAGAAGGTTAATTTATCCATCATACAACACTGACAAGTTGCATAATATAATTTGTACAAACCTGTTCGATTAATTATATACAATTACGTTTAATTAACATATCTGATCGCATATCCATGGTTTTGCCTTTAGTGCAAAGTTGAACACTAGATCTTGTTTAAATAGCTGTTGTTCATTTTCGCGGGATATTTCCAGCTTCTTTCATTTGATTTTATGAAATTATTTAAGCATGAATTATTTGAGGACGTTCACGGTACTGCGTGAAAGTACAACTTCAATTTCAATTTTTTTGTCAGTTCAAAGCCGTTTTAACTTGCTGGAAACTACTCTCAGAAGGCTGGAAATGCTATTTCAGGGACCCCCCTAGAGAAGAACGCCTTCGGCGTTCGTGCATCGCGCAGTTGGCTCGAGATGGGGCCCCCCAATAGTATTGCCCCTGCTACGGCCCTGTGGTACTGAATGTACACTGGTTCCCGTTCTCTGATTCTGTACACTGCTTTCGTCGACTGCAGTTAGCCAGTTTATGGTCTCTTCCGGCTCTCTTTAAACAGCTGAAGCAGACGTGGTTTTCTTTTGCGGCTTTGAGGCGATCTTTATGGTTCAGAGCTGTCAACTTCTGGCACTACCAACATCTATGTCTGGGGTCTTTGTTTATACTATCACTTGCTGCTTTCATGTGATGCCGAATACCACGGGGGGCGGCACTAATCGTTCTTATTGGCGCTGTGGCTCGCGTGCGTGACTTCATTTCGGCTGTCATCCAGTTTATTATTCTCTCTCTCGAGATGACGGGACCATACCTTACGGTCATCGTTACACATTCTCTGCTCTATGAGCGCTAGCATGTGGTTATTGTCCATATCGTGTGGACGGCCTACTTCTCTCAGCGTATTGTAACTTCGTTTAACTAAGTGTACTAAGTCACAGAAGCGTGAGTCTTCTTCGTCTCGTAGCGGCCTGAATTTAGTGATATCTTGCGTGACTGTATCTGCTATAAATCGTGGATCTCCATATATGGAGTCAAGATATTCCCACGCTGCTTTATAATCCGACCCAGAGGTATAATAGCTGTCAAACTTCTGTATCTCTACCATGGTATTTATGGTGCTGCGTTTCCAAATGTTCTCATATTACACCGATTTTACATGATCTACACTGGCTACCAATCAGGCTACGCATAGAATTTATAATTCTTTTAATAACATTTAAGATCAGTTGTAAACATGGTCTGGCTCCTCCATATTGAAGTGAACTGATAAAGGTATATTACCGAGCTATCCTAGCTATAAGAGAAAGAAAACCCAAGATGACCGCGTGCTTTTATTTTTGCTGCGCCCAAGCTGTGGAATGCCCTTCCAGCTGGCATCATTAACACCAATCTATTAGATTCATATCAAATGTAAACTAAAGACTCTTTTGTTCACTCGTGCCTTTCTTCTTAAAAAAACGCTTATTGTGGTGTAATATAGCTAGTCCAGTTTACTGTTCATGCGCAGTTGCACAAATCCTTTGTTTCATGATTTGGCGGCCACCAGATGTTAGCTGAATGGCATGAACCGTAAACTGGCCTATTGGAGTTTTTACAGTTGAAACAAAAGACAGGAACAACTCCGCATGAACAGTAAACTGGCCTATTGGAGTTTTTACAGTTGAAACAAAAGACAGGAACAACTCCGCATGAACCGTAAACTGGCCTATTGGAGTTTTTACAGTTGAAACAAAAGACAGGAACAACTCCGCATGAACCGTAAACTGGCCTATTGGAGTTTTTACAGTTGAAACAAAAGACAGGAACAACTCCGCATGAACCGTAAACTGGCCTATTGGAGTTTTTACAGCATAGTCAGTTCTTTTTTATATCGTGTTATCTTTTAAGTCTTTATGACATGAAGATTCAGTTTTTATTTAATTATTGTATTTAATTTATCTTCTGAACAATTGTAATGTGCATTTGAAAATCTAGATTCAATTTGCACAATATAAATTTTAATTATTATTATTATACTAACAGACTGATACGTGCGAGGTGCGACAACAATAAAGGCCATTCAACCATATGTCAGTTTAATTGGGTTGTCTCCGTGTGTTTTGTTATTTCTATACTAATACAGGTTTGTAAGAGCTACTAGCTTTCTCTTGTGTTCAGGATTGGTTTAGGGTTTGTATTGTTTCAGGCCCGGGGGGGGGGGGGGGGGGGGACTCCCTTATGTGAGCGGTACATGGATGCTCGTCGTACCTTTTAGGGGTCAAAATCAGGAGTTTAGTACCACTTAGGGTATCCACGATCAAACACAGACATTTCTATGTAAAGCGGTACCTTTTAGGGGTCGGGTGTCACCGAATGCTAGAGAATGACAGCGCTTTTGAAAACAACAAGGAAGAATGTGCTTGATGATACAACATCAAATAATAGCAATAAAAGGCATCGAAAGTTTAAAATGTTGGCATGTTTTTATCGGTACCTTTTAGGGGTCAAAATAAGCTTGAGCCACGCCCATTTTAGTACCTCTTAGGGGTCAAATCGAAAATGTCCGACGAGCATCCCTACCCCTTTTATATGGGAGTCCCCCCCCCCCACCCCCCCCCCCCCCCCCCGGATTTCAGGGTTAGGTATTGTTTGGATAGCCAGTACTATTCCAGGTTCCGAGGAGGTGAAGGCCGCCCCAAGATGGTGGCCGAAAACATACAAATACAAATAAAGCTGGTTTTTCCACTTCATTTTTGTCAACCACTTGAACTTCATAACCTATCTGTACTTAACTGACATATGCTTCGATCCACTGAATGTACATGATGACCCAAAGACAATGAATCTCGCGCGTTAATTATTGGCCGAGAACGTTTTGAAAGATGTATATATGCAAGTGCATGTACATATTATACTAACAGAAATGAGCGAGTGATGTGTGTTGCATTGGCCATAACAGCAAAGGCCATTAACCATTGTCGGCTAGTTTAATTGGGATGTCTTCACGGGTTTGGTAACAGTATGCATATTAATAAATCGTTTCTACTGATACTGACTGCAAGAGTCGCTAGTATTCCGGTCCATATAGCACTTCGTTTTTTTTGTTAACCACTTCAATTTCTTAACCTAACTGTACTTACTATATATAATATGCTTCGATCCAAGTCTACACAGATAAATGAAATTAAAAGGGCTGAATTGTTAGTCTATTTCCCTCAAGCTATGCAAATTATGGCAGATGGTTTCTGAACGGGCTGACCAAAATCAAGACCCAAGCAATGAATACTATTCACTCACTTCCTGAGAAACACTTTAAAAAATGTTCTTTGAATACTGAAAAATGATGGATAAGAAGCAAGCGATGATTTAAAAAAATCTATCTTGTCCTTAAATAACCGTGTTGTGTTTTAAATATAATTCTAAATAAAGAAAAGAAGTTAGTTTATAGAGGAAAAGTACATAAGGTCGTAAATCCTTTGTGCTTTGATTAACGTTTTGTTTTATTCTCCCATTTCGAAGTCCTATCATGTGGGTGGTAGATTAGTCATTTGCATTTTATCCTTTCTGGCGATTGGCTCATTTCGCCCTTCACTAACAAGCCATTCAAAGCGCATTTTGACAGTATTTAAATGGTTTCGTTGGTGTTTCCGCGGAACGGAGAAAGCCTGCCAGCTAGTTTTCCAATGCAGGAAGCAAAAAAATAATGTTTCTCTTTCAATGCCGTCTTACTGAAGAGTTATTTTACAGGCACAAG